>JAWZYV010001044.1:0-670717 GCA_038373885.1 Cheiracanthium punctorium | reverse complement strand
ACCATTTTGCAAGATTTTTTTGTTTTCAGGGAATCATTCGAAGCATTGATTTAACAGCAATCAAAATGGGAAATAGTTATCTATCATTTATATATGGTTCCATCACCAAAATTTAATGCAGGCATATTATTGATAAGTAGCAGTTATTTAAATTATTATTAACTATAACGGGTTTTAATCACCGTTAACTACCATTACAAAATGCGAGAATTTCAATTTTCTGAAATTTGGCGGAATTCCTCTAACTTGAATCAGTTTACTTAATTTTTGGTGAAAATTCTATAGATCGTTTAAAATCGCCTGAATAACTGCATTATTTCTATATGAAAAATCTAAGTATAGCGCCTTAAAACTTATACTTGTTATTAAAATACTATTTCGTTACGCTCTCAGTAATTTGCGCCAAGCCCAAAACTGTGCAAATCGGTAGAACCTACTACTTTCTCAAAATCGCCAAATGAGCCATTTTTTTTTCGGCCAAACTAAAAAATATACATATTAGTCTCGGAAATCTCTCAATCCCTTATTCTTTTACACATAAAACACATTGAATTCCAGCTCTGATTTAACATGAACGCAATATTTTAATTAAAAAATAACTTTGTAAATAATCTAAACAGAAAAAAAATCATTATTCTTTTATTTTCACTGCAGGAGTCTAAATAATTTAATAAAATAGCCAAACATGGCAACCTCGATGCTTATTTCTCACTTTTTTGACTACAGGGGTTACAATCACGGAATTGCGGAGAGCAAAAATTAGCGGTTTTGATGGGTTTTTTTTATCAATATCTCCTAAACTAATTCGAATTTCGAAATTTAAATTAGCGGAGGTTCTTTCTCGAAATTTTCCGAATTCGTGGATACCTCGTTCGAAACTCAACTCCCAGCCGTTTAGGAGGAGATGATGCTACACACAGACAGACAGACGCGCACAGATTTTAATAGTATAGAAGATAATACGTTAACATATGCGGTACCAGAATTAGACGATACTTCCAGGCTGCGAACGGCAACGGCAAGATGTAAACATCAGTGCAATAGCAATAACGGATGTGTGAAAATACAAATTAACAGTTCAATGACGTAAAATGGAGCAAGCCTATGCCACGCAGTAGCTAGATAGCAAAATAACAATAACAGACACACAAAAATGCAATTCTTTCGGACTTCTTCACAGCTTTAAAATATCGAATTGAGAACACTTGGCGCATTTATCGCCCAAATGTCGCAATGCATTAGGCTAAAGCACATTTCAGCCATTGGCTGTTTCAATATCGGCTTTTATGATGACACCCAAATGCTTAGCAACCCTAACCTAAATACATTTATTTAATGACAAATACGGTTAAAACAATGAAACGTGATTTTCATTGAAATGAGTCTAAAAATTGAGTGATTGAGTCCACACTGCACTTAGTATATTGAACGGTAAGGTATGGGGAGGTGAAGCTGGCCGCTTTGGCGGCTAGTTGATTACTATTTCCCATTAAGGTTGCAATAAAATAATGTTCTGTATGCTTACTTTGCAAAACCTTCTATAATAATAAATTAACGCCGCCAAATATTTTATTTTGATAGCATGTGTCAAATGCTAAAACTAAGGAATGAATTAAACATTTTACACTTCTAAGATACTGGGCTATCATTTTGGAAAATATGAGTTATAGATCCACATTGTTTGCTGATAGACAGGTGTCAAAATTGCGTTTTTTAAATCACTTGACTCATTTTTTAAAATTCAAATTGTGCTTAACTGATTCAGCATGCAACACCATGAAATTGATGATGCTTCAAAGAAAAAGAAAAAAGAAAAAAAAGAAGTCTAAGAAAAAACAAGAAAATCTGAAACACTTTCAGCTTTTAAATACGCACTAAACTGCCACATATTAAATGCGTATCATAATTCATGCGTCGTCCCTATTTTTATTCCTTATTAAGTTGGAATGTGTATCATTATTCATGAGTGTACCGTATTTTTCATCCTTGTTCCATAAAACCCATCTTTGTCATCGAAATCTATCTTAAAATCGCCTACTGAAACTATTTTATAATCTTCGTCAAGTATATTCCAATTATACTTCACCGTTTTAAATGTTGTTTCGAATGTGCATGATAATCCACGAGTGTGCTGTGTTTGACTTTCTTGGGTTGATTCCTACTTTAATGCTCGACTCTCGCCTAGGTGACGATAATTAAAGATATGCAGTTAGCACAACGATTTTTTGTATTTATGTGGCAACCGTAATATAGAATTTAAATGGCGATTTGGAACAGCATGTAAGAACAGTATTCTGTTACATTTTCATTTATTTTGGGTTGCCAAATAATGTAGTTTTAATAATTAAGTGTCTACAAATACCCTAACTGGTGCGTTTATCGCTAGTTTATTCAGTTTAGTTTTCATCTAGTTCTTTTAGAAGCGTTGAAACTTGTGCATAACTCCTAGAGACCCATGACTGCTAAGCTCGCCAAAGTACGGGGATTTTTTAGGTTGTCGAGAGAGGGGGGCGTTAAAATAGGAATCGACTCTTCCTTTTACCATAAAACACATCTTTGGAATCGAAATCCATCTTAAAATCGCCTACTGAAACTGTTTTATAATCTTCGCCAGGCGTATTCCAACTATGCATCACCATTTTAAATACTGTTTGGAATGGGCATCATAATCGATGAGTGTACCGTGTTTTCCTTCCTTCTTTCATAAAACACTTCTTCGGAATGGAAATCCATATTAAAATCGTCTACCAAAACTGTTTAAGAATTTTCGCCAGTCATAGTCGTACTATATTTCACCTTTATTAATACCATTTGGAAAGTGTCTCATAATCTATGCGTGTACCGTATTTGTCTTCTCTGTTCTATAAACTCTTCTTCGGAATTAAAATCTATATTAAAATTATTGCCTACTATAACTACTATATATATTTTTGCTTGCCAGGCATTTCCTAACTATACTCGTAATATATTTATAATAAATTGTCGCTGTTTGTCACCAAATTGAGCGATCAATGATCAAGAATTGCAAACCTTGTGTAACTTTCAACATTTTATTAACGCCCCCCCCTCCACGTTATCCGGCAAACGGATTTGAAAAGATCTTCAGCGTGACAGTTCACATCTACAAAACTTGTCGACAAGATCGCGTAGACAAATATGCGTAGACACAATTCACGTATTGAGCAAAATAGCACCTCAGTGCTAAAAAAAAAAAAAAAAAAAAAAAAAAACTGCCAAATCAATATGGCTACGCTTCATCTGAAATTTGATTCAAGTGATTTGTATGCGATTTGAAAATTTAATGAACTTAATTTTTTCTTATGCTTTTTAATTTGGCGTGAAACTGTCGTAATTTCCTTGCCATATCATGTTTTTCAAATTCACGCGATTCTGCACTGTAGTTTATTTCAAAAGCATAAATCATTTTATGCGAGAGAAACTCGCCAAGCATGACAACCCAAAAAGGATTTTTAATTAATAATTAAAAAAGTAATTAAAGTTTTAAAATTCTGAGTCTCTCGGGTGCACATTATGGAGCTCATAGGATTACATGTTCAAATTTTCACAGGTCTGCGTGCGGTAGATTTATCTGGCGATCACACACATACAGATTTACAAACATTCATTTTTATTCTTACTGCCGTCAAGCCGGCCAACTTCCCCGGCCCATACCTTTCTGTTTTAACACTTTCCAGCAAGGTTGAAAAGTGTTTATGATTTCGGTTTGTCTGTCAGTCCGTCCGTTCGTCTGTCCGTCTGTCCGTCCGTGCTCTAACTCCCGTAAATATGCATCGATTTCGACGAAATTTAAATATGTTATTCTTATGTACAGTACCATGTACCCTATTGAAAATGGTCTATGTAGCATTTATAGTTTTTCTACAGGAGCATTCAAAATATTTCCTCTACATTGCGCTCTGTGGGAATTTTTCTTTAAAGCGTATCATCCTTACTATATAGTTGAGCTTATCCCTGACTTCAAAATAAAACTTTTTCCGCCATGACTGCAAAAACATTGACATGTCAAAGACAAAAGCTCTGATAATTTCTACACCGTTTGTACGATCCGCTTGAAAATGTCCATAATCATGTATAAAAATATAGAAAACAATCTGCGCTACTTTAAAAATCTGAAAATCCACCCGTTCCCTCATTTTAAAGCGATTTATCGCTATTTTCAGGAACATTTCATTTCCGAGAGTCAAAAAAGTGAATCATTTGCGTGACAAAATTAGCTATTGCAAGTGATTATTACTTCATATTGACGTCATACTTAAGAAGCTTTTTCCAGATTTATAAGATTATTTATTTATTTATTTACTTAATAAAATGATTTCTTCGCGGAAATGTTTCCGCACCTTCCCAAAAGAGCATTAAATTCGATTTTAGTAGAGTAGAATGCATAATAAAAATTAAATATGAAGTTATTTATTTTAGGTGGACAAAGATTAAATGTATTGAATGTAGACACTCTTTCGTCAAACGTTTTTTTTTTTTTTCCTAGAGCCCGTTGCAATTTCCTTCACAACAGGCTTAAACTTCTAGTTAAGCGATATTCTGGTATTTGAAATGACACAAAATTGATATATGTTGTTAAGGATAACAAGATGACGCTTTCCATCGAAAATAGTGTCTGTACAGTTAAATAGTTTTTCTACAATAGCACTCAAAATAATTCAAATACAATACGGTCAATGGCAGTTTAGAGACAGGCATCAATTTAAAGCATACAATACTATATAACCTACAATATAATAACCTACAATAGGCAATAATCCGACGACGATCTTTAGTGCCTCCCTCAAATTATGCCAAAAGTCGCCAATGTTGGCAACTTTTGCGATAAATTGCCAAATAGGGTAAGAAAAAATGCTTTGAAAAATGAACCGAGATGTGGCCGAGTTTCACGGGTGTTTAACTTCCCCGCAGTGGCCAAGGCTTGAGCTGACCAACCACGCATTCGTAATCTGGGGTGAAGAGGTGTATGGCTCGGCCAGGTGGTCAGCCTGACGCGAAGCCCCAGTGTTTAACTCCCAAGCAAATTGGTCCCACTCAAGGGATGGAAGGCTGAGTCGTCCTTGCCCAGCAGGAATTCGAACCCCGGACTTGTGGAACGGCAGCGCAATGCGCTAACCGTTACATCACAGGATTTCTCTATTATTATAGATTAGCTGAAATATCGGGCTCGCGCTTCGACTAATATTAATATCGCTCGGTTCGGATTAGAAAACCTTGGGCTAAGGCGAACTCGGGCACTAAAAAATGCGCTCCAACTCATCCCTAAACAGGCGTGCAAGAAAGTCGCAGAGTCCGGTGTCCAACAAGTGCCTCAACTAAGGCTTACGTCACCCAGGACATACCTTAATTTTGGTGTCCTTTTCTTTGGGGCCATTACGGATTTTGGCGCCCCCCTCAGCGCGGCGTCCTGGGCACGCAAACCGCCCCTCTAGTTGTAACCCTGAGTGTCCACACCACATTTTTAAAAACTGGGTTTAACCCCAACTGTCAGCATGATTGCGACACCTGAAAATGTTAATGACCCTTCACGTGACAGTTTAATAATCTACCATCTGAAATATGTTCTCTGTGTAATTTAGATATCCCTGCAAAATTAGAGCTCCCGTTATTGGTTGTCCCTTTTCGCCACTCTAATAACCTCGTAAGCGATAAGAAAAGGTTATGGGGTTGCAGTTAAAAAAAAAAAAAAAAAAAAAAAAAAAAAAAAAAACGCTCATTATTATGTTCACCTCTCGGCAAAAAAAATAAACCTATCAGAAAATTCATTGATATGCGTGCACGCAGTCATTTAACTTAAGGATACAGATTTTCAACATCAGTTTCTTGATTAAATGCATCTGTGTATGCCTGCATGTTTCTATAGATACTAGCCATCCACATAATTATTATTTCAGACGGTTCGCTGTGTTAAATGGGGAATATTTAAGACGCGGGGGGGGGGGTGTAAATAATCACAATCGATCCTCCGAGAAAGTTCGTTAAAATTTTCAACGATTCTTCCTTTTTATTTTACGAGAGGATTCGTTCATTTCGTTGCAGAAAATAAAATTGTATGAAAAGTGGATTATGAAACAGTTTCCAGTGCAGTTGTCTTGCTTTACCCTTTAACGCGCAGTGATCCCGCTCTGGGATCACCCAACTTTGACGTTTTGACTGTTGCCAGTCACGAAGAATAGATTGGATTTCTATAAAAATAGTTGCGGGTGACATAGCACCACCAGAATCCTTTACTTTTTAGCACGTCATTTCCCGTAAAAAAATTCTTTTTAACAGCACTGACATCAGCTGAAAAATGGAAGAATGCGAGAACAGCGGGAGAGATTGCCCAATGCTGAAAAAAGGGCAGCCGTTGCCATCGCTCGACTTAACTACCAGCAAGATGGCGGACGATCGAAACGTTCATCGCATGCCACAAATCTAGAGACCCTTTTTTGACGACAGCTGGCTGTGTGGCACGCCGCACAGCCAGCAAAAGGGTCTCTAGATTTGTGGCACGCGATGGTCTAAAAAAAAAAGTGTCTCTAGATATGTGGCACGCGATTAACGTTTCGATCGTCCGCCATCTTGCTGGTAGTTAAGTCGAGCGATGGCAACGGATGCCTTTTTTCAGCATTGGGAAAGGGTTGCGCCTCAAAGGGTTAAAGAATCGTTGAAATAAATTTTTGGTACGTGGAAGTCCAAGAGCGTGGTGGGTCGGAGCGAGGGGGGTGGATATCCTACAATATATTTACCCTAATCCCCGGCTCACAGACTCTGTAATGATTCCAGATGAACCACTCGAAGATACAGCTTTTACTACCATTACTCCAAAAAGATTAAAAGTTAAGCGCAAAAAACGTAATAAAATGTACACCGTTAGTACGATCCGATTCAAATTTTTTGTAATTATGTATAAAAAATATAGAAAATAATCTGCACTACTTTAAAAATCTGAAGATTCACCCGTTTCTTAATTTTAAGCTATTTTTTTATATTTTTAGCTCCATTTTATTTCCGAGAATAAAAAAGTTTAATCATTTGCGTGACAAAATGAGCTTTTGCAATTGTCATTGACGTCCCATCGAAGTTACTATCAAGCTTTGAAAAAAAATTAGGATTTCAAATCGTTTAAACTAGTTTTTCCAGAATAAACAGTTGATTTTTTTTCACAAATAAAAAGATTTCCTCTACAAGAAGCATTGATGTAAGAGTGACTGTTCCCGCAAAAATAAATCGTTCGAATCAGGGGCGTAGCCAGAAATTTTTCATGGGGGGGGCGTTACGACGATTACAACTCATATATATATGTCTACGTATGTGTGATAATGTAGTGAAGAATATACATTTTGTATGGCAAAAATTTATCATGGGGGGGGGGTTATGGCCCCCCCTAACCCCCCCTTTGGCTACGCCCCTGGTTCAAATGCAAAAAGTTTCCGCGCGTTTCCATATAAGCATGAAATTCGATTTCGGTCTGTAATAAAAATTGAATATGAAGTTATAAATTTTCTAAGTGGGCGAAGGTTAAGTATGTTGTTGATTCGTTAAGATGTTTCGGATGGTTAAGATGGATGGTTAAGATTGTATGGTTAAGATGTTTCGGATGCCCGCTGACAACCGCTAACGGCGGTGGCAGATGCCCCCTAGGTAGGGAAGCGATGGGCAGAGGGGTGCGCCTTCCATTTTTAGGGCACCAGTGGGAGGAAGACGATTTAGCCCGTGTCCCCTAATTTTGAATCAATTCCAGAGGAGGGACTAACCCCCTGAAATCAGCACCCCCCAGATGTATCGTTTAACAACTTGCAGGACATTGGAGCCACGACATATTTCACGTGCACCATTAGCGTACACGGTCCCACAGTAGTCGAGCCGAGAGGAAGTTGTCCCTCCCAAGCACTGGCCAAGCCGGATGCTGCTTCACTTGCCGTGTTCTAAAGGGAACGGAGTTTGGCGCCCAGACAACTGCGGGACAAGACTAAGTATACTGAGTATAAACATATTTTTGTTCAATGTATTTTTCTAACGCCCGTTGCAATTGCCTCCACAACGGGCTTATACTCAGATACATCCCGCTCTTCAAAATTTCCAGAATAGTTAGCATATTGTGCAGAAATTCAGTCCATTTATTTACTAATTGTTTCATATCCACGCCCCCCCCCCTCGGAAATTTTTCTTCCTACGCACCTGGGTCCGACTAGTAATCCAAAGTTTGTGAATTACATTGTTATAATAATTAAAAGCCTCAATTTTGGAATTTGATTTAGAGCAATTTTGCGTGTACATTTTTATACTTTCCGATCACGTCATATGTAAGGAAAGTATTGTAATCATGAAAAAATTCGATTTTTTAAGTCTTCTATTTAACGCGTTGGAAGGGCAATATCATTTTCATCGTACTCTTTATCTTTTGAAAAGCGCGAATTATTTTATCGACAGGGTTTCCCAAAAAATAGTAACACGCTTCAATTCTTTCCTTATTACAAGATAACTTTACTTATTACAAGATTCTTTACTTTACAAGATAAATAACATATAAAAATATATGTTATTTATCTTTAATATAAATATTAACGATAAATATAAAGGCAGGGAGAATGTAAATTGAAAAAAAAAAATGTTCAAAATAAGGTACGGGCAAAAAATTACTTT
Source organism: Cheiracanthium punctorium (assembly GCA_038373885.1). Classification (NCBI taxonomy): domain Eukaryota; kingdom Metazoa; phylum Arthropoda; class Arachnida; order Araneae; family Cheiracanthiidae; genus Cheiracanthium; species Cheiracanthium punctorium. Next base: position 662,071 of record JAWZYV010001044.1, on the reverse strand, counting down.
AAGGAACAAGACTCATTAATTTTCATAAAGTGACACTTTTAAAATTTGTATACGACCCCCGTCCAAAAGCATTCCCAGTAAGTAAAATGTGCCCCATACACTCATGAGGTGATGTACCAAATTTGAGCTTTTATCGTACAACGTAGCAGAGATATCTTTAAGGAAAGATGATCGGGAGATATACATGATTTTGAATATAAACATCCATTTCTAGAGTGGAAAAAAAAAATTTCCTTTGTAATTTCTGTATCACCCCTGAAATGCGATCATTGGACGCAGGGGCGTAGCCAAGGTGTGGGTTAGGGGGGTCATAACACCCTCCATGAGGAATTTTTTGCCATACAAAATGTACATTCTTCACTCCCTGGTCACACACATATATGTATATATGTGAGTTGCAGTAGTTGTAACCCCCCCCCCCTCCATGAAAAATTTCTGGCTACGCCCGTTATTGGACACGATATTTTTTTTTTCCTTCGAGAGCCATTGAACAGGAGGTTTAAATCATCGGATGTTTTTCTTCATATCTCAGGCTATATATGTTTATCTTCATATCTCAGGAAATTCTATCCAAAAGGATAGAATTTTCAAAATTTGTACGTCACCTCATTAGCGTTTGGGGCACATTATACTACTTACTAAACTTACGCTTTTTTTACATATGTGATGGTAGTGTAATAAGTAGCGCATCATTTGAAATGAACACACTCTTACGTCAATCAATAGCCCCTGATCTATCAGTTTTTTTTTTTTTTTGCCGTGCCCTCTATCAAAATTTTGGAGGCCCTGCGATCATCAGAACATGAATTCAAGCAATGTATAAGATATTTATAAGGATTATAAGTTACTAGCTGAAATACCCGTTCTTCGCAAGGAATGGCTATTGTTGAACCAACTAATGCAAATGGAATATAGGTAAATACTAAAAATAGTTTGGTCATAGATTTGATCGCCAACAAAAACAGTTTTACAATATTCATTAGGAATATTCTAACTATAACTGATTTTTTAAAATACTGTTTGAAATGTGCATCATAATCCGCGAATGTTCCGTAGTTGTTTCTCTTGTTCCATAAAATACTTCTTCAAAATTGAAATCTATATTAAAATCGTCTACTAAAACTGTTTTAAAATCCACGCCAGGTACATTCTAACTATACTTCACCTTTACTTACACGAATATAGACACCAATATTCCAAGTAAATTGACAGGAGGGTTATGCAAAATCTCGGCAAATATGGAAGATATCGATAAGCTGGGTCTAGTCTTGGGGACTAATTTTTATTCCAAACTTGGCGTTAAATCACCAAAAACACCACACCTTGGCGACTTTTTACATTTAATCTGGCAACCCTCGAAAAGGGATTCGCCCTTTTAGGTAGACAAAACTTTTTGTCCGAAATTAACAGCACTCAAGAGCTAAAAAATACATGAAAAACAATGTTTTCGTAAACTACCCACTATTGGGGTCAATTTAAAACATGAAAAAGATTTTTATGAGTTTATGTTCGATACTTTTTAATGCTAGATTTTTAGGACTATCTTCATTTTCTCTCGATATATGATGACAAGTATGAAAATAACGTTTTGGCCCCCCTCACACTAGTTTAGACACGAATTTTAAAAAAACCTGGAAAATCTTTTTAGGTATTTTTTAGTTACATTTTAAAGCAAGAATTTTATGGCTCTCTCTTTTTCCTCTGATGTATGAAGGAAAACGTGAAAAGAACGTTTTAGACCCTTACCCCGTTTGGGTGCGAATTCTAAAAAAGCCTGAAAGCGATTTTTAGGTATTGCTGTTACTTACATTTTAAAGCAGAATTTTACGGCTACCTCTTTTTTCCTCTGAGATATTAAGTGAAATGTGAAAAGAGCGTTAAAGAACGTTTAGCACCTTAACCCCGTTCGGGTATGAATTCTAAAAAATGCCCCTCAAAATGACTTTTAGGTATTTGTGTTAGTTATATTTTAAAGCAAAAATTTTATGCTATCTCTTCTACCTCTGATATACGAAGGGAAATATGAAAAGAACGCCAAAGAACGTTTTGGACCCTTACACCTATTTGGGTGCAAATTCTAAAAAGAAGCAGAAAATGATTCTTAGGCATTCGTGCTCGTATTCTAAAGCAAGAATTTTATGCCTATCTCCATTTCCCTTTGAGATTTGAGGGCAAAATCGAAAATAACATAGGGGCGTAGCCAGAAATTTTTCATGGGGGGGGGGGTTACGACTACTACAACTCATATATATGTATACGTGTGTGCGATAATGTAGTGAAGAATATACATTTTGTATGGCAAAAAATTCCTCATGGGAGAGGTTATGACCCCCCTAACCACCCCCCTTGGCTACGCCTCTGTTTTGGACCCTTACCCCCGTTTGGGTACAAATTTTTAAAATAAACCCTGAAAATGAATTTTGGTACTGCTGTTAGTTGCATTTTACAGCAAGGATTTTACAACTGTCTCATTTTTCCTCTGAAATATGAAGGGAAATGTGAAAAGAACGTTTTGACCCCTTACACCCGTGTGGGTGGGTGCGAATTCTAAAAAACCCTGAAATTGACTTTTAGGTATTTGTGCTACTTATATTTTAAAGCTAAATTTTTACGGCTGTCGCGTTTTTCCTCTGAGATATGAAGGAAAACGTGAAAAGAACGTTTTAGGCCCTAACCCTTATTTGGGTGCGAATTCTTAAAAACCCTGAATGCGAACAAATAGTTATTGCTGTTAGTTATATTATAAGTTGTACATTATATTATAACCTGTATAATCGTTATTGCGGCCCGGGAGCCGTAGGTTGCACATTTCGGTCTCGAAGCAGCCCGTTGGCAGACCGGATGGTCACCGAAGGCGGCTGCTAACTATAATTTTAAATTTGGCCGCTAAGTGGCTGTCGACGGCCAAAACTGGTCACCGAAGGCGGCTAGTAATTGATAATTTAAAGTACAGCTACTTTTCAATTAGATGCCTGCATTAATTTTTTGCGATCGAACCATATAAGTGACAAATAACTATTTCCCATTTTGATTGCTTTGAGTGATTCCCTGAAACAAAAAAATCTCTCAAAATGGTGTATGTTGTCATTTTGGCAATCCAAGTACTATACCTGTAATAAATAATTGAGTCTAATTTGTAAAAGCGGAGCTACGGAAGTTTCTTTTACTGGAAACTGTTAGAATGGCGCAATTAATACTGCCTAATATATTTTTTGTTTTACGAATTGAAATGCATGTTGATTCCTTTTTAGTACATTTCTTTCCAAGGTTGGTGAAAAATATTCAAATGTAGTGCAACTCTACGTATTACTAATTCCATTCCACAATTGAATCGAGCCGATGTCACGAGAGTATACCTAGATATATTTTTTTAAATTCCGCCAAACAGGGTATTGCGTATTGCCTTTAGTGTCAAGTTTAATTTGTGGTTTGAAGTATTTGTCATTGACTGGTGGCGTTGATTACGCCAATACAGGCGCGTAGCCAGGAAAATTTTTCGGGGGGGGGGGATATGCACCTGGAAAAAATTTCGGGGGGGGGATATGAACTTATATGTGTATAAATAGATGGAATTTCATCACTAATCCAAAAATTTCGGGGGGGGGGATATATCCCGATATCCCCCCCTGGCTACGCCCCTGCGCCAATATTACAGTTCTAGCAAAGTAAACATAAATAGAACATTTCATGTTCTATTTTTAACATTACTATAGTTTTCGTAGCAACGGAATCCATTGTTGCCCCTTAAGTTTTAAATTTAACAATTAAGTTAAACCACTCATTTCTACAGCGCTTAAGACTCGGAAAAGTGAAAACGCATCAAATGTGAAACAAATAGAACTCTAACAGACTTGCACTTAAAAAAGAATCGAAGTTTTCACGCAATTCTACATATCTTTAATTTTATTTCCTTCTCTTGTGGACGTAATTTTCACTTCATTGTTTGCTGTTTTGCTGGCAGATTATCCGGAGCAGCACATAAGCACTAATGTGGGTGTTCCTCAGGATATAAGCAAGAGCGTGTGTCCGGCGAGTGTTTGTGTCACCCCACTGTGTTAAATAGAGTTTTCTGGTGTCAGATTTTTTAGACCATTTTTTACCATGGAGATTCTCATTCTGAAGTATTGATCATTGATCTATGAAAAAAATGCTGAATTATACGCAAGCATAAGTTGTCATGAAAAACTATTGCAGATGGCAAACACCAAAGTTGTTCCGAGGGTTATACAATATATATATATACTTAAAAATTTTGTAAAGTTTAATTTTGGTAAAGTTTGGATATTTGCCACCACGGTGAGATGAAATATTACTAAATACGACAACCCAGAATTTTCTTAAATATTGAATTTGACACTATGCAGCTACAGTAGACTCCCTAAACACGGTAGATACGTTCTGTGTTAGAGGAATCCGTGTTGTACGGGTTCTGCGCTATACGCCACCTGCAGACTGCCCGGTATAATCGCGTCAAAACTTATTTGCGCTCCGTAGAAATACAATTATTATGTTTGGTGTAGCCATTCAAAAGTTATGTTAATTACAGGAGCTAAAGCGTCATAATATCAGAACATCTGTCTCATTTTACCGTGCTGTACGTAGTGATGTGCCATTCGAATGATTTCCATAATCGATTAATCGATTTCGATTATTGCCAATAATCGAGTAATCGAACAGTGAATATTCGGGATTTTACTATTCGAGTAGTATTCACTACTCGATATACTCGATTACTCGATATACTCGTTTCCCTATTCGAGTAGTATTCACTACTCGTTTTACTCAGTTCACTCGATAGTATTCACTACTCGTTTTACTCGGTTCACTCGATAGTATTCACTACTTGTTTTACTCGGTATACTCGATTACTCGATATACTCGTTTCACTATTCGAGTAGTATTCACGATTAATCGCGAGTACTCGTTTTACCGATGCTATTCGAATGCTATGTGCTGAAGGTCAAGAGGGTTTTAGAATTAGATTAGCTCCAATGAATTGATGATTGAACTTTTTTTGAATTTAATGACTTTAAATTATCGTGCAGTAGCAGATGCAGGATGCAATAATAGATTTGTTCTTTTTCCTTTAAGTTCGCGGATTTGAATTTTGGATATTGATTTTTGTGTTAAAATAGAATGTATACAGATTAGAGATGAGACAGGCTCAGCCCGAGCCCGACCCCAGGCTTTGTAATTCACGATTGATTTCGGGCTTGGGGTCGTGAAAAATTCCTCCTTTGTTGAACACACTCCTTGAAACAGATTTTAAAAAGTGATTCATGGGGAAAATAAACGTACTTACTTACTTATTTAAAAAAAACAGTACGGGCACCTAGAAGGTGCGTGAAGCTCTTCGGGTATTTCAGAACGACGGCTTATATTGCTTAGCTAGTCATGAGATCGGACATCATTTGATAAACTGATAAACATTGATATACAGAAGTAGAAAGTGCATTAAAAGTTTGCAACTAAGGGCGCGTTCGATACCGGTAGCACCGGTGCATAACCAGCCGGTGAATTATCGAACGGGCCCCAATTTTCTCTTTAATTTGCACAAACGGCAAAATTTATTGGATTCTATCAATGAATTGAATTGAATTTATCTTTAGCTGAACTTTCGGGTTCGGGTTCCAACTTAAATAATATTGCTCGGGCTTGGGCGGGCTCGGATTAAAAGACCTCGGCCTCGGGCAGGCTCCAAAATATGAGCTCGAACTCATCTCTAATACATATATCGAAGTTGCAATCATCTTCGAGTCTTAATGGTGTCTGGGTATTTACTTTACACGTGACTATCACTTATAGACTACTACTTTTGCTGTTTAGTTTTAAATAGTATGCTTCTCATATACGCATGTTTCTGTTATTGATACTGGATCGCGGTGTGGTGTTACTTTCTCTCACTCCCACATACTATCCGTGAATAGTTGGGTTGTTAATTGCTGTTTTTTTTACTTATACTCACTTTCTTTTTTTTTTTTTTTTTTTTTTTTTTCGTCGTCATTCGTTGATTAGGGCTGGACCAAAAATTGATAAATACCGACATATTGGTTTTATTTCAACATCAGATATCCGATATTCCCATTTTCATTTCAGTGAAATCTCGAATTCGATAAAGTTCAAAAATACAGGTCGGCGATAAGAAAATCCCGAGATCTATACCAGCTTGTGATGCTTTTGCTACTGCTTTCCCTCCGTTGATGGCGATACTGGATCGCAGGAAAAACAGCTGCTTCTCTACGGGAATCGCTGCTGCGTGTTTGTTATCGTAGAGAATAGTTTTTTCCTCGCTCTGAGGTCCGCAGAAAGAAAGCAGGGAACGTTAATGTCGAAGGGGATGTAGCGTATAGTGTGTCGTTCTGCTCGCGGAAGATAGCTAGGCGCAATAGTAGTTATTATTTAACGATGATTTTGAGTAAAGGATATTATGATGCGCGAACGGCTATTTCAACAGACAATAGAGCTGCTGACAATTGGTTGGATCGATAATATCTGATAGAGTAAATGTTTTATTGGAAATAATAATTTAATCTAAGTGCCGTACCGTGTACATTAACGGGAGCTGGTGCACGTAAAATCTGTCGTGGCTCCTAAGCCCCTATGAACGATACCGCTGGAGGTCTCTCATAGCTTAAAGGAAGATCATGGTCATCCAAGCTGCCAGCCTTTGGCATCAAATCTATATGTATAGTTTATTAGCCTAATTACCATAATTAATTAACGTATATCTCTCGAAAACTATCCATTGGAGCGCGTTTTTATTGATTCTCGACCCCCACCCCCTAGTCTCCACATCCCCATCGTTCCATAAAATTTCGAATGCTTTGACACCAAACAACCTTTTAATCTTACAGGCCCAGGGGGTCATACGAAGCTCCCCTGTAATTTTAATTTGGGCATTTTAAAACTAGCCGCCTCAGGCGGCATCACCAAAGCCTGGAAACCGCCCCAGAGCCAATTTCTGCATGTTTGCAGTCCTTTTAAGCCTCAATCATGGTTAATTAGTCTAATTACCATAATTAATTAACGTATTTCTCGGAAACTATCCATCGGAGCGCGTTTTTATTGATTCTCGACCCCCCCCCCTAGACTCTACACCCCCATCGTTACATAAAATTTCGAATGCTTTGACACCAAACTTAACCTTTTAATTTTACACGCCCAGGGAGTCATACGAAGCGCCCCTGTATTTTCATTTCGGGCAGTTTAAACACTAGCTTTAAATGAGCGCTATCACAACTTGAATTATTTTTGGGGTAGAAACACTATTAAGAAAAGTAAACAAGCTATGGTACAATGGGTCAAGTTTTGGTATGATGGGGAAAACCACTTTACTGCGTGCCCTCGAAGTCGTTTTTCTCAGAAGCAAAATTTTATTGTAAAGTCGTTCTACCCTTGGACCCTTCAAATATTAATTTTAATTAAATAGCAACCAGCCATAGTACCAGCAATTACTCATTAAAATCTATTTTAATTAATTTTTAAATATAGCAAGTGGTTTTACGGTTTGTTTATTTGATTGCTTACATTTCAAAAATACTAAAATTAAGTGTGAAAAATATCGATATATCGTGAAAGATGGTATCGATATCGATATATCAAATTCCAATATCGTCCAGCCCTAGGTAGGACCAAGGGCGTAGCCAGGATTTTCATTAGGGGGGGCAGGACATGGAGTCTAACCGGAGAATGCCCGGTTTGTCATAATCAGACCCTATGATAGCTCATTTTAGGGGGGCAGCTGCCCCACCCTGCCCCTCGCTGGCTACGCCCATGGGTAGGACCATTACCTACCTATATGGTAGGACGCGATTGTGCTTGAAATGGATGAAATGTCCCTAAAACTGCCCTGACCGCAATGTGTTGGAAATCTTTTGAGTGCTCCTGTAGCATAAATATAAATGAAAAAGACACTTTTTTTGATGGAGAAGTTCATTTTGTAATCCTTAACAGCATATATTATTTCATATGCTTTAATGAATTACGGCACATAGAGCGTAATGTATTTAGAATCTTTTGGGCGGCCCAGTAGATAAACTACCCAGTCGAATTTGCCCAAAAGGGGAGGTTCACAACTACATGCCAGAACAATCCTAAATATAAAGTTTCAACATTCTACGACCAATAATTTTTGAGATATTCGAATTACATATATACGTACGTACGTATAGATGGCATGGAAAAACTGGTAAAAATATACTCGTTGTTGGTCAAAATGGGTTGCAGACGCATTTATATGAACGTGCATGCTAACTTACGAGATGCATCAAAAAAATTCTTAAAAGTAAATTTAGCGGCATTCAAAATCTGTTTTTTCGGCGAAATTTGGCCTCCGAAATTTTTCGGGATTACATTACTTCCTTATATTCCGTACAAGGAAGTAAAAATGAATTCACTCAGATCGAAAATAAATATACAATATATATAATGTATCATGTTACGGAGTATAGTAATCGAACCGTGGACCTCTAGGCTATGACTTAACAGAGAACCCACTTTGCCACACTAGTCGTCGAAAATTTCTTTTAACTTGTTTGAGAAATAATTAGGGGCCACCACTCCTTTGTTGCTCCAGGGTCGCCACACTTCTAAATCTGGCAGTGTATCATAATCCATGACTGAACCGTTTGTTTTCTTTGCTCCATAAAACGCTCCTTTGGAACTGAAATCTACATTAACATCACCTACAAAAACTGTTGAACGAATGGTATTCATGGTTAATCACGATTTCACTATTCGAACAGTGAAGCGATTAATGGCGATTTCGCAATTCGAATTGGATTCGCGATTAACCGTTTTCACAATCCGAACTGTATTCGCGATTAAATACGATTACAGTTTTCGCTATTAATCGCTTCACTATTCGAAATGTATTCACGATTAATCGAGATTAATCGTGAGGAGGCTGAGGGGGGCTGCGCCCCCCAATTTCAATATTTAGCTTGCAATTGAAACTTAGTTAATAAATTGATACACCCCCCCCCCGTGCAGTCCCCGATATAAAATCCTGCATCTGCTACTGCACGAGTCCGGGTTTTTTAATAAGAGCTCCTACCCTTAACCAAACAATTAGTGAATACTGTCGAATGAACCGAGTAAAACGAGTCGTGAATACTATCGAGTGAACCGAGTAAAACGAGTCGTGAACACTATCGAGTGAACCGAGTAAAACGAGTAGTGAATACTATCGAGTGAACCGAGTAAAACGAGTAGTGAATACTACTCGAATAGGAAGCGAGTACTCGCGATTAATCGTGAATACTACTCGAATAGTGAAACGAGTATATCGAGTAATCGAGTATATCGAGTATAACGAGTATATCGAGTAAACGAGTAATTCGCGAGTACTCCTTTCACCGATGCTGTTCAAATGCTATGTGCTGGGCGTTCGAATAAATTTTTCGAAATCGATTGATTCGAATGGATTTAATAATCGATTAATCGATTAATTTCATTCATTCATGCCCATCACTAGCTGTACGAGTCTCTTTTAATGTGTTACAGGAAAACGATCGCAATTTTTCCCCCGTGTTCTACGAATTCGTGTTGTAGACCCGTGTTATAAAGGGGTCTACTGTAATCCGTAAAAAAATAAAATATGAAATTAGTTATTTATTTAGTACGAATTGACCGTGAGATCAACGTCAGTTTTATGTAACAAGTGTGATATTGAATTAAGAGTTCAGTAAGGATAATAAACTTTATCGCGGAAGTTACGTCACGAACGTTTTCATTTGTTAAAGCTACATGATTTTCACGGAAACAGTGTGCATTTTTGGCTTTTAACGTACACGTTCATCGATTGTTTCATGTAGTAGGTTTTGTTAATTTGGGTAAAATTCAATAAAGTCATCTGCAACATAACGGCGCGAATGCATTATCCACGCTTTACGAGATGTAAGATAAAAAAATCTGATGTTGACAACACATGACTTCCTTGTACGACTATTAAAAGAAATATATTTTCGGCCAATTTAATCTAAACTTATTTTGTTTGAAAGAGATAAAATACTGCACTAATAGTAAGGTTTAGCGATTTCTAGCCAAATACTTCAGATATCGCCAAGCCATTGGCGCACACATGGGAGGGGTCCAGGGGGTCTGGACCCCTCCCATAAGAGCTATCAACTTTACTTCGTCAAATCATCATGTAATTTTTGACATTTTAATACACGTTCTATGTTACACGTTACCACCAAATTCTTGTTTTTACCAGTTAAGAAAAATTAATAAAAATGAATTGAAAACAACACAAGTAAATTGAAGAACGGAACATAAAAAAAAATGATCACGATAAAACATTTGTTCAGCATTTTTTCCAGTGGTTGGCAGAACCATTTCTTGATCGTCGACCGCCCACGGGCAAATTAATATAGGTAATCCTTTTTTGCAAAGGTTTAAATTTTTCTTCTTCGCACCCTTAAATTTGGCTGCCCACGTGATTTGCACCATCTTGCCCCCCCCCTCTCCCCCTACAAGATCAGTCGTGTTGGTTGGTGTCACGGGCTGGACCCCCTCCAAGAGAAAATCCTGTGTGCGCCACTGCGCCAAGCTGGGTTCAATTTGATAGATTTCCTTCTGATACTTAATTTGGCGATATTTCACTGAAAGCCAACAAACTTGAGATAGTTTGCGAGATTTTGGGGATAACCAAAGTAGTCATTGACCACAGATTTTCAATGATTTGAATGTATCCATACACCTTAATATATTTTAAGTCATTTGGCTGACCTTGTAAATAAATTACATATAGTTGATTGCAATAAAAAAAGACATGCATAGCTAGATGTTACAATAATCCTGAATACAAAATTTCAAAATTCTACGTGTAAAAGTTTTAGAGTTATGCAAAATACTAAATTATTTTTGGCGCCAAATTTAGCGATATTTCGTCGAAACTGGCCAAGGCCGGTGACAAATGGCGAGATTTCAGGCATGGGCCAAACAATGACTGACTATCGCCAAATTTGGCGATATTTCGCCAAAACTCGCCAAGGACGATGACAAATGGCGATACTTTTGGCATGGACAAAATGACTGACTTTCGCGAAATTTGGCGAGATTGTGGGCATGGACTACACAATGACTGCCTACAGATGTAATATATTAAAGATGTCCATAGACATTAATGTATTAAAATTCTTTTGGCTGGTCCTCTAAATAAACTCCACAGTAGATTGGAACCAAAATCGAGATGTACAATTATTGTTACAAAAATCTTTTTTATGAAATTTCAACATTCTACGACTAATAATTTTTGAGATTTGAGAGTTAAGTACGTTCATGCTTACATCAAAAGTCGCCAAGCTTGGGGACTTTTGGCGTAATTTTTGAGGGAGGCACATGATCGTGTAGGACCATTATCTAACTATAGGGTAGGACGGTATTGTGCTTGAAATGGATGAATGTCCCTAAAATTACCATTGACCGTAATGTATCGGAAATCTTTTGAGTGTTCCTGTAGCAGAACTATAAATGATAAAGACACTTTTTTTAATGGAGAAATTCATTTTCTAACTCTTTACAGCATATATCACTTTTGAGTCGTTTGAAATAGCCCAATACCTCTAAAAAACGCTTTGATGTATTTCGGCCCTTAGAGCGTAATGTATTTCGAATCTTTTGGGCGGTCCTGTAGATAAACTATTCAATCGAATGGAACCGAAAGGGGAGGTGCACAACTAGATGTCACAACAATCCTAAATATAAAGTTTCAGCATTCTACGTCGAATAGTTTTTGAGATATGCGAGTTTAATGAATTTCAGCCGATAGAGCGTAATGTACACTGCCCTCCAAAAGTTAAGGTACAATCTGTTTTTTGTGAATAATATGGAAACGAATGAACATGAAACAAAAAATTTGGACTAACTGAGCACTAAATAGTGCTTTATTGAGTACGACATAGAAATTTACATAAATTCAACACAAACATGGTGTAAAAGCAAAAGAATACTCTTGGTAGAAATATCCACTTTTGGAGAAAACTGTTTATCAAAGCTTTTTGGGGAAACATGTGGTGGAAACATTACAAAAATGAGTTCTAATAAGGAATGTGACCACCCCTAACTGCAATGCACTGGCGGCGTCGATTCTCCATGCTGCTAATTAAGTTGTCGGACACCTCAATAGGGAGCGAAGACCACGCACGGATTAGTCCTTGTTCCAGCTCATGCAACGATCTTGGAGGAAGACTTGAAGCAGCCACTTGTCTGCCATGGTAGTCCCAAACATGTTCTATCGGACTGAGGTCTGGAGATTGAGCTGGCCATTCTATTCGCTCCAAACCTTGACTCTAAAGATAATCCTCAACAAGCACAGCTCGGTGAGGTCGGGCATTATCATCCATCAGAATGAAATCATTGCCAATAGCAGCAGCATATGGCCGAACATAGGCATCAAGAATCTCGTCCCGATATCTCACACCAGTCATAGTTCCTCCCCGGAACACATGCAGGTCAGTGTGACCATCGAGGGGGATCCCTGCCCAAACCGTTATTCCACCACCTCGATAACTGTGTCTTTCCATAGTGTTGGATTGATGGTATCGAGTGCTTTGTTCCCTCCAGATAAGCAGACGTTCTGAATCGCTCTCCAGTGTGAATCTGGACTCGTCTGTAAAGAGTACAGAAGCTCATCGCTGTCTGGTCCAAGGAACGTGCTCTCTTGACCAGGATAAACGGGCCCTTCTCTGTCGCCCGTTGAGAGGGACACATACAAGTGGTCACCTTGCATAGAGACCTGCATTGTGAAGAAGCCTTCGCACCATACTAGCGGAGGATATTCTTCTCTCTGATGCTACAGAGTGTAGAGCCGGCCCAAGGGGCGTGCGGGGCCCCAGGCAAAGCGCAAGCGCAGGGCCTCTTTTCTATCATGGCTTATGTAAGTTACTACTGGCAGTGTTAGTGCATATTAGCTTTATTTCTCTGCTTTTTTCGGGATATATCACAACAACCTACAAAGCTCGGTCTAATGCGATAGCTAAAAAATGGCCCAGGAGCGGGACCTCTTTAAGCGCGGGCCTTAGGCAATCGCCTACATTCGCACCCCCCTTGGGCCGGCCCTGCAGAGTGGTCTGCAACAAATTGCGGCACAGAAATGCTTCTTTTCCGGGCCGAACGAGCTATAAAACGGTATTCTGCGCGTGTTGTAGCTCGTGGTCGGCCTAGAACATGTTTTCTGGGCACAGAAGCTTCTGTTTGATACTGATTCCAGAGACGGTGGACCACACTGTGAGACACATTAAGACGCCTGGGAGCATAAGCCTGTGACAATTCCATTTCTATTCATACGACTGCCCGCCACCTTAACAAATCGGGCAAACAGTTTCTCTAAGACATTCCGGGACCCTGCTACCTATTTTTAACGAATCTGCTAACAAAAGTTGTCAATCAACAAAAGTTACATGCTTAATTATGAAAGCCTCATATTTGCACATTTTTCTCTGACTCATGTATGCCTGTTCTTTTCTATAAAAACAAAGTGGTAGCTATCGTTTTTGCATAAATTTGCATAAAGTTTATCTTTATCATTTATATAAACCATAATTTTAGTGTCAGTGCCATTTTTTTATGGTGAGCTTGGAAAAACATGTTGTTCCTTAACTTTTGGAGGCCAGTGTATTTAGAATCTTTTGGGCGGTCCTGTGGATAAACTATCCAGTCGATTGTGACCAAAAGGGGAGATGCACAACTAGATGTTAGCACAATCTTAAATGTAAAGTTTCAATATTCTACGACTAATAGTTTTTGAGATATGCGAGTTACATACATGCATACATACATACATACACGTACGTACATATATATACGCACAGACCGCATAGAAAAACTGGTCAAAATAGACTCGCCGTTGGTCAAAATGAGTTGCAGTCGCATTTATGCGAATGAACGTGCATGCTAGCGTACGATGAGATGCATCGAAAACATTCTTAAAAGTAAATTTAGAGGTATTCAAGTGAAGTAGTTCAAGGCGCAGTTCTTGAGGGAGGCACGTGACCGTGGTCGGACGATTACCTAACTTATGTGGTAGGACGGTATTATGCTTGAAATGGATGAATGCCCCTAAAATTGCCATTGACCGTAATGTATTGGAAATCTTTTGAATGTTCCAGTAGCAGAACTATAAATGATAAAGACACTTCTTTTAATGGAGAAATTCATTTTGTAACTCTTAACGCAGCATATATATGTGACCATACGTCCTCGAAATTCGAGGACAGCCCCCAAATACAGAAATTTTTTTCATTTTGTCCCCAAAAATATTTTGACTTCTTAGGGACGCGAAAGGTCCCCAAATTTACAGATTTGTACATTTTCCTTGAAAGTTTCTGTTTAATTTATTTATTTCAGAAAAAACTGAAGCAAAAAAAACAACTATAACCGTCTTCTACTCAGAGAAACAATGAAATTCGATCTCTGAAAACTCATTGTCATTGTGTGTGTAGCGTGTACAGACTTTCAATAAAGTATTCGATTATGAGCCAAATTTCCCATTTCAGTTTTGTTAATGATTCATCGCTTTTTATGAAGAATCATGCTTTAAATATGAAATTGACGTCCGAAATTTTTCTTTCTCTCGAATACTTTTTTTAGAGGGTGTACAAAGTTTCACGGAAAATTATCACAAAATGAGCCAATGTAAAAAGCAATGTCTTCTGAAAAATACAAAAACTGTGCATAGAATAAAATCTATATACATAAAACAAAGTCGGGTTTGTTCCAACACTTATAACTCAAGAATGGCTGAACCGATTTTAATGATCTTTGATTCGTTAGATTCGTCTTCGCCCCGAATAGCAGAATAACTATTAAAATTTTAGAAATTCCAATTAGATTTATTTTTATTTTATGCTTTTTTTTTAAGTTTTCCTCAGCTAATTCGTAATAACAGCGGTAATTACGTTTGCAGCAAAACGGCATTTACATCATCGTATAGAGGAGAAAATTTTCTTTTAAAAACAATTCTTTCTGAATATGTAGCATAATTTGCAGGTTTTTAGGAATTTTTTTACTAAAAATGAGTTTGGTGTATCTTTTACGGCAGTTAAACCTCGATGTCATAAATTTAAAAACGTGTGAAATTTGTATACTCTGCAACACTACCGTCCTATTCGCAATTAAAGCGATTCTAAATAGCTCCTCGAGATTACATAGCTTGATGTTTTATACGAGACAGAACTATGGAGGATTTGCAAAGTATCGCTATATTGGATACATGGAAAATAAAATTGGTACAGCTTGGATATTAAATAGTTCTAACACTTTTTAAATAGTTAAAAATTAATGTGGCAAATGAAAATAAATATTTATCAGAATCATGACATTTCCTAGCGAATACTCAAAAACACAATGGCTATTTTCAAATGACTTCATTTGTGGCAGACGTTACTGAAGAACATGGATATAATCAGACATTTAAGGTAGTCTATGTTGAAGAGAATAAATGCTTATTTTTTGGTTGACTCCTACTTTAACACCCCCCCCCCCAATCGCCACTTTGGCGAGCTTCGCAGTCATGAGTCTCTAGGAGTTATGCACAAGTTTTAACGAAAGTGAACAAGTTAGCGATAAAAACACAATTTAAGGGATTTGAAGACACTTAATTTTTAAAATTATATTAATTGGCAACCTAAAACTGTAATAATCTCTATATATAAAGGAAGATGTCCTGACAGACTGATGATCATCGTCCAGCCAAATCTACCGCAGATATAGACATGAAATTTTAGGAGCTCATAGCTTTTGTGCCCAAGGCGTCATTTAAAAAGCGATTTTTGAAAATTCGAACCCAGACAGCGGTGGCGACCTAAAACGTTCTTTTCACGTTTCCCTTCATATCTCAGGGGGTAAAAGAGATAGCCGTGAAATTCTTGCTTTAAAATATGACTAACAGAAATACCTAAAAGTCATTTTCAGGATTTTTTAGAATTCGCACCCAAACGAACGAAAAGGGCCAAAACGTTCTTAACGTTCTTTTCACATTTCCCTTCATATCACAGAAGAAAAAAGAGACAGCCATAAAATTCTTGCTTTAAAATGCAACTAACAGCAATACCTAAAAATCATTTTTAGGGTTTTTTAAAACTCGTACCCAAAAGGGGGTAAGGGTCCAAAACGTTCTTTTCACATTTCCCTTCATATATCAGAGGAAAAAAGAGGTAACCGTAAAATTCCGGCTTAAAAGTATTGTGAACACAAATGTTTAAAATTCATTTTCAGGGTTCTTTAGAATGCGCATCAAAACGGGGATAAGGAGCCAAAACGTTATTTTCGAATCTCAAAGGGAACAGGAGATAAAAACTCTTGCTTTAGAATGTAGCAAACACGAATGCCTAACAATAATTTTCAGGGTGTTTTAGAATTCGCACCGAAACAGGTGTAAGGGGCTGAAACTTTTTTTGGCGTTATTTTCACCTTTCCCTTGATGTATCAGAGGAAGACGAGATAGCTTAAAATTCTTGCTTAAAAATATAGTGAACACAAAAGCCTTAAAATCATTTCCAGGATTTTCTAGATTTCACATCAAAATGGGGATAAGGGTCTAAACGTTGTTTCCAAATTTTCCATCATATCTAAAAGGGAAATAGATAGCCATAAAATTCTTGCTTTAAAATACAGCGCACACGAATGCATAACAGTCATTTTCAGAGTTTTTTTAAATTCGTGTCCAAACTGGTGGTGTGAGGGGCCAAAAAGCTACTTTCATATTTGTTTACATACATCGAAGGGAAATGAACATAGCCATAAAAATCTTGACCTTAATAAAGGATAGTTTTAAAAATAATTTTAAAGGATAATTTTAAAAATCGACCTTAATAAAGGATAGTTGACAAAAAAGGTGTTTTTCACGTATTTTTTTAGCTCTTGAGTGCTGTTAATTCCAGACAAAGGTTTTTGTCTACCTGGTGAAAGGGGGAATCATGTTTCAAGGGTTGCCAGATTAAATGTCTCAAAGGTTTACCATTTTTGGTGATTTATCGCGAAGTTTGGCATAAAAGAAATGAGTCCTCGAAACGATATGTTCCATCTTTGTCGAGTGCTCCACCAGTAGCCGAGCGCTTAGGATGCTGAACTGGGAGACGGAAGGTGCCTGGTTCAAAACAAAATCGTGTCCGCCGACCTAACCGTTTGGAGTTTCCGTGCCTTCCTCCGAAACTTAGCATAATTACGGGTTAGCACCCCTTAGAAAGACTCCCATGCTGGGGCACCTCACCCCCCGGCCTAGAGTCAACGATTAGCTAATTGGCCATAATTCCATTTGTAATTGTTGGTTTATCAATATCCATTCCGGGCGAAGAACGGGTGCTTCAGCTAGGTTTGAATAAATTAATAAATTTCAATATTTCAACTTGATGTTCCTTTCATATTTCTGGTTCAAATAAATATTTACAAATGAATGAAATACCCCCATTAATTTATTAGAAATAAGTATGCACAATTGATATAAAAAGCTATTAGAGTTCATTTTTAAGTATCAAAGTCAGTTAAGATTTAAAGTATGGGTATATTGGTATACATGGTAATAAATTGTGTCCTCGAAAAAGTCCCCAAAAATATTTTATGGTGTCCCCAATTTTTCCTTGAAATCGAGGACAATGCTTGATTTTCCCCCAAAATACTGTTTAGAAATATGGTCGCCTTAAGCATATATTACTTCTGAGTCGTTTGAAATAGCACAATACCTCTAAAATACGCTTTAATATATTTCGGTCCATAGAGCATAATGTATTTAAAATCTTTTAGGCGGCCCTGTAGATAAACTATGCAGTCAAATGGAACCGAAAGGGGAGCTGCACAAGTCGATGTTAGAGATGAGACGGGCTCAGCCCGAGCCCGAAAGCCCGGGCTCGGGCTCTGTAATTCACAATTGCGTTCGGGCTCGGGCTCGTGGAAAATTTCTATTTTATTGAACATACTCCTTGAAACAGATTTTTAAAAAGTGATTCATATGGAAAATAAGAGTACTTATAAAAAAAAAAAAAAAATAGCGGTACGGGTGCCTAGAAGGCGCGTGAAGCTCTTTGGGTATTTCAGAACGGCGGCTTATTTTGCTTAGTTAGTCATGAGATCGGATATTATTTCATAAACATGGACATAAAGAATTAGAAAGTGCATTAAAAATTTGCAACTAAATTTGTCTTTAATTTGCACAAGCTGAAATTTCGGGCTCGGGCGGGCTCGGGCTCCGACTTAAATAATATTGCTCGGGCTTCAAAAAATGAGCCCGAACTCATCTATAGTAGATGTTACAACAATCCCAAATATAAGGGGCCGTGGTAGCCCAGTGGTTAAGGCGTTGGACTCGTAACCGGAAGGTTGTGGGTTCGATACCGGCGTACCGCTAAAGACCACCGTGTACATGCGGTGTACGTGCACGTTAAATCCGTGGTTCCGAAAGTCCTCTCGGCGGTCGCTAGCAGTTTCCGAGGGGTGCCAATATTCAGAAGTCCCCCACCTTCTGATGAGGTACCAAATTGTGGCGGGAAATTCCGGGAAGGACATATATGTAGCTCTAAGCGACACATTCAGTGACGCGAGCTGTCCTCTCCTGGCAAATAAATAAATAAATCCCAAATATAAAGTTTCAACATTCTGCGCTTAATAATTTTTGAGATATGCGAGTTTAATGAATTTCGGCCCATACAGCGTAATGTATGTCGAATCTTTTGAGCGGTCCTGTAGATAAACTATCCAGTCGAATGGAACCGAAAGGGGAGGTGCACAGCTAGATGTTACAACATTCCTAAATATAAAATGTCAACATTCTACGACTAATATTTTTTGAGATATGCGAGTTTAATGAATTTCGGCCCACAGAGTGTAATGTATTTCGAATCTTTACGGCGGTCCTGTATATCAGCGGTGCGCAAATCGGGGGTCGCGAGAAAATTTTTGGGGGTCGCCAAATTCAAAGAAATTCAATTTTATGAAAAATCTACACTTATTCATTTCAAAGAACGGAAATAATACAAGAGAAGAAGCTGACAATTATTATTTTACGAGCGCGATATTCGCGATCGCTCTTACGGGGCTTAAAAACCCCGTTATCATGCATAGTGATCTGCTGTATCGGCTGCTTATTTCCACCTATAATGGAGAACGGCAGTTCTACGAGTGATCCAGCCAACACCAACTCACCAGCCGTCCAAATACTGCGACACTTATATTTACAGCTCGTTTGGGGGTTAAAAATATGTGCCTTTGGATCTCGGAATCCGCTCTAACGATTTTTTAAAAATTAATATATAATTTCAATCGGTGCTAAATTCTTTGACTAGCGCCACCCGATTATTTAGGAAAACTAGGTATTTTTATTTAATCCAGTTTAAAGAGGAGACTATTTAACTCCCGCGTATAAATACGTAGATCATCTTGTTGACGTGGTAACAAGGCAGGGAGTATGAATACAGTGCTGTTGGCGGACGCGAAAGTGAGAGAGTAGGACGGCATAAGAAAAAAATTTTTAAGGATAAGAAGGCTCTTAATTTTGTTTTGTTGTTGTTCAATTAATCATCATCATCATCATCATCAATTTTTATCACAGTATTCCAAATTGTTATAAATATGCTCTGGACAAAATTGATGCAAACAATTGACCTAAAAAATCTAAAGGGAAATGACTCGGCGCTTAATCTCAATCCCTGATTTCATACACACATAATAATAATTCCGTCATCCTTCCTTTTGAATATGTTATCCCTTATGTTTTAATTAGTCACTCTTTTAATAATATTTCTATTTCTTTTTCTTTTTGGCTCTCAGCTATCCGAGATGTCGCGTAGATCTGTGACAAGATCTGTACGATTTAACTTATAATGCAAACCAGTTTGTTCTTAGATAGCTAGTACGTTCCTCATCTGGTTCGTGTCCAGACGTCTTGAGTTCGATTCCCACCGTCGCTGTTTTGCGAGATGGGCTTTGTATTACTGCCGTTTTTCTTTTATTTCCTTTTAAAAAATAACAACAGATTATTATATACTTTACTTATTTTTTCTGTAATTTAATTTGTTATAATTAATAATTAAAAATAGTTAAGACTTTGAATTAAAAAATAATTAATTTAAGTATTTTTTGGTAAAACTCCTTCCTAACTTTTTCTTTAAGTATTTCGTGTCATATTCTGATGATCTCTAGTATTTTGATAGCTATTTCTAATTAAAATTAAGCCTTTATTTTTCTAATATTATTAACTCTATTTGGAAAATTCAATATGTAATTAATATTTCAATGATTTTTTTCTCTTCATTAAGCTCACATAATTAATTAATAATAATTATTATTTAGTATTCAAAGGAAAATAAATAGTAGTTTTACATACTAATTAATTTTAATAAGAATTCTTTTACTCTTCATGTATAAATAAAATTTATTGTAATTATAGAACTTTAATCTTAAGACCAATATTTTTTCCAAATCTTAGGTTTTCTCACTTTTATTTTGTATTCCTTTAAATACCAGATTGATTCATTTTGTATTCCTTTAAATACCAGTTGATTCATTAACTGATTTTTATGATGTTACAACTTTTATAACATTTTTATGATGGTTTATAAGTTTGGTGCGCTATTTTAAAAAGGCGTTATTTCAATCGATGATGTCACGACACTCTTTTAAAAACACCCTGTAAGAGCAAATCCCAGAAAGAATTTCAATGTAACTTCGTTGTCAATTAAACAAAATGTCTACTGTATATGCAGGGGTCGCGACAAAATTTTACACAAAATAGGGGGTCGCAAAGGAAAATAGTTTGCGCACCACTTCTGTATATGAACTATCCAGTCGATTGAGACCAAAAGGGGAGATGCACACCTAGATCGTACAATCCTAAATATAAAATTTCAACATTCTACGACCAATAGTGTTTGAGATATGCGAGTTACATACATTCATACATACATAGATACGTACGTACACAAGTACGTACAGACGGCATGGAAAAACTGGCCAAAATAGACTCGCCGCTGGTAAAATTAGCTGTAGACGCGCTTATATGATCGTGCATACTAGCTTACGATGAGATGCATCAAAAAAATTCTTAAAAGTAAATTTAGAGGTAGTGAAAATCGGTTTATTCGTCGAAATTTGGTCCCCGAATTTTTTCGGGATCACATTACTTCCTTATACTCCGTACAAGGAAGTAAAAAAAAAAAGTTCGAGTAGTCCTTTTGTTGAAACTACCGCTGGATATATTAACGCAACGTAGGATTATAATTTACTTAGTTGTAAGACGATCTCGCGCGTTGAAAAATGATGAATAGAACAATTTCACGAAATATTTATTAACGTGTGATATACTGCGCTTTAATACATATTAACTTAACAAATCTACTATTACTACGTATTACTTATGCTATCAATTACTTATACAGTGCGTCCCAAAAGTTTATAGACAACAGATTTTTTTCGTTTTATAATTGAAAAAGGTGAATAAATATTTCAAAAAGCATTTTTAATTATAATTAGCATCAAGACAATAATAATAATATACAAAAATAATATTACACAATCACAGACATTGCGATAAAAACAAAAAATGAAAATTAAGTGTCCCAAAAGTTTATAGGCAACTCATTTTTTCCCTTTAATATTCAAATTTTTTGAGCCAATTTTTATAATCACTACAAAAACTCGATCAGGTATACTCGAAATAAGAGTTTGAAGAGATTCTGGCTTTAGAAAAAACCAACTTCTTTCAATTTTCAACTTTAGATCTTGAACTGTTGTAAATTGACGCCCATTAGCATATACGTCTCTAGCTAATATTCCTCAAAGGTTATCCAAAGGGTTCAGGTCAGGACCTAGGTCTGTCCAATCCAAAACAGCTAGTTGGTTTCGTCTAAACCACTGCATTGTGAAATTTGAGACGTGAATGGAGAAATTCTCTTGCTGATATATCCATTTGTTCCCCTCTAACAACTTTCCAAATGGGGGTAACTGTAATTCAAGCATTTTCTGATAATCTTCGGAACACTGACGACCTTTTAAAAAACAATAGCGGTAGTTTCATTATAGGAAAAGCTCCCCATACCATGAGTGAACCCCCTCCTTGATGTCTACAGAAAAAAGTTTGCGGTTCTTTATTTTTGCAAATATCGTGCCAGTAATATGCCCATCCACCCGGGCCATCTAAATTGAACTTCTTTTCGTCACCGAACAGAACACTCAACCATTCATCTGTCCAGTTCATATGTTTTCGAGCCCTCTGAACACGAGCGTCTTTATGCCTTTTTGTCAAGCTTAGTGAGCGAAGTATTTTGCGATAAGCAAGCAATTTACTTATCTGCAGCCGTCGATGCACCGTGGTTTTTGATACTGGAAAAACTTCTCTAGAAATTGACCGTACTCCAGACCGTACAGACTGGACCGTACACTTCCAGACCGTACACTTCTCTAGAAATTGACCGTACAGACAAGTTCTGGGTTGAAGCTTACCTGAAGATCTCTCTGTCTTCACGTTTAGTTGTTTTCTTTGATCGCCCAGTGCGAGATTTTGCTTTCAAATTGTCACTTTTTGACAGAATTCGATAAATACTAGCCCTACTGCGTCCAAGTTTTCTTGCAATACCTACAACTTTCATTCCACGAGCATTCAAACGATAGATTTGGGCAATTTCAGTTTCGGAAAACTGCACGTCGCAAGGCATCTTTACAATCAGTCAAAGAAAGAAAGCTTCACTTTTATCTCAAAAAGCTATTCAATGACCAGAACATGACCTTGAAACATGCAAATTTAGAGATCAGTACTCTAATTAACTTTTAACACCGGTTGTCTATATATTTTTGGGACAGCATTATTTCGTTTTTATTTTTTTACTAGCTGAAGTGCCCGTTCTTCGCACGGGAATGAATGGACTTTTTGATATTCCGATTTGTGGTGATTACTATTCATTGTAATAAACAGATATAGCAAAATGGATATCGCGTTATATTGTGTCCAATAATCATGCATACCGAATTGCAAGGCAATCGTTTGTACGGTGCAGAAGTCCATACGGCGTAGCGCAATCTAGTGGCGAGTTTTAGCAAAACGGATACGGCGAAAATATTCTTCGCATTCAGATATCGATGTATACGAATTTTCATGACGATCGGCTGGACAGTCCTGAAGTTCATGTATTGACGCGACATCTAGTGGCAAGTTATAGGAAAATTCTTCCTCGTGTTCAAATATCTATGTATACCTATTTTCATAGCGACAGTTGCACAGTCAAGAAGTGATACACTGCAGGGCCATCTAGTGGTTAATTAAAGTAATGATTTGCTACAGCGCCGTCAAGTGGCGAGTTATAGCAAAATGGATAACGCCAAAATATTGTTACGAATTTTCAGGGCAACTCGCTGCTCTCGGGCTTAAAATATTTTAAAATTCGTATTCTACGCTTCAAATAGATAAATTTTCTTTTTGTTGCATCAAAATCGGCCAAATAGAACCAGAGATATGGAGGTTTCGATTTGCCATTATTTTTCAATGGAGGTTCTAGAAATCTCGAGAAATATTAGTCCTAGAGCTTAGATCTCTTCACTTTTGAGGACTTATTTTTGGCGCCAAATTTGGCGATATTTCGCCAAAAGTCGCCACGCTTGGCGACTTTTTGGTCATTTGGCGCGATTTTCCCAATGGGGTCTGGAAGTTGTTTTTCCTGCATTAAAAACGCATAATAACCTAACATTTCTCTTCTCTGACGTAATCAAAATTCACGCTTTATGTAGAACCCTCGAGAAATTGACTTTTCTGGGAACCTCTTGTACCTCCTGCGTCGGCTATTTATAGAAGCTCGCGTCGCCCCGAGAGAGTCAGTGTGCGGGTTGAACGCTCAATGTGTGAAGAGCTCTCAGTACGTTTTTTTTGTGTGAATTGATAGTGCTATAGAAGCTGTGTTTTAGCTTGCTTTGTGAAGCTGTTTTTAAAGTGCTGTGTGTAAATTCTTCATTGCTGTGTCTTAAGGGATTGTGTACTATATCCCTTGAATATTTCCACGGAATTTTTGCCTGTGAAAGTGACTTATTTTGTGTGAGAAATACAGCATTTGTGAGAGCTTCTGATCCAAGCGGATTGTTAAAAGCACGTTACTGCTAGATTGTGCTTGTGAATTATGTACAGCTGATTGTTCTACGATTTTCTAGAAGCAATAAAGTTTGTGTTCCATCCTGACAAGTGACTTTTTACTTGAACATTTTTACACCAACAGGACTTTAGAACGACGAACCCCAGGAGTAGCAGAGTAATTCCGCAACAATATTCTCATTGTTCAAATAGCTATGCATACTGATTTTCATAGCATAACCGTTTGAATGGTCAAGAATTTGGCCTGCTGCAGCGTCATCTAGTGGCGAGTTAAAATAATAATGCATTGCAGTGTCATCTAATGGTGAGTAACATCAAAAGGAACGCAGTTAGAATATATTCTTCGTGCTCAAATGTGTAAGTATAAAAAATTTTATGCCGACCAGTCGAACGGTATAGAAGTTGACGCGTTGCAGCGCCATTTAGCGGCAAGTTACAGCAAAATGGATAGTGAAAAATATTCTCCGTGTTCTAATATTCGCGTGTACCAAATTTCATCGAAATCGGTTGGACGATATTCGCATAGCAAACGGCTAAATGGAATAGAATTCGACGTTGTGCTGCGGCACCTAGTGGCAAGTTAGAGGAAAACGGATAGCATAAAAACCTTCTCCATGATAAAAGACTTCGGTGAACCAAATTTCATGGTGATTGGTCAAACGGTGCAGGAGTTTTTCAACCTCATACACACGTACGAACATTCATTTTTAATCTATAACCTGTTATTATATATACCAGTCTCAAATAAAATCCAGTTTCAAATCTAAGCCTCGCCAAAGTGCCAACATACGCCATTTTGCAAGAGTTTTTTCAGGGAATCATTCGAAGCATTGACTTAGCGGCAATCAATATGGGAAATGGTTCGACCGCCAAAAAGTAAAACACGCATTTATTTGAAAAGTAGAATCCCTTAATACAGCCGCATTATTTAAAATTATCAACTATATAACGTGTTTTATTCATCGTTACTCTAATGTACTATATGCGAAGATTTCAATTTTCTGAAATTTGGCGGAATTCCCCCAACTTAAATCAATGTACTCAATTGGCAAGAATGCTGAAGATAGATCGCTTGAAATTCCTTAATAACTGCATTATTTCTGCACGGATCATTAAAATTTAACGCTGTATTCTAATAAAACCTTTGCACTTGTTTTCAAAAATCTATTTCCTTAACCTCTCAGTAAATTGCGCCAAGCCGAAAACTGTGCAAACCGCTAGAACTCACTTTCTCGGCATTTGAGCCATTTTATTTTTTCGCCAAACTAAAAAATTTTACGTTAGCCTCGGAAATCTTCCATTCTTATTGTTTTGCGTATAAAACATTTCATTCCTGCTCTGTTTTCCCATGCACACGATATTATACTAATTAAAAAAAATAACCTTACGAATATAAACTAACAAAAAACAATCATTATTATTCTTTCATTTTTACTTTGAGAATTTAAAACATTTTATTCGGCAAAATCGCCACACATGGCAACCACGATGCTTATTTCACACTTTTTTCACTACAGGGGTTACAATTACGGAAAGCTTTTTGCGTGAAGAACAAAAAAAAATCTCTTAAATTCCGGGAACGGGTGGACTTTCAAAGTTTTAAAGAGGACTATAATTTATTCTATATTATTTTACATATCTGTGCAAAATTTCAGGCTGATAGGTCCATTTTTGTGGATTTGTATACGAATCAAATCCACAAACAAACAGAATTTCATTTTTACTTATAAGGATATTAAATTTATGACTGTTTGAAGTACTTTAAGCATTTTACTATTTCTGTTGCGTCAATACATATTTGCATAATTTCTTTCGTCTTTCTTACTTCTTTGACTAACTCTTAAATCCAAAATAACGCCAGTCTATAAACTCTTGGGACGCACTGTATTAGTATTATCTATCCTCGTTTCTCCCTCTTTAATGTCAATCTAAAGAAACAGAGCCTTTCTACTCTTTGATGATTCTTTAGAATTTATGCATTGCTATTAAAACAGCTCTCGATATATTTTCAAGCATCAAGTCTTGTCAGATTGACGTATTTAGCACCACAGAATATTTCATCTCGGCGTGGTGGAAAATATCCAACCTGTCCCAATATTATTCCATGGTTGTCTCGTGTAAAACATAAAGCTGTATAACTTCGAGGAACTGTTTAGAATAGCTCAAATAGCGAATAGGACGTTAAATTGTGTTGCAGAGTTTACAAATTTCACGCAACTTTTAATTTATGACGTCACGTTCTGACCCCGGTAGTTGAGTCTGGTTATTTCTCGCAGCAGTTTTCAAACGGAGTAATATTGAACCTTTGTACGGAAGGAACCTTTCAACGGAACGGATGGACGGATGGAACCTTTGGACGGATATATTGAATGGAGTAATATTGGAAAACTTTCTGGCTGTTCCGCACAGCCAGCTGCGTCAAAAAAGGGTTCTCTAGATCTGCGACACGCGATGAACGGTTCGATCGCCCTCCCTCTTGCTGGTCGTTAAGTCGAGCGATGGCAACGGCTGCCCTTTTTTCAGCATTGGGCAATCTATCCAGCTGTTTTCGCATTCTTCCATTTTTCAGCAGATGTCAGTGCTGTTAAAAATAATAGTGACAATTTTTTGACGGTAAAGGACGTGCTAAAAAGTAAAGGATTCTCGTGGAGCTATATCACCCGCCACTCTTTTTTATAGAAATCCAATCTATTCTTCGTGACTGGCAACAGTCATAACGTCAAAGTTGGGTATTCCCAGAGCGGGAACACTGCGCGTTAAAGGGTTAACCACTGTGCCACTACAACCCCCCACGACATAATGCTGATGCTACTACGGTAATTTCGGGACTGGGCGATCTATCCGACATCTCCCTGCCTTTTGTATCTG
Organism: Cheiracanthium punctorium; assembly: GCA_038373885.1. Taxonomy (NCBI): domain Eukaryota; kingdom Metazoa; phylum Arthropoda; class Arachnida; order Araneae; family Cheiracanthiidae; genus Cheiracanthium; species Cheiracanthium punctorium. The sequence goes on along the minus strand of JAWZYV010001044.1, from coordinate 635,139 downwards.
CCAATGGAGTTTTGGGAAAGTGCCTAGACGTCCATGCGTTTCTCCGCCCGATGTGTATCACCCTTGTTGAGCAAGAACTCGTTCTCATCTCGTTTTCCAGCGCCGCGCGTGCCAAGTGATTGATTTCTCGAAATGGCTATTTTTGTTATCGCCGTGCGCTCCATTTCTATTGCATTATGATGAATCTAAGTTGTGAGGTCTTTTCCACCAAAAAAAGAAACAGACTTTCATGTACGGCATCCGTTTCTTCCAGGTCACGGTTAACAACACCTCTCTCTGCGACGGAGTGCAAGGTCGGGATTCGAGCGCGTTTTTCAGTCTGCCTTTTGGGGGCAAGACAGGAGACAGAGAGAGAGATCGTTCGCACTCACCCCCTCCCTCCCCCGTTTATGTAGTATTCGCCCCCTTTATTTTATTTTTTAATTTTTTCTTTCCTCCTCCCATAGTCGCTGCAATGGTGATCCGAGAACGTGCACTAGTAGAAAGGTTTAGAGAGGAATGATGGGATAGCAGGAAGCGAATGGAAAAATAGTATCGCGATCCTCTCTTTCTCCCCCCCCCCTCCCACCTTTCCCGACGAAGTGCGCATTTATATGCCTATAGCCATCAGGAGATGAGTTCGAGACCACTTATTAACCCTTTACCCCTTTGAAGCGCGACCTTTTCCCAATGCTTAAAAACTTCAGGTCCTTTAGCTCTGTGGCACGCGTTGGGCGATTCGATCGGCCGCCCTGTTGCTGGTAGTTAAATCGAGCGATGGCGACGCCTGCACATTTCAAGCATTGGGCAGTAAATCTATTTTTTTCTTCTTTATCGATGTCTATTTTCATCCCATTCCCCAGTTCTCAGCAGATGCCGGTTTTGATAGAAATAATTCTGACATCCATTTTACAAATACTAATCGATCTTTTTTACGGGAAAAGATGTGCTCAATGGAAAAGGATTCTCGTGTAACTATGTCCTGCTTAACCCTTGAACGTGCAGTGTTCCCGCTCTGGGAACACCGAACTCTGACGTTTTGACTGTTGCCAGTCACGAAGAATAGTTTGGATTTCTATAAAAATAGTTGCGGGTGACAGAGCTCCACGAGAATCCTTTACTTTTTAGCACGTCCTTTATCGTCAAAAAATTGTCACGATTATTTTTAGACAGCACTGACATATGCTGAAAAATGAAGAATACGAGAACAGCTGGACAGATTGGCCCCATGCTGAAAAAAGGGCAGCCGTTGTCATCGCTCGACTTAACGACCAGCAAGAGGGCGGACGATCGAAACGTTCATCGCGTGCCACAGATCGAGAGACCCTTTTTTAACGCAGACTCGCTGTGCCAGTACAGCCGGCTGCCGTTCAAAAAAGGTCTCTCGATCTGTGGCACGCGATGAACGTTTCGATCCTCCGCCCTCTTGCTGGTCGTTAAATCGAGCGATGGCAACGGCTGCCCTTTTCTCTGCATTGGGAAAGGGTTGCGCCTCAAAGGGTTAAGCATTTCATTGAGATCAAATTTATTCTTCACGAATCAGAGCAGTCAAAATGTGAGTGTTGTGTCCAAAATACTCGAAGGCGCGATACAGTTGCACGAGTATCCTTAACTTCTTATCCCATAATTTCCCGTGAAAGTTATCCGTAAAGACTGGTGTCAGAATTATTTTTATTACTACTGGCATCTGCTGAGAGCTGGAGAGGAAACGATGGAAATAAATCGATGTAGAAGAACAACAGGATAGACTGCCCAGTGCTGAGAAAGTGCAGCTGTGCCAAAAATGTTCTTTATCTCTGTGGCACGCGGTGGGCAATTCCATCGATCGCCATGCTGCAGGTAAATCGAGCGATGGCAACAGCTGTACTTTTTCAGCATTGGGAAAGGGTTGCGCCTCACAGGGGTTTGTTGCATGAGAAATCGAACAAAAGCTGCTTCTCCGACCATGAACACGCATTAAAATAAACGTCAGGGATGTGAAAAAATTCGGAATGCTTCCTCACGAGCGGCACTACATACTGTCATAAAGCTACAAACCAGTACCTTTAGGAAGTTTTGACATAGAGAGAGAAAAATTGCATTTTTAAGTTTTATTTATTTATTTGTTTGCTTTAAAGTCAGCCCAAAAATTTTCGAGTCTCCTGACATAACGAATTTATTTCCAGTTCTAAGGCATTTTTGGAAAAGGAAAGGAAAGACACTTGCACGGGTGTCGTCGCTTATGGGGACTCGAAATGTTTTACGAATATTCCCCAAAAACTTATGAATCTATGAGCAGTGATGGAAAACAAAGTACTCTATAGCATCTTACTGGCTTTAACACGTTCGCATTCCTTCGTCGCAGAGACTCCTTTTCTGTGCTCACGGTGGCCTCCTGGCACGGATTTTTGAAAGCCTCCCTGCGGCCCAAGGTTGCACTTGCTCAATCGTTCTCCCACAGGATAGACTGTTCACAGAAAGGGATTTTCTGAGGAAGACCAACATTTTTACCTTTCGCTGCTGGAGGTGAGTTAGATCTTTACCGGACTTCGAGGAAGGTCCAGGCTAGGGACGTTACAGGCTCGAGGGCTCTGTTACTCCCGACTGTGTTAACCCTTTAACGCGCAGTGTTCCCGCTCTGGGAACACCACACTCTGACGTTTTGACTGTTTCACTTTCGGTGTTCTGATAGTAAACGAGCTTCAATCGGCTGGGTCTTTGTGGGTCATTCATTGAACATGCATAAACAGATTTTAAAAAATGATTCATCACTCTGGCTGAAGTAAAAGTGCTTATTATGCAAAATAAAGATGATGGAGGGCGGAAACCAAGTAAGTGCGTGATTAAGAAAATTATTTTTTTTTCTGAATGCCAATAATTTTGTCTCGAAAATCGTGAGAATGTTCAAAGAGAGGCAGAAGAAATGGCGGATGTTTTGACGGCATTATATTCACAGCATCATACCCGTCAGAAAAAAAAGCTTAGTTAGCTTGAATAGTTAGCTTAAATTTCAGGCTCGGGCTCCTACCAGGGTTCGAAATAAGATTTTGAAACTAGCAGGAAAAGTGCTGTGAGCTTTCATCTGCTGACATCATAAATTATCCAGCTCACAACAAAAACTTAACTTTTCATAACAGTAAATTTGAGTTCTACTTTTGTTCACTTAATTTTTTTTTTTTTTTTTTTTGGTCAATAACGCAGTAAGAAAAAGATAATCCACCACTTTTCTTGTAAGCATTCTGCCTTTTCACATGGTACCTTAAAATACATTTAAGAAACACTCAAGTAATAAAGTTTTAAATATTCGCAGCTTAACTTTCCGCGAGTGCTGTTGATCATCGCAGGTACTTTGGGATAATCTCACGGCATTTGCCGTGGTCACCGCGACTTATTTCGAGCCCTGGATCCGACTTAAATATCGATCGAGTTATATCGATGAGGTTACAAGCGTTCGGGCTTTAAAAAATGAGCCCGAATTCATCTCCAGGGTGCGAATTGACGGGGGGGGGGGATGCCGGGGATCGTCCCCGGCTGAAGAATGTAATATCCCTGGCTAGAGAAATATTAATGGATCCCTTCCAGGGATACTATTTATCCCCTGCTGAAGAAATATTAAACTGGTGAGTGAAGATTTGGAATTGAAGTCAAGAAGTCAAAATGAAGGTGGTATGTTATCGTTACTATACTCTAATATAGTAGTTACTATACTCTAAGGCGACTGCCTTAAAACTTCGTCTCTTTTCTAAGCTAAAAACCCTCATGGGTGGCTTCCAATACAGGTAAATTGTATGTAGCTTGTGTATCTGGGATTTCATAGAACAAACAACCTATGACTTTTGTTTGAATATAAGTCAGTTCCGCATGCGTCGGTGACTGCATTTGTCAAGTAATATGTGAGGGAAGCATTTGCACCTTCCCTCCTTCTTCTCTTCAAGTGTCCCCCCTTGGAGAATGTTTACTTTCAAATATCCCCCCCTGGAGAAAATGTTCAGTTCGCACTCTGTTCATCTCTCTCCACAACCTAAAATCATCTCTGTGATTTGCGTCACAGATTTTTCATATAGTCTTCGCATCATTCCTCATCTTGGGTAAGCTACTGAATGCATTTGTATGTTTCTGTTGGGCTATTTTGGAAATTTTGTGCCATTTGCTGTCCGTGTGTAATTTTTTTTTTTTTTTTTTTTTTTTTTTTTACAAGGTATGAGAAAATTTAAATAATTTTTCTTTTTATCATGGTTTTATCAGACAGTTTCCAGAAGTAAAACAATAGATTTAAAAACATACTAATTAATAAAAGTAAAAAAAAAAAAAGAAATGAGTAGAGAAGATACAGAAATATAGCTGTCCGAATCATAGAACATAACCGTGTTAATGCAGAATTGCGGCCCCAAAACTAAAAATTCTACCCTGACATGCTTTAACATTTTGAAATAGAGTTTAAACTACATTACGAAGAGGTTTTAAGGAAAATACAAGATCTTTGATAATTAAATATAGCTGCCCGGACACTGATGTCACGTCTGTTACCATGCATTAATTTCAATTTTGTAAACAACAATATTGAAATTTGAGAATAGCAACATCTGTTTACCATTAGAGCTTGTCCAAAAATGAAATACAAATAGACTTCTTGAGTTTTAGGCATTTGACTGAAAAAGCAAAAGCCTATTTGTGACAAGTATTTTTATTGCATGTCTGTTACCTTAATTAGTTGTACAAAATATATTTATTTATGTGTTAATTCAATTAATTAATTTAAATAATTCGATTTTCAGTCTAAATTAATGTCTCTTTTCATGTTCTTACGGAATCATTTAGACTTTTTTGGGAAGATTATTTTTTATGAGAGTGAAAAAAAATGATTTTTATCCTAATTCTGTTAAATAATAGCACCTAATATATCGCTTTTTTACGATTATCATTTCCTGAGAGACAATTTTGTTCTTTTCAATATTTGTCTAATTATGTAAACCAGTACATTATTTTTAAAAAATCTTTAAGAAAAATCGAAGAACTTGGAGGAAACGACGGACAAGTTAAATTTGATTCCGAGCCAAGTAACCCCCCCCCCCTACTATTCTGTTTTACTTTTCTTCTCATTTAAGGGGTATGGGGTAGTCAGAATTTTCAAAAAATTGATTTTTTTTTTTTTTCATTTTCTTAAAGTATAGTATCTTAAAAATATTCTCTGAAAGTTTGAAGTGAATCCGACAAATATCTTTCGAGTTATTTAGCGAAGAATAAAAGGCTCTCGAGCGGTCTAATATTTCCGAGAACAATTAGCTAGCGGCATAATTCTCCCTTACCTCCTAAAGTTTTAAAAGCAATCAAGCCTATTTATGAAGATCTTAGTAATGAAAATTTACTTTCAAGATGCGTAGGTGGATTTAATCAAAATAATAATGAGAGCTTCAACCAACTAGTGTGGAAAATATGCCCAAAAACTATCAATACTAGATTTACCATGGTTCAAATTGCTGCATACGTAGCTATGAGTATATTTAATGAAGGGACAAAGTCATTATTAGTAATAATGAACACACTGGGACTTAGTTGTGGGCCTAATTCGCATCGGTATACTGAAAAAACCGATAGTGCACGTGTAAAAGTAGCTGATCAGCGCGCTAACGACAACACTCGCGAAGGTAGAATGCGACGTAGACAACAACAAATTGATGTTTTAGAAAGTTCTACAACGGCTGAAGAACTCTTATATGGTCCAGGAATAGATGACTCAGTGTAAGTATTGAAATTATTCGTATTACTGTACATCAATTGACTGTAAAACTTTAAATGCGTTTTTCTCAAAACTATTGGGTTGGCAACAAAGTAATTGCGTTTTTCCGTATGTCAATATTTCGCCTGGCCAAAACTACTGAAGTTAATTATGCGAAATTTGGCACGTACGTGAGTTCTTCAACATAGGTGCTAGATCAGAGAGAATTTTGCAAAATTCGTAGTCTTAGGGGGGGTAAGGGGCCAAATCACATATCCCGCGTGATCTCAAATAAAAATAGAGATATCCGTGAAATTCTTTCTGTAAAATGCAGCAGTCACGAATACCTAAAAATTAATTTCAGGACATTTTTAATATTGTCCTCTAAGGAGGATAGAAGCGAAAAAAGGGGGAGGGTGGCCATCTTTTATGGACGAAAAAAAATACTGCCAGTGAAATTCTTACTTTAAAATGTAACAAATATGAATCGTATGTTCAGGCACAGCTTACCTGTAATTAAAAACTTGTTGAAAACTTATTTGCTTGAATTTTATACAAGAAAACGCAATTACTTTGTTGCCAACCCAATATGTTTTTTGAACTGGTGACCACTGTAACTCAAAAACCGCTCGATAGATTTGAATGAAACTTATACAGCTTTTAGAAAACATAAAAAGCTAGTGCCTGATCGAAGGATTTTTTTTTAAACTTCGATTTTTTATAAACAATTAATTGTTGGTTTTTTCCCGAAAATCTGCAAAAAAAATTCCAATAATTTTGAAAAAAAAAAAGCTTCGATCAGGCACAAGATTATCTATCCATAAAAATAATCTTTTTTGTTTCATTGATTTTAGATGAATCTCCAAGGAGCTGTAATGGTCACCGCAAGGACCCATTATTAAAACCTGTTCAACTTAGACCGCCATAACTTGTAAAATAATTATTATTTTTTTTAAAATTTAAGTGAAGTAATGTTAAAGCATGATGAAATGATACTATGTTTTTACTTATGTGAAATAAACTTAATTACTAGTAAAAAAAATTAATAAAAAATGGCATTTTTTCACGCCTCTGACTACCCCTAACCCCTTAAATACGCTTCTTCTTTATCAGCTTCGAAGATATTAATTTCCTTCTGTTATTTTAACAAGCAGAATTGAGTTTTCTCTCAAACAGATGAAAAAAAAAAAAAGATGACATAAAAGAACAGGACATATAAATGAAGTCAAACGCCTCGATTATCGATATATACTCTCCACTACAAACCCATAATTTGTACTTCTTTTTTTACATTTTGCTAGAAACTTGAATACTGACTTTTTTGGAGATTAGAGTATTTTAAAAATAGTTTGTTGTTTTTGTTCCAAGAAATATGGCTACCGTTCCCTTATTTTCACGAGTATGCCCTCCTTGGAAAACGAATTTCCAAAATATTCTGAGATTGATTTTTAGATATTCGTGAGGCTTGTACTTCAGAGTAAAAACTTTATTGATGTCTCTTTTGAGATTACACAGGATATGTGAAAAGAATGTTTTGGGCCTCGACCCCCCCCCCCCCCATAGGTTAGGAATTTCGGAAAATACTGTCCATCCAGCACCTGTGTTAATAAACACACATACAGGTCACAAAACCTATTATTATAGCTCCTGCTCCAGTAATTTTTGCAGTCCAGCGCACACGGACACTCTGCTCCGCAACAGGTGCATTCAAAGACCCACATCGGCGACTTTAACCCGTTGAGGCGCAACCCTTGCCCAATGCTGAAAAAAGGGCAGCCGTTGCCATCGCTCGACTTAACTACCAGCAAACGGCGGACGATCGAAACGTTCATCGCGTGCCATTTGCTGGTAGTTAAGTCGAGCGATGGCAACGGCTGCCCTTTTTTCAGCATTGGGCAATGTATCCAGCTGTTCTCGCATTCTCCCATTTTTCAGCAGATGCCAGTGCTGTTAAAAATAATCTTGACCATTTTATTTACGGGAAATGACGTGCTACAAAGTAAAGGATTCTCGTGGAGCTATGTCACCCGCAACTATTTTCATAGAAATCCAATCTATTCTTCGTGACTGGCAACAGTCAAAACGTCAAAGTTGGGTGATCCCAGAGCGGGATCACTGCGCGTTAAAGGGTAAAGCAAGACAACTGCACTGGAAACTGTTTCATAATCCACTTTTCATACAATTTTATTTTCGCGTTATACTGCGCGTTAAAGGGTTAAGTAACCCCACCACCCTTGTGAATTTGACTTTCTGTATGTCTGTCCTTTACGCTGCCTAGAATTACTTCAGTTGCGTTTACCAACAACTTTATTTTCTCGTCTAAAAAGACGACGTACATCAGATTTCAACTCCTGAATTTCTTTTTGAAGTGCAGACAGAGAATCGGCACTCGTATCTGATGCAATTGCTATTTCTGACGTGTCGGATACTTCATAAATTTTATCTGCTGTTTGAGCAAGATTTTCAAGAGAGTCCTTTCACGTTGAAAGGATTTGTCGCATCCTTAAAGGAAGGGTTTAAACAATGCGTAATCGACCTTATCAGAAGCCAAATTGTTCGTCTTCATCAGAAGTTGGGAAGGGCGTAAGTCTCCTAACTGAAGTTCTTGGAGGAGCTCCCTCAAGCGAGCTTTTCCTGTTTAATGTGTTGGGTGACAGGGCCGGTCCTAACAGTTTTGCCGCCCCGGACAAAAATATAAAATGCCGCCCCTCCCACAGTAAAATTACTATTAAAATAAATAAATTGTTCACAGATACTGCTTTCATGCCTATAAAACTGGAATAGCTCTTTAAACATAACACAGCATAAGAAAAACCATATTTATTAAAAACCACACATTAAGCTAAATCCAAAAGAAAGAAAGAACAATAAAGAGTTTTTTTCTGACTTATTTCCGAAAAAATTCCTGATTTTTTCTCTTAAATCAATTTTTCAACTAATTCATGTTCGGTAGAGAATGAAGTTAAATTATTTAACCTATCTGGAAGAGTTGTGGAACGTAAGAAATTTTTAGTTGACTTTAATTTTGAGAAACACTTCTCTGCACTTGCCGCAATTATCGGCAAAGAAAGCGAAATTCTCGAAGCAACATTAAGATGTGGTGTAAAATCTAGAGTAAAAATTAGCTTTAAAATTTCAATTGGGCTTTCCTTTTTGCCTAATAAGGCCGTAACTGATACTATTTCATTTACTAGATCAAGCGAGTTTATATTCACTGATTCCCCATCGGTCAGCATTAACTCCAATTGTTTACACGATAAACAGTCTTAACACTGTTACACGATGTTGAAGATAATGTTTAATTAGCACATTTTAGGAGTCTTTTAACTCATATATGCCGTGCAAAAATTTAAATAATTACATTAGGTACTTATTAAATTAAATCTTCACTCTAAGGTCTTAATTGCTTTGTTTACTGTAAAAAAAATAAAACTATCTTAAATTTTAATTAGGATCTTTCACCAGATCATCGCGTGCTTCCCTATCAAAATTAATATGTTACGTGACTGCTTAAACTTAGTGTTAGCCAGAATACTATCTCGTCGGTCAGTTCTCTTGCATAACAGAACATTTCATTTAAAATCACATCAAATCGAAGATCCTTTCAAAAAATCTTTAAAGTTTCTTAAGAGTTTTAGAATAGATGGTAATTCGTTGTCTTTTGACTGCAATAGATTTCTTAATGGATTCACGCAATTGAAGCTTTGCACTAAATAATAATAGAGCATAGGAACGTGAACTGTTTGAGAGAGTTAAATAATCCTAAAGCCAAATCACTGGAACAAAAAATCCTTTCATCAATTTTAGTAGCCTCATTGGAATTACATTTGTCAATACCTGTATACCTTACCAAGAATGTGATCTGTTCTTTTTTTTTCCGGCATCAGGAATGCAATCTAGAAATATGGGTTAGTATTTCGCTTGTTGAATTTCATTAACAAAGTGTAATTTGAATCCAACTGGAAACCTTGTGAAAAATCTATGCAAAATGTGTAAATATTTGTTTGCACATCACATATAAACAATTGAAGCGAATGAAATGAAATTTATAGCAACACCAAAAGTGGCAACCTAATTTAAACTGCTGGTGCTAAAATATTTCTAATTCTTCTAAAAGTTTTAAGATTTAAAACTGTTGTTTGAAAACTGTGTGTAAATGTATGTTCGCCCTTTGTTAAAAAATGGCTCAATGGAATAGAATGAAATTTGCAATTATATTGAACGGTAAGTTGATTAAAACAATATATACCAAAATTGTTTAAAATAATTCATAGACTTTGAGATTTTACAGAAATCGCTTAAAAAGTTTGTTCTGGCACCCATCAAAATCTGATTGGGAGAACAGAATGAAATTAGATCATATTATGGGTAACAAAGCATCATCGAAATTTTTAAAAGATTTGAATAAATTGAAAGGGTTTGTAAAAATTGCATTGTATTTTTTCTTTTCTTTTTTAGGGGGCGGGGAGACAGGGAGAGGGCGTCACTTAAAGGCGTCTGGAGGTAATACAATATGTGGCTGTTCGACTTAAACAAATTACGTCGATTTCTTTTTTTATTTTAATTATTATTATTTTATTATTTTGAGAAAATTGTGCAAAAATTTTACAGGCATAATATTGAAATTTCTAAAGTTAACAGAACAAAATCCAGTTACTGTCGAGGAGATTGAGTTAAATAACATTGTTTGAACTCTTTCTAATTAAAATATATTGTTGCGGAATTACTCTGCTACTCCTGGGGTTCGTCGTTCTAAAGTCCAGTTGGTGTAAAAAGTTCAAGTGAAAGTCACTTGTCGGGATGGAACACAAACTTTATTGCTTCTAGAACTCCGTAGAACAATCAGCTGTACACAATTCACAAGCACAATCTAGCAGTAATGTGCTTTTAACAGTTCGCTTCGATCAGAAGCTCTCACAAATGCTGTATTTCTCACACAAAATAAGTCACTTTCACAGGCAAAAATTCAGTGGAAATATTCAAGAGATATCGTACACAATCCCTTAAGACACAGCAATGAAGAATTTACACACAGCACTTTAAAAACAGCTTCGTAAAGCAAGCTAAAACACGGCTTCTATAGCACTATCAATTCACAAAGCGTACTCTCACTGACAGCTCTTCACACATTGAGCGTTCAACTCGCACTGAACTGTCGGGGCAGCGCGCCGGTTTATATAGAAGAGGCAGAAACTGCGGGAAGCTTCTAGAGGAGTATATTTCTTGAAGATTCTACATAAAGCGAGAATATTGATTACGTCATAGAAGAGAAATGTTAGATTATTATGCGTTTTTAATGCAGGGAAAACAACTTCCAGGCCCCATTGGGAAAATCGCGCCAAATGACCAAAAAGTCGCCAAGCTTGGCGACTTTTAGCGAAATATCGCCAAATTTGGCGCCAAAAATAAGTCCTCAAAAGTGAAGAGATCTAAGCTCTAGGACTAATATTTCTCGAGATTTCTAGAAGCCCCATAGAAAAACATATGGGAAAGCGAAACCTCCATATCTCTGGTTCTAATTGGCCGATTTTGATGCAACAAAAAGCAAAATTTGTCTATTTGAAGCGTAGAATACGAATTTTAAACAATTTTAAGCCACAGAGCAGCGGGTTGCCCCGAAAATTCGTAACAATATATATATTATTTTGAGAAGATTTTGTGTGACCACTTCGTGAAAACAACAACAACTAGTGGTCAGACAAAAGGGAATGAAATGAAATTTTGGTAAATAGTAGGCGGTTAGTAAATTAAAATTTCAGGTTTTTAAGTTTCTACAAATTTGAATTATTTTTGAGGTATGACGTAAACTTTGATAAAGTTTTTCGCGTATCAAGTGAAATCATCAAAAGGTAATTCAATTGGACGTTGCAGTATTAAATAAACGCTACTTGCTATTACATAGAATTTTCCAGATATTCTCTTTTCAGTTTAATATGCATTACTAGCATCTTCTTTTGCAACTTTAAATGACTTCTGATGTAGGAAGCTCATCCACTAAAAGAAAACGTTAATTTTAATATAAAATATTTTCTCTATTGACAGTTTGTCTAAGTAATTTGTTACTCTTTAACCTGTAATCTTTGAACAATACACAAGAATTATAACTTTGCTTTCCATTTTTCTGCCAGTATGCAGTGACATAAAAATAGGGAGGAAAGGCGGGGCGAATGCCCGGGGCCCCCACATGTAGGGGCCTCAAAATCAATATAGCTATTTTCCGAACCTCTCGGGTTTTTTTTTCTTTAAAATATTTGTTCATCTAAAATTCTAAACGGATCGCCTAGCACTGTTTAAGCAGAAAACAAAAAAAGTTGCTTACTGCTTACAAAACAGCAAACATCTCACCAACAGATCCGCTGTATTACGATGTGTACAGCTGATTTTGTAAAGTTAAATTTATATGCCAGTAATTTAGAAACAAAGTTCTTTAACTAATGACCTTACCTTGTGTTCCCTTTATCTGAATTCTAGAAAAACATGATCTTGGCCTCAAAAAGCTACTCTGAAGAAAACATCCCTTTTGGGGGCCCCCTCTTATTTCTTAAAATTATCATATCACTTTGGTAATTTCAAGCAAAAGGGCTGTTTTTTCTTTTTGATGTAATTATTACTTACAAATATTTTCTGCACTTACAAAGAATGTGTAGATGCACATTCAGTGGTGTACACTGACTTCCTGTAGAGAAGGGGTATGGAAGTAATCTTTATAATAAATAAATGTCGTAATCTATATGTTTAAAATTAGAAATGTACTGGCTTTATGTTAAAAATGCATTGACAATCGGGGAGGGGTGTTGAAACCCGCTTCCCACACACACTATTTGTGTACGCAACTACGCATAGTAAATACATATGGCGCTGAAATTTCCTTCCACACTTTTCTAGAGTAAGTCAATGCTCGGAAATTTTCTTTTCCTTTTAATGAGAATCTAAATTAGGAATGGCATAGCATACAAAGCTCCAAATGAATTCGCATGAGCTGCTTTTTCTCGCATATCGTAAAACCCAAAATTAACCTACTTAAATTGACACCATGTCCTTTAATTTTCTGCCTCTAAAAATCAATAATCTGAGCCCCCTCGTGCAAAATATTTTAATATTTTTTGGTCGTCCTTTTGTTTCACTTGTGCAATAATCAACGTTTTGTACATTCTTTTTACATTCATTATACAAATGATTCAATAATTATTTGTATAAACACTCAAACTAAAAATGAAAATAAATGCTACATTTCAGCTGGAATTCATATAAAATCAATTAATTACTTCAGTATATGAAATAAAAAAATGTCTTTTTGTTGCAAATTAAGAGCTCGATTAATGGTTGAAAACGCTTTTTTTTTTAGGAATAATACTACTTATATCACGAAGACATAAGAGCTATATTGATGATTTATTAATGTTATGTTAAGGCAAATCTACGCAAGAGTTATCTGCTTAGATGGGGTGCAATGGGCGGAGGACCTCTAACGCATATTCACGTTACATGTGGAGAAAACCGTCAAACCTAGATCGACAGCCGCACAGAACTCTGAACCTTCACACATCTTACCATGTTGAATGTTGAGTGTTCTATCCATTCGTCCATGGTGGGGCCTGATTTATCAATTTTTTATTAAGTAATTACTTAAGATAGGGAAACCATACAGTTCCAAGAGAAAAGAGACGAAAAATAACTTTGTAAAGTTTTGGAATTCTTCTATTCAGTGACTTATTTATAACAAGTATGCACTTTTGCCCCTTCTTTGTATAAAAAAAAAAAAAAACAAAAAAAAAAAAAAAAAAAAACGGTTTTTAGTTCTCAAATGAAAAAGAAAAGAATAGGGATTGGAATGTACTTCATATCATTTTTAAAAAAAAATCATTCCGCACTCTGGGGATTGCGAAATGTGCATTTTTACTGCGTTCTGAATTCTTTTGTAGTTTTGTATTGTTTTCGCTCTAAAATATTTCAAAGCCTGAGATGAGTCCCTTCCCACAAATCCTGGAGCCATCACTAAAATTATTCTATCTTATGGGCACCCATGCTGTGCGCAACACTTAAGTATTGTGATTATGATTCAGTATGAATTGTAGCTAACATCTTTTAAATCGTCCGAATTGAGAATTTTCATTACATTATATTTCAATAGTTTTTTCTTCTTTTTTTAATTCTCTTTATTTCATGATATTCCCACATGGCTAAAGATTGGTACTTATCACATACAAGATAGATTCACATATAAGATAGCCTGTTGTAAATTGTGTTCTTAAAGGGAATTTTTCAGAAATAGAAAATTTATTTATTTAAAATAGAGGTCTGATTTTTTAAAAAATTGTATAAATACTTACAAAATTATATCATATCTATTATTATCTAAAAGTGTTTAATTCTGTCTTTGCATACATACAAATGTATGTGCGTGCTAACCTATTTTCGTTTTTACCAAACGTAAGATTAAAAGGGCCCCCAGATTCATTTTCGCCCTTGGGCTTCGTAAACCAAAGTTACGGCACTGCCAGTATGCTAATTCCATATTTTGTACTCCTACAATGCAAACGAAATTTCCCGCGGTTAGTAAAAACCCATCAATTACGGATGGGTACATCGGCTAGTAAAGTTATATAGAATGATATTCTTAACTCTTTTACTAATGCAAAATGTATCTTTCAAATTCGAGCCAAAATGCCACCCCTAAAATTTGCCGCCCCGGACAGGGGTCCGGTTTGTCCGGCCCTAGGGCCGCCCCTGTGGGTGAGGATCCTGTCCTTTAAAGTTTTATATGCTTCATTTTCAGGGGGTGATTTTACTATGTCTCTGACACAGGGGTGCACCAGGACAGAGCCCCGGTCCTTTTTTTAAGGCTCGGCGGCACCTTGCTTAATAAAATTATCAGAAGTTAAAAAGTGTCCGAAATTTCAGGTTTACTGCCATGAACTTAATAATGACTTCATTGCGATCAAAAATCCTAATAAAAGATGTGCCATCCTCAATGTTCATTAAACTTAATGGTCCTCCACATCAGCAATGGGTTGCAATATCTTATGTCGTAACGTGGTTGCTTCGACACAGAAATACTGAAGATTGCCAGTCTCGTCATGTCAGTCACGAGTGTTCCACAATTCATGCTGAAGGAAAAGAGGAACTATGGTCGATGTTCTAAATCAGTTGTTTTTTCCTACGTTGTTGTTGTAAATAGATAAATTGTAATTTAATAAACACTTTATTAAAAAATTCTGGAGTGACTCCACTCGACTTTCCGAACTCTTACTATTAATATAATTACCAAGCATTTAAATAAATTTTAATCGATGGATAATTCAGCAAAAATTCTTTTTTTTTTTTTTTTTTTCAGTTTGATCTCAATCGAATGCACCGTTTAAACGCTAGCGCATTTTCAAGAATTTTCCCCCATAAGCCATAATGTAAAAGAAATCTTTGCCGTAGCCCCGAAAAAAAAACTATAAGTTCTATACACGACAAAATCAATACCGGTCTTTCGATGGTGGTTTATAACATATATACCCAATTTGATATCAATCGAATGCACCGTTTAAACGCTAGCGCATTTTCAAGAATTTTCCCCCATAAGCCATAATGTAAAAGAAATCTTTGCCGTAGCCCCGAAAAAAAAACTATAAGTTCTATACACGACAAAATCAATACCGGTCTTTCGATGGTGGTTTATAACATATATACCCAATTTGAGCTCAATCGAATGTACTGTTTGAACGCTAGCGCACTTTCAAGAATTTCCACCCATAGGGCATAATGTAAAAGAAATCTTTGTCATAGCCCTGTTGAAAAACTATAAGTCCTATACACACCAAAATCAATACCGGTCTTGCGACAGTGGTTCATGACATACATACCCAATTTAAGCTCAATCGAATGCACCGTTTAGGAGCTATCGTGTTCACACACACACACACACACACACATACATACATCTCGTAAAAATAGCATCAATGAATTCAGAAGACCTCAAAACGTGTAAATACACCAAAATCTCGAAGTCGAATCTTTTCACGATTACAATACTTTCCTTACATGGTACATGTTCGGAAAGTAAAAAGAAAGAAAATATTGGCCACGCACCTTCTAAAAAATATTTGCATCTGACTATAACTATAATGTACTATAACTGCTATAATGGCTTAGTTAACGATACCAAATATGTCTACTGGTAGCCAATACTTCAGCTGGACCGAGCCGGCTTTAAAATAATCTGCATTTTAATTATTTTTCATTTTCAAGATACCGGATTCTAACATTTTGGAACTCGCGGTTTAGATTCACCCTGCTTGGAAAGATACCATTTTGCCAGATCGTACCTAATGCCAAGATGGCGCTTTTAAAATCAGTTACAAATAGTTATTCTTATGCGGAAAAACGAAAAATCGCTAATTCTAAACCCCTGTTGTCTAAACGAACTTACTATTTAAAATATTGTCAACTTTGTGTAACGCAGTTTGAGTTATTTATTTCATATACTTTTTACATTGGCGCAAAATTGGTGTAATTCTACTTCATGTTTGTGAATTTCACGCGATTCTGCATATTTCGAATTGCTTTGTTGCAACAGAATGAATGATTTTATGTCAAATCTGGCAACCATTATGTTTATTTTTTCAGTTTTTTATTAATATCTTCTCAAATAATTCGATTTTCGAAATTTAAGTTAGCTTATCAGGTTCCTCAGAATTTTCCGAATCCGTGCACATGTTTCTCGAAATTCAAATCCTCACGGTTTAGGAGGAGATACCCGAACAATCTCTTAACAGCGGCGACTTCAGCGACCGTTACTTTTTTTTAGAATAGAGAGATACTTTTTCATTGGGCGTAAAATTGGGTAATTCTACTTCACGTTTGTCGATTTCACGCGATTCTACATACTTGAAATTGCTTTGTTGCAAAGGCATGAATAATTTTATGCTGGCGGAAGCTAAAAGGACGCAGTTTAAGTTAAATTTCTTACGTACGATGGCAGCACTAAAATGCAATTGACGTCACAACTGACTTTTTTACCACATGTATCTCAACGTGACGGCCACGCCAGTTCAACGCTTCAATCTGAAAATTTCGGGGGGGGGGGCTCGAGCGAGCTCCCTGGGTCCACCCCCTGCGTACGCCACTGAAAGCGTCAACCCAGGTCTGATTCGGGTTGCGAGCCCGTCTTATCTCTAGTACATGCACCAGTGGCCAGAATGGCGAACTTCAACTCACTCGCGCTTCTCTCTCTCTTTCTCTTTTTCGGTATGGAGTCTGGACTTTTTATTGCAGTCGGCCTCCTGCTAAGACGAGGGCAAACCGCAATTTTCAGGTTAAATCCCAACTGACCGAATCCCAAAAGATCGAAAACCAATTAACGGTCATTAACCATCGTGTGCTCTGGGTCTAGGAGAGTCCAGAATTAGGGGTTGTATTACTATTTACTATTATTGCATCCTGCTCTAATTCCCGATTATCTTCCGTCTTCGGCAGACGCTTATAGCCCAACTCATCGAATTCCAAAGCCTGCGCTTCAGGGGGGAAGGGGGGAGGAAAAGAAAAAAAAAACATCTGCAGCACAGTCGCACATACGGATGGCCAAAAGTCAAAAGATTAATGGATGTCTATTATCGTATCCGGAAGCTCTCCTTCAACTGCAAAAGGGACTTGATCGGTCTATGAAAGAATACTCTGGCTTTACTTTGTTAAAGCACTTTATTAACGTTGTAATAAGGGTGTTGTTCAAAAAACAAAACTGCATAACATCCCTTTGATGGACACAAGTCAAAATAAGATAAATGCGATAGAAATTCGGAATTTTTCAAGTTTTTTTTTCCTTAAAAGCTACGCACTGCAATAAATGAAAAAATAGTGCCATTTATGAAACCTTTAGAAAACAATTTTAAAGGTGGAATTCCACAGCCAAATACTTCAGAGTTCTCGATGATTTTTTTTTTTTTTTTTGGCTCACACTCCCAGAAAGTGGTACGGTTTGCACAAAAAATCTGATACTCATTTTGTCATCTGATGTTTTTATTAACCTTATACAGAATGAATTAAAATAAAGGCATATTTTAATTCTCTTTACCCCATATTTTGTCTTTTAATGCGTTAAAGGATATTAGTCATTCATATGGGGGGAGGGGGGGAATTGTATACAATTTTCGCTGTGTTCTCAGTTAGAAGCACGTGTCATTTCTGACTACTTTTGCATTGGTTTCAAAAACGGAATATATTGATACGTAGTATAAATACTAAACAAATTTGCTTAGTATTTATACTATGCAAGGTAGTATAAATACTAAGCAAATACTGTAAGCAAGCAGCTTAGTATTTATACTAAGCTAATCGTCAGCTTAGTATAAATACTAAGCAAAGGTAGTATAAATACTAAGCATAGGTAGTAAAAATACTAAGCAATACTAAGCAGGTTTCTCGCATAATGGCGGCACTTTTTTGCCAATTTTTCATGTTGAAAGTCTAGGTTTGACTATTATACGGAGGAAATCTACTTCGTAATATTATAACTCTCAAGCTATTTCTTTTTTCTGCTTCAAAAGGGGGGTGCGACTACTATGCCTGGGCGACTATTACGCGAGTAAACACGGTATTAAGATATAATAAAAGATTTATTTTTAAGCTTTAGAAAAGGTATGAATCAAGTTTGAAGTGGGAGTGGGTGTATTAATATAGCTTTGTAAAAATTTCTGAAAATGACTATTTTCATGATCTTTCGTCCACTTTCCCATTCACTGTTTGCGCTGGACTTAAAAATCTGCCAGTCAGGTTAACTCACTATGAAAAAAAGTAAGAGTCAATTTTTAGAACATGCGAGTCAGTTTAATAAGTTTTTAAAAATATTTTTTGAGTATAGCTTTAAAAAATACGTTATTTTATTTATTTTTTCCTTTTGCAGTTTACAATTTCATTGCTAAATATGTCTAAAGAATAATATTTCAAGAAATAAACTTTAATTATAAATAAATTAGGTAATTTATTAAGAATATATAAGTTTTTATGATTTTTTCATGAATCAGCGTTTTTTACGAGCACTCAGTTATAACGAGCTAATATCGCGACCCCTTCACGTTCGTTATAAGCGAGCTCCACGCTTATAACGAACGCAGCAGTGAATATTTATCAAATTATATTTGGTCTTATTTACATTTAATTTTTTTCTTTCACATTCAAATTAATATAATAATAGCTAATAACATTGCGTTTGAAACTGTTTAAAATCGCTATATTCTCTTCTTTGCTCTTGTATAGGAAAGTGTTTTATAATCGGTGTATTGCATCAAATTTGTTGATACATAATATAGTTAGAGAACGAACGAAACCGCGATGCTCGGTTTACTGCATAATCGTAGTGGTTCAGCAGAAAAGTTTCATTTCATGAAAGAATGTTAAAATGGGTAATACAGAAGACCTATTTCAAGAAAGTGCTAATTTATTTTGATTATGATGTAAATGACTGCGACAGAAATTATTAATTTCATGTGGCCTTTAATTTTCGACGTCAAGCTTTTTAACTATGGATATTACAGAAGTATTAATTCTTCATTATTTATTCTATAACCTAACAAAGTAACTTGGAGTGGTAAAAAATTGCCAAAAATTTCAAGTAGGGAACAGATTAGTTTAAAGTAACGGATATTTTTATTTATTTACTATAACTGAAGTACCCATTGTTCATGGGTTAGTACTGGATGCAAATTTCCAAAAAGCAAGAACTTTCGTCAGCATTGTATAGGAGTACAATGAATGGGAGTAGCATATTGTTAAAAGTAAAGAAAGAACAGTTATAATTATTGTATATTGTTAAAAGATTACAGGTTAGAGAGTAATTAAGTAATTTTATTTGATTCGCGTTAGAGGTTATTTTGTGATGCGCGAACGAATATTTATGCATTTTGAAATAATTTTCATAAAATGTCGAATCTAATCCTTAGCAAAATTGGAAGCCTAGAATTGAATTTGAGCGACCACTTATTAAGTCTCCAAATTTCGTTCCATTCCCTGTAGTCTTTATTTCGAAATGCTGACACAAAATTTACGAATTTTGAAACGATTTTTGCAAATCTCAAAATGTAATCATATTTTAAAAATTCAACGCCTATAATTTAAGCGGAGCAACCACCTATTATGTCACCAAATTTCATATCATCAGAGGTACGGAATTTTTGTAAATAAAAAAACAGAAATTTCGCAGAAAAAAAAAATTATATTTTGAAATTTTGCTAACATTCGCATAAACTACGTATAAAAAAATTATTTGCTCTTAAAATTTATATTCAATGTTAATTAAAAGCTAAATGTAGTGTTTTTAACATTTGAGTGTTTTAGAGTCGCTCTTTTGTCTGTAACGACGAAATAATAATAACGAAAGAAACGTTCTGGCTCTCCGCTACATTTTCAAGGAGTGCTTTGAAAAAAGGAAGTTTCAAAAAGCTTTCGACAGATATAATTTGTCATAGTTGCAGCCACAGATGGAGAAAATAATTGACAAATATCAAAATAGGCTTCATATGTTGTCATGAATTTCATGTACAAGGAAAGTTTATAGAAAGTTCTTTCAGATACGACTTATAGTATTCTGCTGTATTAAAATGAAAATGCGCTGATTTTGTCTTTCAAGTATTGTTTTTAAGTCTTCTAATTTGTTCCACAAACGGTAAGCGAATGAGTAACTTAAACGCCACGTCAGACTTTATATAGTTTTGCAATTTCTCAAATTCTGATTAGCATCTATATAAATAAAGCAATGCGTAAACTGTCCGTTAGTCCGTTAGTTTGTCTGTCTGTGTCTCGCGTAGCTCGCAGACGGGTGATCGTAGACCTACCAAATTTTGTACGGAAATTCTCCAGCATGGGTCCAGATACACCACGAAGCAATTTTTCCGAAATTCGAATAAGTTTAGGAGATATTGATAAAAAACCCCGTCAAAACACCAATTTTTACTTTCCGCAATACCGCAATTGTAATCCCTGCAGTGAAAAAGGGAGAAATAAGCATCGAGGTTGCCATGTTTGGCAAATTTATTAAATGATTTAGACTCTTGAATTAAGAATAAAAGAATAATCTTTTTTTTTCTGTTTAGAATATTTGTAAGGCTGTTTTTTAATTAAAATATCGTGTACATGTGAAATCAGAGCAGGAATGAACTCTTTTATACTCAAAAATAGGATTTGGAAATTTTCCGAGACTAAAATGTGCAACTTTTTAATTTGGCGAAAAATAAAATGGTTGATATGCGATTTTCAGAAGATGTTTCTAGCGTTTGGCGCAATTTAATGAGAGTGTACTTTTAAAAACAAGCGTAGGTTATCTTATAAATAAAAATTAAATTCTGTTTGCCAGTTTGTCGATTTGGATAGTATACAAATCCACAAAAATGGACCTATCAGCCTGAAATTTTGCACAGATATGTAGAATAATATAGAATAAATGATAACCCACTTTAAAACTTTGAAAATCCACCCGTTCCCGGAATTTTTTATGTTCTCCACGCAGAAAGCTTTCCGTAATTGTAACCCCTGTGGTGAAAAAAGTGTGAAATAAGCATCGTGGTTGCCGTGTGTGGCGATTTTGCCGAATAAAATGTTTTAAATTCTGAAAGTAAAAATAAAAGAATAATAATGATTTTTTTTTAGTTTATATTTGCAAGGTTATTTTTACTTCCTTGTACGTAGTATAAGGAAGTAATGTGATCCCGAAAAATTTTGGGGGCCAAATTTCGACAAAAAAACCGATTTTGACTACCTCTAAATTTAATTAAAAATTTTTTTTCGATGCATCTCATCGTAGGCTAGCATGCACGATCATATTAACGCGTCTGCAACTCATTTTGACCAGCGGCGAGTCTACTGTGGCCAGTTTTTCCATGCCGTCTGTACGTACGTACGTATGTATGTAACTCGCATATCTCAAAAACTATTGGTCGTAGATTGTTGAGATTTGATATTTAGGATTGTTCTATGATCTAGTTGTGCACCTCCCCTTTTGGTGGCAATCGAATGGATAGTTTATGTACAGGACTGTCCAAAAGATTCGAAATACATTACGCTCAATGGGCCGAAATTCATTAAACTCGCATATCTCAAAAACTGTTAGGCGTACAATGTTGAAACTTTATAATTAGGATTGTTGTAACATCTAGTTGTGCACCTCCCCTTTCGGTTCCATTCGACTGAAAGGTTTATCTACAGGACCGTCCAAAAGATTCGAAATACATTACGCTCTAAGGGCCGAAATTCATCAAAGCGTTTTTTAGAGGTATCGGCTATTTCAAAAGACTCAGAAGTGATATATGCTGTAAAGAGTTAGAAAATGAATTTCTCCATTAAAAAAAGTGTCTTTATCATTTACAGTTCTGCTACAGGAACACTCAAAAGATTTCCAATACATTACGGTTAATGGCAATTTTAGGGGCATTCATCCATTTCAAGCACAATACCGTCCTACCACATAAGTTAGGTAATGGTCCGACCACGGTCACGTGCCTCCCTCAAGAACTATGCCAAAAGTCGCCAAGCTTGGCGACTTTTGGTGTACGTGTGTGCATATTTAACTCTCAAATCTCAAAAACTATTATGAAATTTCATATATAAGACTGTTGTAACATCTAGTTGTGCATCTCGATTTTTGGTTCCAATCTACTGGAGAGTTTATTTACAGGACCACTGGAAAGAATTTCAGTACTTTAATGTCTATGGACATCTTCAATATAATACTACTGTAGATAGTCATTGTTTGGTACATGCCCAAAATCGGCACCTTGGCGAGTTTTAGCGAAATATCGCCAAATTTGGCGATAGTCAGTCATTTGGTCCATGCCCAAAGTATCGCCATTTGTCATCGTTCTTGGCCTGTTTTAGCGAAATATCGCCAAATTTGGCGATAATCTGTCATTGTTTGGTTCATGCTTAAAATCTCGCCAAATGTCGTCGACATTGACGAGTTTCGCCGAAATATCGCCAAATTTGGCGCCAAAAATTATTTCGTATTTTGTATAACTCTAAAACTTTAACCCGTAGAATTTTTAACTTTTGTATTTAGAACTATTGTAATATCTAACTGTTTTCAATATCTTTTTGACAGCAATCGACTGAGAATTTATTTACAGGGTGAGCCAAATGACTTCTAATACATTGAGGTGTATGGATGCATTCAATTCATTGAAAGTCTGTGGTCAATGACTACTTTGGCTATCCCCAAAATCTCGCAGACTATCTCAAGTTTGTCGGCTTTTGGTGAAATATCGCCAAATAAAGTGTCAGAAGGAAATCTTTCAAACTGAACTCAGCTTGGCGATATCGAAATATTTGGCTGGAAATCGCTAAACCTAACTATTATTGATATTTTATCTCTTTCAAACAAATAAATTTAGAGGAAGTGCGTCGAAAATATTTTTGATCTAATGGACGTGCAAGGAAGTCATGTGTTGGACACATCAGATTTTTTTAAAATTATAATATCGTGTACGTTTAAGAAATGAGAGCAGGAATCAAATGTTTTATACGCAAAACAATGAGGATTGAAGATTTCCGAGACTAATATGTAAATTTTTTTAGTTTGGCGAAAAATAAAATGGCTGATAGGCCGATTTTTAGAAAGTGAGTTCTAGCGATTTGCACCGTTTTAGGATTTTTGGCGCAATTTACTGAGAGCTTAAGGAAATAGCATTTTTGAAAACAAGTGTACAGGTTTTATTAGAATACAGCATTAAATTTTAATTATCCGTGCAGAAATAATGCAGTTATTAGGGCATTTCAAACGATCTCGCTTCAGAAATCTCGCCAACTGTGTACATTGATTTAACTTGGGGAGAATGCCGCCAAATTTCAGAAAATTGAACTCTTCTCATCAAGGTAACCATGAATAAAACACGTTATAGTTGATAATTTTAAAAATATGCCTGCTTTACTGTTTGGCGGTCGAACCGTTTCCCATTTTGATTGCTGCTAAGTCAATGCTTCGAATGATTCCCTGAAAAAACTCTTGCAAAATGGTGTATTGGCACTTTGGCGAGACTTACATTTGAAACTGGATTTTATTTGAGACTGGTACATATAATAACACTGGTTATAGATAAAAATGAATGTTGTTATATGTGTATGAGTTTGAAAAACTCCAGCATCGTTTCACCGATCGCCATGAAATTTGGTTCACCTAAGTCTTTTATCATGGAGAAGGTTTTTATGCTATCCGTTTTCCTCTAACTTGCCACTAGGTGGTGCAGAAGAACGTCGAATTCTATTCCGTTTAGCCGTTTGCTATGCGAATATCGTCCAACCAATTTCGATGAAATTTGGTACACGCGGATATTAGAACTCGGAGAATATTTTTCACTATCCATTTTGCTGTAACTTGCCGCTAAATGGCGCTGCAACGCATCAACTTCTATACCGTTCGACCAATCGGCATAAAATTTTTTATACTTACACATTTGAGCACGAAGAATATATTCTAACTGTGTTCCTTTTGATGTTACTCACAACTAGATGGCACCACAGCAATGCATTATTATTTTAACTCGACACTAGATGACGCTGCAGCAGGCCAAATTCTTGACCATTCAAACGGTCGCTATGAAAATCAGTATACATAGCTATTTGAAGAATGAGAATACTTTGGCGTTATCCATTTTGCTATAATTCGCCACTTGACGGCGCTGTAGCAAATCATTACTTTATTTAACTACTAGATGGCCCTGCAGTGTATCAATTCTTGACTGTGCAACTGATGGCTATGAAAATAGGTATACATAGATATTTGAAAAAGGGAAGAGTTTGGCGCTATCCATTTTCCTATAACTTGACACTAGATGTCACGTCAACACATGAACTTCAGGACTATCGAGCCGATCGTCAAGAAAATTCGTATACATCGATATCTGAATGCGAAGAATATTTTCGCCGTATCCGTTTTGCTAAAACTCGCCAGTAGATTGCGCTACGCTGCATCGCCTTGTTCACCATACTAACGATTGCCTTGAAATTCGGTATGCATGATTACGAACACAATATAATGCGATATCCATTTTTGCTATATCTCTTTATTACAATAAATAGTAATCACAAGAAATCGTATTATTCAAAAGTCCATTCATTCCCGTGCGAAGAACGGGTACTGCAGCTAGTGTAAATAATAATATACCCTTTGTGGCCTATGAATTATTAGATTGGTATTCTTTATTTTCTGTAGGAGCTATAATTCACTTTTAAATTTCAAGTAAGCTTGCAAATGTCTTGTGTAATGATTTTATAACCTTTGTAGATAAGTGCAAAATGGGAAAATAAAAGCCTAATGATTGCCAAAGCTTTCGATTCTTGATGATGTATTGCCAGATATTTCACAAAAAATTCCAATCAAGTAATTTTTGCTCAACAAAATATCAATTTAGAGTGGACATTCTTTCTAGCATTATATAAAACTTAAAAATATGCGATCTTATTGAAACTTCGCGACATTTTCACCTAGCATAAGTACAACCCCCTATGAAGGAGTGACATTTACACAAGAACCAACTCCTTTTTCCTACTAAATCGTATAACCCACTAAATGGCTATTCCTCAGTTATTTTTGTGCTATAGTGTGTGTTCCTCAAAAATTTCTTATCTGACATTATCATAAGGGAGGAAGGGGGCTCGCTCTTTTCTGGGACGACACTGTACATGGAACAAAATTGCATTTCGACGTAAAATACACTGTATTTTCTGATTTGGTTAGTTTTGTGGAGAACGGAACGTGCCTACACTCCATCTTTGAATAGTTGGATATCCAAAAGCTGAATTTAGTTGGTGACATGCTGAAAAATTTTCCTTATTCACTAAAAATCTAGAAAAAAGCACAATGTCACAAAGAAAATCCACAACCTCAGTTATTAAGTAACAAAAACACGATTAAAATACAACAGACAAGCAGTTGGCTGTATGGTCATTTGTTCTTTTGTACTAAACGAAGAAGTAGGCGACACTTGCCAACGTACAAAGGAACCAAAGTAAACTTTTTTGACAAATACCTTCACGAAATATTCTTCTTAAGATATAATACCTGTTCCGTAGTTTTTATCAAAGAAAACATATGAAGAACTGTTTTCTTAAAAATAATTGTTAACTATAGGTAAACGTAAGTCTACGAGTTTGGCCCCTAGTGACGTAAAACAAAACTAACCTAATTTCCATGCCATTTCATGTTTTTCAAATGCACATGTTTGTGCAAATAGAATTTGTGCTTTATTTCAAAGCATAAAATATTTTGTGTTGGCGACACTCGCCAAGCATGACCACCTAAAAACGGTTTTTAATTAATAGTTAAAAAAGTAATTAAAATTTCAAAATTCTGAGCCTCAGTTGAACATTACCAAAGTCTTGGGCTTATATGTTCAAATTTTCAAAGCTCTGCGCATGGGCGCTGGCAGCATAGGGCAAGAGGGGGGCAATCGCCCCCCCCTCCCCTGGATTTTGTATGCAGTGTTTTCCCTTGCTTTTTTGCTCTTTCCAACATGGTAACCATACGTTGAAGTAGTCATTGCCCCCCACCCTGTGAAATATTCTGCCGGCGCCCATGGCTCTGTGTTCTGCAGATTTGTCTGGAGAACATTCATTTTCATTATTATAGATATAGATAGATTTGGCGTAAAACTGGCATAATTTTCGTGGTATTTCATGATTTTCAAGTGCGCGAGATACTTCAGGGAAGTAATAGGATTTCTGTTAGCTCAAAGCATGAATCATTTTATACGGGCGAAACACGCCAAGCATGGCAACGTAAAAACGGTTTTTAATTAATTATTAAAAAAGTAATTAAAACTTTAAAATTCTAAGTAGCCTATAGCCGTCTCCAGGTACCCATCTATCTCTATATCAAAATTCATCACAATCGGTTCAGCGGTGTAGGCGTGAAAGCGTAGCAAACAAACAAACAAACTCACTTTCGCATTTATAATATTAGTTAGGATAAATAACTTTTTTAAGCATACTTAACCATCTTTTTGCCGCATATTTATTCAAAACGTAAGGTAAGAATATTTATTTCTGTCATCAGCATGTTAAACTAGTTTCTTAGTAAAATTTACTTCTAACAGAAAATCTTTGAAATAAAAATTGAATTGGGGGTTAGTTTTCAAACGAAACAAAACTAACTTCTTGCAATGCAAGCAGAAAATAAATGTGAACATTTTGAAAATTTCCTTGATGATAATTTTATACAAAAGCAGAAGGTTTTAGTTGTGCTTAAACTTTTCAGCATTATTAAATTAATAATTGTTGTTTTAAGGTTGTATGCTCTATCCAAATGGATAAATATTACAAGCAGCAATACAAACAAAGCAACTTTCATATCACACCATACAAAGAAGGACGTTATACCAGTAAAAAAAAAAAAGAAAGAAAGAAAGAGAGAGAGAGAGATATTGTTTAAGATGCAAATTGAAATGCCGTAGTTCGATGATAATATGTAGGATAATAAATATTTCAATTAAAATATTTATTTTCAATCGTCAATTTCATTACCTATTTTTCAAATAAAATGTTCCAGAATATTTTTGTATTTATTATCCCAATGTTGAGCATTTATTATAGTAGCGTGACCAAATTTTGCAGCTGGTTAATTTTTAGTTGTTCATGTTAGATACATTTTGAAGCAATAGTTTATTTATATCTACTGTTTACTATGGGAGGAGGCCTAAAAAAGGGCCCCGTAAAAAAACACACAGAATTAAAAATATCTGTTTTTTATGAAAAAAAAAAACCTCAACTTTGTGTGTACTAGATTTTTTTTAAATTAAATCTTTGAAATGTTAGAGTCTGAGATGGGTTCCCTGTAAAAAATAATAATAATATCAATAATAATTAATCAAAAAATTAAAGACGTTCTAGGAAGCAAAGCGTGCTAGGAAGCAACTTATGCTTAAAAACAGTAAGGTAACTTTAAACCATGTTTTCTCAAAAAGCATTTTTAATGAATTGTCTATAACATGACCAAATTTCTCTAAAAAGTTGTAACTGCTGTTAATATACCGTGTTTACTTGCGTAATAGTCGCACTTTTTGTGTCAATTTTTCATGGTGAAATTTAGGTGCGACTATTGTGATGGAAAATCTACTACATAATATTGTTCACTCTAATGCTAAAACATTACTATATTACCAAATGCTTCCAGATTATTGCAATATATTAAATTAAATAATCTTTTCGACAGTTGCACACAAAAAAGAGCTATATTTCCACACTAATATTTTTACAAACATATATGAAGGTCAAATATACGTGACTGCGACTTTTATGCCGATAAAACATTTTGACGATTTTTTTTCTGCTTTAAAACGGGGGTGCGACTAATTATCCGAGGGTGGCTATTACGTGAGTAAACATGGTATATAGAATTAACTAATATTAAACCTGGATGAGAAAACAAAATGAAATTTTTACAAACATATGTATAGTAAAATATTTTAACAAACACACATATGTAATCATCTTTTAAGTTATAATTTGAAATCAAATTAAAAAATGCTAAATATGTATTTAATTTTTTGAAGTTAATAATATTTTATTACTAAATTTACAACATTAAGTATGTTCAACAGTAAATATATGTGCATTTTAAATTTCATTTATCCTGCGGATAAGGCAATGCTCCAAAAAAAAAAAAAACTCCCCCCCCCCCTCAAAAATCTATGAATAGAAGTTTTATCTCGAGATTTAAAATATGTCATGGTGTATCAAAATATGTCATAGTGTATCATTAAAGAAAAAGAAAAAAGGAATTATGCTACTACTATTCATTTGCTGACAACATCACCTGTAATTTTTGTGGCGGATCGCGGTTTCAGCCCCATTATTGATGATAAATGACAGCTACTCCGTGACAGCTGGACACGAGCCGAAGGGAGCTACCGCGAGCATAGAAGTGACCGCGAGGAGGGGGAGGGCAGCTAGGGTCAGGGTCAACTAGCTTCCTCACCGAGACAGCAAAGATTCTCTCTACGAAGGAAAAGGAGATAACACATTTACATTTTGGATTTTTACTAGGTCCCCAGCCTAATGAGACATCTGTTGCTAATTCATTCGACGATTTCGGATTCGACGATTTGGACCGGAAGTGCATTATCTGTCGGTTTGGGGAAGGTAGAGAGAGATGTGCAGATAAAAGCGACGGACCTGATTAGTTCAGTTCAGGTGAAGCAGTGTCGCCAGGGCTAGTTCATAGGTTTGTGAGTGTACTAAAGTCACTTTGCCTCATCCTGAAAATCCTCCGACAATTACGGTTCAAATTACGGCGTTGCTTATTACGGCGTTGCTTATTATAAATAAGCAATACAAGCGGCACGATTGTATTGCTTATTCATAATACAGTACAATCGCACAGGCCACAGGAGGAGGGGGATGGGGCCTGAGCTTTGTCTGGCAGTCTTCCCAACCCTCTTCGGATTTCTGACACTTTGATATTATTTAGTTTTTATTTGTTTACCAATAAAATACAAATCTTTTGAAACCATTGTTATTTAACAATCTGTGCAACAATAGAATAATTTTCTCCCCAGTGTACAAGTTGTGGATCAATTTTATTGTTATTTATATTGTTTATCCCTTTAACGCGAGGTGTCCTCGCCGTGAGGACACAAGTCTCACATTTCGACTGTTTTGATTTACGAAGAATAAATTTGATATCAATCAAAAATACTTAAGGAGGACATAGATACAAGAGAGTCTTTTTCTATTGAGCACATACAATTTCCCGTAAAAATTATCGAATGTTTGTAAAATGGATGCCAAAATTATTTTTATCAGTACCGGCATCGGCTGAGAACTGGAGAATGGGATGAAAAAAAAAATATCGATATAGAAAAAAAGCTAAATAGACTGTCCAATGCAGAAAAAGTGCATCCGTTGACATCGCTCGATTTAACTACCAGCAACAAGCGATGCGACAGAGCTCAAGAACATTTTCTGACACAGCTGGCTGGGCGGCAGCCGCGCAGCCAGCTGTGTCAACCACTAGTTTGTATGACACGACGAAAAAATTGCTATATTTTTCCTATAAAACATTATAAAAGACTGGTACAACACAGTGAAAAAATGGCGACAGGTATTTCTGTATGACCTGTTAGCACTGCTGATGCTGATCATGTGTTTGCGACTCGTAAAACACAAGTAACGCGGAACGTATCAACCGTGTTGCGCCATATGTACGTACTTTTTCAAACAAAAATAATTAATGCAACTGAGGAGAAAATTTATAGTGAAAAAATTTATGACGTCATGACTTAACCCTTTATAAGACCGTGGGAAGAATGCTTACCACCTGCGGTCTATTAAATACAGAAATCAATCATCAGGAGTGAATCTTCTGATTTTCATTCAGTTATATTTAAGGTGACCATATTTCTAAACAGTAATTTGGGGACAAATCAAGCATTGTCCTCCAATCTAAACAAAGCTTGGGGACACTAGAAAATATTTTCGAGGACTTATTCGAGGACACAACATATTACCATGTACAACCTCCAAAAAAAGTATTCGAGTAAGAGGTAAATTTCCTATTTTAGATTTGCGAATAATAATTGAGTTTTTGAAAAACGTAAAACGTGACAGAAATATGGAAAGTCATATTTATACATAGCCTAATTCATATTCTATGATAAATAATTTTTAATATACGAAACCAACGTAGGAAATTTTTACTCGAATACTTTTTTTGGAGGGTGTATACCAGTATACCCATACTTTAAATCTTGACTGACTTTGATACTTAAAAATGAACTCTAATAGCTATTTATATCAATTGTGTATTCTTATTTCTAATAAATTAATGGAAGTATTTCATTCATTTATAAATATTTATTTAAACCAGAAGTATGAAAGGAACATCATGTTGAAATATTGCAATTTATTCAAAATTTAACTCTTGGAATAGTATTTGTATTTTTCAGAAGACATTGCTTTTTACATTGGATCATTTTGTGATAATTTTTCATGAAACTTTGTACACCCTCTAAAAAAAGTATTCGAGTGCAAGAAAATTTTCGTACGTCAATTTCAAGCATGGCTCTTCATGAAAAGGGATTAATCATTAACAAAACTGAAATGGGAAATTTGGCTCATAGTCGGATACTTTATTGAATGTCTGTACACGCTACACACACAATGACAACAAACGCTTTCAGAGATCGAATTTCATTGTTTCTCTGAGTAGATGGCGCTTTTAGTTGGTTTATTTTTCTTATTTCTTCAGTTTTTTCTGAAAGAAATAAACTAAACGGAAACTTTCAGGGAAAAAAGTACAAATCTTTAAATTTGGGGACATTTGAGGAAGTATTTTTGGGGACAAAATGAAAAAAAGATCTATATTTGGGGGCTGTCCTCGAATTTCGAGGACGTATGATCACCTTAGTTATATTGGATGTATATTTTTGAAGTAAAACTTCTTTAGTCGCGACTAGGGGGTAACTCAGATTTTTTTTTCTGACGGAAGTAACGCTCAGTAAAGGAAGTGACGTATATGTCATATACTCCACGGCAAGCCGGGGCCTTCGCTATTAGTAACGGGCCTGCGCGTGTATTTCGATGAGTCATCCAAAAAGGCCTACGGATGCTCGCGTCTTCCCGTACACATCAAGCAATTTTTAAGCTTTCCGATGCTTTGAAACGTTATTAAATGTAGTTTTAAGTAGTGATTGTGTTACTAATTCAAGTACGAACTCATTAACAGTTTCTTTACTATGATACACGTAGACATTAAAGTAAATAGATGCATGTAATTTGAAGGAAAAACAAAGTAGTGCTCACTCTCATGATTCATTATTTTAGCTTGAATTTTAATATACATGAAAAAATTAAGCTGACTTTTAGTATACATTAAAGTAAACGAATACACAAATGATACAGACATTTTTATGCATTTCTTTATACTGAATGTTTAAGTTTCACATTTTCAAAGCAGTTACAACCATTATTACTTTTAAAATAAATTTAACTAGTAGTTATTAAATTTTCATTTATTAAATATTGTTCGGTTAATATATTAACAAAATATATGACGAGGAGCTGAAATAGAATTTAAAATATTTGATATTTACAATTCACGTATACAAAATTTAAGTACTGATATACTATTTAATTTTTAATCTTTTGTAAGGCGTAGGTATCAGAAGAATGTTTGCTATAATTATAAGTACAACCTGTGCACTGCAAGTCCTTGGTATTTACATGAAAAATAATGTAAATTAATTTAACGAGAAACATTTAGAATGAATTACAAAATAAAGGGTGTTCCATAAATAGTAGTACGAACTTAAAGGGGAGATAATATATCAAAAGGATTAAGAATAACGTAACAGTGTATGATAAAACACGTTTGTTAACTGTTTTTATTTTGGTTAGTTCAAATGAGTTTATTTATCGAAAATTTTACCATTCGAAATGAAAATGATTTATAATTTTCAGTGTTAGTTCCATATACTTTTTCTTCTCCAAAGAAAAATTATAAATTTTAGAAAACCATACTAGGAAATACCACTAATATTCCAACACCTTTTTTTAAAGTTATTATTAACTGGCGATTGAAAACAAATGTTTTCGTCCCTGCATTGCTGTATATTAGGGTTATAGCTTTAAAAAAAAAAAAAAAAAAAAAAAAAAAACCTGCTCCACGGACTTTGAATACAAATTAAGATAAACTAACAGCTCTAGGACTTGAAAAATTTCAAGATCCCTTTTCACAAGTTGCGCTAAACACTGTAGTAAACTAAAAACAAACGATCTCTGAATTAATTACTTTTTATTATAGCCATTATCTAAATGGAACTTTGAATTTGAGTATGATGAACGCTTATACAAAATATTAACTTCAATTTAAGTTTCTACATAAACATGTGCAAAAATTAATAACATATTTTACAGTACTTCTGCACTGAAACCAATATCACACATTTAGTTGCATTTATAATAAATGATAAATGACATTTTCAACTGAAAGATTTAAACAGATAAGAATGTCTAACTAGTATTACAACGCACGCTTATTTACTAGAATAATAAACTACCCAAGTTAAACGATTTCAGATTAAAATGATTTATAAATAACACATGAATATTAATTCACAAAACATGCTTTATATCCTATAAATTTGTAGAATTTCTAAATACAAGTGTACACTTACCTTTACATTCAGAACTTAAAGTTCGAATTCTATGATTGAATTCGTTGATTTATTTCCATAAAAAAAAGCGCAATCTTCAAAAAATTATTACCTACATCTAAAACACCTTGTCATTAAATCATTATGACAAAACTATAACAAAATTGTTTTTTAATTATAAAATAAATTAACGTTTATAATCCCAAATCGCATACAATCGAACAGCGAAATGTAAATATTAGGCCTCAATGTTTCACTCATTTCTTCCGGTGGCAACGAAGAAGCAGGCCCGGTTGCTAATAACGACGGCCCCGGGCAAGCGCGCCTGAATCAGAAAAAACACGAAAAATCTTACATTTTCGACCGCTCGCTCCTTCGCCGACTTCATTGTTGAAAATGAATTATCATTATTATCATTATTTAGTTTTTCTTAAGATGGCAACGTTATCCACAAAATATGTATTTAAATATCTCGTTTTGCCGATGGCAACTAGTTGTAAAATTCTATACTCTCTGAGGAGTTTGTGAAGATTTCCATTGGGAAATAACTTTTGAATTAAATTGTTTTTAAGAGGTCTAACGTTTATTTTCTTGATTGTGTATCGTTAGATTGTGGCTAGTACTTATTTTCAGACATAGAATTATTACTGCCGTGGTGGTATTTGATGAACATACAAACGCCAAACGCGTTTTAAAATAAACCACTTGGGTTGATTCCTACTTTAGGACCCCCACTCTCGCCAGCGAAAAAAATCGCCGCGTTTTGGCGAACCTTCCTGTCAATAGTCCGTGATCGCGCATGCGCACAAGTTTCAACGCTTCGCAGAGAAACTGGATGACATTAACCCATTTGTGCCTGGATATTTTTGCGACTTTCTTCGATTTTTACTGATAACAGAAATAATAGATATATTTCTGATGTCAACTTCTTGAACAAGGGATGATTTCTTTTAAAATCATTATGCATAAAAATCGAAATATCAACATCCTACTTGGTCATGTTAAAATATTTTGTAGAGTTGAGGCTCAGTACTCATGAATAAAGGCTAGGAAAAATAAATAACGTTTTCGACTGCTAGCGAAAATGCCGTCCCAAAAAAGGGACACTAGGCATAAATGGGTTAATGTGAACAATTCAGCATTCAATGCACCAAATACGGAATTTGAAGATAATTATTAAAAATACAGTAGTTGGCAAGTAAAATAAATGTAATGATGTACTTACATGTTCCAAATGACTTCATTTGACAAGAATTTATGAGCAGATTCTTTAAATTTATATGTATTTCCTTTATTAAAAGTGGATTCGTGAATTTTTACTTTATTTTAACCAATGAAGTATGTTGAATCGCAACAATTTTAGGAAATGGAATCAGAATGTTAAAATAATTAACAAAAGAACTAATTCTGTAATGATTTTTAAAAATTTGCAAGGCAAATTTAAAACACCTCACCAAATTAAGAAACAGAATAGATAAATTCACCGAATCCGCTGTTTAGAAATAGTTATCAATTAGTAAATTCGAAAAGTACTCAATTCTTATAAGTTAAAATATTAACATTTAAAATTGTTCTAGCAACCAATTTTCAGATGCCAGAAATTTTTGCTTCCGTGATATTAAATTATATCATTAATGCATAAATAAAAATAGATATGTATACATTAATATTTAAAGTTACCCTTGCAACCAAATTTCCCTTATCAGATTTATTTGCGCTTGACGATGCTAATATAAATGAGTTGAAATCGTCTGCTCCTATCAATACGTGCCAATAGAAATTTTCTAAACAAACATTGAAAATGCGTAAAAGGATACTAAACCTTATCGTTGCCTACGTAATACTACATATTATGAGCATTTTGTAGGCAACGGCCTTATCAAAGATCAAAACTCATGACTGATCACGTGCAAAATCAACTGGAATACCGGTTGATTATTGAGAGAAATTTACGAATAAACCTTTTGCCGTATGGCTGCAATATAAATACAAAAATCATAATGGCAACTGTAAATCAATATTTATCGTCGCGTTGGCGAGAGTGGGGGTCCTAAAGTAGGAATCAACCACGACTTGGTGCAGTGATTAATATTTGGTGTCCGCTTACTAGAAAACTGGGTTAATATTTTGACTAACTCTTGATACGCTTTAACATTCATCGTGTAAAAATACGGGGAACCTGTTAGGGAAAGAAACGGCGATTTCTCGCCGTTTCTTTGAGACATCAATCTTTATTTATATATCAATAAGCGTTTTGAAGGTACATCCAACATAATACTTTACATGTAATCCCAACCTCACAGGAGGTTGTCGATAATCCTTATTTTTAGATGAATAACTCAGGGGCGTAGCCAGGGGGGGATATAGGGATATATCCCCCCCCCCGAAATTTTTGGATTAGTGATGAAATTCCGTCTATTTATACACATATAAGTTCATATCCCCCCCCCCCGAAAAATTTTCCAGCCGCATGTCCCCCCCCCCCCGAAAAATTTTCCTGGCTACGCGCCTGGAATAATATACAAGGTTTTGGAAAAGCACAAAGAAATGGAACCTGTCTGCAATCGAACCGGAAAAGTAGTTGGAAACGTCAGTTTAAGAACACTTTTCCTGGATTCTAAGTTTCTAACCCAACTTCAAGACAGAACAACGGTTTAAGAACAAGGAGATGGAACACCACAATTAAAGGGACAGTGGCTGCAAGTGTACCTAAACAGCAGAGGGAAATTTTCGTTTAAGAACACTGTTGGAGGATCATACTTCGATCCCACGAAGGTAAATTTATAGGAGGGGACACTTCGCTTAGAAAGTTGGGTAACGCCGTTGTTGCAAACAGATGGGCACTGGGTAACTGCGCACTGGGTAATGCGCACTGGGTAACTGGGCACTGGGTAATGCACACTGGGTAACTGCGCATCTCAGGTTGTTTATATTTCCATCGAGGCGAAGTAAATGGAGATCGTTGAATTATCAAAACTTCAAAAAATTAAATACATAGACTTATAATTAAATACATAGCGTGATATATAGTAATTACTGGTTTCAGATGTGTTTTAATTACATAATTGACTTATAATACTATTTCGTAGTGAATATAGGCAATAGTTTCGAAGTGAAGTGATATTATTATTTGTCAAATGCCAGTTGCATTGCCCGTTAGGCCATTAAACTCTTAAACATTATGTATGTCGTGTCTGTTATTATTTTGCCCAAAAGATGTATTTTAAGAAATGTTAGTACCTAAGAAACGGATCCTGGCTGCAATCAATCCCAAACAATGGTCAGAACCTGCAGTTTAAAAACATGGATACAGAATAATAATTCGAAACCTACTAGCAGACGAAATCAGTGGCGGCCCGTGGTCAAAACTGTTAGTGCAGCCTGAAGTATGTGAGCCCCCCCCCCCTAATCCGGACAGGAATGGAAAATCTTTGTTATTGAATTCGAAAGCTGGTGGATTAAGCCCTTGCCAAGGAAAAAAAAAAGAATTTACATAAAAAAGTAAGAGATCCTATTTTACTTTTCCATAAAATGGACATAAATTTCAACCAGCCGCTCTTATCCTCAAAATTGCATTAATCCGTGTCTGATTCGAAGTTTCCTTAGAA
This sequence comes from Cheiracanthium punctorium, assembly GCA_038373885.1. Classification (NCBI taxonomy): domain Eukaryota; kingdom Metazoa; phylum Arthropoda; class Arachnida; order Araneae; family Cheiracanthiidae; genus Cheiracanthium; species Cheiracanthium punctorium. Next base: position 598,741 of record JAWZYV010001044.1, on the reverse strand, counting down.
TTTTCTTTTGCAACGATAACTTGAGAAGAAAAAAAAAAAAGAAAACGTACTTATTTTTATAAGTCAAATCAATCCTCCTTTCTTTTAAACTTGCAAATCGGTCAGTGATGCCCTCATAAAAAGGCATTGTTTAATTCAGATATCAATAATTTTAAAAGCTCTTTAAAATTTCCTATGTTTAAAGAATTTTTTCGCTCGCCATGTCCTCTAAATGCCAGTTCTTGCTTACTTAAAAACAATACTGCTTTGATGGGTAATTGTCCATTCATAAACGTCTATTCAGGCTTACCTTCTTGATAAATTCAGCAATATAAAGTCGAGAGTTTGCCGAACAAATATTCTCCTTACTCCCTCCCTCACTTCTCGAGCCAATCAGTGAGTCGAATTCACAAGTGCTGCCGACCTTTCAAATTCTTGAATGAGCTGAGTCTTAGCTGCGTACCCCCATTATAGCCTATGCCAGAGGAAATGTTTACGTAACCGTTGTCATGGCAACGGTGCTGCCAATTTTCTTATCAGCGCTCTGGGCTGAACCAAAGATTTTCCGAATTGAATTGCAAGAAGATTAAAGTGCTTTTTATCTGAATGAGCGATCTGGCCACAATACGGTTTTTTGGTTTGGTTTTTTTTTTAGAGATTTTTTTAATTTACCATAGGAATTCCATAATTCTAATCTGAATTTAGGAAATTTAGTAGAATAAAATATTTTAAAGTATGTGCTGATAATTTCAAGTGCAGCCCGGCTGTACTTGCTGTATCCCACGAGCCGCCACTGGACGAAATCAACGCTTAAGAACACTCTGTGATAGAAAAACACAACAAAAATTACACTGCCTGCATTCGAACCCCACAAACATAGGAAAACATCAATTAAAGAACACAGTTAAAGGTTAAAGATTATACTAGACTACGGACATCCCCCCCCATTAGACCCAACCTCCAGACGAAACAATGGTATACGAAAACAGTTAAAGAATAATACTACAACATGGACACTTCCTGGATTCTAAGTAATTTTCATGAATTACCGATGATTCATACTGGAGATTTTAATGTTAATTTTCGCACTCAAGAATCTCAGTCTTTAGTTGATTTTTTAAAGGAAAAATTTGCTCTAACTATGAATACTTCTCGACTTCAATCAACAACGCGTTTCGGTACAACGATAGATGCTGTATTTTCAAGAAAATTAGCAAATTTAGAGAGTTAAATTTTTGTTTTACATTATAATTACCACAAACCTATAATTTCATACATAAAAATTATGATGACATCCAAGTACCTATTTCCAGTGAATAATATGAATATAACATTTATATAATCTTTGTAAAGTACGTGAATAATAAATATAATTAAATTATAATATGATATTTATTTTAAGTTTAATCATTTCAGTGATATGTGTCGTAAACGTCAAAGAAGTTTTACTTCAATCGCGCGTAAAGATTACACGCATACACTTTTTTCCATGCATCTAGATTCTAAATTACAAAGGGCATTCCATAAAAACTGAAAGTAAAATCACAAAAAATAAAAAAGAAATATATTTACAGCAAAAAATACATCATTCTTTTTCAAAATAGTCAGATAATATGCAACGGTCCCATCGTTCAACTCACTTTTCAAAACAAGTAGAGAAGCCCTTATCTAGAAGCTGCTTCAAAGAACCCTCCACTGCTGAAATAACTTTAGAATCTGTGTTAAATTTTCTGCCACAGAGCTTCTCCTTCAACGTCGGAAACAGCCAGAAATCGCATCGAGCGAGATTTGGACTGTAAGAGGAATGTGGCATCATTTTAATATTGCATTTACTAAGGTAAATTTTATGGTACAACGCATTTCGATTTTTAACTCTGAATCACTCATCTCTCTATAGGGCAAATAAAACATTTCTTTAAGTGTTATTCGAAAAAATCATGTGATTTTGGTACATAATTACAAATAAACTAATTATGCCAGGCACTTCAAAATTTTGAAACTGTCTCTTTACAAGCTGTATTACATACTGCGAAGACGGGCCAATCTGTATCAGTTTCAATACTTTTAGAAAAAATTCTTAAAAATCGGAAATTTTCGCAAAGCGTGTCACTCTTCGAAAAATCTTGCAGCTAAAATCCACGTTTAAGAATTTTTTCTGAAAATTTCACAAAAGCCACAGCGTTTTCGCTTATCGTAGTGTGTAAAACAGCTTAATGAAGAACCATCTGGAATTTTTTGGAGACCATGGTGCTATTAGTTTATTTCAATTTGTGTACCAAGACTAAAAACAGAGTTCTTTTTTTTCGAAGAACAGCCTTAAACAAGCACGGAACTAGGAAAATGAAATCGTCTGATTCGTTTAGAATTTTGTATAAAAGTACAGTTAACAGTTTGAAAAATCGCCTGCCTTTCTATTTTTTAGTTTCGCGGTGTTGCCACTACGTAAAAAAATAACTCTCAGTTTTTATGGAATGTCCTTTGTATGTTTGGCTTATGAATTTTTCTTTCACTCGTAATTTTACGAAAAGCGCGAATAATTACTTGAAAATTGAACATAAGAATCATCGCTTTGAATTATATATTTTTACGCTTAATTCCGTGTACAAGCAGCAGGTAGTTTTCCGACTTTGATTTTTGTGAATAATGAATGTATTCTCCTGCAAAATTTCTATGTTTGTTTAATACTTGTTTCTCCAATTTTCTCGTGGGATATTACAGTAGAGGGAAAATTCATGAATTAATCCTAAAAAACCTGGAATGACTCCATTCGACTTTCCGAACACTTACGATTAAGATGATTACCAAGCATTTAAATAAATTTTAAACGATGAATAATTCAAACATATATACCAAATTGAAGCTGAAACGAATGCACCGTTTAAACGCTTAGCGCACTTTCAAGAATTTCTCCCCATATGCCATAATGTAAAAGAAATCTTTGTCGTACTCCTGTAGAAAAACTATAAGTCCTATATATATCAAAATCAATACCGGTCTTAGATAATGGTTTATAACATATATACGCAATTTGAGCTCAATCGAATGTACCATGTAAACGCTAGCGCACTTTCAAGAATCCCCCCCCCACATAGGCCACAGTGTAAAAGAAATCTTTGTCGTAGCCCTGTAAAAAAGCTACAAGTACTAAACACACCAAAATCAATACCGGTCTTGCGACGGTGGTTTATAACATATATACCCAATTTGAGCTCAATCGAATGCCCCGTTTAGGATCTATCGTGTTCACTCACATACATACAAACACACATACACTAATACGCACGCACACATACACACATACATACATAGATCTCGTAAAAATAGCATAAATGAATTCAGAAGACCTCAAAACGTGTCAATACACCAAAATCTCGAAGTCGAATTTTTTCATGATTACAATACTTTCCTCACATGGTACACGTTCGGAAAATAAAAATGGGCCAGAAAACAAGTACATTCGACTCTTTGCACATAAACTCGCCTTATAAAGAGTTAAAATGGCTTTCAACAATTGATGACGTTATTCGATTCGATTTTTGAAGGTATTCGATTTTTTCCTTCACTAACTCAAATCGGTTTTGTCCCTCCTGCCAGAACCAGAAAAGTTTTCAAGGTGTATGTATGTGTGTTGGGGGGGGGGGAGGGGCGATAATTATGAAAGAAGGATTATTCAAAAATGAATCGGTCACAGATTCATTTTTCATCCTGAGCTCATGTTTATCATATTCGATCTCATCATTGAAAAAACGCAACGAAAAAGATCCGTTTTAGACTTGTGTTGCTTCCGAGCTTCGGTCAAAGAATGGAGTCTTCTCTTGTATATTTTGCAATACTGATCGTGAACAGAATCCCAGTTTTAACCCTTTAACGCGCAGTGTTCCCGCTCTGGGAACACCCAACTCTGACGCTTTGACTGTTGCCAGTCACGAAGAATAGATTTGATTTCTATAAAAATAGTTGCCGGTGACATAGCTCCACGAGAATCCTTTACTTTTTAGCACGTCCTTTCCCGTAAAAAAATTGTCACGATTATTTTTAACAGCACTGACATCAGCTGAAAAATGAAAGAATGCGAGAACAGCTGGATAGATTGCTCAGGCATAGCCAGCTGTCGTCAAAAAAGGGTCTCTAGATGTGTGGCACGCGATGAACGTTTCGATCGTCCGCCCTCTTGCTGGTAGTTAAGTCGAGCGATGGCAACGGCTGCTCTTTTTTCAGCATTGGGAAAGGGTTGCGCCTCAAAGGGTTAAGTACGCCAGGAGGAGGGTTACACTTCAGCTTAAAAGGGAGAGAGAAGGAAATCCAAGAAAAGGACAATCGTCCTACCTTTCCTTCTTCGATCCGACCCTGGTGACAGCTTCTATTTCTACAATTTTATCACCCCCCCCCACCCTTGCCTGGAAATATTTCTAACAATATCCATGCATATAACGAATTTCAAGGGATAAAATGATTTCCTTTGAACAGAAATGTTGAAAATCTGAAACACTTTCATATTTTAAATACGCCCTTAAAAGCGTATCATAATTATGCGTCGTCCCTATTTTTCTTCCTTATTCCATTAAGTTAGGAAGTGTATCACTATTCATGAGTGCCCCGTATTTTACTTCCTTGTTTCATAGAACCGATCTTCGGAATCGAAATCTACCTTGAAATCGCCTACTGAAACTATGCTTCAATCTTCGCCAAGTATATTCCAACTGTACTTCACCGTTTTCAATTTTGTTTCGAATATGCATCATAATCCATGACTGTGCCATGTTTGACTTTCTTGGGTTGATTCCTACTTTAACACCCCGACTCTCGCCAAGCTGGCGATATTAAGACATATGCAGTTAATGACGAATTTTTGTATTTGTGTGGCAACCGTAATTTAGAATTAAAATGACGATTTGGAACAACACGCAAGTAGAGCATTCCGTTATTTATATATTTATTTTGGGTTGCCCAAATTCCTTAACTGATGCGTTTATCGCTAATTTGTTCACTTTAGTTTTTATCTAGTTCTTTCGGGAGCGTTGAAACTTGTGCATAACTCCTAGAGACACATGACTGCAAAGCTCGCCAAGGTGCGGCGATTTTTTAGGTTGACGAGAGTGGCGGCGTTAAAATAGGAATCAACTCTTCCTTGTACCATAAAGCACATCTTTGGATTTAGAATCTATCTTAAAATCGCCTACTGAAACTGTTTTACAATCTTCGCCAGGCATATTCCAACTATACTTCACCATTTTAAACACTGTTTGGAATGGGCATCATAATCCATGAGTGTGCCGTGTTTGTCTTTCTTGTTCCACAAAACACTTCTTCGAAATAGAAATCTATATTAAAATCGTCTACAAAAACTGTTCAACAATTTTCGCCTATGGCATAGTCAAACTATACTTCACCTTTATTAATACCATTTAGAAAGTGTATCATAATCTATGAGTGTACGGTATTTGTCTTCTGTGTTCTATAAAACACTTCTTCGGAATTAAAATCTATATTAAAATCGCCTACTAAAACTAGTTTTACAATATTCGTCAGGCATTTTCTAACTATATATACTGGTAATATATTTATAGTAAATTGTCGCATTTTGGCACCAAATTTAGCGATCCATTATCAAAAATTGCAAACCTGGTGCGACTTTCAACATTTTATTAACGCCCCCCCCCCTGTAAAGAAGTTATTTAGTTAGACAGTTTTAAATTACTTAGTTGCGTTGTGAGATAATGTAGAAACCGGGTACGAATGCACTTAGTTGCAATAAAATAAAAAGACGTTAAATACTAAAAACTATTTTATTAAACATATACTATTGAAACATTATTATAACGGGCGGTGGTGGCTAAGCGAAAATAAAATGACGTCCTATATGGACAGTGCAATTAAGATGCAATGACTTAAAAATTACGCCAGCACAGAATTACACATTGGCGAGAACAAACACTTGACTGAAATCAATAACGCCAATTCCAGAGCAACCCTAACAGTTAAACCAATAAAATTAAAATGACGTAATCGCGAGCAAATAATTTTAAAGACGCCGGAAGGGCAACAAATGATAAAAACGCCAACACCAAGCCAAAGGATAGGAATCAAAGGTACGTTGCAGTAGCAAACGGACGCAATGTAATCTATTTTTAGCACATAACGCCGCCACCGGGTCTCATTTCGAGAGACAAACAAATAAGAATAATGCATGCGGGAAAAGCGAAAATACAGATTTAAAAGCCGAAATGGCAGAAAAATGAAAACAGAAGTGATTTAGAATTCTTGAATTTGGATAGATTATATTAAAGGAAGCCAAAGTAAATGATTATTAAATTAGATATGTGATCTCCATCACAGCCCCCCCCCTACCCGTCCACGTTATCTAGCAAACACATTTGAAAAGATCTTCACCGTGACAGTTCATATCTACAAAACCTGTCTACAAGATCGCGTAGAGAAAAATTCGAAGACAAAATTCTGGTATTGAGCGAAATAACACCCTAGTGCTAAAAAAAAAAAAAAAAAAAATCTGAGACACGCACTAAAATGTTATAGATTAAAAGCGTATCATAATCCATGTGTCTTCCCTATTTTCTTACCTTGTTCCATTAAGTTGGAAAGTGTAACATTATTCATGAGTATGCCGTATTTTTCTCCCTTGTTCCATAAAACACATCTTAGGAATCGAAATCTATCTAAAAATCGCCTACTAAAACTGTTTTACAATCTTCGCCAAGCATATTTCCAAATGTATTTCACCGTTTTATATATTGTTTCGAATGTGCGTCGTAATCTATGCCGTGTTTGTCTTGGATTGATTTCTATTTCAACTAGGGATGGACGCGAGACGAAAAATAAGCGTCTCGCGTCTCGCAAAATAGCCTAAAAGCCTGTCTCGTCTCGCAAAAATCCCTATATCGTACTGTTAAGAATGTGTGTCTCGTCTCGCAAAAAAGCTGTAAATCTCTGTCTCGTCTCGCAAAAAAGTCGTCTCGCGTCCATCCCTAATTTCAACGCCCCGATTTTCGCCAAGGTGGTGATAACTAAACATATGCAGTTACCAAGACGATTTTTTATATTCATGTGGCTAGCTTAATGTAGAATTAAAATGGCGATTTGGAACATGTAAGTACAGCATTCCATTACTTATTTATTAATTTTGGGTTGACAGTTAATGTAGTTTTAATAAGTAGGCGTCTTCAAATTCCTTAACTGGTACGTTTATCACAGTATTTCTTCACTTTAGTTTTCATCTAATTCTTTTGGAGCGGTGAAACTTGTGCATAATTCCTAGAGACCCATGACTACAATGCTCGCCTAAGTGCGGCGACTTTTTAGGTTGGGGAGAATGGGGGCGTCTAAATAGGAATAAACTCTTTCTTGTTCTATAAAACACATCCTTGCAATCGAAATCTATAGCAGTGGCGGCCCGTGGTCAAAACTGTTAGTGCAGCCGGAAGCATATGAGCCCCCCCCCCCCCTCCTCCGGACAGGAATGGAAAATCTTTGTTATACTAAATTCGAAAGCTGGCGGATTAAGCCCTCGCCGAGGAGGAAAAAAAAGAAATTACATAAAAAATGTAAGAGATCCTATTTTACTTCCATAAAATGGACATAAATTTCAAGCAGCCGCTCTTATCGTCAAATTGCATTAATCCGTGTCGGATTCGAAGTTTCCTTAGAATTTTCTTTTGTAACGATAACTTGAGAAGAAAAGAAAAAAAAAAAGAAAACTTACTTATTTTTTATAACTCAAATCAATCCTCCTTTCTTTTAAACTTGCGAATCAGTCAGTGATGCCCTCATAAAAAGGCGTTGTTTTAATTCAGATATTAATAATTTTAAAAGCTCTTTAAAATTTCCCATATTTAAAGAATTTTCTCGCTCGCCATGTCCTCTAAATGCTAGTTCTTGCTTACTTAAAAACAATACTGCTTTGATGGGTAATTGTCCATTCATAAGCGTCTATTCAGGCTTACCTTCTTGATAAATTCAGCAATATAAAGTCGAGAGTTTGCCGAACATATATTCTCCTTACTCCCTCCCTCACTTCTCGAGCCAATCAGTGGGTCGAATTCACCGCGCTCTTTCAAGTGCTGCCGACGTTTGAAAATCTTTGATGAGCTGAGTCTTAGCTGCATATCCCCATTATAGCCTATGCCGGAGGGACTGCTTACGTAATCGTTGTCATGGCAACGGTGCTGCCAATTTTCTTATCAGCGCTCTGGGCTGAACCAGAGATTTTCCCAATTGAATTGCGGGAAGATTAAAAGTGCTTTTTTTTCTGAAGGAGCGATCCGGCACAATACGGTTTTTTTGTTTGGTTTTTTTTTGGAGATTTTTTTTAAATTTACCGTAGGAATTCCATAATTCTAATCTGAATTTAGGAAAATTAGTAGAATAAATTATTTTAAAGTATGTGCTGATAATTTCAAGTGCAGGCCGGCTGTACTTGCTGTATCCCACGAGCCGCCACTGATCTATAGTAGAATCGCCTACTAAAACTGTTTTACAATCCTCGCCAAACATATTAACTATATTTCACCATTTTAAATAAGCATCATAATCCATGAGTGTGCCGTGTTCGCCTTTCTTGTTAAAGAAAACGCATCTTTGGAACCAAAATTTATCTTAAAATCACGTATTAAAACTGTTTTACAACCTTCGCCAAGCATTCCGACTATCCTCTACCATTTTAAATACTGTTTGTAATGGGCATCATAATCTATGAGTGTGTCGTGTTTTCCTTCCTTGTTCCACAAAACACTTCTTTGGAATCGAAATCTATACTAAATTGCCTTCCAAAACTGTTTAACAATATTCGTCAGGCATAGTCAAACAATATTCAACCTTTATAAATACCATTTGGAAAGTGCATCATAATCTATAAGTGTACCGTATTTGTCTTCTCTGTTCCATAAAACACTTCTTCGGAATAGAAATCTATATTAAAATCGCCTACTAAAACTACATCAGAATCTTCGCCAGGCCTTTTTCGAATTATATTCCCGCTTTATTACAAACTGTCGCGTTTTGGCGGATCATAATTTATGCGTCGTCCCTATTTTTCTTCATTATTCCATTAAGTTGGAAAGTGTATCATTATTCATGAGTGCGGCATATTTTTCTCTTCCTTGTCCCATCTTTGGAATCGAAATCTATCTTAAAATCGCCTACTGAAACTGTTTTATAATCTTCGCCAAGCATATTCCAACTATACATCACCATTTTAAATAGTACTGCGTGGAATGGGCATCATAATCCATGAGTGTGCCGTGTTTGTCTTTCTTGTTCCAACACATATTTAGAATTCAAATCTATATTAAAATCGCCTACTAACACTATTTTGCAATTTTCGCCAGGCATGTTTTAACTATACTTTCCTAGTTTCTAGCCAAATTCAGAAGATATCGCCAATCTCGGTTTTGAAATTATTTTTTGGCAGCAAACATGGCGATCAGTTATAAAAAATTGCCAACTTTGTGCGACTTTCAAGTTTTCAAATCTCCCCCCCCACACACACACCTCAGCGTTACCTGGCAAACACATTTCAAAAGATCTTCACCGTGACAGTTCATGTCTACAAAACCTGTCTACAAATCATGTCGACAAAATCGCGTAGACAAAAATCTGGGACTGGACGCAATAGCACCCTAGTGCTTAAATTTTTTTTTAAATTATGGTTTTTGTATAAATATGCATTTAATATAAGACCATTATGGAAATACTTTTTAGTGTTGAGAAATGTATAGCAACATTATCTTATGAGAAAACATGCTTGAATTAATTGCGTGTGCATTCAGTTTGCTGACAAATTTTTGATTGATCCTAATTTTTATTGCTAAATTAATATGAATACAAAATTATTAAAAATTACAGAGTGTGTCATAATTCCTTCCAAGGTTTGGAAGGTTTATCCTAACTTAATATTATAAATGCGAAAGTGAGTTTGTTTGTTTGTTTGTTTGTTTATGACGCTTTCACGCCTAAACCGCTGAATCGATTAGGATGCATCTTGGTTTACATATAGAGGGGGACCCTGGAGTTGGTTATAGGCTAATTAGAATTTTAGATTTTTAATTACTTTTTTAATTATTAATTAAAAACCGTTTTTACGTTGCCATGCTTGGCGAGTTTCGCCCGTATCAATCAAATGATTCATGTTTTGAACTAACAAGAATGCTATTGCTTCAATAATGAAGCGCGTGCGTGCATCTGAAAAACATTAAATTCCACGGAAATTATGTCAGTTTTATGCCAAATCTATCTATCAATGATAATGAAAATGAATATTCTCCAGACAAATCTAATCTACAGAAAGCAGAGCTTTGAAAATTTGAGCATAGAAGCCCATGACTGTGCACCTGAGGCTCAGAATGTTGAAATGTTAAATACTTTTCTAATTATTAATTAAAAACCGTTTATGGCCCGCACAAAATGATTTATGCTTTTGAAATAAAGCTGAAATTCTATTTTCAGATAAACATGCACTTGAAAAGCATGAAATGGTATGGAAATTATGTTGATTTTACGCCAAATTAAAAAGCATTAGAAAGAAAAGTCCAAATGTGTTTCTTAAACTTCATAAATTTCCAAATCCTACCAATAATATAAAAACTCGGCTGTTCGAGCCTCGTCAGGGGGAGATCCCCCTAAACCCCCCTAATTTTTTTGTTTTATTATTGCCATATTAAAACTATATTAATTAACTTGGCATTTTATCGCTCATCTTTCGCGTATTTCGCCTGGTAACCCTATGTTGAAATTTTTATGAGTGTAACCTATTTACAGAAAAATACATGTGGTGCATATTCTACAGCTTACGAAATATTGTAACAATAGATTAAAGCTGTTGTGAACTAATAATATTTGAATATATGTAAAAAATACATGTGGAGCATATTCTACAGCTTACGAAATAGTGTAACAATATCGAGACTAAAGATTGCTTTAATCTCGATATTAAAGCTGTTGTGAACTAATAGTATTTAAATACATGTAAAATTATGTCGCTTTAAGGGGTTAGGGGTAGTCAGAGGCGTGAAAAAATGCCATTTTTTATTAATTTTTTTTACTAGTAATTAAGTTTATTTCACATAAGTAAAAACATAGTATCATTTCATCATACTTTAACATTACTTCACTTAAATTTAAAAAAAAAAAAATAATTATTTTACAAATTATGGCGGTCTAAGTTGAACAGGTTTTAATAATGGGTCCTTGCGGTGACCATTACAGCTCCTTGGAGATTCATCTAAAATCAATGAAACAAAAAAGATTATTTTTATGGATAGATAATCTTGTGCCTGATCGAAGCTTTTTTTGTTTTTTTTCAAAATTAACAAAATGGCGGTCTCTGGAAATTTTTTTGCAGATTTTCGGGAAAAAACCAACAATTAATTGTTTATAAAAAATCGAAGTTTAAAAAAAAATCCTTCGATCAGGCACTAGCTTTTTATGTTTTCTAAAAGCTGTATAAGTTTCATTCAAATCTATCGAGCGGTTTTTGAGTTACAGTGGTCACCAGTTCAAAAAACATAGTTTTGAGAAAAACGCATTTAAAGTTTTACAGTCGATTGATGTACAGTAATACGAATAATTTCAATACTTACACTGAGTCATCTATTCCTGGACCATATAAGAGTTCTTCAGCCGTTGTAGAACTTTCTAAAACATCAATTTGTTGTTGTCTACGTCGCATTCTACCTTCGCGAGTGTTGTCGTTAGCGCGCTGATCAGCTACTTTTACACGTGCACTATCGGTTTTTTCAGTATACCGATGCGAATTAGGCCCACAACTAAGTCCCAGTGTGTTCATTATTACTAATAATGACTTTGTCCCTTCATTAAATATACTCATAGCTACGTATGCAGCAATTTGAACAATGGTAAAACTAGTATTGATAGTTTTTGGGCATATTTTCCACACTAGTTGGTTGAAGCTCTCATTATTATTTTGATTAAATCCACCTACACATCTTGAAAGTAAATTTTCATTACTAAGATCTTCATAAATAGGCTTGATTGCTTTTAAAACTTCAGGAGGTAAGGGAGAATTATGCCGCTAGCTAATTGTTCTCGGAAATATTAGACCGCTCGAGAGCCTTTTATTCTTCGCTAAATAACTCGAAAGATATTTGTCGGATTCACTTCAAACTTTCAGAGAATATTTTTAAGATACTATACTTTAAGAAAATGCAAAAAAAAAAAAAAAAAAAAAAAAAAAAAAATCAATTTTTTGAAAATTCTGACTACCCCTAACCCCTTAATATGTCGCATTTTTGGGACACATTTTTCAATAAGGGTATTGAGAGATAAAATGACATAGTCATTAAAAAATGTGTACGTTTGTGTGTTTAGATGTTTTTGACTGAATCACACACAAATTGCTGCACGGATTTGGAAAAATTCGTAATGAAGATTGCTTATGCCCTGGATTAACATACAGGCAACCTTTCAAGCATATAGCATAAATAATTCTTTTACAAAAACATTCAAAATAATTCTAATGTATTGCGCTCTATGGAAATTTTATAGCCACTAAACCGATTCTAAAACTTAGTTACACTATTCCTGAGTAATATTGTTTGTTTGTTTGTGGATTAAGACCGATTGACTGCACTAGGGTCCTAGGCCTATATGGGTTATTCCTCTGTGTTGAACTTTCTAAGGGATCCTAACCCGTATTTACGCGAGGTTTTGGAGAAAACCGCGAAAAACTGCGAGCGGCTAGGTCGACAGGCTCGACCAGGGGTTGAACCTGGCACTTTCAGCCTTCCAGTTTTGAGAGTAGAACTTCTTAGACACTGATGGGACCCTGAGTGTTATAGGCTACATTTTATGCATATATCACAAATAGTTCTTTTACAGGGATACTCATAAGAATTACATTACACTCTATGTGTATCTCTGTAAGTACTGAACCGATTCCAAAACTTTTTTCACTGATAGTAAGCTACACTATTGAGTATTATAGGCTAAAATTCATGCATGTAGCGCAAATAGTTCCTTTACAGGAACACTCAAAATAATTATAATACATTACGCTCTCTGGGTATCTCTGTAACTATGGAACCGATTCTAAAACTTTTTCGCTACGAAAAAGCTGCACTATTCCTGATTAACGTAGGCGAAAATTCATGCTATAGCATAAATATTTCTTTCACAAGAACAACAAAAACAGTTAGCAAATACTGTCGTAAATGTATTCGCCAAATGCCTGAATAAAATCTAAATTTACCAACTCTGCTTACTCTCTTATTTTAAATGAAGTATACTACCACGCATTATACTTCATATAAAATAAGAAAAAAGCAAATAATATTTAAATGCAGTTTCTTTTGTCGCAAACATATGTGTTATTCACACATGCTTCATTTCTTTTGGGACCTAACTCTAAAGCCGACGCGGACGAAGTCGCGGGTAGCAGCTAGTAAATATATATATAGTATTAATACAGCAACAAAGTTGATTTTATTGGAGAAAGAAATGTTACAAGTATTATTTCTCAAAAGCCCCCTATGTGAACTTTTCGTGACAGCGATGGGTTAATGCAAATTTGTTGGGGGTGGGAGGAGGGCAGTTAGTTTGTCGATGAGGGCGGTTTGTTAGAGGATTGGCATATACATCCATTTTATGGAAGTAAAATAGGATCTTTTACATTAATTTCTTTTTTCGCAACTGGGCCCCCTCCCCCTATAATCCGTCCTTGTTTCGTGATGCGGCAGATATTAAGTCTAAAGTCAAATTCTTCCCTCCCCACATTTAACATGTCGAAGGCGTGTCATAATTCCCTCCCGGGTTCGGAAGGCTTATAAAAAAATTACATTACTAATTCATCAACAAAGTTGACTTTCCTGGGAAAAGAAACATTACAAGTTTTGTTTCCCAAATGTCACAGTCCTCTAACTAACCGCCCCCACCGACAAATTAACTTACTTCCCTCCACCCTCCTTCTCGACAAAATTGCATTAATCCGTCGCTGTCACGTAAGGTTCACATATTGGACTTTAGTGAAATAAAACATTTCTTTCTCCAATAAAGTCAACTTTGATACCCGTATTGGTAATACACTTCTTATAAGCTTTCCAAACCCGGGAGGGAATTGTGACACACCCTGTAATAGTATTAGGACTAAGTAATCTAAAATTAGGCTATATTACTTTCTGGATCCCCCTTTTAGCCATGTGCCGTATTTTAATCGCTAAAATCCCGTAGATCCGTGTACAAGAGTTGGCAAGCCTACATACAACATAAGCTTCTTTTTGGTACATTGATCATATATGCATAAATTCATTAAAGGGTGGGGCGTGCGTCGGGGCAACTGTCCCTTCTTCCCTTGTGTATGTTCGCCTCTGTTCCCACCTTTGTTAACCCTTTAACGCGCAGTGTTCCCGCTCTAGGAACACCCAACTCTCACGTTTTGACTGTTGCCAGTCACGAAGAATAGATTTGATTTCTATAAAAATAGTTGAGGGTGACCTAGCTCCACGAGAATCCTTTACTTTTTAGCACGTCATTTCCCCTAAAAAAATGGTCACGATTCTTTTTAACAGCACTGGCATCTGCTGAAAAATGGAAGAATGCGAGAGCAGCGGGATAGATTGCCCAATGCTGAAAAAAGGAGCAGCCGTTGCCATCGCTCGACTTAACGACCAGCAAGAGGGCTGACGATCGAAACGTTCATCGCGTGTACGTTTCGATCACGCGATTAAACGAGACCCTTTTTCGACGACAGCTGGCTGTGCGCACACAGCCAGCATAGTGGTTATGCCACTGAAAATGGTAGACGGCCAAAGTGTGATGGTCTCGGGTCCCATCGATCGGCTGTCGATCTCCAGCTGGCAAGAAATATCATCTTGCAGTCCGTCAACAAAACAATACTGGGCTTTGTGGGATTCGTTTCGCCTGAGAAATGGAGTCCTGTATCGTAATTGGGAGTCGGACGACGGCAAGACGCTCCGATGGCAGTTAGTGTTCCCTCGTTCGAGGATTCCGAAGGTTCTAGAAGAGCTGCATAATGGCTTAATTGGGGGCCATTTTAGCATAATGAAGACCCTGCAGAAAGTTCTCCAGCGCTTCTACTGGTCACTTGTCTAGGGCTCGAGGCGATGTCGAAAAGTGGTGTCAAGCTTGTGACGCCTGTGCCGCTCGTAAAGGTCCAAAGAAACGAAGCCGTGGAAAACTACATCGTTGTAATGTAGGAGCGCCTTTTAAGAGGATTGCCCTCGACATCCTGGGACCTCTTCCGCGAACTTCGGATGGCAACAAATACATCCTAGTTGTCTGTCACTAACTATTTCTCTAAATGGTCCGAAGCGTATCCTATTCCCGATCAAGAAGCTACGACCGTAGCAGAGGTGTTGGTGCAAGAATGGATTTCTAGGTATGGAACTCCACTGCAACTTCATTCCGACCAAGGAACGAACGTTTCCTCTGCTGTGTTTAAAGGACTATATCAATTTCTCGGAATGGACAAAACCCAGACTAAGCCTTTACACCCACAATCCGACGGCATGGTGGAGAGGTTTAATCCCACTATTTTGAACAACCTCTCGCTTCTGGTCTCTAGGAATCAAGAGCACTGGGACAAGAAACTCCCCCACTTTCTGCTGGCCTATAGGAGTGCCGTCCATGAGACTACCGGCTTGCTATTCGGAGGAGATCTTCGTCTTCCCGCCGATCTACTGTTTGGCCGTCCTCCAGATGCACCTTCATCGCGAGAAGAGTACATGGAAAATCTCCAGGCACGGTTTGAAGACGTGCATCATTTTGCTCGGGAGCGGATCAACCTGAATACGGAGAAGATGAAGACTCGCTACGACACGAAGGCTACGAGACACGAGTTCAACGTAGGTGAAAGTTTGGCTATGGAATCCTACTCGACGGAAAGGCCTGTCTCCCAAGCTGCAATCGCCGTGGGACGGTCCTTACACAGTCTTAAACAGACTGAATGACGTCATCGTATGGATTCACAAGTCACCTAACTCGAAACCAAGAGTTGTTCATTACGATCGGCTAGCCGCTTACCGGGGTTGTAATTAATTAAATGAATAATGGACCATGGTCGCAATGGCGTAATCCTTCCTTAATTTCATCGCCCATTTCTTTCCTGTTTCTCTGTTCTCTCCCTTTTCCATCAACTCTCTTTTACTCAACACTTACGCCATGTTTAGTGTACGTATTTGTGATATATTATTTTTAATGACTATGTCATTTTATCTCTCACCCCCTTTATTGAAAATTGTCCGAAAAACGTCTCCCAAAAATGCGACATAAAAATGTGACATATGTAGTTACAGTTACAACCCGAAATCAGTCTAAACCCGAATTAACTAGGGAAAACGCGTTCTAACTGAGAGCATTATGCAAAACCGAATTAACTTGGCAAGGCGCATTCTGAGTGACAGCGCTCTGGAAAACCCGTTTTCCCAAGTGAATTCCGGAATGTTAATGCTTTATGCACTAAAAATTGCGAAAAAGGTTTTCTTGAAAAATTACAGTTGTTAGATAAGAAACAAAATAACTTTAATGTTATAACAAGTGATGAATACGGACAGGGGTCAGTTGCATCCGCGCCAATAGCTATCAATTAAATCGATGGGCGAGTAGACTCGGAATCCTTATCTTGCTCCCCCCTCGAAAATATGCTACCGCTGGCCCTTTGCCAGACCCAAAAAACATCACTGGGTCCGGCCATTGCTGTAGGGAGACCCCTCAAAAATATGCTACAGTTGGCCCTTTGTGAGACCCAAAAAAAAATCACTGGGTCCGGCCACAGCTGTAGAGGGGCCCCTCAAAAATATGCTACCGCTGGCCTTTTGCGAGACCTCCCCCCCCCAAAAAAAAAAACTTGTCATATAACATATCGTTGAAATAATGGAATAATTTATGATAGATGTCAAAATTATTGTCTAACAAATCAGTCAAACCCGAATAAATCAGGTTTTAACTAGTTAATTCGGGTTTTGCCGAGCGCTGTCAGTTAGAACGCGTTTTCCCTAGTTAATTCGGGTTTTGACTGATAGCGGGTGTTCACTGAACTGTAACATATATATTGAGTATTTTACATATACTTTAATACTATTAGTTCACAACAGCTTTAATCTATTGTTACAATATTTCGTAAGCTGTAGAATATGCATCACATATATTCTTCTATAAATAGGTTACAATCATAAAAATTTCAACAGCTTAAGAAAATTGTTGAGTATTGAATTGATTATTTATTTTTTTTTTACTGTGCAATCAATGTCTTTTGCTCCTGAATTCTGTATCCCTCAATAAACATTTATCTACTTAACTGCAACTGTGCTGCGCACGCATTCTTTTTACTTCTTCTATACTTTTTTCCTTCTTGATGTTGCCTTGTTATGTGATGTGCCTGTTTCTTCCGTTCTAATTTAATAAGGTAAATGTTATGTTAAAATCCCAGGCTTACTATGTTTGTGCCATAACTCTGCTAACATTTCTAAAAGGTTATGGACACCAGATGGATTAATTTATTTATTTGCTGATTTTTAACGTTCGTTCAAGGCTGCATCATTCATCCTCAAAATGGCGACTGGAACTTGGCGAATTGAAACTCTGAATACGAATACTCTGAATTACGAAACATGGATACATAAAACATGGACTCATGAAATTAAGGATGCATCAAGAATAACTTGTAAAAGGTGTAAACGCATCGGGCACTGGATTAGCGAATGTGAAAGTGGGAAAAAAGAATAATTTTAAACATAAGCCTAACAGCCTGGGATTCTTATCCACTCTAGATGACGCGCTAACCAGGCTATATTAGGCTTACCGGGCGAAATACAGCAACCCTACTCGCATAAAGCTCTCTCAACAATATCAAATAACGAAAAGCAAAATTTTTCGTGTGTTAAGACAGATACTAAAAATTATATTAAGTTACTTCAGTTATCATCGACCCACGTTTGCAATTGCAAGGAAAGATCAGGAAACCCTCCTACCTCCAGTCGATGAAATAAATGTAAAGGAAGAAATAAGTGTAAAAGAAATGAAATAAATGTAAACCCGATGAAATAAATGTAAAAGAAAAAGAAAAAGGGGTGAGAGATAAAATGACATAGTCAATTAATATCGTTTTAATATGGTAATAATGAAACAAAAAAATTAGGGGGTTCAGGGGGGGGAGGGCGTCTCCCCCTGACGAGGCTCGAACAGCCGAGTTATTTTTATTAATGTGTATTTGTTTAATTACTTATTAGTGTGTAATTATTTATTATGTTGATTATTTATTTAGTATTAGTGTGTATTTGCTTATTGTTTTTATTGATTACTTGCTTAAATTATGTTGTAAAGATCTTGTTAAATATTAGACACTGTAGATATTTGTGTGACCACCTAACTGGGGATTGTACTGCCCGGGACGTGCAGTCCTTGGGAAAGGGGCAATGTTACGAATTTTCGGGGCAATCCGCTGTTCTGGGTTTAAAATAGTTCAAAATTCGAATTCTACGCGTCAAATTGTTAAATTTTGGTTTTTGTTGCAACAAAATGGGTCAACTAGAATCGGAGATACGGAGGTTTTGGTTTCCCCATTGTTTTTCTATGGCAGTTCTAGAAATCTCGAGAAATATTGGTCCTAGGCCTTCGGTAACTTCCCTTTTGGGGCCATTTTTGGCGACATTTTGGTCATTTGGCGCGATTTTCCCTATGGGGCTTGTAAAGTTGCTTTTGCTGCATTAAAATCACATAATAACCTAACATTTCTCTTCTATGACGTAATCAAAATTCCCGCTTTATGTGGAATCGAATCTTCGAGAAATAGACTTTTCTGGAAGCTTCTTGCCTCTTCTTCATCGACGATAGATACAAGCTGCCAGAGGCGCCAGTGCAGTGTGAGATGAGCTCCTGTAGGGTGCGAATCGAGCTTCAGAGTGGGTACGCCTGCTTTGCTCTGTGAATTGATAGTGCTATAGAAGCAGTGTTTCGGCGTGCGTTTTTGAAGCTTTGTTCCTAAGTGCTAGGTGTAAATTCTTCATTGCTGAGTCTTAAGGGATTGGTGTACGATATCCCTTGCAAATTTTCATTTATTTAGAAGGAGAGGACAGCTCGCGTCACTGAATGTGTCGCTTAGAGCTACATATACGTCCTTCCCGGAATTTCCCGCCACAATTTGGAACCTCATCAGAAGGTGGGGGACTTCTGAATATTGGCACCCCTCGGAAACTGCTAGCGACCGCCGAGAGGATTTTCGGAACCACGGATTTAACGTGCACGTACACCGCATGTACACGGTGGTCTTTAGTGGTACGCCGGTATCGAACCCGCAACCTTCCGGTTACGAGTCCAACGTCTTAACCACTGGGCTACCACGGCCCTGCATATTTTCATTGAATTTTACCTGTGGAAGTGCTCAGGCCCTACGAGAGGGGGAGGCAGACGGGGCGCCGCCACTGGGCCTGTGCGAGTTAGAGTGTGCCCGTGTTTAGCTGAAGTGTGTCCTTGAATTTTTCAGAAGGTGTTAGGAATTTCATTTATAGATCCATAATTAAAATCTTTTTTTTTTTTTTTAATCGTCTAAATTTTGAATACATAATTCTAGAATGATTTAGATGGCAGAAATGTTAATTCTACCATTTAAATATTAATATTTTTTCAACCTTCGAACATTAATTCAAAGTACCATTACATATCAGAAAAACTTCCACTCTCTTTCCTTTCAGCATTTTATATGAAAATCATTAAAAGGAGCAGTTTTACAAAAAGAATTGCTTCCGTCCCTCCTGTTTTTGTTTTTTTTTTAACTTTTGTGCTTTACGAAAGGTACTGATGGAAGCGAGACGGAAAACAGGCGACTCGCTAAATCCCTATACCGTAATTTAAAAAGTGTGTGTCTCGTCTCGCAAAAAGATCTGTAAATCTCTGTCTCGTCTCACAAAAATTTGTCTCGCGTCCATCCCCAACGAAAGGGGCCGGGAAGATTTTCGCCCCGCTTTATAAAATTTTCTCGGAGGCCCTGGAAGTGCTTTATTTTGTGCGAGAATTATAGCATTTCTGAAAGCTTCGAGACTTAGTGGACTATTATAAACGAGCTACTGGGCGTTAGTGCCTGTTAATTTTGTACAGGTGATTCTTCTAGAAGCAATAAAGTTTGTGTTCCATCCTGACAAGTGACTTTTTACTAGAACTTTCTACACCAACTAGACTTTAGAACCCAGGAAACATGTAGAGTTTTCTGCAACAATATTTAAATTAATAATAGAAAAATAATGATAATAATAACAATTATTAAACAAAAATTAATGGAATGATGTAAATATTTTTAAAATGTACTTTTCCGTTTCAAGTGCACCACGAAAAATTTTGAATTTTGCGTAAAAGGGTGCAAATAACAGCAGCCTTTAAGCATATTTCATATTACCTTATTATGCCTCTCCGGCACGTTATAGCTCATTTTGGCAATTTTTTCATGGCTTCCCCAAAACGGAAAAGTACCTTTTAAATTTTAATATTGTCGATTAAAAACATGCAAAAAATTAAAAAATAAATTGCACATTATATTCTAAAAAATTTAATTTATTCATAAATCATAAAAATGTCTTCTAGGTCTCAGACAGAACAGAAAGCATCTCCAAAAACTAACTTGCCTTAACATATTTTTTTAACTATCACTAAAGAGCCTAATAGTGATTTATAGACAGTACTATAATCACCAAAACTGCCAAGTGTAAGCAGCTTATGTACTACATACAATAAGATAACTTGATTTCTGGCGTCATGGAATGAAATTTCAGTTTTTTAAAATATGGTTACATGTGATTTGGATTGCTACAGGTTGCATTTCTGCTATTAAAAAATACAAAACAAAACAAAAATCGGCTTTTTTTTTAGTATAATGAACGTGCTTATTTAAACACAAATAATGAGTTTAGAAAACTAGTTATTAAAATAAAATCATTCCAGAATTTAAATGAAGAATAAAAAACTAATGTTCCTCTAAAATAGATATAAAAAACATATTATTGCTAAATGAAAGTTAAAAACAAATCCTAACTAATGTTATAAATGCGAAAGTGAGTTTGTTTGTTTGTTTGTTCATGAGGCTTTCACGCCGGTTATACCCAACTGACCGAATCCCAAAAGACCGAAAACCAATTAACGGTCATTAACCATTGTGTGCTCTGGGTCTAGGAGAGTCGAGAATTAGGGGTTACATTACTATTTATTATTATTGCATCCTGCTCTAATTCCCGATTATCTTCCGTCTTCGGCAGACGCTTATAGCCCAACTCGTCGAATTCCAAAGCCTGCGCTTCAGGGGGGGGGGGAGAGGAAAAGAAAAAAAACATCTGCCGCACAGTCGCACATACGGATGGCCAAAAGTGAAAAGATTAATGGATGTCTATTATCGTATCCGGAAGCTCTCCTTCAACTGCAAAAGGGACTTGATCGGTCTATGAAAGAATACTCTGGCTTTACTTTCTTAAAGCACTTTATTAACGTTGTAATAAGGGTGCTGTTCAAAAAACAAAACTGCATAACAGCCCTTTGATGGACACAAGTCAAAATAAGATAAATGCGATAGAAATTCGGAATTTTTCAAGTTTTGTTTTTTTTTCTTAAAAGCTGCGCACTGCAATAAATGAAAAATTAGTGCCATTTATGAAACCTTTAGAAAACAATTTCAAAGGTGGAATTCCACAGCCAAATACTTCAGAGTTCTCGATGATTTTTTTTTTTTTTTTTGGCTCACACTCCCAGAAAGTGGTACGGTTTGCACAAAAAATCTGATACTCATTTTGTCATCTGATATTTTTATTAACCTTATATAGAATGAATTAAAATAAAGGCATATTTTAATTCTCTTTACCCCATATTTTGTCTTTTAATGCGTTAAAGGATATTAGTCATTCATATGGGGGGAGGGGGGGAATTGTATACAATTTTCGCTGTGTTCTCAGTTAGAAGCATGTGTCATTTCTGACTACTTTTGCATTGGTTTCAAAAACGGAATATATTGATAGGTAGTATAAATACTAAGCAAATTTGCTTAGTATTTATACTATGCAAGGTAGTATAAATACTAAGCAAATACTGCAAGCAAGCAGCTTAGTATTTATGCTAAGCTAATCGTCAGCTTAGTATAAATACTAAGCAAAGGTAGAATAAATACTAAGCATAGGTAGTATAAATACTAAGCAATACTAAGCAAGTTTCTCGCATAATGGCGGCACTTTTTTGCCAATTTTTCATGTTGCAAGTCTAGGTTTGACTATTATGCGGAGGAAATCTACTCCGTAATATTATAACTCTCAAGCTATTTTTTTTTTCTGCTTCAAAAGGGGGGTGCGACTATTATGCCTGGGCGACTATTACGCGAGTAAACACGGTATTAAGATATAATAAAAGATTTATTATTAAGCTTTAGAAAAGGTATGAATCAAGTTTGAAGTGGGAGTGGGTGTATTAATATAGCTTTGTAAAAATTTCTGAAAATGACTATTTTCATGATCTTTCGTCCACTTTCCCATTCAGTGTTTGCGCTGGACTTAAAAAATCTGCGAGTCAGGTTAACTCACTATGAATAAAAGTAAGAGTCAATTTTTAACATGCGAGTCAGTTTAATAAGTTTTTAAAAATATTTTTTGAATATAGCTTTAAAAAATACGTTATTTTATTTATTTTTTCCTTTTGCAGTTTACGATTTCATTGCTAAATATGTCTAAAGAATAATATTTCAAGAAATAAAATTTAATTATAAATAAATTAGGTAATGTATTATATGAGTTTTTATGATTTTTTCATGAATCAGCGTTTTTTACGAGCACACAGTTATAACGAGCTAATATCGAGGCCCCTTCACGTTCGTTATAAGGGAGCTCCACTGTACTATACGCAGCAGTGAATATTTATCAAATTATATTTGGTCTTATTTACATTTAATTTTTTTCTTTCACATTCAAATTAATATAATAATAGCTAATGACATTGCGTTTGAAACTGTTAAAAATCGCTATATTCTCTTTTTTGCTCTTGTATAGGAAAGTGTTTTATAATCGGTGTATTGCATCAAATTTGTTGATACATAATATAGTTAGAAAACGAACGAAACCGCCATGCTCGGTTTACTACATAATCGTAGTGGTTCAGCAGAAAAGTTTCATTTCATGAAAGAATGTTAAAATGGGTAATACAGAAGACCTATTTCAAGAAAGTGCTAATTTATTTTGATTATGATGTAAATGACTGCGACAGAAATTATTAATTTCATGTGGCCTTTAATTTTCGACGTCAAGCTTTTTAACTATGGATATTACAGAAGTATTAATTCTTCATTATTTATTCTATATCCTAACAAAGTAACTTGGAGTGGTAAAAAATTGCCAAAAATTTCAAGTAGGGAACAGATTAGTTTAAAGTAACGCATATTTTTATTTATTTACTATAACTGAAGTACCCATTGTTCATGGGTTAGTACTGAATGCAAATTTCCAAAAAGCAAGAACTTTCGTCAGCATTGTATAGGAGTACAATGAATGTGAGTAGCATATTGTTAAAAGTAAAGAAAGAACAGTTATAATTATTGTATATTGTTAAAAGATTACAGGTTAGAGAGTAATTAAGTAATTTTATTTGATTCGCGTTAGAGGTTATTTTGTGATGCGCGAACGAATATTTATGCATTTTGAAATAATTTTCATAAAATGTCGAATCTAATCCTTAGCAAAATTGGAAGCCTAGAATTGAATTTGAGCGACCACTTATTAAGTCTCCAAATTTCGTTCCATTCCCTGTAGTCTTTATTTCGAAATGCTGACACAAAATTTACGAATTTTGAAACGATTTTTGCAAATCTCAAAATGTAATCATATTTTAAAAATTCAACGCCTATAATTTAAGCGGAGCAACCACCTATTATGTCACCAAATTTCATATCATCAGAGGTACGGAATTTTTGTAAATAAAAAAACAGAAATTTCGCAGAAAAAAAAAATTATATTTTGAAATTTTGCTAACATTCGCATAAACTACGTATAAAAAAATTATTTGCTCTTAAAATTTATATTCAATGTTAATTAAAAGCTAAATGTAGTGTTTTTAACATTTGAGTGTTTTAGAGTCGCTCTTTTGTCTGTAACGACGAAATAATAATCACGAAAGAAACGTTCTGGCTCTCCGCTACATTTTCAAGGAGTGCTTTGAAAAAAGGAAGTTTCAAAAAGCTTTCGACAGATATAATTTGTCATAGTTGCAGCCACAGATGGAGAAAATAATTGACAAATATCAAAATAGGCTTCATATGTTGTCATGAATTTCATGTACAAGGAAAGTTTATAGAAAGTTCTTTCAGATACGACTTATAGTATTCTGCTGTATTAAAATGAAAATGCGCTGATTTTGTCTTTCAAGTATTGTTTTTAAGTCTTCTAATTTGTTCCACAAACGGTAAGCAAATGAGTAACTTAAACGCCACGTCAGACTTGATATAGTTTTGAAATTTCTCAAATTCTGATTAGCATCTATATAAATAAAGCAATGCGTAAACTGTCCGTTAGTCAGTTAGTTTGTCTGTCTGTGTCTCGCGTAGCTCGCAGACGGGTGATCGTAGACCTATCAAATTTTGTACGGAAATTCTCCAGCATGGGTCCCGATACACCTCGAAGCAATTTTTCCGAAATTCGAATAAGTTTAGGAGATATTGATAAAAAACCCCGTCAAAACACCAATTTTTACTTTCCGCAATACCGCAATTGTAATCCCTGCAGTGAAAAAGGGAGAAATAAGCATCGAGGTTGCCATGTTTGGCAAATTTATTAAATGATTTAGACTCTTGAATTAAGAATAAAAGAATAATCTTTTTTTTTCTGTTTAGAATATTTGTAAGGCTGTTTTTTAATTAAAATATCGTGTACATGTGAAATCAGAGCAGGAATGAACTCTCTTATACTCAAAAATAGGATTTGGAAATTTTCCGAGACTAAAATGTGCAACTTTTTATTTTGGCGAAAAATAAAATGGTTGATATGCGATTTTCAGAAGATGATTCTAGCGCTTGGCGCAATTTAATGAGAGTGTACTTTTAAAAACAAGCGTAGATTATCTTATAAATAAAAATGAAATTCTGTTTGTCAGTTTGTCGATTTGGGTAGTGTACAAATCCACAAAAATGGACCTATCAGCCTGAAATTTTGCACAGATATGTAGAATAATATAGAATAAATGATAATCCACTTTAAAACTTTGAAAATCCACCCGTTCCCGGAATTTTTTATGTTCTCCTCGCAGAAAGCTTTCCGTAATTGTAACCCCTGTAGTGAAAAAGTGTGAAATAAGCATTGTGGTTGCCGTGTGTGGCGATTTTGCCGAATAAAATGTTTTAAATTCTTAAAGTAAAAATAAAAGAATAATAATGATTTTTTTTAGTTTATATTTGTAAGGTTATTTTTTTTAATTATAATATCGTGTGCGCATAAGAAATGAGATCAGGAATCAAATGTTTTATACGCAAAACAATGAGGATTGAAGATTTCCGAGACTAATATGTAAATTTTTTTAGTTTGGCGAAAAATAAAATGGCTGACAGGCCGATTTTTAGAAAGTGAGTTCTAGTGGTTTGCACAGTTTTAGGATTTTTGGCGCAATTTACTGAGAGCTTAAGGAAATAGCATTTTTGAAAACAAGTGTATAGGTTTTATTAGAATTGATTTAACTTGGGGGA
The DNA here is from genome assembly GCA_038373885.1 of Cheiracanthium punctorium. Lineage (NCBI taxonomy): Eukaryota > Metazoa > Arthropoda > Arachnida > Araneae > Cheiracanthiidae > Cheiracanthium > Cheiracanthium punctorium. The sequence continues at coordinate 573,093 of JAWZYV010001044.1, read as the reverse complement.
ATTCCGCCAAATTTCAGAAAATTGAACTCTTCCCATCGAGATAACGATGAATAAAACACGTTATAGTTGATAATTTTAAAAATATGCCTGCTTTACTGTTTGGCGGTCGAACCGTCTCCCATTTTGATTGCTGCTGCTAAGTCAATGCTTCGAATGATTTCCTGAAAAAACTCTTGCAAAATGGTGTATTGGCACTTTGGCGAGACTTACATTTGAAACTGGATTTTATTTGAGACTGGTATATATTATAACACTGGTTATAGATAAAAATGAATGTTGGTATGTGTGTGTGAGGTTGAAAAACTCCAGCACCGTTTCACCGACCGCCATGAAATTTGGTTCACCTAAGTCTTTTATCATGGAGAAGGTTTTTGTGCTATCCGTTTTCCTCTAACTTGCCACTAGGTGGCGCAGAAGAACGTCGAATTCTATTCCGTTTAGCCGTTTGCTATGCGAATATCGTCCAACCAATTTCGATGAAATTTGGTACACGCGGATATTAGAACACGGAGAATATTTTCCACTATCCATTTTGCTGTAACTTGCCGCTAAATGGCGCTGGAACGCATCAACTTCTATACCGTTCGACCAATCGGCATAAAAAATTTTTATACTTACACATTTGAGCCGAAGAATATATTCTAACTGTGTTCCTTTTGATGTCACTCACCACTAGATGGCACTGCAATGCATTATTATTTTAACTCGCCACTAGATGACGCTGCAGCAGGCCAAATTCTTGACCATTCAAACGGTCGCTATGAAAATCAGTATACATAGCTATTTGAACAATGAGAATATTTTGGCGTTATCCATTTTGCTATAATTCGCCACTTGACGGCGCTGTAGCAAATCATTACTTGAATTAACTACTAGATGACCCTGCAGTGTATCAATTTTTGACTGTGCAACTGATGGCTATGAAAATAGGTATACATAGATATTTGAACAAAGGGAAGAGTTTGGTGCTATCCATTTTCCTATAACTTGGCACTAGATGTCACGTCAACACATGAACTTTAGGACTATCGAGCCGATCGTCATGAAAATTCGTATACATCGATATCTGAATGCGAAGAATATTTTCGCCGTATCCGTTTTGCTAAAACTCGCCAGTAGATTGCGCTATGCCGCATCACCTTCTTCACCATACAAACGATTGCCTTGAAATTCGGTATGCATGATTATGAACACAATATAACGCGATATCCAGTTTTGCTTTATATTACAATAAATAGTAATCACAAGAAATCGTAATATTCAAAAGTCCATTCATTCCCGTGCGAAGAACGGGTACTGCAGCTAGTGTAAATAATAATAAACCCTTTGTGGCCTATGAATTATTAGATTGATATTCTTTATTTTCTGTAAAAGCTATAATTCACTCTTAAATTTCAAGTAAGCTTGCAAATGTCTTGTGTAATGATTTTATAACCTTTGTAGATAAGTGCAAAATGGAAAAAAAAAAAAGCCTAATGATTGCCAAAGCTTTCGATTCTTGATGATGTATTGCCAGATATTTCACAAAAAATTCCAATCAAGTAATTTTTGCTCAACAAAATATCAATTTAGAGTGGACATTCTTTCTAGCATTATATAAAACTTAAAAATATGCGATCTTATTGAAACTTCGCGACATTTTCACCTAGCATAAGTACAACCCACTATGAAGGAGTGACATTTATACAAGAACCAACTCCTTCTTCCTACTAAATCGTATACGCACCCACTAGATCGCTATTCCTCAGTTATTTTTGTGCTATAGTGTGTTCCTCAAAAATTTCTTATCTGACATTATCATAAAATTCATCGGATTTTTTTTTCTTTTTTTAATAGCAAAAAAAAAAAAAAAAAATGAAAGAACGCGAAACGAAATAAATGAAATAAAGAACGCTATTCTCCCTGTGAGAAGAAGGAGCTATTTACTACTATTTGATAAAAGTAGAGTCAATCATAATTAAAACACTTGATTTGTGCAAAAAAGTCTTTCGAATATTTAAATATTTAAGTAATCGTTACATTTCAGATAAACTGAACTTGCAAATCTAGCATTTATTTCAATTTTTTTAAATCTTAAATTACAAAACAATTAATGCAAAACAATTAATAATCTTTATTTGTTTTGCAACATAAATCCAAAGGATTGCATAAAACTTTGTTAGTTATATGAGCAATTTATAGGGGCTTCAGAAAAAAAAAATCGCGGGGGGAGGAAGGGGGCTCGCTCTTTTCCGGGACGACACTGTACATGGAACAAAATTGCATTTCGACGTAAAATACACTGAATTTTCTGATTTGGTTAGTTTTGTGGAGAACGGAACTTGCCTACACTCCATCTTTGAATAGTTGGATATCCAAAAGCTGAATTTAGTTGGTGACATGCTGAAAAATTTTCCTTATTCACTAGAAATCTAGAAAAAAGCACAATGTCACAAAGAAAATCCACAACCTCAGTTATTAAGTAACAAAAACACGATTAAAATACAACAGACAAGCAGTTGGCTGTATTTTCATTTGTTCTTTTGTACTAAACGAAGAAGTTGGCGACACTTGCCAACGTACAAAGAAACCAAAGTAAACTTTTTTGTCAAATACCTTCACGAAATATTCTTCTTAAGATATAATACCTGTTCCGTAGTTTTTATCAAAGGAAACATATGAAGAACTGTTTTCTTAAAAATAATTGTTAACTATAGGTAAACGTAAGTCGGTAAATTATGAAAAATCGCCATTAATGGCTATACGCAAGGTGTTCCATAAGTTGTGAAGTTGTTCTAATGAACATGCAAGAACCAAGGAATGTGTAGCTAAGTAACATTCTATCAGATCCAATCTTTGGGTTTTGTCAATTATGCCTTTTTTACGAATAAGCCTTATTAGGGACCGAATGCCTTGTACGAAAAGCGAGTCTACAAGCTTTGGCCCCTAGTGACGTAAAACAAAACTAACCTAATTTCCATGCCATTTCATGTTTTTCAAATGCACATGTTTGTGCAAATAGAATTTGTGCTTTATTTCAAAGCTTAAACCATTTTGTGTTGGCGACACTCGCCAAGCATGACCACCTAAAAACGGTTTTTAATTAATAGTTAAAAAAGTAATTAAAATTTCAAAATTCTGAACCTCAGTTGAACATTACCAAAGTCTTGGGCTTATATGTTCAAATTTTCAAAGCTCTGCGCATGGGCGCTGGCAGCATAGGGCAAGGGGGGGGGCAATCGCCAACCCCCCTGGATTTTTGTATGCAGTGTTTTCCCTTGCTTTTTTGCTCTTTCCAACATGGTAACCATACGTTGAAGTAGTCATTGCCCCCCCCTGGGAAATATTCTGCCGGCGCCCATGGCTCTGTGTGCTGCAGATTTGTCTGGAGAACATTCATTTTTATTATTATAGATATAGATAGATTTGGCGTAAAACTGGCATAATTTTCGTGGTATTTCATGATTTTCAAGTGCACGAGATACTTCATGGAAGTAAGAGGATTTCTGTTAGCTCAAAGCATGAATCATTTTATACGGGCGAAACTCGCCAAGCATGGCAACGTAAAAACGGTTTTTAATTAATTATTAAAAAAGTAATTAAAACTTTAAAATTGTAAGTAGCCTATAGCCGTCTGCAAGTTCCCATCTATCTCTATATCAAAATTCATCACAATCGGTTCAGCGGTGTAGGCGTGAAAGCGTAGCAAACAAACAAACAAACTCACTTTCGCATTTATAATATTAGTTAGGATAAATAACGTTTTTAAGCATACTTAACCATCATGCCGCATATTTATTCAAAACGTAAGGTAAGAATATTTATTTCTGTCATCAGCGTGTTAAACTAGTTTCTTAGTAAAATTTACTTCTAACAGAAAATCTTTGAAATAAAAATTGAATTGGGGGTGGTTAGTTTTCAAACGAAACAAAACTAACTTCTTGCAATGCAAGCAGAAACATAAATGTGAACATTTTGAAAATTTCCTTGATGATAATTTTATACAAAAGCAGAAGGTTTTAGTTGTGCTTAAACTTTTCAGCATTATTAAATTAATAATTGTTGTTTTAAGGTTGTATGCTCTATCCAAATGGATAAATATTACAAGCAGCAATACAAAGCAACTTTCATATCACACCATACAAAGAAGGATGTTATAACAGTAAAAAAAAAAAAAAAAAAGAAAGAAAGAAAGAAAGAAAGAAAGAAAGAATGAGAGAGAGAGAGAGAGAGAGAGAGAGAGATTATTTAAGATGCAAATTGAAATGCCGTAGTTCGATGATAATATGTAGGATAATAAATATTTCAATTAAAATATTTATTTTCAATCGTCAATTTCATTACCTATTTTTCAAATAAAATGTTCCAGAATATTTTTGTATTTATTATCCCAATGTTGAGCATTTATTATAGTAGCGTGACCAAATTTTGCAGCTGGTTAATTTTTAGTTATTCATGTTAGATACATTTTGAAGCAATAGTTTATTTATATCTACTGTTTTCTATGGGAGGAGGCCTAAAAAAGGGCCCCGTAAAAAAACACGCAGAATTAAAAATATCTGTTTTTTATGAAAAAAAAACCCTCAACCTTCTGTGTACTAGATTTTTTTTTAATTAAATCTTTGAAATGTTAGAGTCTGAGATGGGTTCCCTGTAAAAAATAATAATAATTAATCAAAAAAATTAAAGACGTTCTAGGAAGCAACGCGTGCTAGGAAGCAACTTATGCTTAAAAACAGTAAGGTAACTTTGAACCGTGTTTTCTCAAAAAGCATTTTTAATGAATTGTCTATAACATGACCAAATTTCTCTAAAAAGTTGTAACTGCTGTTAATATACCGTGTTTACTTGCGTAATAGTCGCACTTTTTGTGTCAATTTTTCATGGTGAAATTTAGGTGCGACTATTGTGATGGGAAATCTACTACATAATATTGTTCACTCTAATGCTAAAACATTACTATATTACCAAATGCTTCCAGATTATTGCAATATATTAAATTAAATAATCTTTTCGACAGTTGCACACAAAAAAGAGCTATATTTCCACACTAATATTTTTACAGACATATATGAAGGTCAAATATACGTGACTGCGACTTTTATGCCGATAAAACATTTTGACGATTTTTTTTTCTGCTTTAAAACGGGGTTGCGACTAATTATGCGAGGGTGGCTATTACGTGAGTAAACATGGTATATAGAATGAACTAATATTAAACCTGGATGAGAAAAAAAAAAAATGAAATTTTTACAAACATATGGATAGTAAAATATTTTAACAAACACACATATGTAATCATCTTTTAAGTTATAATTTGAAATCAAATTAAAAAATGCTAAATATGTATTTAATTTTTTGAAGTTAATAATATTTTATTACTAAATTTGCAACATTAAGTATGTTCAACAGTAAATATATGTGCATTTTAAATTTCATTTATCCTGCGGATAAGGCAATGCTCCTAAAAAAAAAAAACTTCCCCCCCCCCTCAAAAATCTATGAATAGAAGTTTTATATCGAGATTTAAAATATGTGTATCAAAATATGTCATAGTGTATTATTAAAGAAAAAAAAAGTAATTATGCTACTACTATTCATTTGCTGACAACATCCCCTGTAATTTTTGTGGCGGATCGCGGTTACAGCCCCATTATTGATGATAAATGACAGCTACTCCGTGACAGCTGGACACGAGCCTAAGGGAGCTACCGCGAGCATAGAAGTGACCGCGAGGAGGGGGAGGGCAGCTAGGGTCAGGGTCAACTTGCTTCCTCACCGAGGCAGCAAAGATTCTCTCTCCGAAGGAAAAGGAGATAACACATATACATTTTGGATTTTTACTAGGTCCCCAGCCTAATGAGACATCTGTTGATAATTCATTCGGCGATTTGGGATTCGACGATTTGGACCGTTCCCTTCACGGTTAGAAACGATTAGGATAAATTTTGGTTTAGATATAGATGGTACCCTGGAGATGGTTATAGGCTACTTAGAATTTTAGATTTTTAATTACTTTTTTAATTATTAATTAAAAACCGTTTTTACGTTGCCATGCTTGGCGAGCTTCGCCCGTATCAAATGATTCATGTTTTGAGCTAACAAGAATGCTATTTCTTCCAGTGGCGGCCTGTGGTCAAAACTGTTAGTGCAGCCGGAAGCATATGAGCCCCCCCCCCCTTTCCTCCGGACAGGATTGGAAAATCTTTGTTACTGAATTCGAAAGCTGGCGGATTAAGCCCTCACCGAGGAAAAAAAAGGAAATTACATAAAAAATGTAAGAGATCCTATTTTACTTCCATAAAATAGACATAAATTTCAACCAGCCGCTCTTATCCTCAAAAGTGCATTAATCCGTGTCTGATTCGAAGTTTCCTTAGAATTTTCTTTTGTAACGATAACTTGAGACGAAAAGAAAAAAAAAAAAGAAAACTTACTTATTTTTTATAAGTCAAATCAATCCCCCTTTCTTTTAAACTTGCGAATCGGTCAGTGATGCTCTCATAAAAAGGCGTTGTTTTAATTCAGATATCCATAATTTTAAAAGCTCTTTAAAATTTCCCATGTTTAAAGAATTTTCTCGCTCGTTATGTCCTCTAAATGCCAGTTCTTGCTTACTTAAAAACAATACGGCTTTGATGGGTAATTGTCCATTCATAAGCGTCTATTCAGGCTTACCTTCTTGATAAATTCAGCAATATAAAGTCGAGAGTTTTCCAAACATATATTCTCCTTACCCCCTCCCTCACTTCTCGTCCGAGCAAATCAGTTAGTCGAGTTCTCAAGTTCAGCCGCCTTTAAAAAATCTTCCATCGGCTGTATCAGCTGCATACTCCCTATGCCGGAGAGGCTGCTTACGTAGCCGTTGTCATGGCAACGGTGCTGCCAATTTTCTTTTCAGCGCTCTGGACTGAACCAAAGATTTTCCCAATTGAATTGCGGGAAAATTAAAGTGCTTTTTTTCTGAATGAGCGATCCGGCCACAATATTTTTTTTTGTTTGGTTTTTTTCGTAGATTTTTTTAATTTACCGTAGGAATTCCACAATTCTAATCTGAATTTAGGAAAATTAGTAGAATAAATTATTTTAAAGTATGTGCTGATAATTTTAAGTGCAGCCCGGCTGTACTTGCTGTATCCCACGAGCCGCCACTGATTTCTTCAATAAAGAAGCGCGTGCATTTGAAAAACATTAAATACCACGGAAATTATGCCAGTTTTATGCTAAATCTATCCTAATATTATAAATGCGAAAGTGAGTTTGTTCGTTTATGACGCATTCACGCCTAAACCGCTGAATCGATTATGATGAATTTTGGTTTAGATATAGATGGGTCTCTGGAGAAGTCTGTAGGCTACTTAGAATTTTAGATTTTTAATTACTTTTTAAATTATTAATTAAAAACCGTTTTTACGTTGCCATGCTTGGCAAGTTTCGCCCGTATCAAATGATTCATTTTTTGAGCTAACAGGAATGCTATTACTTCAATGAAGAATCACGTGCATCTGAAAAACATTAAATACCACGGAAATTATGCCAGTTTTATGCCAAATCTATCTATATGTAATAATAAAAATGAATGTTCTCCAGACAAATCTACAGATAGCAGAGCTTTGAAAATTTGAGCGTGACTGAGCCCATAACTTCTTTAAAGTGCACCTGAGGCTCAGAATTTTGAAATTTTAACTACTTTTCTAACTATTAATTAAAAACCGTTTTATCACCCGCACAAAATGATTTATGCTTTTGAAATAAAGCAGGAATTCTATTTGAAAAATCATATGAATTTGAAAAACATGAATTGGTATGGAAATTATGTTGATTTTACGCCAAATTAAAGAGCATAAGTAAAGAAAAGGGTACTACGTATTATCCCGGCGGTCCGCTAAGACGAGCGATTTTTTGCCGAGATAAATGCCGGGCACATGAAGTTATTAATGGTTTTGAATACGATTGGCAACAGTTTGGCACTCATTTGACGAAAAAAAGTTTGGCGGGAATGGCCGTCGGGATAATACGTAAGTACCAAGAAAAGTCCTGATGTGTTTCTTAAAGTTAATAAATTTCCAAATCCTAGAAATAATATAAATGTGTACGTTTGTGTGTTTTTGACTGAATCCCACAAAAATGGTTGAACGGATTTGGAAAATTTTGTAATGAAAATAGCTTATGCCCTGGATTAACATACAGGCAGCTTTTCAAGCATATAGCATAAATAATTCTTTTACAAGGACACTCAAAATAATTCTAATACATTGCGCTCTATGGAGATTTTGTAGCTACTAAACCGATTCTAAAACTTTTTTTACTGATTGAAAGTTACATTATTCCTGAGTATTATTGTTTGTTTTTGGATTAAGACCGATTGACTGCACTAGGGTCGTAGGTCTATATGGGGAATTCCTCTGTGGGGGACTTTCTAAAGGATCCTAGCCCGTATTTACGCGAGGTTTTTTAGAAAACCACGGAAAACTGGGAGCGGCTAGGTCGACAGGCGCGACCGGGGTTTGAACCTGGCACCTCCCGCCTTGCAGTTTTGAGAGCAGAACTTCTTAGACATTGGTGGCATCCTAAGTGTTATAGGCTACCTTTAATGCATATATCACAGATAGTTCTTTTACAGAGATTCTAATAAGAATTATATTACGCTCTATGTGTATCTCTGTAAGTACTGAACCGATTCCTAAACTTTTTCTACTGATAGTAAGCTACACTATTCTTGAGTATTATAGGCTAAAATTCGTGCATGTAGCGTAAATACTTCCTTTACAGGAACACTCAAAATAATTCTAATACATTACGCTCTCTGGGTATCTCTGTAACTACAGAACCGATTCTAAAACTTTTTCACTAATAGAAAGCTGCTCTATTTCTGATTAACATAAGCTAAAATTCATGCATATAGCATAAATATTTCTTTTACAAAACAGTTCGCAAATACTGTCGTAACTGTCTCTATTCACCAAATGCCTGAAAAAATCTAAATTTAGTAAATCTGCATATTCTCTTATTTTAAATGAAGTATACTACCATGCATTATATTTCATTTGAAACAAGTTAAAAGCAAATAATATTTAAATGCAGTTTCCTTTGTCGCAACAATATTTGTTATTCACACATGCTACATTTATTTCGGGACCTAATTCTAAAGCAGACGCGGACGAAGTCGCGGATAGCCACTAGTAATAATTATAATAAAATAAAAATTATGACCAATAAGTACAAAGTAAAGCATTTTAAGTTTCTCGATAAACTGGGAATTTATTTACATGCTTTAGGGGGAACTGGCCGGAATACATGTTGCATCCGAAGAAAGTCACCAAAACCACTTTAAAAAAATATTTTAAGCATAGAATTTAAAATCCCTTCGAATTCAGAAAAAAATGAGAGAATTTTCGAATTCATTTAAGACAGTTTTGTATATTCAAATTTTTGAAGATTCTTTTTTTCTTATTTAAATGACCGGCCTCACATTCATTCTCAACTATCTCTAAATTATGTCTCATATATGAAAAGTTAATAAGGGTTTATTAAAATAAATAATTTATTTTTAAAATTAGGTTTGTAAATATTTCTCATTTTCAAATATGTTACAAGTTTAATAAGGGCATCGTATTTTGTAAAGTAATATTTTTTTAAAAATAATTACGCTTTATGTTTTATTCAATAAAATGCGATACTAAATTTAAGTCTGTAATAGAAATGCATTTACTTTTATTTTCTCAACTATTTTAAAATGCTTTATTTCAGAAAATTTCACAGCGTGCTTTTCCCCTTTCTCTCCTCCCCCTCACCCGAACATTAAATTTTTAGTTCAATATGCTGCATGGTCCTGAAGGTCAATATTTCTTTTTCTTTCTTTTCTATGCAACATATGTTTCAACCTTTTTATAATTTATGCATGTTTACTTTTTTCACCCATTTCAGGTTCCACTCTTTTTAAAATAAGAGAAATCTTCAAATCAGTTCTTACATTTTTAGAGGCACGAAAAACATTCTGAATGTTAAAACTGCAGAACATAATTATATTACAATTTTATCAGCGGCGTAGTTTGGGCAATTGGCATCCGGGCCGGTCCTTCAGTTTACCCACCCCCCTACGGATGGCAGGTTTTCAATTAAAAAAGAAAAAATTGAACTCTGTTGTAAGTGTAAGGAAGACAAGTTTTGCTGCGGCCGCCCCGTTGCTACGCCACTGAATTTTACATTGGTAAAGTCTCCTACAAGCTTGGGGAACTATCTAAAACCGCCCAATACGGATGAGGAAGTTCAGCTTCACTTCGCATATAAGGGCGTAAAAATTTATAGAGGGCTTCCGAACTCAGCAAAGGCATTGCAGTGTCGAAAAAAGTCTCAAACCTAGGAAAGAATATTGCTTAAAACCAGGGAGTTGGCAAACTACGGCCCGCAGACCAGCTCCTGCCTTTCTTAAAGTTTTATCCATCACTCCACAAATTTAAGAAATTATATTAATATGTTAAAACGAACTACAAAATATTATCTACAAATTGAATTAATTAAAATTTAGTGCTTAATCATTTTGCTCTCAAAAAAGTTTGTCCATCACTGATTTAAGCAAGAAAAATGCTTAGCTACTTCCGAACCAATCAATTAAAGTGGTCGCCGTTTTTTCCGGGACGGATTGAAATTGACCGAAATCCGAAATAAACCGCGGTGCCAAAAGTAAGTGAGAAAATTTAAGAAAAAAATCAATAAATTAAATCATAAATATGAACTATATTAGTCAATAGTTTAACGTATGCCCATATTTATTAAATAATTAAGAAATGAACAAGTGAAGGGGGGAAGCGAACATAGGGCAAGGGGGGCATTGCCCCCCCCCCTAGACACAGAAATTCTAGTTTTTTTTTTTTTTTTTTTTTTTTTTAGTATTTAATATTGTTATACTTCAGCACATATATATACAGAAATTCATAATTTTTGGTTAAAAAAAAAAGTTTTATAATGTTTACCGTCCCCTTAAAAAATGCAATGCCTTTTCTTTTCAGTTATCGTCAACATGTATAATTATTTTTATCGATTATGCACTCAGTATCCGCTCTCCCTTCCGAATTGAAAGAAAATAATAATTCGAATTTTCCAAAATTCCATTCCATGAAGAACTGCCCCCGCCCCCCGCACCTCTGAAACAAAATCCTGTCTACGCTACTCTCATATATCCTCTAAAAGCTTAAACCATTCTTTCAACAAAACTGAAAAATCATGCGCATGCGCATAGGAGCATTGACGTAAATTAACTGTATATCTACCATACATTAACAAAAAAATCCCTTATTTAACGGTACAAATGCCATTAACAATAGAAACGGTACACATACCGTATTTTTAAGGACCCAATACTGTCGATTTACGGTATCTCTACCGTAAACACGAAAAATGGTACAAGTACTGTAAAATTTACAGTCCTTATCCTGTAATTTTACGAATTTTTTTTGCAGTGTATGTACAGCTGCCGAAAAAAAAATGTCCTACTTGCTCTTTATTTCGCCGTCGTTCGTCATACAGGAAATTTTTATATACCATTCGTTTGCAAATAACGCATAGTTTAATTTGCTATTGTTCAATTTAATTTACGTAAGGGGCCGTCTTCATATTTAATTCTGCTTCAACTTCGTTTTTCTCAATGGCAACACTGTATTTTGACTTTATTAAACGAAAGAAAACCTTCAAATTACCCTGAATATAAATTTTCACCAATTTTCTACGATAATTTCCGGAGGAATTGCGAATTATTTTTTGCACGTTTTTAAGAGACTTTCTGAAAATTGAAAAACACTATTTGTAGGTTCCGAACTTTTCGCCTTTCATTCATTTCGCTCAAGAGAATTAAAAGAAATAAACATTATTTTCAAGGAAAATATTGTTTCCATCTATCTTAAAGTTTTTTGTAGTAAGAATATCAAGGGTAGAAATTAGAATATTTAGTCACGGGTCCAAATGACCCGTGAGTTCATAAGTTCCTTGGTTCGTACACATGATTTAAAGGAAAATGCAAAATGACTGCTCACGATTTTGAAAATCTTTCTAATTTTGAAATTGTTGTTGAGTATTTCCCTTGATGGTTCTCTTACAGTGTAAATAACAGTGTAAATAAAATGTTTTGAAGCCTTTTGGGGCGCGAATGCAACTGCAAAAAATTTTCTGTGTAAAACTTCATTAAGTGCTATCAGTATAGCACTTTTTAAAATTTTCTTTTATGTTTGGGGCCCCGCCCTCAGCAGGGAGGGCCCGTCGAGAGTGGGGGCCCACCCGTTTGCAGACAGTCAGACACCCCGGCCAGTCCGGGCCTGGCAGTCTTTGCCCGCCCCCTGGGAAATAGCCGGCGCTCATGGACACAACTGGTTCGGTGCACATCGTCATCAGGTATCTCATCGGTTACGGGTGTCGGATTGATCATTATTTTTATTAAAATTTTGTTAAGTGTATTAACAATCGTTTCGATTGAATTACCAAAACACTTCCACACAAACATGAGTCATTTTTGACTGACTTTCACTCCGCCCTAAAAGCTAATTACATCGAAATTTTCATAATCTCCAAAGATTATCTGACCGGATAAAACGGCATTCACTACCGAAATAACCGGCGGAAAACCAGTACAATTTGACTATTTCGTTCTGTTCATGCCGATTTTCACCGGAAAAAAACGGCTCGCCGGATAAACCCCTTCCACTGACCAAAATAAGCGGCGGCACTGTATAAAACGCTTTCGCCTGTTGAAAAGTCCGGAAGTTTTTCTCACTCTATTGCTTAGGGCTTGCTCTGGTGCTGATAGAGGGGCGACGGGGTGGTCGTTAATTGTAGGGACGGGGCAGTGACTGCTTGTGAGAAAATTAGTAGTGGACCCAAGGGCGGCTCCAGACTGAATTTTCGGAGAGGGCCATTGAACTTTTCAGATGGGTATATACATTGTCCAAAATGCAAATTGAACGCACGAAGTCATGAAGTATGCGAATCTAAGGTTACAAAACAAAACTTCGGAGGGGGCCATGGCCCCCATAGCCCCCTCACTGGAGCCGCCCTTGAGTGGACCACCACGCACCCTTTTTTAACAAGATGTTTTCACTGCATCCGCCCCAATAAAAAGATCAAAGAAAAAAAATTATGTTTCAAGAACTTCCTGTTTGCAATTTCCTCTTCAGGTTATACGATGTTTCTTATTTTAAAAGAAAAGAAATAAGTGCTTTTCTAATACTCTTCAAAAACCATAAAATGTTTGCTTTTACGTGCAGGAACAAAAATTAAAAAAAAAATTAGATCTCTTTATTATTTTTTTCTAAAAATGTTCCTGGATGCCTGTGTTCTTTGGGCAAGGGGGGGGATTAGATTTTTCCAGGGGGGGGGGTGAGCCGTCCATTGCGCTATGGCCCTGATTCACTTTAAAAAAATTATTTAGCGTGAAAAACATCCGCAAAATAATACTAGAAAATTATTACGAGTATTTGTGTTCGTTCTAATCAGATTATAAACAAATTTTTAACAGATGCATCTACGCATCGAGCTTGTTGAAATTAGTGATGCAATATAATTATATTAATAATAATAAATATTATTTTGATCATAATGTACAGATTAAAAATGACCGTTTTTAATCTCACAAAAAGTGATATAGCTTAAAATATCAAGAGTTAAATAATTTTTGAATTAAAAAAAAATCTTTAATATTGTTGTTTAGGGATTACTGCCAATTATCTGCTAGTGGGATCTAGCCCGAGGAAGGGGGGGGGGTTGCCCTCCATGGCGGTCTCTAGAACTTTAAATTTGGCGTAAATAATATACACATGAAAACCAAAATAAATAAATATGTTTTACGAAATAAATATTGACTGTAAAATTCTACCTCTAAATAGACTATCGGTGAAAATGAAATAATAATGATAATAATTGTATAAAAATATATATATTGATTTAAATTTATTTTCAAAATTTCAATAACAATTCGCTAAACGATTGTCTTTTATCAGTTCATTACAGAATCTCTTTAAATAAAGAAAAAAAAGATCCCATCACTATGAAAGTATAATAAGCTGTTTTAACTGTCTTTATCTCTTTTTAGAAAGAGCGAACTCAGTAAAGCTTTTTATGTTTTCTTAATGCATTTAACAATATACAAAATGCATTACACTGCCATCTATTTTTTAGAATCGGCGCTAATTCTATAATCTTACGGTAACTAAAAATGATCCTCAAAATATTTCATGAATTAAAATGTTTTGTATTGAAGACACATGCACTAGTTATTCCCGCTGTCAGCTAAGTGTATAATCTGTTTGGATTATCATGATTTACCAAAAATTTCAGAAGCAGACATAAAACGTAGTGACCTTCGACACGTGATATCTGTTATCCAATCACAATCGCTGTCACTTAGCGCCTTGTTGTTTCCAATCCGCCATACTAGTCGCCATGTTCTTAAGTATTTTTCTTCGCTTGTAAAAGTTTTGCGGACCGATGGCGGTAGAAATTACTTAACGGAGCTAGATTTTAGTCCAAAGGACATATTGGATCATGGAGACACCATGACGCATCCTAATTTTGTGACAAATGGCGCGAGCCTTGAAGACTGCCACACTAATTTCTTCGCATTGGTAAGTACAGTGTACTGTAGTAGTCAGTTTATTGAAAAGCGAGGGCGAAGGACCTTTACAGCCGTGGGCAGTTATGTGATGCTTGATTACAATACCCACAGCTGTGGCAATCACCCTCTTGATATTTGTTATAAATTTTTATAAACATTTTGTACTTTAAATCGTAAAACATATATACACATCTGAAGAAGTTTCTCTTTACTTGTACCTATATCTTAGATGTAAATAATAGTTATAAGCCTACTCGGCAATCCCAAATGTTTGTTTATGTGTATACTATTAAACAGTGACTCCCGTATGTGTTCGATTTGTGTTTTAACACAATATTAAATGGTTACGAAATTTATCGGTATCATCCATGTAGTTTATTTATGGAATTTGACAATCCCGTTACAGCTGACCTGTTTTGTAGATTTAAGTTACTCAATGCTAGAGTTGCTTGTTTTTAGGACATTGGCACTTGCAGGCGGCCGCTATTATGTATCCTGCTCGCGATTAGCTAAAATAACATTTTTATCAGCCATACTAAAATATTAATCATAACACCTTTCTCCCCCCCCCCTCTCCTTATCCGAGAAAACATTCTGTACGATTTCTATCATTCAAACATGCATTTAAATGAGGCACGCAGCTAATTTTTTTTACAATATTTTTACTCACAGTTTAAATCAGGCATGCATGTATAAATAAATTTTATTTTATAGTTTGCGATTGATTAATAAAAAAATTTTGCCGCCGGTGTAGGTTGATAGGGATGCGGAAGGTAACAATTGTTTTATTTACATACATTTCTTGCCTGTTATAAACAAGGAGTAAAAGGTTAAATAAGAAAATATGGTAATTATCATATGATTTCGTTTAACGATTTGTTAATAGTCAAGAAATGTATGTTAGATTAATAAAGTAGCATTTGAATTAAAAGGAAAAAATGATTTTTATTTCACATTTCAAAAGGGGTTTAATTTAAATGGATAAACTATATGTAGAATATTAAAATATCGAACTATAAATATAGTAAAAAATATACCTGGCTTTATTAGACCCCCCCCCCCTAAAAAAAAAAATCGCATTCCTCGAGTAAATGTTTGGAAATATGATACATGTTACATATAGTTCACTTACATAGAGGGTGACACCATGTGAAGTATTTACAGGGGAAAAAATCCTAATTAGAAATATCTATATATTTATAATAAATTTATTTTTAACATTCAATATGTCATTCTTCAGTAATTTCAAGGAAAAATTAACAGTTGCAGTTTTTATATGAAACTTGCATTCACAATATGTTATCAAACTAATTTTTTAAAATGTTGTCTGCCCCCTTGTTTGACTATTATCAAAATGGTTATCAGGAAAAAAAATTGTTTTTATAATATTTAAAAAATAACCTTATTGTTAAAAAAACCACTTGTGGAAAAGGTTTTGCAATTATGAACAAGATTTACCAGTTTTTTTTAATTAAAAAAAAAAGAAATCTGATGTGTACATAGTGCGTGGTTTCCTTGTACATCTATTAAATATAAATTTTTGATGTACTTTCTCAAACTTAATTTGGAATTGAGATACGATAATTTTACGATGTTAAGATTTGGCAATTTCTTTCCAAGTAAAAGAGATGTCGCCAAGCTGCGTTCAATGTTAAAAACCTATTTTTTGACACAAAATTCAGTGATATTTTGCCCGAACTCTCCCAGCTTGGTGACAATTGGTGAGATTTTGGGCATGGTCCAAGCAATGACTGTTCATAAACTTTTAATGTATTGAAGCTGGCCATAGACTTTAATGTATTGAAAGTCTTTTGGGTGACCTTGTAAATAAATTTTTGATGCAGTTCATTCAAACCTATTTTGTTTGAAACTGAAATATGTAGCTTTAATAGTAGTAAGGTTTGGAGATCTCTCTGCAAATATAAGAGATATTGTCAAACTGGGTTCAGTTTAAAAAACTTATTTTAGCACCAAATTTGGTAAAATTTTTCCGAAACTGAGAACACTATTTTGACAATTTTTCGACTTATCTTTGTTTTATTCCGTGAAAAATAATTAATTTTGAAAAAATACTCAAGTTGCCCAGTGTGCCCTTTGGACTAACAGGAATTGGGGTACAGTTGGAGAGTGAGTAAGGAGCATAAAGAATCAGCTATATTATTATTTAGTTCAATTCAGGTTAAGATATTTAACCCAGAATATATGTTAAAGCAGTTTTCAAATGACAAGACTTAAAAATAGTTATCATAATGAAATTCATTTTTAAGAGGTGAAAAATTCTTTGCTGAATAATGTTTGATGAAATAAAATTAATAAAGTAACATCAAATTAAATTGTAAATGATAGCAAACTGTTTTCAAAAGTTCATTTTATCATGGAATAAGATCCAAATGCTCTGGAAATAATAATTTTGTCATTGTCCATTCTGTACTACTACAAGCCATGGGTTTACACAGAGTGAGGCTGTGTCTCACTGTACTCCCATGAAGTCTTTTTAAATCTATACTCAAAAATTGTACAAAATTTATCAATAGAATAAAGGTAATTCAATTAAGAAAATTTAAGCTTTAAATTAAAGATACTGATTGTTGGAGGACAGTTTATACTGCTCAAATCCATAACAGTAAAAGTTGTTTGATTTTTCCAACAGTGATAGTCACGGCCCACGCTAAGCATTCGCCACCTCGCCAAATGCGATAAAATCATAAATTTGGTGAAATAAACCCCATTTTGGCAAAAGTATTGGCGAACGATTTTTCCACTGGGAAAAAAAAAAAAAAAATCCCCCCCGATCCTCAAAATTATGCCAAAAGATTGTTAAAAATTCCATAAGAAACAGAAAAAAAAAGACTAAGACTGGTCTATTGGCTAAGACTTTTGAAATTTGGCTAATTTACTGGCTAACAATTTGAAATCCCTAGCGTGGGCCCTGATAGTAGAAACAAAAATCACTACTTCCCTACAAGATTGTGGCAGTGACTAGTTTCCACAGTGGTGCAATAGTGGTTAACTAAATTATAGAATTTTTAGCTTGCTTTCATTTCAAACAAAAAACTAAAAAGGAATTAAGATGTGAACTTGAGCCTGCATGCAGTGCGAAAAATAAGAAACTAACCTGTAGACTACATGAACTAGTGAAAAAGAGTCATTTATCGAAAGTTAAATGATCTATCTGTATGTATTTGATAATTCAGTTAGCGGAGTCAAGTACAGTTGCCAACATAAGCGATGAATGTTTTTGTTGGCACAGCTACACTAGCAATCCTGACTGGTGTCATCATGAAACATGTGACAGCCAATTTGCACAATCTGCTGATACTGGAGTATTTTGCATCTGCTGTTCATGAATTGGGATTATGGAATGCTACAATATTGTTTGTGTTTAACAAGAAAATGTTTGGTGGTACTTGCATATTATAACGGTGGTCATTTCTGCCAAACTATTTTTTCGTCAAATGTGCGGGCCAACTGTTGCCTATCATATTTCGAACCATCAATAATTTTATGTGTCTGATATTTATCTTGGCAAACCGCCGGGATAATATGTAAGTACCTGTTTGGTTTGGTTGTTTGTATATTAAATGTGCATAAGTTGTATAGAACTGTAGTGAATTCTGTTTTATCTGGTGTTGTTTGTGAAACATTGCTAGAAAGAATTTTGGCGGGAAATTAAAAATCAATCTTTTTTTTTGTGATTTTTAGACTAGGCAATAAAATTTTTTCACCAAGGGAAACTTGGGTATGCTGATCAGAAATTTGACAAAACCCCAAGGCAAATCTGGCTTAGCCAATAGTAAACAATGGCGCAAAAACACAAAATCAGCTATCTAAAGTAATTTTTTAAATAAATCATTAAAACTGAGTTTTTAAGAACTTAAAAAATAAACAAAATTAAAAAAAAAAATGCATAATTAAAATTAAACATTGATTTAGAAAGTAACTTTTTTTTGTCAGATATGATTTGATAGCCCAATTATTTAATAAGGTAAAGCCATTAGCTTGTGTAATTAACTATGCTTTTACTGGAGTGTGGGACATGGCCCTGCATCACCTGACACTCCATTACATGCATTAAAAATGGTTGAAAATATGGTTGTAAAATTGAAAATTTTCAGAAGCTACCTAAAAATTTCTGACTCCATATGTCTATCCTCAATTTTGCTAAGTTTGATAAATACATTGTGGCAAATTACTAAACAATCATTATTAGAGTTCATCGGTAACAGTATAGTTTCTTCTCGATGTTTTTAATAATTTTGCACACTAGCAGGTTTTTTCCCCTGAACAATTTACTTTATTTAATTGGCTTTCTTAGTGCACATTATTCCTAATGTATAGCAGATATTTACTAACAATATATAATTATGGATGATGTTGAAAGTATACCTTAGTAAAACGATGATTTGGGATTCGGAAATTCTGCGGGATTTATTTGTTACGGTAAGCCACCAAAGGAGGCATCATCTAAGTGGGGTGCCTTATTTGGATACCATTTTAAAGGGTTCTAACATGTATTGATGCTACATCTGGATGAAATCAACCAAAACTTCAGACTGTTAGATCGACAGACACCCGGCCGGGCCCGAAAGCAGTAACTTCAACACTTTAGCCATCTACCATGCTCAGCGCCTTATCCACTCAAATTTATATGAAAGTTGAGTGTTTACTACATTTTGCGAATACAGCAATTGAAACACAAAATGATCTTTTGTCTTAGCAGTGCAGCACTACAGTTATTGGCACCCGGTGTGGTCCTTCAGTTTGCCGTTCCATTCTTTCTAACTTTTAGCATTCTGCCCCCATTTCGGTCTTTTAGTTTTCTGCCATATTAGTTTTAAATTTCCTGCTAGCCCCCTACCTTTGTTTACCCGGGCAGACTCTCCCCCCCTCCCCTTCTCTTATTACACCACTTTTGCTTCTATAAAAGCAGAGCAACTGCAGAATTTGGTAATTCAAACTATTGACAAGATTTGGTATTACATGTATATTCTGAATTTTTTAAAATTCTCAACAGTTTAGTAAATGAAGAAAAAAAATTAACATCAAAAGTAAGCTAATTCTGGGAAAGGATGTCTTCAGAAAACAAATTGTTCATTTGTTAATATATTATTCATGGAACAAACTGTCATCAATTTATAGTCTATTTTCAGTAATAAAAAAAAAAAAAAAAAAAAAAAAAAAAAAAAGTAACACTGGAAGGTTTATAATATATATATATATATATATTTATAAATTGTTTAAATACTTTCTGTTTAATCAGCTGATTTAAAAAAAATGTTAGTTAAAGTATTTAATTACAGTAGAACCTCAGCTCATTGTTTTTCATGGGGTGTGTGAAAAAAAAACAATAAATGCGGGTTGAAATCAAAATACAAAGAAAAACAATATTTATGCATTAATGCATGCAATATATATACATTATACTAATTAAAACCAATTTGTTACTTACCAAACAGTTAAAGAAATCAATCAGTTGTAGCAAACTAAGTGATATTTATTTTAAAAAATCAGTCATTTTATGTTGGATTTTTCATTTATTTTTAAAATTAAACAGCAAGTTTTCAACATTTGAAACATTTTTCTGGTCTTTCATGGATGTATATAAAAGCTCTTACAGTTTCAAATGTCATAAGTGCAACGTGTGAGCTTGCCACAGGCATAGGCTCAGCCTCAGATATTCCTGTTTTAAGCACCGATTGATCTCACAGTCACAAAGGAATTTTGTAAAAATATCATTTTTCATCCATGCTTTGACATTTCAATGAAAAAGTGCTTGCAGTTTCTTTACATTTTTAAAGCAGCGAAGTCTGGCAGATTTACCAATAACGAGGGCAGATTTACCAATAACGATTGGAATAATATCCTTTTATCCAAACCAGGGTTGGATAAAAGGATTTGGTTTTTTTTTTTTTTTTTTCAAATTTCAACTTTGAAACCAATTCAAACCAATTTGGTTTTTTTTCAAAATTTCAACTCTAATTATGTCTAGATAATACATCTCTTAATATCAGTACACCACTTGTAAAGTTTATAAATCTCCCCCACATCACCACAACCAAAGGAAAAAAAATTAAGACTTCACATAGGCATAAAAATTTTTTATTAAAGTGAATAAGGGTTTTATCATTAGTTTAAAAATTTCTAATTAAGCACTAGTGTATCACTGTTAAAATTATTACTAATAGTCAATTTATCTAAGAGCAAACCATGATTGGGGTTGTTATTGTTATTGATTTATGTTTTTTTGTGTATGATTAATATAATTGTAATTAGTTATTACTATTAATTTAATCATTTTTATTTATAATTGATTTTTGTAATCAATTAGTTGCTTTAAGTTGTATTTAGTAATAAGCAAAATTTTTTTCAAATATTCTGAAACCTCATTCCTTCCTCTAAAAACACCCTGATAAAAGCCTAAAAACCCAGTGGGTTGGGTTTTTTCTGAAAAATACCCGGGTTTTTAACAACCCTGATGCAAACCGTCTTTATTTGTGCAGAGTAGCATTAACTCTTTTCTTTAGAATATTTGCCACCATGGCAAGACTCTCTTTTGAATGCTAGAGTTCTCTCTGGCAAGCACTTAAAAAACAAGCCTATCTCATCGGCATTATAGATGTCATAATCCTTGTACCCTTCTAGTAATTTCAGGAGTTTTTTGAATCACATTTCAATAGCATATCAATAGCATTGTTTACTACTGAAGCACTTTCGCCACATAATTTCCTTGATATCAGTCCATAGTGAATTTTAAAACGTGAAATCCACCTGTTTATGCCATTTGAAGCAGCTATTCCAAACACCTTCGCTTGGAGAATATTTCCATCCACAGGAATATTCAAAGCACGAGCCTGCTCGTGCCAAGTGAAGAGAACCTTTTCTAACTCACTGTAAGTAAAGAGTTTCTAGTTTTTCTCCTTTTTTGAAGAGGTTTCATACTTAAGGCTGCTCTCTAATTTCTTCTTTTTTCAAAATTTGAGGGTGAGGTTTCAAGTTAAGGGTGAGGGTGGTATACCTAAACATTTAGCTATGTTAATTTTTTTCTCAAAAGGATTATTTTCTGCTTCCTCTATCGGGGGTCGTGCTGTCGATTGCCAACATCACAAATTGCGACAATAGAATTAGTTTGGTGAAAATATTGGCAATTGCATTTTCTTAATGATGCTGGCAAAATCTAATTTGGCGAATGGATTGGCGAAACTTTGAAAAAGCCAGTATGACCCCTGCTCTATTATACAAAAGCTTTTCTTCTACGGTTCGGATTTGTTTTGCCATCCTTAAAACTATTTCACAAAATGCTTAAAAATGCTGCAAATCGCATTAAATTGAAAGCTCACACTCATGAAATTAAATACGTGTACACTGCCGGCAACTGGCTGTGGACGAAGTCCAAAGTGAACTAGAATGTTCCTGGAATCCTCACCTCTTTACATAGCATAGAACTTGTGACAAATGGCCCCTCCCATCTGCTGAGGTGGCAACTCTCAATTAATCACTGGAATTCTTCGCATCTGTTATTCTTTACAAACTTAAAGCTGGGTATTCCTTCAAAAATCTAGTTTTGTCATTCACTAGAGATATACACTGAGTGGAATTCTCTGAACAAGAACACCTGCTCCGCTTTCAGTAATTCATACGTATACATCACAATAGTACAACTGCTCTAATCTAGGGCTCTACTTTAATCCCTTTCTCCTCCTGAAACAACATTGGTGAGAATAAAAAGAGTAGTAATTCTAGTTAGTATGTCATATGCAGACCTAGATAAAATGTAAAACTGTCTGTGAACTCAAATATTATCTTAAAAATTTTCTGCAACAAAAGGTTGCTTGCCTCCCGAGTCCAATATCGCGGACAGCAGCAACACATTACTTTAAAATAGCATATTACTTAAAACTAAAGTTCATATTGATGTTGATTATTTTGTAAACTCAAACATAATAAATATGATTTATTTACTGTTTTTCACTGACATATTATATTTTTATTATTTTATTTACACACTTTGTTAATAATAAAGAAATTTGCAAAAAAAAGAAATCAAAGCTGTCTGCTAAGCTTGAAAATTTTCTGCGAACAGCTTTCATCTATATTATCTGGGTCTGTGGTCATATGGATGCTTGACCTTTAATTTCCATTTCGGTCAGGAGAAAAATGTTACAGTGATGAATGCAGTAAAAGGACTTTTTGAGGAACGATACATGCAGGTTTCATTAACGTTATCTAAATAGAACGATAGATCAGAGTTCCACCGTAATAATATATTTAAATACTTTTTCTTTTTGAAGTTAAAAAGATTAAACCAAAGTTTAAAAAAATATAGTGCTAAGAAACTTTTTAAGTATGTTACAAAAATAAAAATGAAGCTTCATTAAAAAATAAATAATTTAAAATATTTTAAACTTTATTTCATAACTCTGGACAATTCTGCGAGTTTAAAATTTATTTTATACCTTCTAAATAACTTACACATAGTAATTATTTTTATTTATTTTAAAGATAAAAGAATAGTGCTTTAAAAAAAAACTTTATGAATGAGCAAACATTAAATTAGAAGTGAAAGAGGACGAACAAATATATTTCAATAATTGTCTCGATATGGTGTTGTACATTCCAACCGTTGGATGTAATACAAAATTTGCATGACTATGTCATTTATTCCAGCGATCTTCTGTGGTTTGAATTCCATTTTCTCGATTTCTATAGTTATCAATTGATAGATGAGTTAAAATTGTTTGGTGCACTTCTAAATAATATCTAATAAGGGTATATATTCAGTAACTTTAAAAATCTTGTTTGCTTGCAATAATTATTGAATGAATACATAATTGAATAAGTAAAATTCTGATTTATATTATTAATTTTTATACAGCCTGCATTTGCAGGAATTTTAATTTTTAATTTTTATTTCATGCTAAACACATCTATCCTAATTCACATACACTGTAAGTCCTTTTTTGTTTAGAGGTTTGTACTTATATAATAAGTGCAATCGTATATGAATGTGACCCAGTACTTGTGCCCCAGTGGTGATAGCATGATAAAATTTAGGAACAAGAACTAACAGTCTCTCTCCTCTTCCCTACTGCCCGACAAATCATGCCTGGCTAAAGATTTTTGAAACCTTCTTAAATAAATTACTTTGCTTTCTTATAAATAACTAGCTGACTGCCACGTTCTTTGCACGGGAATGAATGGATATTTTTATATTACGGTTTGTTGGAATTATTATTTGTCATACTAAATAGATAAAGCAAAGTGGATATCGCATAAATATTATCTGTGTTCAATAAAAATGCATGAAGAATTTCATGGCAATCGTTTAAAAGGTAAAGAAGATGATTCGGCGCAGCGTCATTTACTGTCAAAGTTATTACAAAATGGATAGCATCAAAATATTCTCATGTTCAAATATCTATGTGTACTAATTTTCAAAGCAAATAGTTTAACGCTCAAGATACGCTGCAGTGCCATCAAAGGGTGAGTTATAGCAAAATGGATAGTGCAAAAATATTCTCAGTGTTCAAATAGGTATGTATAACAATTTTCAGAGTGGTCAGTTGAACAATCAAGAAGTTGATTGCTGCAGTGCTATCTAGTGGCGAGTAAAAAAATATTCTCTCTGCTCAAATACCAATTTTTAAGGTGATCGGTGGAACAGTTTTGAAGTTGGTGCGTTGCATCGCCATCTATCGGTAAGCCATAGCAAAATGGATAGCTTAAAAGTATTTTCCGTGCTCAAATATCTGTGTGTACCAACTTTCATCGAAATCAGTTGAACGAACGGTACCAGAAGGCAAGTTATTTTCGAATGGTGATCAGTTGAATGGTCATCAGTTGAATGGTCGTGAAGTTATTGGTTTGAATTTACATCTTGTGGGCAAGTTACAGCAAAATGGATAATGCAAACATATTCTCAAGTGTTCAAATATCTATATATACCAGTTACCATAGCGATCAGTAGCAGATCCAGTTTTCATGCTTTATATGTTGGAGACATACAGCAGTGGGTTAACGTAAGAAGTTCATGCGTTACAGCACCATCTATTGGCCAGTTAAAGTAATGATGTGCTACATCAAAATGAAGTAGCGAGTTATAGTAAAATGGATCACATGAAAGTATCCTCAGTGTTCAAGTATCTGTGAATATCAATTTTCAAAGAGATCAATTGTCCGGTCGATAAATTGTTGCGCTGCATTGCCATCTAATGGCGAATCAAAATAATAATGCGCTGCAGAACCATCTAGTAGTGAGTAACAGCTAAATGAATACTTAGAATATATTCACCTTGCTGAAATGTGTAAGTATAAAAAGTTTTATGACGATTCGTCGAACAGTATATAAGTTAGTCGATGCGCTGCAACGCCATCGCTCTGCAACTGCTCTGCAACGTTATAGCAGAACGGATTGCGGAAAAATATTCTCCATATTCAAATATCCATGTGTACCAATTTTCATCAAAATCGGTTAAACAGAAGAATTGGTTCACAGCAAGCGCTTAAACGGAATAGAATTTGACGTTCTGCAGCACCATCAAGCGGAAGATATATTGCAAAATGGATAGTGTAAAAATATTCTCAGTGTTCAAATATCCACAAACAACCAATTTTCATCAAAATTGGTTGAATGGTATTTTCGAAACGGAATCCAATTTGGTCAAATGGAATAGAATTCGACGCTCTGCAGTGTCATCTAGCGGCAAGTTATAGCAAAATGTATAGTGTAAAAATATTCCCCGTGTTCAAATATCCATATATACTAATTTTCATCAAAATAGGTTAAACGGTATTTTCATAGCAAGCAGTTGAATGAAATTCGACGATTGGCGTTCTGCTACGCCACCTAGTGCAGAGTTAGAGGAAAATGGATAGTGTAAAAATATTCTCCATGTATACCAATTTTCATAGAGATCGGTACGTTCATAGCAAACTGTTGAACAGAATCGAATTCGATGTAATGCAGCGCCATCTAGCCGCAATTCATGCAAAACAGATAGGGTAAAAATATTCTCAGTGTTCAAATATTTATACGCACCAATTATTGTCAAAATAAGTTAAACGGTATTTTCATAGCAAATGGTTGAATAGAATTCGACGTTCTGCAGTGCCACCTAGCGGCGAGATAGAGGAAAATGGATAGCATAAAAACCTTCTCCATGACAAAAGACTAAGGTGTACCAAATTTCATGTTGATCGGTCAAACGGTTTTGGAGTTTTTCAACGTCATACACACACATACATACACACACCCACAAATATTCATTTTTATATATATAAATGAACATGCACATTACATAATTTTGAGAAGAATAATTAACAGGGTTCATACACCTCCTGGAAATCCTTAAAAACTCCTGGATTTCGATTTAAAACATTAAGGGCCCTGGAAAACTCCTGGATTTTACTAATTTTTCTGTAGACTCCTGAAATTTTAGTATTGACTCCTGGAAATATTGTTTATTTTAGTTTTCTTTCTAGAATTTAAAGTGCAAAAAAAATTTTCATGTGCAATCTGCCGAATTTTTTTTTTCGACTCGTGTTTCGTGTAATAATCCACCGCCATGTTTATTGACGTTCCTGCCACAGACTTGGAGACAAGGATTGTAATCACTTCAGTGGTCTGAAAGCTTACCACAAAAAGTTCCAATGATGGCACGATTTGCTGTAGACATTCGTCCCTGCTCTCCGCATATCCAATAATTTCGTTCCTGAACTATGCCTGTTGGCGTTCTCAAACTCTTTTATCGCTAACTGCTAGCTCTTACATCACCTCGAAAGTATTTCGTGATTGATGTATGAGCCGTATACTCTTATCTCTGCTGTGGTACATGGGGTACATGTTTACAAAGCTCGCCATTTGTGGCAGTGTGTTGGAAATAATCTGTACGCATGTGACAGTAGTAAAATTTTAAACCATTCTGAGATTTTCGTCCGTTTCAATTTTTCTAAAGATGCCGGGTGGAAAATGCATTTTCAGTGATGCTTGGTTAGAAAAGGTATTTATGTATACTCCTGGAAAAATTATATTTTCTCCTGGAAAACTCTTTATAAACTCCTGGAATTCATACTGTGAAAAAGTGTGGGAACCCTGAATTAAGCACAAAATTCAAATCATAAATTACATATAGATATATATATGAAAACTTTTTTTTTTAATCAAAAACTTCTAGTTTTGTATAGATTTAATTCACATATTTTATTTGTCAAGTTTAGGGCAAAATATTATTCATTTTTTCTAGTTTACATATGCTTACTTCTACAGGATATTTTCTCTAAAAGAGGGGGGGGGGAAACCTAAAGCAAGCTGGAAAAAAAATTAACTATGCTTTTGAAATCTATTAGTCAGCATTTTTTTTTTTTTGTTTGTTTGTTTGTCAAATTTGTTTGAATGTATTTTTGTCAAACAATAAAATGTTTATTTAGTTCTTCATTCAAAGTTAAATAATGAAGAAATATCAAGTAAGAGTAAAGATGTACTAAGTTGTTCTGCAGAATGACAGAGATTATACTGTTCAGAGTTTACAAATTAGAAGACAAAATAAAACAGTTATCCACAGTGTGTGCTGTTATTTTAGAACTTAAATCTGAAAGACAAAAGTTTATCTATCCCACAGAAGCACTTTGAAAGTGAATAAATTTTTTTGCAAAACACATATTACATTCTTTTTGAACTCTGATAATGCTGATGCAGTTTTTGTGTTATCATTTTGCAGCTACGCTATATACAATCTCGAGTAAGTAGTAACTCTGTACGGCAAAGTTTATGTCAAAAGTCAAAGAATTTCTAGTGATTAGTTAAAAACATTAAAAGCCTAAAATTTCCGTAAAAAGATTAAAACACGCACCATGAGCGCTTTCGACGGCCTAGTCCGCTGTCATCATCAGAACTGAGTTGCTTGGCTTGTTCACCGCTTCTTCTTCATCATGGCCTGCCACGATTGCTCGATTTGCGCATGCGCCATGTCGTTGACAGCTCCCTCTTGTGTCATTATTTCCAACGCTTCCCGTCTTAAGCCATAATTGTGATTATTGTAATTAGCTATTTTCTTGACATTTACGAAATCTATATTTATATTTTCCTTTGAGGCTAGGCGGGATAGAGCGGTACTTTGTCTATTGCATTTTATGTTGTTTATGTGTTCTTTAATTCTATCTTTAATTTTTCTTTTTGTAACCCCAATGTAGTATCCGGGAAGGTTGGAATCTCTATATGTGAAATTTATTTTATAAATACCTGCGGTTTCTAGAGGGTTAATCTTGTCTTTATCTGATCGGATTCTTTTAAATATATTGCTATTGGGTTTAATTGGGATACGAAGGTTCATTTTACGTGCCCTGTTGGATATTTTTACAGCGAGACCGCAACAGTAGGGAATCGGATGAGTAAATGTGGATTTTTCTTTTTGTGCGTCGTTGATGATGTTAAGTTTCTTTCTTCTATTTCTGATTAGGCGGGGGATGATATTGCTGGGATAATTAGCTTCGTGCGCAAGTTGCTTTATGAATTGTATTTCTTCCTTTAGTAATTGTTGGTTGGAGCATATTTCCAGGGCTCTATTGACATGTGAACGTAAGATTGATATTTTGTAGTTATATGTAGTTTTTGAGGAGTAATTGACTATTTTATTATTATTGGTAGGTTTACGATAAACGATAGTTTCTATATTGTCTGGGGTGTTTCTAATTACTTTAACATCAAGGAAATTTAGGCTATTATTCTGCTCAAGATCTATAGTAAATTGTATATTTTCATCAAGTGAGTTAAGTTCGTCGAGGATATTATTTATGCTATTGTTATTTACTATTGCAAAGACATCATCAACGTAACGAAACCAGTATTTAATATGGTGGTGGAGGTTTGTATTGATTAAAGTTTCAAGGTTTCGCATTTTCCACTCTGCTATTATACCAGATGCTAACGACATGGCGTATGTGCAAATCGAGCAATCGTGGCAGGCCATGATGAAGAAGCGGTGAACGAGCCAAGCAACTCAGTTCTGATGATGACAGCGGACTAGGCTGTCGAAAGCGCTCATGGTGCGTGTTTTAATCTTTTTACAGAAGTTTTAGGCTTTTAATGTTTTTAACTAATTACTTAGGTATTTCCGTGTTCAATTTTTAACTAAGTGAATTTCTAGTGCTTTGAAATTTTGTTAAGATGGAATTAATTTCACTTATACAAGTCAGAAGAACTTTTGATTCCTTCCATACTAAGTCAAAGAATGGGTGTGCAGCTAGTTTTATAAATAAATAACAGGTTCGTGGATGTAGAAATTTGAACTATTCTCATGTTTTAAATTACATTAAATCTCTCTTAAATGAAAAATATGTATGCCTTCTAATCTTACACAAATTTTGATTTTAATTCAATGTGTTATGAAGTCTGTGTTATATGTATATAAGTATATGGTGGTGGTATTTTTAAATATATAATTTTCTGTAGAATTCTTCATGATCCATGTAATCGAGTTCAGTGTTTTAATATTGTAAATTGATTTGTTCAGCATGTATACGATTTTGGACTCACTGCCCCAAAGTAATGACCTGTGGTTTTAGAGAAACTTCTGGAGCTAAACTTTTCCAGAGGGTTACTCTAGCATACCTGCCAACCCTTCTGATTTTGACAGAAGACTTCTGTTTTTTTAAGCTATCTTCCGGTCTTCTGCCAGAAGATAAAATCTTCTGTTTTTTTAACTTTTTAGATGATATATTAAATTGTATTGCAAACTATTATAAAAAATTGGTAAATAAATAAATCCATTTCAAAGTCATTTATTAAGGTAATCATTTATACAGCTAACAGCACAATGCTATTGTACGGGTGAGGTCAAAGCATTTGTAAGCAAATCTTTTATCCATAGTTAAAAAAAAAAAAAAAAACAGGACTTCATTTCATTCCTCCGTCAGTAATTCATCATTAGAAAATTTATTTGTGTTGAAAACTAAAGCTAACATACTTTGTTATGAAAATAATTTTTCTGGTGTACTATTAATAGAAGAAAGAAAAAAAAATTCAATCTGTTTATTTTTTTAACGTACTTTGGTTAAAAATAGTCGAATTTCCATCTATTTAATTGTTTTTATTTTTGTGACAATACTCCATTTTTCTCTGTTTTGTATAAAAATTTCAGGTAAGCTCTTTTCTATTACTATTTAATTTTGTTTTAATTTCCATGCATTACTAATATAAAAAAATAATGAGAAATGGTGGTAAACTGGGGGTCTTCTGTTTTTACTTCTTATATTTAAACATTATCTTCTGATTTTTTGTGAAATCTTCTGTTTTTTCAACCAGAGTCTTCCTGTTTTTGGCTTAAGGAGGTTGGCAGGTATGCTCTAGATGTCTTAGATAAAGTGTTAATATATCTTAGGAGCCACATATATGTTGAATAATACAGTAGCCTCTCGTTATATTGCACTTGTCGGGACAAGAAAAATGCACAACATATCCGGGGGTTGCAATATAACCGGCAGAAGGGTAGGGGAAGCGTGATATGATGAAATTTTACTTTTATGATCACGTGCACTTTAACTATAATAAGATTAACAAGTACTGCAATAAAAGATAATCACACTTAAACAACAAACATAGAAGTTTAATTTACTTTTTTAAATTTGTGTACAAATACATATTTCATTTCCTGCTGAAGAAACTATCCAAAGTCATTCTGATTTGAATTTTCTCTCATGACTTGTTTTTCAGCAATGATCAGTGAGAGAAAATTAATTAATTCTATCTCTTTTATGCGATTCGAGTTGTATTTTTCAAATGTACTTTGTATGGTTCTCATGTAAAGTTAGGAAGCAAAGGTATACAGAAAAAATGGGAGACATAGAAAGAGCGTGATATATCCGAATGTGTGGTATATCGAGGTGCATTTTTAAAAAGCTAGTTGCTGAGGTATATTTTTTTGTCATCCGGCCGACCTGGAGCCCGGTTTTTTTCAAAACCTGTTTTTTGACTGTTTTCTTTTAATTATTTTTTGCTATAATAGTTGAAATTTGTTAGAACTGTCTAATGTGCATATCTTTAAGACCGAGCACCACTATGTCACAGTAGTTAGGTCACTGAAAATGGTAGACAGCCGAAGTGTGAAGGTCCCAGGTTTGGGTCCTATCGCGCATCTGTCGATCTAACGGTCTGGAGTTTTGGTAGGCTTTCTCCAGATGTAACGTGAATACGCATTAGACGATCCTCCTACCAAGGCACCCCCACCCTTGGCAGATTGACCTAGTGTATCGCTGCCATAATCACACAAACGAACATCTTTAAGACCATAATTAGCATCATCGTTTGTTGAAGGCTGCTTTAAAGCCATTGCCCACACCCATCGATTGCCGCTGCTACAATGTATTTGAATGGGGATATTTGGCCGCGTCTTACGCCGGCGTCACATGGGCTGTCCTCTATCGAACAATAGATGGGATGTGAAACCGCAATATTATCCACGGTCCCCAATAATCTATTGTCTGGCATATCTCCCTCTTTCTTTATGGTGCGAAAAATTTATTGCTTACAAGTCATAATTGGCCAAGCGGCCAGCGGCTCCCTCTCGATGTGGAAAGCTGCCTTTATATTGCTTTTGACAAACTCCTTTAACCCCCTCCCTGCTCCCCACTAACTTGTTAAGTATTTTCAGAGCTCTTGTGTGTAAGCAAGTTTCACCTCTGAAATTTTCTACTTATAAAAATATTGGTGATTGATTATTTTTGAAATTCTTTGTTCACGATTCCTTTTTGTTTTTGTAGGCTGACCTATGTGGGATAAAATGGCGCCGTTACTTTGCTGATTGCAGTGTGTGCTATGATGCTTTGGATGATCCAGTGCTAGCTTCCTTCAGCAAGTGCTTGGCCTCTGACATTTTGTGTGTCTGGCGACGTGTAGCATCACAGGGGCAAGACCATCGGCATAACTTACAGGATGGAAATCAGCTTAATTGCAAAAAAGAACTGTGGGTGTTTTGGTATGGAGAAGAACCAGATCTTACAGGCTTGGTCAACCCAGAGCTTACTCGTAAGTGTCTTTCATATGTGCATCTATAAGAAAAAAGGACTGCTGCTCCATCAATGTGGCACAGAATATGCTAGATAATACTTAAACAAAGTTTAAAATGTACAAAATTTTTGGATTGTTTACAGCTTTATATGCATATATGGCAGAAGGGCTCAGAATAAGTCACAGTAACCATAATAAATGCAAATATCCATGATATCAACAGTTCTCATGGCAAGTTTACATGCTAGTGTTTAAGCATTTAATTACTTGAGTGTTTTTCATTTTTGACGTATTTTAAGATTGCTGAGTACATACAGAAAAGTTGAGAATTAAAAAAAAATTTTTTTTTCTTATTGTATTACTCATTAATTTTTTTAATGGGGGAAAAAACTGACTGCAGTTTACTATTATTTTGAAAATTTAACATTTTGCTGTTACTTTGTAGCTTTTTCTGTTACCTTGTAAAAGCTCACATTTTCTTACCAGCTTCCAAAGCTTATTGTGAGTCATGTATGATAGTATAGCAAAGAATTTCTTTTAGAAAGCAGTACAGATTTAAAAAAAAAAAAAAAAAGTCTGATAAAATGATCTCAAATTGTATGTATAGGGCAGGGAGAAAAAGAAGTGCAATTTGTACACAGGGTTGCCACTGGTCAGGGAGAAAAGGGAAAACCTGGAAAGGAATCCAGGAGAAACCCTGAATTTCAATTTGGCAAAATAAAGTCGGGGAGAAATTAGGAAAAGTTACAAATTTTGGCTCGAAACCTGGAAAATCAAATAATTTGGACGGGAAAATCCAGGGTTGGCATGGTTTAAACCGTTTTTTCTCAAAAAAAAAAAAAAAAAAAAAACAAACTTTTTTTAAGGAACTAGGGGCCAAGGCCCCCAGACTCGCTACGCTCGCTTTTTGTATGAGGGATTCGGCCCCTAATCAGGCTTATTCGTAAAAAAGACATAATTTCAACAGACAAAACACGAAGATTGGATCAGATAGAATGTTACTGAGCTAAGCTACACATTGCTTGGTTCTTGCATCTTCATTGGTACATAAAAATTTAAACTTCACACTACAGTAGACCCCCTACCCCTCATAACACGGAACATATATTGTTATGGGAATCCGTGTTGTACGGGTCCTGAGCTGTACTCCACATGGAGTGCGGACTCCGCTTATAATCGCTGGAAAAATTATTTGCACTCCTCAGAAACACAATGATAGTTAATGTTGCCATTCAAAAGTTATATTAATTAGGAGCTAAAGTGTAATAAAATCAGAACATCTGTTTCAGCTGTATTTTTAATAATGTAAAACCTATTGGACACCTTGCGAATTTGCCACCCATGGCGATTTTTCATTATTTGGCGACTTGTGTACATGTAAAGTTAATAAAACCTACGGAACAGACAGAATAGCCTGCCACCCATGGCGACTTTTCATTATTTGGCGATTTACACATGCTCACAACCTATATTTACTGTTCATTTAAGGTTACCGGAAAACCGTTATCCATATTTTCATTTACATAATCGTTTGCAGATTGGCGTACTTTTTTTAGTGTCCACATAAGCATAGTAACAATTGTTTATTTACTTTGTTTTAATTACTTACAGAAGGAATATTAATTGTTATTTGAACGTTTTACAAATAATTTTATTTATAAGTATGTAACAGGTAATTATAAAAGAAATTTTTTTTTTAAACAAAAAGACCTGGTTTAAACCAAAAAAACCTGTTTTTTTTTCCTCCCCAAATAAACCATGTTTTATTCCAACCCTGGGAAAATCAGTGTTTGTAAGCAAACAACGTTTAATCTTACTTTGAGAAGTTAAAAATATGGAAAAACATATGCAAAGTTGACATCATAAACATAAAAAATAGTCTTGATTTTTATCACATGATGGTCTGGAAAACCTGGAAAAGTCAAGGATTTTTTTTTTTCTTTTTTTTTTCTGAAATTGAATGGCAACCCTGGTACAGAATTGTTGGAAAAGGTTTTATTGAACACTAGAACTGCAGTATGGGTCATTTTGACCAAAAGTCAAAATTGTTTCGTTTTTTCAAAAAGTTACAAACTGAACGTAAAAAAATTTGTGATTTCCTAACTTTGTTATTAAATATCTGTAAAAAAATTAAGTACTTAGCTTTCATCAGTTTTGTTTTTAACATGTATACTTAAAACTGCAAAATGGGTCACTTTGACTCAAAACTTCCCATGAGTCATTTATCCGTAACTCAAATTAAATAAATGTCATCATTAGTGTTTAAAAGATAAAATAGTTTAAAACTTTGTAAAATAAGTAACTTTTATGGTGTTATTTCACAAAGTTTTTAGTTATTTGATTAAAAATGAAGCGTTTTTGCAGTTTTTCTGAAATGGCTCAAATAATAGGCATATATGCAAATTAAATTCTCAGATTTGTTTGTTTTATTTTTGGGGCGTTTTATTAGAAAACAGAATCTAATGATTACATTTTGTGCGTGCCGTCCATAACTGCATACTCAAAATTTATCATTATTTAATGTGGATTCTAGAGATGTTTATCATTTTCAAATAAAACAAGTAAATCATGCGGATTGTATCATTTATTAAACACTGTATGGTGGTATGGATGATATGGTATGATATTGTGGTTTTATTTTGGTTTCCATGTGTTTACTCGATGTTTAATTTTTCATTCATATTTTCATTTCTTTGCTCTAGAAAAACAGATTATTTTAGTATTGACCACCTCTAGTTGTGATAGTAATGTCCTTTAATTTTAGTTAAATAGAAGATGAAGTACAAGGAAACCACGGGTGTAATTAATGTATAGCCATAAATTAGACAGTGCTTGAATACTTGTAAGCTAGTTGCTTTCTAGGGAGAGAAAATGTGCATAATCCAGAAAAATAATTAGTAAAGGGTTTATTGTTCTAATAGATTCTTTTATATTCGAATAGGACTATCTTAGGTTTCCCCCCTCTGAGATGAATATCGACTTTAACGCTGAAAAATGTGGCCCAAAAATGGAGTGTTTTTATAGTTTTTCTGAAACTTTTCAAAAATAGCTCAAACAATACACAGTTGTGAATGTTGTAGAGAATTAAATTCTGCATAACAGGAGTTCCTATTTAATATACTTTGCTCTTCTGACAAACCTAGTAAAACTTGTCAAAATCTTTCCTACGCTAGAAATCAAAGACAATGCTAACAGAGCCATCATGCCTCTGGGCACAAGTACTGCGCTGCCTCAGCTGGATTCTACGTCAGCATAAAATTGGCGTCATAATTTTATAGAAAAGTTAATATTAAAATTTCAATGATAGATTTTTTTCTTTGCAAAATGAAATTATGATATGTAGGTTAATATTACCTGTATTTTAAAATTTTTGCAATCTTAGTTATAACAGAGCATGCACAATTTTGTATTCTGACATTGAAATAGTTCTTACTCCCCTTTCCTTTTCCATATACAGTAGACTCTCGATTAACTGGGATCAGATTATCAGATTTGCAGCTTATCTAGGACAGTCCCAACTTATTATGTTGATGACACATCGAAAAGCATCGCGGTTAAAAAAATCATGGAGGTTAATTTTATCAAATGAAGAAAATGAAATTCTTACAGACAACAGAGCACGACGATAATACTGAGCTGCAAAGAAAAGTCTTAGAAGATTTGAGAAAGTGAGACTGTTTTGAAAACTAAAGTGCAGCAATGGATTAATGAAGATTCAAAATTGAAATGCTGCTTCAGAAGAAACAAAGAATTTTGTATAATATCCTTAAAGAGATGAAAAACTGTGCATTGTGTTTCAGTTGAGGACTTCCACTGATTCTAATGGAGGATCAGTTGATTCTAATGCATATTTGCATAATATCTGGAGAAAACTGCCCAAAATACCATACTGACTGACATGCAGTAGGCCATAACCCAGGACCTTCACACTTCAGCCACGTACCGTATTCAGTGTCTTATCCACTCTGCTATGGTTGGATGAAGTGACGAAGGAAATCATGTAAAATCACAGAGAAAAACTCTGGGCACAACCATGTTCAGTGTCTTATCCAAATGGCCATGGCAGGTTTAAGTGATGAAATCCTGTAACTCACCAAAAAATTAAATCATGGTGACACATCATTACATCATGCACTACCTATTTACTTGGACCAAGAAGATGAAAGCCTGCCCAGAAAAAATGATGCTTAGAATTTTGCGTAGTAAAATCCATAGAAGAGCAACCGAAAAAAGAAAACACATTTCTATGTTTTCGTTCTTCATGAAACAGTGAGGGAAAATACTTTTTTTGTTAGTGTACTAATTGCAAATCTAAATAATATAGAATTTATATTTATTATCTTTCTTTTGTATTAATTAATTTATGAATGTCCTATTGTATAAAAATTTAAGTTTCTATAATTTTTTTTAAAATTCCCCTGAAAAATTTGAATTTAATTGGGTTATCCAGGACGAGGCATATCCTGACCATCCCAGTTAATCCGTAGTCTACTTACTGTATTTGGAATTGTTAATATCTGTGTTACACCAACATAAAAAGATGCTTATCAATATTTTTAAAACTACGGAAATTCTTTGGTTGACTGCAAATAAATGATTGTTTTCTTTTATGTTTACTAGGGGCCAAGGCTCCCAGACTCGCTACGCTCGCTTTTCGTATGAGGCATTCGGCCCCTAATAAGGCTTATTCGTAAAAAGACATAATTTCTACGGACAAAACTGGAAGATTGGATCAGACAGAATGTTACTGAGCTACACATTGCTTGGTTCTTGCATGTTCATTGGTACATAAAAATTTAAACTTCACACTACAGTAGACCCCCTCCCTCTCATAACACGGAAGATATTTTGTTATGGGAATCCGTGTTGTACGGGTCCCGAGCTATACTTCACCTGGAGTGCAGACTCCGCTCATAATCGCTTTTAAAAATTACTTGCACTCCTCAGGAACACAATGATATTTAATGTTGCCATTCAAAAGTTATATTAATTAGGAGCTAAAGCGTAATAAAATCAGAACATCTGTTTCAGCTGTATTTTTAATAATGTAAAACCTATTGGACACCTTGCGAATTGGCCATCCATGGCGATTTTTCATTATTTGGCGACTTGTGTACATGTAAAGTTAATAAAAGCTACGGAACAGACAGGATAGCTTGCCACCAATGGCGACTTTTCATTATTTGGCGATTTACACATGCTCACAACCTATAATTACTGTTCATTTAAGGTTACCGGAAAACCGTTATCCATATTTTCATTTATCTAATCGTTTGCAGATTGGCGTACTTAGCACCACGATTTATACCATCTCGTCGCGCTAGCAAATATCCAAAGTGTACTGTAACTGCTATAATGTCATAGTTAACGCCGCCCAATATTTCTACTGGTAGCAAATAATCCAGCTGAACCGAACCGGCTTTAAAATCTGCATTTTAATTATTTTTCATTTTCAAGATATTAGTTATTCCGTTTTGGAAAAACGGATAATCACTCATTCTAAACTTCTGTTGTCTAAGCGAATTTACTATTTGAAAATTGTCAACTTTGTGTAACACATTCTGAGTTACTTATTTCATGTAGTTTTTATTTTGGCATAAAATGGGTTTATTTCTACTTCATGTTTGACAATTTCATGTGATACTACATACTTGGAACCGCTTTGTTGCGAAGGAATGAATGATTTTATGCTAAATCTGGCAACCATTCTGTTTATTTTTTCAGTTTTGTATTAATATCTTGTAAAATAATTCGATTTTCGAAATTTAAGTCAGCTCATCAGGTTCCTCGGAATTTTTCGAATCTGTGGGCACCTTAGTCGAAACTTAAATCCCCACGATTTAGGAGGAGATAGGCCAACAAGCTTTGACAATGCCAGCGGCCTTTACTTTTTTTTAGAATAAAGAGATACCCAAATTAAATTTCATGCTGTTCTGGAAACTCGCGGAATCTTTTCGCAATCGAAAGATTTTGTTTTGTGTACACAGCTATTCTCATGTCCATGCAAACGATTTATTTGTGAAAAAAAAAAAAAGATAATATACTGTGTAATCTGGAAAAGCTTTTTTAAACGAATTTGAATCCCAATTGTATGACGTCATATTCACTTGAAAAGGGTAATTTTGTCACGCAAATGATTTACTTTTTTGACTCTCGGAAATAAAATGGTGTTGAAAATAGCGAAAAATCGCTTAAAAAGGAGGGAACAGGTGGATTTTCAGATTTTTAAAGAAGTGCAGACTGTTTTCTATATTTTTATACATGATCATGAAAATTTTCAAGCGGATCGTGCAAACGGTGAAGAAGTTATTAGGCTTTTTGTGTTAACTTTGTAAATTTCACGCGATTCTAGATACTTGGAAACGCTTTGTTGCAAAGGAATGAATGATTTTATGCCAAATTGGCAACCATTCTGTTTATATTTCCAGTTTTTTATTAATATATTCTAAAATAATTCGATTTTCGAAATTTAAGTCAGCTTAGCAGGTTCCTCGGAATTTTTTGAATCTGTGGGCACCTTAGTCAAAACTCAAATCCCCACGGTTTAGGAGAAGATAGGCGAACAAGCTTTTGATAGCGGCCCTTACTCTTTTTTTAGAATACAGAGATTAAAAGAGTATCATAGTTTATGCGTCGTCCCTATTTTTTTTCCTCATTCCATTAAGTTGGAAAGTGTATCATTATTCATGACTGTGCCGTACTTTGCTTCCTTGTTTCATAAAACCCATCATGGTTTAGGAGGAGATAGGTCCACAAGCTATTGACAGCGCCAGCGGCCTTTACTTTTTTTAGAATAGAGAGATACTTTGCATTGCTTTTACAGGAATTTGTAATTAAATTTTAAAACACAGTTTTTAAGAACTGATAAACTTTTTTCATGTCTCTGGGAAGTTTTTTGAACACTGTCTGTTTGGTACTCTTTTCTAAAAAAATTTCATATTAATTATAATATTAATATAATTTAATAATATTAATGCATATAGTTATCTTAGGGACATTGCTACCCCTCAGTTGCATTGTTTGGCTATGGGCCTGTGTCCTACTCTGGTATTGATCCCTGTCAGTCTCTGGAGTTGGGCTGCCTCATTTCCTCACCGATATTTCTCTGTGTCTTATTGCCTATTATCTTGTAATTTAACCAATGTTTAACTGAGTATCTATTAGACTGTATGATCTCTTTTTTACCCAATCTTTAATAGTTATCAACTTTACATGGAGATGCTTTCTAAGACAAAGTTCCAACTTTAACTGAATGAAAAAATTACTGGATTTTCTGTTTACTCGGTGGATATTTCTATGTTTAAAAATAAAAATATGTTTACTAAAATAAAAAATTACGGGTTTTCTTGTATAAAAATAAATTCAGGATATCAAACAACGGATTTAATGTGCACATACAATGCTTGTACATGATGGTCTTCAGCAGTGCTAGATCAAGACAGTGTGAGGCCTGTAGCAAATGGTATCCGGAGGCCTTAGGTTGCTTTTATTATTATTATAGTTTGAAGGGGGGAGGGATCGTCTTCACATTAGAGTAGTATAGATAAATGAATCGAAAAAATAAATAGTACCAATTATTATCATTGATTTTTGGGCTAATTAATTTTGGTATTTTCTTAGTTTATTCATTCTTCAAATAAAGGCTGGTCACAAAAAATGGCCAGTTGATACACTTCTTGAACGTGTGGTTTTGAAACCATCTAAAGTGGTAGGCCAATGTAGTGCTCTGTAGAGAGTTTTGCTGTGTAAAGTCATTCTCTGTTCCTTACAATTTAGGACTTCACTCAAAAAGGGGGTCACACCTCTTTTAGAAAATTGTGTCTCAGTTATTTAGGAGAGGTAAATTAGCATATTAATGAGGAAATCTGATTTTGTGTTTCTTTCTTCGTTTTTTTTTTTTTATATATATAATCTTGGAATTTTAGAAGGGGGCAAACGTTGACTTAGGCGTAACCCAAGACTTAAAGCTAGTGAGCCAAAGCCATGTCCATAATTAAACTTAATATTGCTTCAGTTTTTAGACATGATTGAACGCAAGATACATTACCGCACTGCGTGAGCGCGGAGTTCATTTTCTGAATGCTTGGGAAATGTGAATGCTCGTTCGCTATTGTTGGTCCCATTTCTGCTTTAAACTCGTTTGAGTAGTAGCATCGTTTCAGGTTCGGTGCCGCTCAGAATTTTTTTTTTTTTTTCTCTTTCACTTCCTTTTTCGCGGGTCCCCCTCCTATTCACCTTTCACCTCTTTTTCGGAATAACTGCTAACTTTTTCCTTTCTCTGCGTCTGAGTCTGGCCGTT
The DNA here is from genome assembly GCA_038373885.1 of Cheiracanthium punctorium. NCBI lineage: Eukaryota > Metazoa > Arthropoda > Arachnida > Araneae > Cheiracanthiidae > Cheiracanthium > Cheiracanthium punctorium. Next base: position 533,220 of record JAWZYV010001044.1, on the reverse strand, counting down.
TCCTCCTTTTCTTGTAGGACACAAATTATAAAGTTGTGGGACGGGGGTTGTACCTTCATAATGAAGAATGTGAAGGACAAACTCACTCCGGGTTAACTTACCTGTGTATGATTTTTACGTTAGAAAGTTTCGCGTATAATGAATTACTGTTTCCAAACAAAATAATAATTAATAAACACACGCCTTTACATTTCGTTTTTTAACTGTTTGGGTTTTCTGGTGGCGCTTTGTGTTATTTATTGATTGATTTCTTGTAACGCAGAGAACTTTTCTTGAGTCGGGGGGGGGGGGATCCTGGAGTGTTGAAAGATGAATAGAAGTTAAAATTACATTTTCCTGAAATTCAAATGACAATGGACGCTCTTTGATTTGTATCTGTTGATTGCTGCAGAAAAAGTTTGAATGACCGGGTAGTTAAAGGAAAATAAAGTTAAATCGCTTGAGAGGAAATAACTCTCTCCATGACTTGATGAAACAATGTTAAAAAATATTTAAAGGCAACAAAATAAATCACAAGACTGTACCGTAGCCAGGAATTTTTTTCGGGGTGCCTGGGAACTCAAAATCTTGAATGTAATATAACGTATAAAAATCGAGATACCTTTTTTTTCTCCGGAGAGGGAATGCCCCCCTCCCCTCCCTCTCATTATTTTGCCTAATAGTGTTCGTATAAAAAAAACTGAATTAAGAAAAGAAAGGGTGAAAATTAAAAAAAAGAGTTTAAAATTTTTGCAGATGGGAAAAATACATTAGAAAAGATTTTTTAAAATTTGGTCTAGTTCCGTAGCTGAACTTCAAATTTCTCAAGGAGAACTTTTAACTGTACAATGGGGATGAAGGGAAACTGTCAAATTTATCCTTTAATATGTAATTTTCTCCATATGCTACGTTACTCATTTGGGGGATGGCTGCAGCCAATCAGCCAACCCCTGTCATAAGACACACAAGGGAGAAAACTTTTATGAGAATTGGAAACTAGACTTTTGAAAAAAAAAAAAAAAAAACTAAACTGAAAAAAAAGTCTAAAATTGACCTTTGTTTTTAATTATCACGTTTACATTTTCCCAGCTCATTTCTTCATGTGAAATAAACATGTGTTCATTTCTCGAGGAAGATTCCCATTTTATTAAATGCTTTCAGGATTTTTATGGCATCCATTGACTTGATCATGAGGACGCTTAAAAGTTTTTACTTTCAGTCCGAATCAGACACGGCATCTTCTTTTATTTTGAACTCGTAATAAAAACTTGCCATCTCGCGTGTTTACGCTCTTTTGTGAGCGAACTTCTCCCTTCTTTTGGGAAGCTTATTTTTGAATCCTATTTGTGAATTCTTCATTGTTATATAGTGAGAAACAGCTGAGAGTTTTCTTCGAGAATTTCCACTGAGTGTGTTACACAAGTGTTCCCACTGTGGAAACATTTCATTGTATGCGAAATAAAGCATTTGAGAAAGCTTTGGTGATAAGTTGAGTGCTAAAAATCGAGCTATTGCTCATTAATTTCTGTGATTTGTGTATCGCAATTTGTTTGTCGAATTTCTTACGAATAAAATTTGTGTTACGTCTTGTCAGCTGAACTGTTTACTAGAATTTTCCATGTACACAGGACTTTAAACTATGACTCTAACTAGTTATAAGATTTCTTCTGTTGAGAAGGTTTAAATTTGCAGAATCCGTGAGCTTTTTATGGAGCAATACAATAAAAAGCGCGAGTATCGGCTCGTCATTAAGTGCCAGAGGGGTTTGGCCCCGCCATCCAAATAAAAACTTTTTATTATGTATATGTAATACAACTCTTTTAATAATTTATCTTTATTGAAAGAATGCACGCATTTTATTCTATTTTAATACTAGCCATTAAAAAAAGCTCTTAGAAAACGACAATTATGTTGTTCGCTATCTAAAGCAGGGTTTGCCAGATCAAAATTCATGAAAATAGCCACAGGGGAATGCAGGGGCATCTTGGATTTTCAAGAAATCTTTCGGGTTTAAAGTTTGAAATGTAGCATAAATGTGCTTCATAAATGCGTTTTTCTGATTAAATTAATAATAAAAAATATCCACTTTCATATTTTAAATACGCAATGAAATGCTGTATATTAAAAGCTTATCATAATTCATGCGTTGTCCCTATTTTTTTTCCTTATTCCCTTAAGTTGGAAAGTGCCATTATTCGTGAGTGTGTCGTATTTTTCTTCTTTATTCCATAAAACACTTCTTCGGAATTGAAATCTATATTAAAATCGCCTACTAAAACTATTTTACAATCTTCGCCAGGCATATTCTAACTGTACATTCCCGTTATAATAAAACTTACGCGTTTTCCAGTTTCTAGCCAAATTTGGAAGATATCGCGAAACTTGGTTCAGTTTTGAAGACTTATTTTTTGCCGATCCATTGTCAAAAATTGCAAACTTTGGTGACTTTCAACATTTTATCCAATCATCTCAAAGTGGTAGCCAAGAAACTGCCTAGCAGCTATATTACCTGAAATAGAGTGCGAAAAAAGGCTTTTTGAAGCTTGGGTTGGGAGCCTGTGGCAGGAAAAATGACATGGCTGGCCCTAATGGGATCTGGAAATATTTTTATTTAAGACAAGTTTCCATTTTATAAAGCAGTGCTCCCCAACCTTTTTATCACCGCGGATTGATCAACGTTGGATAATTTTACCGCGGCCCGCTGAGGGGGGCTGTGGGGATTGCTTATATTTTAGATTGTTTTGATTTAATTATTTCATTGTATTTAAACAAAGTAAAATACAGTCACACAAAACATGAATACCGTATTTACGCGTGTATAGCGCGCATGCGTGTATAACGCGCACCCTATACTTAACAAGAAAAAGTTAAGTAACAAGTTAAGTATACTTAACAAGAAAAAGTTAAGTAACAACGCGCACCATAAATTTGGCATTCAACAGACTTTGTAGATTCTTAACCTAAGCGCTCCAAAATTGTTAGTCCAGCTCTCCAAATCAGCTCAAAGAAAAAGATAAAGAAGAATGATTCTGGGTGTCACAAATTGATCAGATGTCACAAATTAGCAACGCAGATCAGATTCCATTGTGGTTTGACATGACAGAGGCCACAACTGTTCATCCTGTTAAGACAGAAGTGTTCAAGTGCGCACAACAGGAGTAGACAAGCAATGATGCACCGTTATGCTGGCCATTACGGCTGACGGCCGCAAGCTGATACCGTACGTGATTTTTAAAAGAAAAACTATCCCTAAGGAATCTTTTCCAGTCGGGATAATTGCAAGAGTCCAGGAAAAGGGTTGCATGACGGAGGAGCTCATGAAAGACTCAATTAAAATTGTGTGGGAACGTCGGGTCGTTGCTTTACGTCAGCCATCGATGCTGATCCTGGACAGCTTCCGTGGACACGCGACCTGTGAAGTAAAAGCGCAAATTCGTCACTCAAGTGATTTAGTCGTGATACCTGGTGGGATGACGAAAGTGCTGAAGCCCTTAGATGTTGTCATCAACCGACCATTTAAGGTTGCATTTCGGCATGCCTGTAGATGACAACAACAGATCACAAATTCACTCCAAGCGGGGGAATGAAGCGTGCTTCTCTCGCAACCGTATGTGAATGGATAAGTGAAGCTTGGAATTCAATCTCAGCTGAAATGATATTCGAGGACATTGACTGTGCCAGTGATGACGAGGACTGTGACGAGAGCAGCAGTAGCGCCAATGAGGATTGCTAATTATACGAGCGTACTCGTATTAATAAATGTAATGTTTCTAGCACTGTTGTATGAAAGAAGTGTTAGGAGAGAAAAATACATGTAGCAAAAAATGACTTCGATTAAGTAAGATTTTTCCAGTTTTATTTTCTTTGAGTACTTTTCTTGATTCACTCCCATATCGTGTGATTATATGCAGCAGTGAAAAATTATTCCGAGTATAACGCGCACCCGGAGTTTTTGCCATAAATTTTTGAAAAAAAAGTGCGCCTTATACACGAGTAAATACGGTATAAAGGGATTTAACATTTTAACTCAATAGAACGCTCAATCAATGAAAACCCCTAGCTTGTTTCTTTGCAGCGAGTCTGTTCCACGTGGGAGTAATAAGAGACAATGACACCCGAAATGAGTTGCCTATGTCCAGTTGATTCCTTTGCTTTGTTTTGGTTGCTGTCACTGCAGAAAACCCTGCCTCACACAGATAGGTTGTCGGAAACGACAATAGGGATTTAAGTGACTGCAAGTGTAATTCATATTCTTGAAATGCTTAATAAACTATAAACTAATTTAAACTAGTTACAAGATTTCTTCTGTTGAGAAGGTTTAGATTTGCAGAACCCCGACACTGTCGAAACCTGAGAGAAATACACTACAGTCAATAAAATGGAAATAATTTAATATTCCTTGGGCGGCTCGGTACCATTTGATCCACGAACCGGGGGTTGGAAGTAAAGCTTGAGATTAGCGGTCGCCAGATCGCCAGTGGCGACTGTGGAATTATTTCTGGCGACTGCAAAACAGTCTGTCAGTCGCCAAAATTGGCGACCTGCAAAATTTACTCAGCAAGCAACCCCCCTCCCCCCTCGTTTCCGTCCCCGTAACAAAAGTCGGCGCTGTATGTCCGAGCAAAGTAAAGCAAAGCAGTTGAAAAAACGTCTAAAATTGATGATGCGCAAAATTTACTTAGTCCCGCCCACCCTCGGCCTCGTAGGAAAAGCTGAATGTGAGCGCTATATGGACAAGCAGGGGAGAAAGGGTTGCAGACGTCTAATGGGAGGGGAAGAAAGGGGAGGAGCTCATCATAACTGATAACATACATGTAACATTTGGGGGGTGGGGTAGGAACGCACCGGAACAGAATACTCAGGGTCCCTCTCTGTGACCTTGTGACTCTGTGACGGCCGTAATAAAAGGAGAAGAGTGAAAAGGACTTTTATTTAAAACTAAATTTGATATTTGCCTACTGATACAATATATGACTGTATGTGAAAGATGCATTAAGTATCTCATTAATAAGACATTGTACTGAAGGAACGAAGCTAATATTTTTCTAAATTATAGTACTCCCCTTTGTATATTTTCCGTCGTTCGACTCAGTCAGGGTCCAGTCAACTTAAGAGTAATCGATTATATTTTTAAAAAATTTCATGTGATCTTTACTATGACCCTTCTAAAACTGTAGACGGGAAGCACGTGCGTTTTTTTTTTTAATTATTATTATTAACTTGAAAACAATAAACAAACCCTCTGCTTTTGAAAGGTCGATGAAGAGGTTGGCATTCTTTGCATCCTGATTTACGCTACAGCAGATCGAAAACTACCACGCAAGATGCTTTATTTAAAACGAACAAAAATGTTATTTTGTACATTCGAATACGCAAATAAAAACTAATGTCATAAACATACCGTTTTCAGTTTTAAATAAATCTAATTTCAGCTGCTTTCATATTATTACGTTTTTCCTTTTGCAAGAGTTTTGGCATCTCTACAATAGCGCGAGAGGGAGGGGGAAGAGAAACAGACAAAACACTTGATTTTGTTTTATTTTGTAATCACTGGTAAAAGCGCTCGCTCTTCAAAGCTTAAATAAACAGATCTCCATGCCTTTAGAATTCCATTAATCAGCGTTACAGCTGTCCGAGAAGAGAGAAGTGTTTCTCCCCCCCCCCCCCCCCCTCCTGTTCACACTTCAAGCTTTTTTTTTTTTTCCCCAGTTCCGTTTTAATGACAGGGAGTTTCTCTGTAGATTATACGAATAGAAGGCATTTTTGGTCGGCCGAAGCGAAAACGTATCCCCCCCCATGGGCGCCGGCAGCAGTGTTTTTAGTTGCTTTTTTGCTCTTTCCAATATGGTAACCATACGTTGAAGTAGTCTTCCCCCCCCCCCTGGAAATATTCTGCCGGCGCCCATGCCCCCCCCCCCCCCCCCCGCAAAAATTTCTCCCTGTTTTAAGTTATTTCTTTTATATGATTCACCTTTGTAAATTGAACCCTTAGTATGTGTAACGTTCGTTAAAAAATGTTTTACATAATCAGACACTTGATTATTTGAAAGTGGAAACCTTGAAAATGGGCTGTTTGAGTAGCACATGCTTACGATTTCCCCATCTTAAAATGCATCTGATTTTCCTTAAAATTTGATAAGATGCTTAGTGGTTTTTTTTTTTTAAATAGGAGGTTGGGGAGCTACTACCTTAAGTAAAATAACCGTTTGTTAGCTTCTTGCAAGTCCAAAATTAGTAAATTAGGAGGAAGCGTACTGTCGAAATTAATAGAAAATTGGGGCCCTTGATCCTCTTTCTTTTATTAAGTCCCAATTCCTTTTCCCCCCATAAATTCCATGAATGAAAGGAGAGATAAATTAAATAAATAGTACTTTATTATGTGTACACCATAAGTTGAGAAAATGGTCTGCAATACTATATATATTATCTTACCTCCAGTTTCTTACTTAAAAAAAAAAAAAAAAAAAAATTTTTTTTTTTTTTTACACTTAGGCTTCATGTTTCACAAGTACTTGGTAATAGTGACAACTTTCTAATAATGTCAAAATATTCTATATCACTTAGCCATACAGATTTCAGGTTGGCAGATTTTTGGGAGTCCACTGTATTTATTTAATAACCAACTATTTTTCGTAAAAGATACGCTTGAATTAATCTGAAGAGAAATTTTAAAGTAAAATATTTTAAATCATTAATTTTATTACAATTCTCTATTTTTAAGAGATTTTCACTTTTAATTTGGGTTTGGGGGAGGGGGGGGTTAAGCTCCTATAGCCTCCTCCATGTGTGTACCTATATATAGTATAGACACAGACAGTGATGTGATGATTCTAACAAGGAGCTGCAGCCAATCAGGAGGAATTAATAAATTTTAAATTCATAGTACTTAGATTTCTTTAAATACAGCTAGTTATTTCTGAATGTAATTTATGGAACATGCCATGCATTATTACTAAAAAAGCATTGAATCATTAAATGTACAAAATGAAAAATCTCATATTATTTTCATATATCTGAAAGGGGGGAGCAAGGGTGTCGAAAACAAAAATTACGTAAGTACGGAAAATTTTGGCCACTAACTATATCAAAGTGGCCACTGAACTTTGTAGGGCCACTGGCCACTGAGGAATTTTTTAATCTCAAGCTTAGTTGGAAGCCACTGTTGTAAAGGGTCTGTTCAAAACATATTTTATTATGAACTTCTTATATTATTATCATTAAGGCATAATAATTTATCAAAATTTTGCAACAAAGAAATCCTATTTTCATGTTTTTTTGGTGAAATCCAAGGAGCTTGGAGGAATCCCTGATGAGAGCCTCGATCTCCCGCACCTTTCTAGATTTTTAAGTTGGCGACGTCTATGCTTCCAAACATGTTGAGAACATGACTGAAATTAGAATACGCTATTCGGGAATTGTTTTTAAAGAAAAGTCCTGGATAAATTTGCATTAACCGATGTGAAACTTGAAAGAAATTAGCTCCAATTAGGGAAAAAAAAGAAAAAAAAAACAGCACTTTTTTTTTTTCATATTAGCCAACAGCTTCGGAATAGCCATAATTAGCCCAAAAACGAGTGGCTAAAACCTATTTATTTCTTTTTAGTCAGCAGCTTCTAAAAGCAGAAGAAATGCAGTTCTGAAAGTTCTTTTAAATGCAGTTCTGAAATTAGCCAAAATGGTGAAAATTAGCCCCACCTGGCAACCTGATCAAAAGCATTTACAGGCAACGGGTATATGAGTGCCCTACTATTGGCGTCTTTCTCGTTATCGGGTTCGCATATTTGGTTACTTAACACTGAAGTCATGTTGACACGCCAGCTTGTCTTCAAAACGACTTATTTGGCTTGGTCTTCTGGACACACACATCCTCTTACTGTGCATGGCGTTCTCCGTTATTGAAAGAGGGAGTTTCCCCAAATGGGTATCTTTTGGAGAAATTTTTGCACAATGAATCGTTTTTTATTCATTCGCGTAATGTGATATTCGTTGAAGTTAAAATTTTTACTTTATTTTCCTTATTTACGAAATACGATGCCTTAATGAACTTATATCTTGCTATTGATTTTCAAGCAAGGTTATCATTTAAAAATTATGAACCAGCAGCTATAAAGAACATAAACACTAAAGAAAAATGAAACGTGTTAGAGAAAATGGTGTTTCGATTAGTAAAAGAACAAACAGACTTTTTAGTATTTTAGCATATAACACTAATTAGGTAAAAAACTACAAAGATTGTACAGTGATTTTGATAATCATTTGCTGTTTAAAAATGTTAAATACTTGCATAGCAGTGCGTTAGAGAGGTGGGGATATACGCAGTGAAAGTGCTATTTTTTTTTTTTTTTTAATGCAGTTCTGCCCACCGGTTTGCTAATTATTTCTGTTTGACTATTAATACATCGGTTTAATATTAGTATAACATAGCGGTTTTCAATCTTTTAACTGTGTATGGACCTTATTAACAATGATTTTTTTTCCCTCTTGAATTAACTTTAATTAACTCCGGTCATTTCAAATGTGTGTTGTTACGGCAACGTTACGCATGGGCGATCTGCTTAGGATGGAGGTGCCTTGGTCGGAGGACTCGAGTTCGGGCGTCATCGTAGACAAGGGTTTAATCAAATTCTTTGGGGGGAGGGTAGCCCCTTCTCTGGATTCGCCACCGTAATAGTGGGACACTGCCATTCTCTTTGTGGCTTATGAGCGCCAAAAGGTTGATTTTTGTAAAAACTATATTAAATAGGGACTCTTGCAAAGACGGATTTCCATTAAATTTCGATATCATTTAATAAACCACGGTTTAAAATAAATAAAAACTTTGTGAAAAAACACACATAAAATGTTGCTTATGACAGGAAATGTAAAATGTAAACAAAATTAAAAGTAAACAAACAATGGTTTGTTTACATTTTTAAATTGGCCACTAACTGCCGAGGTGTAGTTTGAGTTGAGAATTATTTTAATGCGTTTCAGATGCTGCAGAGTTGACAAAACTGTAGAAACTGAGCGGTATTTACTTACGCAAACTAGTCTTAAATCACCACGAAAACGCGATTTTTTTAGTTGTTTCATTCGGTTTCAAGGTCGCACAGTCATTTCATTTTTGCTTTCTTGATTTCTTTTCGTGCGCGTCCCGTATACAGAAAAATTTAATATTGTGAAAATGAATAACGATACACCAAAAGTAGCTTTAGAAATGATTGTGTAAAACGCTTTCACTGTTAAGAAATTTTATTTTTCCACTCTCTTGATTATTTCTATTTCTTTAACGCCACAATTTTTGTTTTAAGAAGTTTTTATTTCCCCCCTCCCCACCCACACACACACACACACCATTTTTCTTCACAACTTCGTATTTCTTATTGTTCCAAAAAAAAAAAAAAAAATCTGGAGTGACTCCACTCGACTTTCCGAACACTTACGATTAAGATCATTACCAAGCATTTAAATAAATTTTAATCGATGAATAATTCAAACATATACACCAAATTTATATATACCAAATTAAAGCTCAATCGAATACACCGTTTAAACGCTAGTGCACTTTCAAGAATTTCCCCCCATAGGCCATCATGTAAAAGAAATCTTTGTCGTAGCCCTGTAGAAAAGCTATAAGTCCTATTACACATTAAAATCAATACAAATGAAAAAGGCTAAAGTAAACTGAAATTGTAGGGAAAATATTCCAGTATTTTATGTATGAATTTATTTATTGATTCAGTGTCAGTGGCGTAGCCAAGTGGGGGAGAGGGGGGGTTCACCTCCTCCCCCCGCCATGAGGAATTTTTTGCCATACAAAATGTATATTCTTCACTCCCTTATCACACACACGTATACATATGTGAGTTGCAGTAGTGGAAACCCCCCACCCCCCAACCTCCCATGCAAAATTTCTGACTACGCCACTGTTCAGTGCCATTTTTGTTTGAGCTCCGCTGGTCGCAAGGGCAAACAGAATATGTGCCCTGAGTCCCCCTCTAATTTTGAAGAGTAACCTGGAAGAGCGCTGTATTCAGAATTATTTCTGTTTGAAATCACACTTAATTTTATTTATTTTGTGTACCATCGTGGCAGGCTACTTATAAAAGATGCTTGCGGGTGTGTGTGTGTCGGCCACGCAACGGATAAACGGCTACAAGTAGAATTACTAAATTTGGTACTCAGGAAGTTCTAAACATGAAGTTATGCACTTCGGAGCGATTTTTTAAAAAATCGACCTAGAAATTTTTGTTTTATGCGACTTTTGGCATTTTTTCTCACCTCATTCGTAATAACGGCGGCAATTACGCTTGCATCAAAGCGGCATTTGTATCATCGAATACAGGAAAAAAATTTCTTTTAAAAACAGTTTCTCCTGAATATGTTACGTAATTTGCAGATTTTAGGATTTTTTTTACAAAGTATCTTTTTTGAGGACTTTTTTTTCTTAAAATAATTTTAAAATTGTTGCATCTTGAATTCTATCCTTCATAACTTTTTGATATTTTGACAGATCCTGAAACATCCCTTTCACCCTCTTTTAACATAAAAACGAAGAATTTATATTGAGTTGCCACAAGAAGGATTAGAAAAAAGGTTCTTTTTCAACCTATCGATAGAGTTTTTAAATGGAGCACCGGATTTTCAATTCGCAAGTGAAGATCAACGACGTCACAATTGCTTTAAGATACGTAAAAATTACGCAACAATTTTAATGCATTTTTTCCTGTTCTTTTTTTAACACAAGGAGACGATATTTTCATTAAAACTTACTATAGAAATAAACTAAGAAATTCACGATTAACTATTATAAGTTGTATTTTAATCCGTTGCTTATTTAAAAATTTTTATATGTTTCCTAACATATGCCTGTTGCGAGTATAGTTTTATTTTAACGTTGGATTACGTTCCTCCATAGTGGTCCTACTAGGGGCATTCAAAAAGTAAGTTACACTTGTTCCTCCACGGATGGCAACATTGCGAAACAAGACCGAAGCTTAATCAGATGATAGTTCAGTTCGTTGGGCTTCCAACGGTAGCAATTTCATTCGGATAGTGACAATCGTTGGTGCGTACTACGAGAAGGAAATGCCACGTAAACTGGAAGCTTACTCCAATGTTGAAGTACGCGGCACACTACGTTTTTGTGGGCAAAACGCTTCAAGCAAAGGCATTGTCCTCTTGCATAACAATGCAAGACCTCACAAGGCACGTACAATACAGGATTTGGCTCGCAGCTTTGGATGGGAGGTCTGGCAGCATCCACCGTACAGTCCCGAACTTTCACCCCTTGGAGTAAGCTTCCAGTTTACGCGGCATTTCCTTCTCGTAGTACGCACCAACGATTGTCACTATAGTATTCGAATGAAATTGCTACCGTTGAGAAGCTGTGGAACTGAACTATCGTCTGATTAAGCTTCGGTCTTGTTTCGCAATGTTGCAATCCGTGGAGAAACAAGTGTAACTTACTTTTTGAATGCCCGTTGTATATAAAGCAAAAACATTTTCAACGTCGTAAGTTTTACTATGATACCGTTCGAAAACTACTGTGCGAAATATCCAAATTAACTCCCTCAACCCACCGGAGTATCTTTTACGGCAGTTAAACAGTGATGTCATAAATTAAAAAAAAAATGCGGGAAATTTGTAAACTCTGCAATTCTACTGTTCTGTCAGAATTAAAGCGATTCTAAATAGCTCCTCGAGATTACATAGTTTGACGTTTTTCAGGAAATAGAACCATGGAGGATTTATAAGATGTCGCTGTATTGGATACATGCATATTTAAAAGGGCACCGCTTGGATATTTTCCACTACGGTAAGATGAAATGTTTTGCGGTGCTAAATACGCCAATCTTACAAAACTATGCACAAATTAAATATATATGGAGAGCTTCCTTAATGTCAACCATTATGTGAAACGATTATTGTTTATGCTAATGCGTAAATTGCACAAAGAATCGCCAGAGAATAAAAAGGTCCCACTGGTGCCAAATAATCTAAGCTGTTTCTTTTAATGGAGCCTTGAAGAGGGAGAAGCGAAGATAGATAGTAATTAATAGAGCTCGGATTATATGCACTTAAAAAGTGACAAAATATGCATGCAAATATGCATCAAAAAATCTAAAAATATGCACTAAAAATCTAAAAATATGCACCAAATAGCTGAAAAAATATTCACGTATTAACAGAAAATAAAAACGTATTTACTTGTAAAACTATTTTCTATCACTTACCTTGCAATTATGACACATTTTTTTCTCTTTGAAACTTCAAAACATCATGAAAGACAGAATGAGAAATTTTTATTCACAATCTCAGGATATGAAATATGAATTAAAACTACTTTCCGTAATTTTTGTTGCAATACACAGCTAAGTGTTTTTTTCAAATTTTCAATAGTAAGGCTTTGTTATTTTATCATCTAAAATCATTTTATATGCTGAAAATGTTCTTTCAACATCAACTAATGTCACTGGACAGTACTTTATTTCGCTTTGGATGGTTCTACTTTTTCCGGTAACTCACTCCCCTCACCATTAATAAAATTATTTATTTTATTCACTGACAAAAATCCTGACTTTTTATTTAAAATAAAATTCAGTTTCTCACTGATTTCGTCTCCTAATGACTCTGAAATCTTACCAACGCACTCCTGTACTTTTACAATTTGACTCATTTCATCACTCAGAAGCAGATTTTGATATTCTAATTTTCTGATGTCTGATGTTAAGAAGGAAAAATGTGTTTCGATTATCAATAGACCTTTTCGGATGGACATATCGCTAAGCATTTCTTCCGCAATGAAAAACAAAGAATCGACGCTGTCCAAAGCATTATCTACATCTTTTATGGAGTTGGGTCTTGTCCATAATCCGAAATTCACGTCTTCATCAGGGTTGGCATGCTTGCTTTCATTCTAGCCATTTTTGGATTTTTAATGTATAGGCTGACTTAATTCAAATTGTTGCTAATACACACGATAAAAATTGAAAGGGTATATGCTATTTTGCTGGCAACCTGAGGTTGTATAAATTTTTCAAAGCGTGGGACTTAAAGAGTTAAAGAAAAAAATACTGAAAGGAAAAATTTTTTTAAAGCTAAAGGGATTGAAATATGCATCCAACAGAGAAAATGTGTCATTTTATGCAAAATCATCAAAAACGCTTGAAATATGCAATTGCATATGCAAATATGCGATTGCATATAATCCGCGGTCTGGTAATTAATTTACGTAATAGGTAGTATTAGTAAATTTGTAAGGATAATAAGAGTAAATCACAATATACCACGTTAATAAATATTGCATGAAATTAAAACTGTTCTGTTTATCCTTTTTCAAAGGTTGTCTTTCAACCAACTAAACGATCAGTAATTCTAATTTGCGTTAATATATCCCGCCGTAATATCAACAGAGGAGAGTACTTAAACTTTTTTTTAAATTAAATTCTGTTTTGTCACATGCAGATATGATTTTAGTAAAGTATTCGCTCCTTCCCGTATGAAGAGCGCTTGCGTAGCTATTTTAAAATAAACGGTTGTCCATTTCATGTAGTGTCTTTGGTATTTAATGCTACAACTTGAACCTAAAAAACAGTATGATGTAGAAATAAGACATTTTGAAAGCCAGGAGTTCTCTGCAAACCGTGTATCTTTGTTGATCGTGAATGACACTGGCGTAGTTTTTTTGAGTCATTATATTGCAATGATGCTAGGTTTAGTACTCATGACGCAAACTTTGTCAGAGTCAAATAATTTTGCTCTTTTTTTTTTTTTTTTTTTTTTTTTAAGATTCCACATCACTGGAATTAATTCGAATTACGCACGTAAGGAGAATTTCAGTTTCCTACTGTGCGAAGTACAGACACGCAGCTAGTTTATAATAAGTTGAGAAAAGCTGAGTATTTTAGAAGTTTGCGCCGTCTGTCGGCGACTTTGTAAAATAAAAACTTAATTGTATTTTTTATTTTTTTATTTCTGAAGTTTTAGTGAAATTAGTGCGAAAAGTTTACTGCTTTTCTCCCCCTCATCCCCGTTGTTCAGAGAGGGGGGAGTACAGTTTGGCCATTGTCCACATCGAGCGGTTCCCGCCGTACAATGTATTTGAATGCGGATATTTGGCCGGGCTTTCCGCCGAGTGACAGTGTACTGCCCTTCACAGAACAATAGATGAGGAGGTGTGAAACCGCAATATTATTCACTGTCCCCAATTACCTTTTGTCAACACCGGAGTATCTCCTCTTTTTCTGCGGTGGATAAAATTTATTGCTTACAAGTGAGAATTAGAATTGGCAACCCCTAATGGCTCAAGAGACCCCTCTTACTACCCCCCCCTTTTCTTCCCGTTGGAAATAAAAATAATTACTGCTTGCTCTGGGGCTCTGGGATGCTCTTTGAAAACAACTGCAGGATTGAGTTGGTCAAAAGCAATACCAAACGGACTGTCACTGTCACGAATTTGTGTTATTATATTGCAGTGATCTCAGGTTAGTACGGGTTAGTACTTATGTACTTATGACGCAAGCTTTACGCCAAGAGTCAAATTATTTTGCTTTTTTTTTTTTTTTTTTTTTTTTTTTTTTTAAAGATTCCACATCACTGGAATTAATTGGAATTACACATGTAAGGAAAATTTTCGTTTTCTACCGTACGGAGAACGGGCACGCAGCTAGTTTACTCTTAAAGGGGGTTTTGGGTGTTCCTATTGGTTTACATGGGGTTTTCTAGAAATCTCGAAAAATATTGGTCCTAGGCCTTAGCTGACCTCACTTTTAGAGACTTATTTTTGATGCCAAATTGGACGATATTTCGCCAAAAAGTCACCAAGATTGCCGACATTTCGGGCATTTGGCGCGATTTTCCCAATGGGCCTGTAAAGTACATGTTCCTTCAATAGCATTGCACGATAGCCTTATTTCACTTTATTACACTTTTTTATCGCAGTCAAAACGGGTTGTTCGGGGTCCCTCATCAAGAGAAGTCCAGATTTTTCTGGAATGCACGACGGAAAGTATAAAAGGGAGAGAGACCCACGAATTCGAGTCAGTTTGCTTCTGCCTTGTTCAGAGAGCAATTGTCCGTGAGAGAGCATAAGCTCTGTATATTAGCGCTCATAGAAGCGGTATTTTTCGTTTGTTTAAGCTTGTTTTTGAATGCTGTGTGTGAATTCTGTCTAGATAGAGGGACTGTTAACGATTTCCCTCGTAAGTTTCCACTGAATTTTTTACTGTGGTAGTGTTTTATTTTGTGTGAGAAATGCAGCATTTGTGAAACTTCTGTACTAAGGGGACTGTTATAAGCACGTTACTGTCTGATTGTGCTTGTGAATTTTGTACAGCTGATTGTTCGACAAAGTTCCAGAAGCAATAAAGTTCGTGTTCCATCCTGACAAGTGGACTCTTTGCTAGAACTTTCTACACCTATTGGATTTTAGAAGAGAAGAGTTTTCTGCTACAATATCAATCAAATTCAGTTCAGTCATCACCCCCCTCCCCCCATAAAAATAAATATCAGGGATCGATGCAGACGAAATTTGGGTCCTTATTATGGGCCCAAATTTATTATTGTCGAAACAAATACAATCGATTAAAACAATCGTTTATTGGCATTTTACCGTAAATTTTAATTTGTTTTGTAAATTATTTTAAGGAAAGTATTTGGAAAATTGGTATGAAAATTTACAAAATGTTGAAATGCACAAAAATAGATATTGAAATTCACAAAAATGAACAGTTTTCACTAAAATTAGACCATGGAAAAAATTCCTAGATCGACCCCTGGATATAAACTAGAGCATAAAATAAACAATAAATTTTGGCTTTGACTTTTATTCTTTAAAAAAAAAAAAAAAAAAAAAAAAAAGTATTAATCCCTAAAATATTGTGTGCACTAGTACAAGATTTAATTAGCACAAATAGTAACATGTTCATACCATGTTATAAGCTTCTTCCAAATTATTTTTACACTTCTTCGCCTCACCATGGCACAGTGGTTATGTCTCTGGAAATGGTAGACGGGCGATGTGTGAAGGTCCCGAGTTCGGGTCCCATCGCGCGCTCGTCGACCTAACCGTTCGGAGTTTTCCGTGGTTTTCTCCGAAACTTAGCGTAAATACGGGTTAGGACCCCTTAGAAAGACCCCCACGGAGGGCACCCCACCCATCGGCCTAGAGCCCACGCGCAGCTAATCGGCCGTAATCCCCCAAAAAATTTACACTTCTTCTTATAATAGATACATTTTTTTAGTTGTAATTCTGCTTATTATCATAATATTTTTCAGGTTTATTTTAAAATGCAGATTCTTTTCCTCTATATATATTAAAAAAAAAGACTCCGCCCTTCCCTCAGGTTTACTGTTTGAAAAATAACAAGAATTCCCAAATTCATGTTATTGTATTCTTTCTTCTATTGGTTCATCGTAATATTCTCAGAAGTTATCAATAGCGGGTAAAAGTCAAAATTTGTGAGTGCTGTAAAAATTAAATTACCTTTGTATTGGTTTATCGTTTTCGATTGAGCTATTGTCTCAAAAGCCAGGAAGTGCCATTCATATAAATGAAATTGGAAGAAGTGCACTCACCAAACCAGGTAAACGACTGTGCTATTTTATTAAAACTTTAACGATGTGAATAGGAAATGAAAAAGTGCGATAAAATACCGCTTGATTATATCTATCTGTTAACTCGTATTTTAGTTGAACCCAATGTTTAAAAAAAAAAAAAAAAAAAACTTAACGTTCAATAGATACGATGTTTTTAATAGCTTATACGATATAAATGTTAATTCATGTATGCATTGTGATTGTTTTAAAACTATTTATCATCAGTGGTTTTTATTATTTAGAAAAGTTTGAAAATAAGGGTAAATGTTTAGCAGTACTTCTAACTCCCCATCCCCCATACAAAAATTATAGTTGCTCCCCCCCCCCTCCCACCCAGCCCTCTCATTTTCATAATTTGAAATGCCAAAATGTTAGGTGTCCGTATACACCCCCCCCCCCCCCCGCATACCTCGAGAAAAAAAGCACTAGATATTGTTCTTTTAAAATTCCAGTAGTGTTAAATTCACGGGGGGGGGGAGAAGTAGCTTCAGATTCATGCCCCTCCCCTGTTGTATAATCCCCAGGGATGAGATTCTTCAGCTTTTTAGCTGATTTCAGCATTTGTGAATAGAGGAAATCACTTTTTTTCTCTGAAAAATCTGTTTTTTCTGTGAATTCCTGATTGTAGTAACTGTGTGATATTTTTATCTTCTAGCATGTTCCAATGTTTTTCTTCTCTTAAAACTTCTTTCACATTAATTAGATATACCGTATATACTCGTGTATAAGCCCACCCCCCTAGTTTTCTCCCAAAAATCTTTCATAAATGACTGACCCGTGTATAAGCCCACCCTCCCAACTTTAAAAATGGACGCGTCCGTAAAGTACTCCCCCTACCAGAATTCGACTGGCTTTCGGTGATCGCGTGATTGTTTTGCGACGCAGGGTCAACATAATCGGCGCCTTATAGCACTCAAAGACCGGCTTCGAAACTTCTGGAACGAATGAATGGCTTCCGATAATGTACAGACTACAAAGACAGGCAATCTAAAAAATACAAAAACTTAATGTGCTAGATCTTACTTTTGTTTCCATAAAGTTAAATTAGTTGCCCCAAATGCATGGGCACCGGAAGGGGGGGGGGATTGATATGCCAATTTCCGGGACCATGGTTTTCCCATGTACATAGTATACATATTTGCGCGTATGTGTGTAGATGTTTACTGCTCCCTGAACATTGAATTTCCGATGATCAAATTTTGAAATTTTTTTGACCCGTGTATAAGCCCACCCCCCCACTTTCAATCCAAATTTTTGTCCAAAAAAAGTGGGCTTATACACGAGTATATACGGTAATTATCAGATGTACAAATTTTTGCTCTCATATGATTTCAGCTTTTTTCTCTTTTGCCAATCTCATCCCTGAATCCCATGGAGAAATAGAAAAATACACCGCTTTTAAAAGAATTTTAAAGCAAAGTAATGTTTATGTACTAACCGCCTCCGGCGACCAGCTGGTCTGTTGACGGCCGCTTTGCGACCAAAATGTGCAACCTACGGTCCGCCGGGCTTCGGCGACCTGCTGGCCCACCAACGGGCCACTTCGCGTGCCAGAAATATGCAATCTACGGACCGCTTTTACGCGTTATGGTGAGCGGCCGCCTTCTGCGACCAACTTGTCCGCCAACGGGCCGCTTTGTATTTCTTTTCTTTTTTTAATTATTGAAAATAAAATCTGATTCTCCACGTCTCTTTTTCTTATCTATATTTTTTATGTTTAAAATGTGTCTCTCTATTCTAAAAAAAAGTAAAGGCCGCTGGCGCTGTCAAAGCTTGTGGACCTATCTCCTCCTAAACCGTAGGGATTTTAGTTTCGACTAAGGTGCCCACAGATTAGAAAAATGCCGAGGAACCTGCTAAGCTGATTTAAATTTCGAAAATCGAATTATTTTAGAAGATATTAATAAAAAACTGAAAAAATAAACCGAATGGTTGCCAGATTTGGCATAAAATCATTCATTCCTTTGCAACAAAGCGTTTCCAAGTATCTAGAATCGCGTGAAATTTACAAACACGAGTTAGAATTACGCCCATTTTACGCCAAAATAAAATCTATATGAAATAAGTAACTCAAAATGTGTTGCACAAAGTTGACAATTTTTAAATAGTAAGTTCGCTTAGACAACAGGAGTTTGGAAAAACGAATAATCGCTAATTCTAAAACAGAATAACTAATATCTTGAAAATGAAAAATAATTAAAATGCAGATTATTTCAAAGCCGGTTCTCGTCCAGCTGGATTATTTGCTACCAGTAGAATTATTGGGCGGCGTTAACTATGCCATTATAGCAGTTATAGTACACTTTGGATATTTCCTAGCGCGACGAGATGGTTTAATTCGTGGTGTTAAGTGCGCCAATCTGCAAACGATTATGTAAATGAAAATATGGATAACGGTTTTCCGGTAACCTTAAATGAACAGTAAATATAGGTTGTGAGCATGTGTAAATTGCCAAATAATGAAAAGTCGCCATTGGTGGCAGGCTATTCTATCTGTTCCGCAGCTTTTATTAACTTTACATTTACGCAAGTCGCCAAATAATGAAAAATCGCCATGGGTGGCAAATTCGCAAGGTGTCCAATAGGTTTTACATTATTAAAAATACAGCTGAAACATATGTTCTGATTTTATTACGCTTTAGCTCCTAATTAATATAACTTTTGAATGGCAACATTAACTATCATTGTGTTTCTGAGGAGTGCAAATAATTTTTCCAGCGATTATAAGCGGAGTCCGCACTCCATGTGGAGTACAGCTCAGGACCCGTACAACACGGATTCCCATAACAATATATGTTCCGTGTTATGAGGGGTAGGGGGTCTACTGTAGTGTGAAGTTTAAATTTTTATGTACCAATGAAGATGCAAGAACCAAGCAATGTGTAGCTTAGCTCAGTAACATTCTATCTGATCCAATCTTCGGGTTTTGTCTGTTGAAATTATGTCTTTTTTACGAATAAGCCTGATTAGTGGCCGAATGCCTCATACGAAAAGCAAACGTAGCGAGTCTGGTGGCCTTGACCCCTAGTCCCCTAAATAAATAAAACAATTTGAATACCCCCACTTTTTTTTGAGTTTCCTTCATTTAAATTATTTATCTTTGTTTTTAAATCAGAACCACATTTCGCCTCACCATGGCACAGTGGTTATACCACTGGAAATGGTAGACGGGCGAAGTGTGAAGGTCTCGAGTTCGGGTCCCATCGCGCGCCCGTCGACCTAACCGTTCGGAGTTTTCCTGTGTTTTCTCCGAAACTTAGCGTAAATACGGGTTAGGACCCCTTAGAAAGACCCCCACGGAGGGCGCCCCACCCATCGGCCTAGAGCCCACGCGTAGCTAATCGGCCGTAATCCCACAAACCAGAACCACATTTCTCTCTCTCTCTCTCTCTTAAATTTATTAGCTCCGCTATTTCTCGAACCAAACGGACTTAAATATACTTATTTGGGTCCATAAATAAAACTGCCGTCTAAAAACGTCCGATTTCCGCGCTTTCTAAAGAACAGAAATTTTTCCCAAAACATTTTTAGGTGTGTGTGGCGGGGTACAAAAAACAAGAAGATAAAATCGTATCTCAACTGAAGGATTGCTTTCCGATTTAAATGGAAAGTCGTATCAACATTGAATGGAGAGAGAAGGCACGCGTTGCCAGCCGAGATTGTTCATTGCGTATCAGTTCTTGTTTCGCAATAAGTTTTACGACTACTCATCGCCTATTACTTTGATTGCTTCATAAAAATGACGTCGCGGGCGTGACGTAGCTTCCGGCGACGAACAGCGTTGTGTACGCGCGCCTCTTTTCTTCTAATATTCTTCCTTCAGCTGCTTGCTACTTACCTCGGAGGGAAGGGAGATCAGTTATCGGAATTGTTTTGAGGTTCGACTTCTCGTGAAGGTCGAAAAATTAGTGTTATGGTTGTTGTCTTTTCAATGTAGTTGTAACTCCCCCCTCCATTTCCCGCTTTTGATCCATTCAATTTGGGCCGTATAGGATTGCACTGAAAATTTTGTTTTAGTTTTGGGGAAAGCGAGTTGTCAAGCTGATTTCTCGGTACAAAATGAGAGCAGCAAATCCCGGCTTACGATTACACAACATTTTCTAACACATAGTTAAACACTGTTGTTAGAGGTACGGATTTTCGCGAATAAAAACCAGAAATTTCGTCGAAATTTGTCTAAACTACTTATAAAACAGTTTTTATACTCTAAAATTTATAGTCGTTGTTGTAATTTCAGTATTTGACTGTTTCTAAGTTTTCTTCCGTCCGTAGCGATGGCATTATAGTTACTAAAGAAGTGTTCTTCGTCTGCGCTATTAGTTGGGCTCCAAATACTTGATTAAGTTGCTTCAGCATATTTTTGAAAAGAGCATTGAATAGCTCGCAATATCTCTTTAACGTATGCATTTTTTTATTCCTGTCTATTTATTGTATGTAACATTAGGCGATGAAAGTTGAGTGTCCACCAAAAAGCTTATTTTAAGGAAGTGTTTCAGAAAAGAAATTTTTTAAAAGCTTTCGAGCAATATAATTTAAGTTGATCATACTTGCAGTCACAGATGGGCAAAATAATTAAAGTGTAAAAATAGCCTTCCTTTGTTTTTTTTAATTTAATGTTTAAAAAAAAAATAAAAAAGCTTATTGAATAATTTTTTCAGACGCATTTTGCGTTTAGATCCAATTTCCCTGACCCAAGGGTGCTAACTAGGGATCGACCGATACCACATTTTCGCCGATGACCGATACCGATACTTTACCTATAAATTCATTTTCAGAAATAGCCGATACCGATACTTTTAAGTTATGGTATCGGCCGATACCGATACTTTACACAATTTAATGTCATCTAAACCTATTCTGGTCTGTTTTTGTAAGGAGAGTGTAGTTCTCGTTAAAATGAATAACAGCATGATGAAATTTAAGCCCAGTAGAAAGCATTAAAAAGAAAAAGCAGTGGAATTGAAGTGTGAATTTACAGTACTTCTAGTCTTTCTTTTCTATTCAATCGTGCCGACGAATGGCCGATTTTATAAAAAGCTGAGCATTGTGAAGCGTCTTAGTGTGCAGGTTCGGAATTCTTTCTCCTCACGTGGCTATCGATCTAATCGTCTGGCTGTCGAGTGTTGTGAGATTTTCTCCATATGTTACATGAATATGCGTTAGACTCCCTTAAAAAGTCCCCCGCCCAAGTCGCCCCCTCTATAGGTAGATGCCCCTCATTTAGGCCTGACAGAACACAACCACGGGGGGGGGGGGAGGAGTTAAAGGGATATATTAATAAGAATCCATTTCCAGTGCCAACTGGTGCAAGTATTCAAATCAATTTTTTTTCAACCTCTATTTTGTCGCCTGTTTGTTGTTATGAGACAGATAAAAGGTTTCCATATTAGACCCATAACAGCTTCCTGCTTGCTCTTACTATATGTGTCTTTGTTTTTGATTCATGCATCGATTTTGTGCTTACAAAAGTAAACACATGAAATTTATTCAACTTCAAAGCTTACAAGTTTTATTTAGATTTTCTTTATAATTCTTTCACACATGAAAATATTCTTTAGATTACTTAAATTGCATTAAATTGTGATAATGTATAAACTGTACAGTATTATGTAAGTACCAGGGGCGTAGCCAGAAATTTTTCATGGGAGGGGTTACGACTACTACAACTCATATATATGTATACGTGTGTGTGATAATGTAGTGAAGAATATACATTTTTTATGGCAAAAAAATTTCTCATATGGGGGGTTATGACCCCCTAACCCCACCCCTTGGCTACGCCCCTGGTAAGTACGTATGTAAAGTTCTTTTTGAAAATCCGGATAGGGTTAAGTCACAATTAATCCGTCTGGTCCATGTATTTGATCTTTTCCGTATGAAGAACAGGTACACACCGATTATTCCTGTGTTTTCCTTATATATAAACCAAATACTATTCACAAGAAATATGCTTTTTACCCCAAAATTTGAAATAAACTAAATGATAATTAGTATTACTAATTATACTAATACAGCTTCAACTTTTTAAACTAACAATATAAATAATTATTAGATATCGATAATTATTACACTTCTCAAAACAGAATGATACACAAATTTCTCATTAATATGATAGATAATAAAATCATTAAATGTTTGATAATTCGTATTTTTGATAGTGTGTAATGTTTTAAAAATGAATCATTTAACTTCTGGACTAACATAATTAAAGTTTACGGTAGTCGCCAGTTTTCAAGTCACTATATGTGTCACTATACTGGGCCAAAAAGTTAACTTCTTTGCTACACAAAGAAGGAAAAAATTGTTTTTACATATAGTTTTCGTTTATAATTTTAGTATCATTAATTTTGCATTGAAACAGCTACAATATGAAGAAAATATTTTTGCTCGTTTTGAAGCTACGCCTTGGAGGGTCTAAATAAAAGATGCTTAAAAATGAGAGAATTAATGAAGGTTAAAGAAAAATCCAAAAATGATAAACTAAATTCAATTTTCAAGTCTTAAAAAAAGTTGCTACTTGAAGTATCCATATTTAATTAAATTGCTCTTGTGTTTTTGTTTTTATGATCATTATTAACATGTTTTTCTGTGATTGATACGAACAAATTTTATCTGTTTTAATTCTAAGCTCTGAGCAGGGGCACGGTAAGCAAGGTCTGGATGCCATCGTCGAAAGGGAGCCATTTCGAACTAAAACTGAGAAAATCTTAATTTAGAGCAGTGGTGCGCTAACTATTTTCATCTGCGACCCCCTAATATGTGTAAAATTTTGTCGCGACCCCCTATTTTGAATAAAATTTTGTTGCGACCCCTGGATAGACAGTAGACATTTTGTTTAATTGAAAACGAAGTTACATTGAAATTCTTTCTGGGAGTTGCTCTTACAGGGTGTTTTTAAGAGTGTCGTGACGTCATCGATTGAAATAGCGCGTTTTTAAAATAGCGTACCAAACTTATAAACCACCATAAAAATGTTATAAAATTTGTTACATCGTAAAAAGTCAATGTGAAATATGTGCTTGCAAAGAGCTCATGATTGCTTATATGTTCGGATCTGTATTGGAAATCGCAAGTCGTAAGTCATCCTCTGGATCCAATCGAGACCGATGTTTTGTTTTAATGGAAAATAATTTTGAAGATCACTATGCTTGATCATTATGCATGATCAATTTGCAGATCACTATGCATGATCAATTTGCAGATCACTATGCATGTTCAATTTGCAGATCACTATGCATGATAACGTGGTTTTGAAGCCCCGTGATAGCGATCGCGAATATCGCGCTCGTAAAATAATAATTGTCAGATTCTTCTCTTGTATTATTTCAGTTCTTTGAAATGAATAATTGTAGATTTTTCATAAATTTGGATCTCTTTGAATTTGGCGACCCCCGGTTTGCGCACCACTGATCTAGAGCAGTGGTTCCCAAACTTTTT
The DNA here is from genome assembly GCA_038373885.1 of Cheiracanthium punctorium. Taxonomy (NCBI): domain Eukaryota; kingdom Metazoa; phylum Arthropoda; class Arachnida; order Araneae; family Cheiracanthiidae; genus Cheiracanthium; species Cheiracanthium punctorium. Next base: position 509,226 of record JAWZYV010001044.1, on the reverse strand, counting down.
ATCCCATATAAATCCCAGTTATACGGCCCGCCACTTCGCTAAAATCCGGAAGTTTGGCCCGCGACTTCGCTAACATCCTAAAGTTTGCCCCACAACTTTTCAAAGGTTGCCCATACCTGCTTTAACACTTTAAAGATCGTCATCCCCTGAAATATCAAACGTTGTCAAGGACCGTCTGCCCCATCAATTTTGATATCTATATCATACCCAAGCCGAATCAGATGTCCTTGCGCCAATATTTTTAAATAAAAATTTAAAGCATGTCTCTTAAATGTGAAATCTATATCAAGAGCTAGACTTTCTCCAACGATATCAAAAGCCTACATACGAATTTCTCCCTACAACGAAATTTTTCATGGAAAAGTAACTTTAAGGCTTAAATAACACTATAAACATTCTCCATATAACGAAGAGCTTATCTTCCCATAGTGAATGTTTCTGATTTACCTTTGATTTTTTTTTTCTTAGTTTTGAAGAAAATTTTAATTTTTGGACAGACCACTTAGTGGAAGAGTAACAGATGATAAAAATGTAGGCCAGGAAAGTGAAACTGACTCCGATAATGAAGACACGTCACCAGCGCCCGATTATGACCAACAGGGGCACCGGACATTGATGGATTAAGGGGCCGCCATCTATGAAATTTACTATATTTTTCATAAAATTTTGATATAAAAAAAGAATATTTCAGAAAAAAAAACATTTAAAATTGGGGGCTCTTTCAAGTCGGGGGCTCTAGGCAAAGTCCCAATTTGCCCATATAATAATAAGGCACTGCGTTTTACGATCAAAAAATTCATCACACATCCACATCATTCCGAAATGCTTGGATCTTTCAAAACCTGAATGCTTCAACCTTTCAAAAAGAGGTTTCCAAATGGAAGAAAATGTGCCTCACTCTATTTTCTGCGCACTTTTAACATGTGAATTTTTTTTATGAAAATTTAAAATCACAATGCAAAACAATGTAAAATAACGGAATTTTGAAGTAAAATAAACGTAAGCGCATTACATCGGCGTTTCTCAACCTGTGGATCGCGACCCCCAAGGGGGACGCAGAGCGTTTGCAGGGGGGGGGGGGAGAGAAGAACCAAAAAGCAAGTTGTGGTGCCCGCTTTTGAAAAATCTTATTTATTCTCATTTTTACTAAAAATATATCCATTTTCGCTTAAAATGTTCATTTAAACTTTACCAATAAAATTATTTTTTAGAAAATTCGACTAAATGATCATTGTTACAGATTAAAACACTGAATGTATGCTGAAAAATATGAGGACGGGGGTGCGCCATAGTAATTTAGCCTCAGTTTGGGGGGGGGGGAACCTTAAAAGGTTGAACCGCTGCATTACATATTTCATTCTCTAAATTCGTGGATTGTCTTTACTTTTGAACATTTCATTTATACAATGAAAAGTAAGAAACAGTAAGTTTAACAAATTTATAGTAAATATCAATTTATTTTTAATTGAAAGTCATAATTTAATACTTTTAAACATCGAATAAACTAAAAAGTTTGTAATATTTGCTGAAATAACTGCAAAGATCTCTAATCTCTGTACAACGAAATTTTCTCTATAGCGAATTTTTCAACAATAACCGAGCGAGTTCGTTATAGAGAGATTCAATTGTGTGTATATATATAGATTTATATAAATGAACTCTTCTTCGAGTCCACACAGTGAGAAAATAAACGTTTATATTGCAGATAGCGTATTTAGTGTTGGGCACCAAATCAAAATAATTTAGAAGAATAGACAATTGTCCTGTTAAACTGTCATCTGACGATTCTTCGTCCATAATTTCGACCACACTTGGACATCCATTACGACCACACTTGGACATCCATTTAGCGATGGTTAGAATTAAAAAAAAAAAAAAAAAAAAAGCCACTTCGAAAACACTCGCGCAAACAAATGTGCCAATGAAACGACGCCTCTCATCTCATTACCAAAATAAAGATTCTAGAATCGTGTTGCGCCTGCGTGGTTTTCTTCTGAAAAGCGAAGTATCGGTTGAAAAGTATCGGTGAAAATGGATGAAAGCAACAGAAACCGATACTTTCCCGATACTTTTAGAATCGAAAGAACCGATACCGATACCTAAAAAAATAGGAGGTATCGGCTCCGATACTATCGGTCGATCCCTAGTGCTAACTCTGCTTCCATTGCTCCAGCATGCTCCATTACATAGTACGTACTTGCTCCTATTTGTGCCAAAACATGTATTTTTCTTCAAGCTGCTCCGAAACGTACTTTTCAAGAGATACTTTTGTCATCAGCAACTGCAAAATTAGCCAACTCCACAATTCTCAGCAGCTGATAAGTGCATTTCACAGGGCAGTTCTCCTCACTTTCTCTAAAAAAGCAGCATCACAGAAGTGGAAAGGAGCAACATTACAGATACAGTGGCAGAAGTCAGTACAAAATAAGCATTTACAAATGGAATGGTCAGTAACCAATTTTTTTTTCTTGAGTTTTTAGAATTTTTTTTTCCAGATGTGAATACGCATTAGAAACCCTTAAAAAGTTCTCTGGCCAAGGTACCCCTCCTAAGCTAGGTATTCAATTCCTCGAGTAGCTTTGCCTTATTAATATACAAACATAGTCTCTAAGCCTTGGCTTGACCATCAAGATTTTGTTTGTGTAAAGCTACGTATAGGCTAACTGCATAGGATGGTGTTGCCTTGATTGGAGGACTTTCTGAGGAGTCTAACGCGTATTCATGTTACATCTGGAGTAAACCGACCAAAACTCCAGACCGTTAGATCACCTGCCACACGATGGGCCTGAACTCAGAACCTTCACACTTCAGCTGTCTACTATGTTCAGTGTCTTTATCCACTTGGCCATGGTGGGGGGCCGTTTAAAATTTTGTTCCCTTCTACTCCCCTCCTTTAGCATTACTGTACAGTATATACATAGTATTTTTTTATTTGTGTATCTACTATTCAAAACTATATATGATTATTCGTTCTTTATATGTTGTTTAACAATGTAAAAGAACAAATAATCGATTATCAACGAAGGTTATTTTTGAGGCCATGAACATGTTTACTTTTGTTTAAATGAACTACATATTTTTATCAGAATAAATAGATTTGATTACTAATTATTGCTATTAAATAGTCATAATTATTATTAATTATTAAGAGTTGCTGTTAAGCAGTTATATTATTGAAAATGAACCTCTCCCTATACCTCTTCATCTGCTCCAAAACAGCAATTTTCCTGCTCCCAAAAATGCTCTAAAACTGTTTACAGCATAATAAGAACACATAAAACATTATTTAATACGGCGGATTAATTAGTTAAAATTTTTATTTGGGAATACCTTATTCCCCCGTACACGATATATATTTCGGTTACACACATAACCATCTTCAGTGACTGAAGATGGTTATGTGTGTAACCGAAATATATATCGTGTACGGGGGAATAAGGTATTCCCAAATAAAAATTTTAACTGTTTACAGCAGTTAGCACCCCTGCCTGACCTTGTCGTTTCAAAGTTGCTTTTAAGCCTTCCTCTACAAATGATGAGCAAATGGGTAAATCTTCTAATTCGTAAGTTAATTTCATTAATTTCGGCAACAGTTGAGCTATAAAGCTTATTTGAATATTGAGTTTACATTTGAAAGACTAGGGGCCAAGGCCTCTAGACTCGCTACGCTCGCTTTTCGTATGAGGCATTCGTCCCCTAATAAGGCTTATTCGTAAAAAAGACATAATTTATCAGACAAAACCCAAAGATTGGATCAGATAGAATGTTACTCAGCTGCAAATTGCTTGGTTCTTGAATGTTCATTCATTGGTACATAAAAATTAAACTTCACACTACAGTGGACCCCCCCTCCCCATAACACGATAGATATTTTGTTATAGGAATCCGTGTTCTACGGGTCCTGAGCTAGACTCCACCTGGAGTGCGGACTCCGCGTATAATAGCTGGAAATATTATTGGCACTCCTTAGAAACACAATGATATTTAATGTTGCCATTCAAATGTTATATTAATTTGGAGCTAAAGCGTAATAAAATCACAACATCTGTTTTAGCTGTATTTTTAATTAAGTAAAACCTATCAGACACCATGCATATTTGCCACCCATGGCGATTTTTCATAATTTAGCGACTTGCGTATATGTATAGTTAATAATTAGCTCTAAGAAAACAGTACTTCAGACGTTTTCTGTGATAAACACTACGGAACAGCTAGGATAGCTTGCCACCCATGGCGATTTTTCATTATTTGGCTATTTACACAGGCTCGCAACCTATAATTACTGCTCATGTAAGGTTCCCGGAAAGCTGTTAACCATATTTTCATATACATAATCCTTTGCAGATAGGTGTATTGAGCACCACGAATTATGTCATCTCGCCGCGTTGGCAAATATCCAAAGTGTAATATAACTGCTATAATGGAATAGTTAACGCCGCCAAATATGTCTACTGGTAGCCAATACTCCAGCTGGACCGAACCGGCTTTAAAATAATCTTGATTTTAATTATTTTTCATTTTCAAGATACCGGGTTCTAACATTCTGGAACGCGAAGTTCACCCTGCTTGGAAAGATACCTTTTTGCCAGATTATTCCCAAAGCCAAGATGGCACTTTTAAAATCATTTACAATTAGTTATTCTGTTTTGGTAAAACGAATAGTCGCTCATTCTAAACTCCTGTTGTCTAAGCGAACTTACTATTTGAAAATTGTCAACTTTGTGTAACGCACTTTGAGTTATTTATTTCATATACTTTTTAATTTGGCGTAATATTGGTGTAATTCGACTTTCTTTGTGAATTTCACGCGATTCTACATACTTGGAACGGCTTTGTTGCAAAGGAATGAACGATTTTATGCGAAATCTGGCAACCATTGTGTTTATTTTTTCCGTTTTTTTATTAATATCTTCTAAAATAATTCGATTTTCGAAATTTAAGTCAGCTTATCAGTTTCCTCGGAATTTTCCGAATACGTGGACATGTTTCTCGAAATTCAAATCACCACGGTTTAGGAGAAGATACGCGAACAAGCTTTTGACAGCGGCTCTTACTTTTTTTTTTAGAATAGAGAGATTCTTTAACGTAATTTTCTTTCTTTAAAAACAGTAAAGAGCTATATTTTGCATTGATTTAAAAAAAAAAAAAAAAAAAAAAAAAAGGAACCTTTGCATAAGTTCTCGTTTATTCACAAATTGCTGATCTTAGGCATCTATTTCGTAAAAACGAAAATTCCGTACCTCTAACTGTTGCATTAGGCCAGGTGCGCAGCTAGACAGTTTGTCTAGAGGGGGGGGGGGGTAGAACCCCTATAATACAGGCCGGCTTACGTCTCGAAAAGTTGCCCAAACCGAAACTATGGGGTTGCTATCTTTGGCGCACTTCTCGCTACTTTGGCATTTCGTTAAAGTAAACGTAATTAGTGAAAAACTTTAATATTTTATTATGATTGCGAAAATAATTGTAGGTATACAACAATATTCAAGATGCTTAATTAAATTTATTAACATATATGTTGTCTATTGCTTTTTTAAACACATTTTTTAATGCTAAAGAACAAAGTTTTGTTTACAAACATAAGTAGCTTTGGCGATAGTGCAAAACGCACTCTTAACATAACATTTGCGTTTTAACAAAACTAAACAAGCTACGAACAACTTTAGTATTTTAAATTAAATAACAAAGATAAACTAACAAGAAAAAGGCATATTCTAAGGTAACAGTAAAAATTTTCAATAATAAAATCGAACTTACAAGGAAATTTGAGCAGACGATCCGGGATCTCGTCGCATGTTGATCACCCATTTTCTTCTTTTTTTCTTCATCTTCAGAGAATTTAGCCATTCTAAATCCATTACTTGAATGATTAGAACAATTTATGGCGGCACAACCACCCATAATAACAAATTTATTGGTTTAAAATGCAGAATAAGAACACCAAGCGGTGTCGCCAAGGAGTGCTGTGTTAAGCCTAATGTGGGCAATTTTCAGAAGGCGTAGGTCAGCTCGGTATATAGGAGTCTTAGGGGGGGGGGGGTGTTGCCTCCAGTATGACTAGGCATTTTCAGTTGTTTTCTTCGACTCCTGCCACCTTATAAGTTCATTAAGTGTTAAGTTTTTGGCTATTTTGTGTATTAGCACTATAGTGCTATATTAAAATCATGCAGGTTTTTTAGCGTCGATATTCTTGTCTACGCATGATTTGTCACGCCGAGGCACTTTTCAAATGTGTTTGCCATATAGCACGCAGAGGGGGGCATTTTCCCCCCTCTGGAGAGAGTCCTCATGGGAGAGTACAATGATGAAAGTCGAGCACGGTTTGCAATTTTAGATACTTGTTCGGCCAGTTTGGCGCCAAAAAATAATTTCTCAAAACCGAACCATACGTGGCGATATCTACCTACTTTGGCTAGAAACTGGCAAACGCGACAGTTTATTACAAAGGGAAAGTACAGTTAGAGTATGCCTGGCGAAGATTGTAGAGCAGTTTTAGTACACGATTTTAATGTAGATTCCAATTACGAAGAAGTGTTTTATGGAACAAGGAAGACAAATACGGTACACGAATAGATTACGATACATTTCCCAAATGGAATTTACAAAGGTGAAGTATAGCTAAAATATGCCTGAGGAAGATTTTTAAACAGTTTTGGTAAGCGATTTTTATATAAATTTCAATTCTGAAAGAAGTGTTTTATGGAACAAGAAAGACAAATACTCATGGATTAGGATGCACATTCCAAACAGTATTTAAAATGATGAAGTAGAGTTGGAATATGCTTGGCGAAGATTGTAAAACAGTTTCGGTACGCCGATTTTAAAATAGATTAGATTCCAAAGATGTGTGTTTTGTGGAACAAGAAAGACAAACGCGGCTCACTTATGAGTAATTATACACTTTTCAATTTAATGTAATAAGAAAGAAAAATAGGGACGACACATGCATTATGATAATCGTCAAATATAAAGCACTTTAGTGCGTATTTAAAATATAAAAGAGTTTCAGATTTTAATTAAAAAAAAATTTTACGAATTTAATTGCGTGTTAGTTAAAATTACAGTGGTGGCACTCAGCACATTCAATTTTTTGAATAATTGTTGTGATTAACCTAATTTTTCATTACGAAATCATCGTAATATGCTTACTATTTAGTGATTCTAATGTGTTTTAATACTTTTCATCAAAGCTGAAAATTGTTCATGAGATCGGTTAATCTGTCTGTCCATCTGCTCTCTATTTGTCCTTCCGTGCTCTAATTGCCGTAACTATGTATCGGTTACTTAGAAATTTATGTATGTTATACTTGTGTATCTGTACCAGGTACCCTATTGAAAATGGTGTATGTAAGATTTATAGCTTTTACAAAAGCACATAAAAGAATTCAATACCTTATGCTCTGTGGGCAGTTATTCTTTAAAGCGTTTTTTTGAGACATTCAGCTATTTCAAATGAAACAAAATTTGTGTATGCTATGAAGGATTACAAGATAAAATTCTCTATCGAAAATAGCGTCGAAATACTCGAATATTGCATTTCTATTACGCAATCAAATAACTGGAGTCTTCTTCAAAGTGCTACTAGACGAAAGTCGTAGAATGTTCGAGTAACGTCCGCGTAAGGTGTGAAAAAACAGGCCGCTTCAAAGTAGTGCAGTTTTAGTTGAGTGAATTCTCGCGCAACTCACTGGAGAGCTGTAGGTCTTGTATTATGTCCTTTTGTAAGCGATCTGTGGCGGCACGAGATCACCTTCGAGCACACAACACCCGGCAATTGAAGGCCGGTCAAAGGGGTACCTTTTGGCCAAGCCGTATTGCGCCTCATTCTACCACCCATTAGTCCCTGGGTTCAACCACAGCTGTCGCCACACGCTCTCTCTACATTGATGACCCGGACTACGAACACGCATTCTCCTTCTCGCCAATAGCGACAGATGGCGCCACCACCGACCTCTTCCATTTCTCGCTCGGCTCTTTCAAAGTCCACAACGAGTGGCAGCGACCGCACAAAAGTCCACAATGAGTGGAAGCGACCTCACAAAGTCCACAACGAGTGGCAGCGTTCCATAACGCTTGGAACATCGTTCGTCAGCCTCCGACCGACTCTCTAGGGGGGGGAGTAGTGTGGCGGCACGAGATCACCTCCGCGCACACAACACCCGGCAATTGAAGGCCGGTCGAAGGAGTACCTTTTGGCCATCCGTATTGCGCCTCATTTTACCACTCATAAGCCCCTGGGTTCAAACCCAGCTGTCGCTACACGCTGTCCCTACAGATTTATCGCTTGTTTTGAGAAGCCTCCTTTTGAAAGCTGTTTTGTGAATACTTCATTTTTCTATACTGAGGAACAGACGATAGATTTCTTCCAGAATTTCCACTGAATTTTAGCCTGTGGAAAAACTTTACTGTGTGCGAAATACAGCATCCGAGAAAGTTTCATTGTTAAGCTGACTGTTATAAAACGTGTTATTGCTTATTAATTTCTGTGAACTGTGTACTGAAGATTGTTTGACAAATTTCTAGAACCAATAAAATTTGTATTTCGCCCTGTCAACTGGACTGTTTACTAGAACTTTCCATCTGCACTGGACTTTTGAGCTGCGAACGCGAAAACTAAGCAGAGTTATCTGTAACAGTATTTTTGAGTACTTTCTTAGTAGGGCTTTTCCAATAAGATAAGCGCAGAATTTTTTTATTTTTCGTTTTGGACCCGGATATTACGAATAACCCTATATTTAACGAATAAAATTTTACGTCTGATGCATCCAATCCACAACCCTTTGAAGCGCAACCGCTTCCCACTGCCGTAAAAGTGCAGCCGTTGCCATCGCTCGATTGAACTACCGGCAACAGGGCGTTCGATGGACCGTGCTTGTGTCCAAAATGTTCTTGAGCTCTGTGGTACGCGATGAGCGGATTCCATCGACCGCGGCTACCTCTGTACTTTTTCGGCATTGGGCTGTCCATCTAGATTTTGTTCTGTATCGATGTCTATTTTCATCCCATTCTCCAGTTCTCAGGCGATGCCGGTACCGATAAAAAATAATTCTGACATCCGTGTCTACCAATAATCGATCCTTTTTACGGGACATCCTGTGCTCAATCGAAAATTCTGATGTAACTATGTCCTCCTTAAGTATTTTATTAAAATCCCATTTATTCTTCGTGAATCAAAGCAGTCAAACTGTTAAGAGTTGTGTCCTCACGGGGAGGACACTGTGGGCTCATGGGTTCAATCGCAGTGCAGCAGTCCATACGTGCACCGCGACGTGTTTATTTTCGAGTTGGAACAATAGGGGGAAGAGTTTTCAAACAAACATCATTGGTTCGGGGGGAGGAGGGAATGGGAGCAGAAAATGAAAAAGACCCACAACCCATAAATTGCGGTGAAAAGCGAGCACACTACGAGCCAAGTGGAGAAGAAACCATGCGAGGCGGTTCATTGGCCGCAGGGGGAAAGAAACTATTTAAAAAAAAAAAATAGGGAGGGGAGGGAAGTCGAGGACGGAACCTGATTTTTCGGGGTCTCGCCACTGCTCGTCCAACCGTTCACTCGATGCATTTTATTGAGCCAGTGCGACTACTACTTTTCCCCCCTCTCGCAAATTATAGATTAGCTGGAGAGGAAGGGGCAGCGGGAAATTTGAAAGATCGCGGAGGCTATGTTCGATACTTTGTAAAACTCGACATGAGCGAATCCAGAAAAGTTTCAAGCTAGAGAGATTAAGTGCGATGAATATAAGCATTTATATCAGAAATTCATTCCCCCCTCCCCCAAGAACTTGTTTAAAATATACTTTAGGGGCACAGATATAAATTTTCCCCTCTCATCGTTGAAAAGACTGAGCGGTATCCTTACCACCGACTGCGATACATGTGGCTCCAAAGCGTGGCTTTGGATGTTTGACTGGGGTACGCTGTTGTCCCTTCGTAGTCATGCTGCATTCGGAGAGTCTTGTTCTGATCGTCACGTAAGGCGAGGCTTTTTCGCTGTATGTGTCTTCAGCGTTGACATCGAAGAGGTTAAACCAGGGATCAGTACTGTATTAAACTTCGACGGATTTTTTTAAAGTTCAACTGTGTACAATAGGGGCCCATAGGAAGGCGCCCCCCCCCTCTCTCCTGTTTATCAACATCCTATCGTGCGTAACCAGCTAGAAGACACGACGCTACAGATCGAACGTGCTCATACATCGTGTACAACACATATGGGCTATCCGCAGGCCGGATAGGGCCCGCCACGGTTTTTGATCTGGCCCACGGCACATTTCGAATTCCCATAGAAAACCCATTTAAACCATTCAAAATCCCATTTATACGGCCCGTGACTTCGGTAATATCCAAAGTTTGGCCCGCCACTTTCCAAAGGTTGCCCATGCCTGGTGTACACGCTACACATGAGAAGGGCTCGGCTGGAGCCCTGACCCTGACCTCTACCGGTCTGTGTAATTTACTTTTGTTGCAGAAAACTCTATTCCTGGGTTCGTCGTTATTTCAGATTCAGTCAGTCAGTTATCAAGCTTTCAGTCATTATCAGTTTCAAGCTTTCAGATTGTTGCAGAATACTCTGCTTGTTTTCTGGGTTCATCGTTCTAAAGTCCAGTGGGTGTAGAAAGTTCTAGTAAAGAGTCCACTTGTCAGGATGGAACATAAAATTTATTGCTTCTAGAACTGCGTCGAACAATCAGCTGTACAAAATTCTCAGGCACTAATGGCCAGTAGCTCGTTTGTAACAGTCCACTCAGTACCGAAGCTTTCACAAATGCTGTAATTCTCACACAAAATAAAACACTTCCACAAGCAAAATTCGGTGGAAATAGGCAAGGGATATCGTACACAATCCCTTAAGACACAGCAATGAAGAATTCACACACAGCACCAGGGCCGTACCCAGAAAATTATTTCGGAAGGGGTCCGAAATTTCGGGGGTTCTGACTTATTGAATATCATCTTATTATATATAAATATACTCTCACACACATATAAATAAACATATATATATATATATATATATATATATATATATATATATATATATATATATATATATGATGCAGTGGCGTAGCCAAAGGGGGGGTTGGGATTAGGGGGTCACAACCCCCCCATAAGGAATTTTTTGCCAAAGAAAATGTATATTCTTCACTCTCTTATCACACACACGTATACATATACGTGAGTTGCAATAGTCGTAACTTCCCCCCCCCCCCATAAAAATTTCTGGCTACGCCACTGATATGTGATAATTTCGGGGGAGGGGGGTCCGGACCCATAGGACCACCCCCGTAGGTACGGCCTTGCACAGCACTTAAAAATGAGCTGCGGAAAGCACGCCAAAACACTGCTTCTGTAGCGTCAAATCAAAGCAAGGCACCGTTCACATCGGCAGCTCGATCCACACTGAACTGGGGCCTCTGAAATGCTTGTATTTATAGGTGGCGCAGAAACTACACGAAGCTTCCATAAGAGTCTATTTCTCGAGGATTCCACATAAAGCGGGGATTTTGATTACGTCATAGAAGAGAAATATTAGGCTATTATGCATCTTAATGCAGAAAAACCATCTTACAAGCCCCATTAAGGAAATCATGCCCAATGACCAAAATGTCGCCAAGCTTGGCGACTTTTAGCGAAATATTGCCAAATTGGGCGCCTAAAATAAGTCCCCAAAACTGAGGTTGCCGGAGGTCTAGGACCAATATTTCTCGAGATTTCTAGAAACTGTTATAGAAATGAATGGGAAAACCGAAACCTCCGTATCTCCGATTCTAGTTGACTGATTTTGATGCAACAAAAGGCAAAATTTAACTATTTGACGCGTAGAATACGAATATTTGAAACCCCAAAACAGCTGGTTGCCCCGAAAATTCGTAACACTATTATGTCCGGGCAAGCTGGGGTTCATTAAGAAATGTCTCATTTATTAAGCACACTCCTTGTAAACACATTTTAAAAAGTGATTCATGGGAGAATAAAAAATAAAGTGCAACAAGTACAGTAGCAAATAATAGTGCGCTACTATATTTGTCTTCATTTTTTCTTAAATTTATATTCTATCAGTTAATTGACTTTTATTTTTTAATTAGCTGAAATTTCGCATAGGGGCTCCGTCTTATTCCTTTGTATATTAATAAAATAGTAATCCCTGAATCTTCGGACTCGAATTTGAAGTCCCCGGACTTTAAAAAATGCGCCTGTTCGAGAACGTATCAAATACACGGTGGTTTTTATAAACCGGAAATCGAACTCGAGTCTGATTCTCTCCAGGGTTGAGATTTGCTGCTCGGGTAGCTCCCCATTTTCCCCACCTGATCGGGTTTTTTCTTTTTTTTTTGGGGGGGGGGTGGGGGTAAAATGGGTTTTTTAAAGATATAACTTTGATTTGCATCATTTTAAAAGAAATATCTGAATAATAATGTATTGTAGAAGCATTTAATTTCTTAAAAATTTTTAAGTTCTAGTACTTTAATTCAAGATTATTTTTATCATTAATGAAACTATAATCCTAATTCCATTCAGTTGCTTTTATGAAAAACAAAAATCTTTGTTTTTCTACCAGTCTTAATACTGTTTAAAAGTTTAATTTGTCAAAAAAATTTCTAATAAATTTAGGACAATTTTCAATAAAGGGGGTGAGAGATAAAATGACATAGTCATTAATATTATTTCTTAAATTACAAAATACGATAAACCTTTGTCTAAGCCCAAAAAAAAAAAAAAAAAAAAAAAATACCCGTGTACTTGTTTTACTATACCCACTCAAAGTATTCAAATGAAAGCCAAATTTCTCACTTCAGTTTAGTGAGTAACTAATTAGTTTTTGAAATATGCCCAGCTTGAAATATAAGAAGTTATTGCTATTTGTTGCATTTTGCTCTTTTTATGATGGACAATATTTTACAAATGAAACTGATATAGGAAATTAGACTTGAACTCAAATACTGTTTTGGGAGGGTGTGCATTTCTGTTTGTACAATTTCGTACATTAACTTTATTTTTCTTATTTAGATATATTTTAATTAAAATTATTATTTATACCTTTTTTTTAGGAGGGGAGGGGTAAGCAGTTACATGGATGAGATGTAATTTTTTTTATTCTAGAAAAGATAAACCTTTTTTCAAAAAGATGTCCATATGTTTTGCTTTACTACATTTCTATTTGCACAATTTTGTACATTGGATATATATGTAAAGCTTGATGTATTTTAATGGTATTTTAAATTTTCTATTACTTATAATTTACTAAGCTAATAATTATTTATTCAAAAGAATATGCAGTGAAAGTTTTTAGAAACAAATTTATTCATTCATTTATTTTTTGGAGCGCAGTACCAAGTTCCTTTTGTGATTTAAACCTTAATTTTATGTTTGTCTATGGTTTGAAGTTTGAATTTCTGTATGTGCGAATTGTCAAGTACTAAAAATTTAAATTTGCCCAATAAAACTGTTTTTTAAATAGAACCTACCCGGGTTGGGCTCCGGGTTTTTTAACAACCCTGATTCCCTCACTTCCACGGCCTTTTCCCTTCCTGTTTAAAAACTGAAATAAGATCTCTATGGCTTCTAATTTAATACAGGATGATTTTTAGAGACCAACACGTATGCTATTATGGAGTACTTTTCTAATAACATAACAGAATTATAAAATGATCGATAGAATGATAATTAGCCGTAGCCGAGACTGACGTGTCCATCAGAATAGTGCCTATGTGTAAGGAGTTATTAGGAGGTCTTGCTCCATTCATCGCGTGCCCTTTGTTGTAAGGTGTCAGTCACTTCCACATTTTGCGTTCAGAGATATTTTCCCGCTCGTCTAACCACCCATCCACCATCCTTTTTGGGGACAGTGCGGAGAGCAAATAAAGACACATCTATTCGTGCAGAACGGGCTGTGGAAACACTTAGGGTCGCCTGTTGACGTCGTGGTGAAGCCAGCCTGTCTTTTTCCTTCTGGAGTTTAAAAATAAATCTCGCGCGCGCGCCTTCCGTTTTTTGTGCTGCGATTCTTCCTCTCTTCGCGTATTGATTGACTCTCGACTTTCCGCCTTTGCTCCAACTTCCCCTCAAGTTGTACACAGAGACGCTTTTGGGTGAAAAGCGCGGCACTCTGGATTTCGCCATTGAGTCTTGGGAGTTAAGGTGGACTTGCAGGGTTCGATTTTATTACCAACATTGAGCAGTCTTCGAAACGATGTTTTAAATCGCTTACTATAATGATATGTTTGCTGAATTGCTTTAATAAAGTTGATTTTTTTTTCTTTTTTGAATACCGTACCTGCTGTCAAGGGCGGATTAAAGGGGGAGCGACCGCCCCCCCCCCCCCGAGAGAAAAGAAATTAATGTAAAAGATCCAATTTTACTTCCATAAAATGGATGTATATGTCAATCTTCTAACTAACCGCCCCCCCCTTCCGAGAAACTTGCATTAATCCGCCACTGCCTGCTGTTTATAATAAAGTCGCAATCTATGTTAAAATCGCTTGCAAAAACTGTTTTACAACCTTCGTCAGGCATAGTGAGTCTAACTATACCTGACCTTTATAAATGCTGTTTGAATTGACATCATAATCCGTCAGTGTGTCGTATGTCTTTCTTTATTTTCTCTACTATTGGCATTAATATGCCAATAAATAAACAGGGTTTAGAAATGTCTCGCCAAATATGGAAGATATTGCCAAACTGGGTTCGGTTTTGGGAGCTTATTTTTGGGTGCTAAACTTGGAGGTCAATCGCAGAAAATGCCAACATTTGCGAGTTTTCACATTTTATCTGGCAACCCTTAAAAAGTGATTGGCACTTCCGCCAGTTAGACAAAAATCCTTGTCTAAAATTAATAGCACTCAAAAGCTAAAGAATATATTCGTGTAATTTCCCCCCACTATTGCAGTTTGGGCTTTGATAAGCACTGAAAAATATTTCTATGAACTTGTTTTAGTTACATTTTAATGCAACATTTTTGTAGCGTCTATATTTTCTTTCAAAATATGAAGGGTAATGTGAAAACAACGTTTTGACACCGTACCCCAGATTGTGTGCGAATACTGAAAAACCCTCAAAATGACTATTAGGGAATTGAGTTCGCTACATTTTAAAGCCCAAATTTTGCGGTTATTTCTTTTTCCCATTGAGTTATAAAGTGAAACGTGGGAACAAAAAAAAAAAAGTTATACCTCTCCATCTCCGTTAGAGTGTGAATTCTAAAAACACCTGAAAAATAATTTTTGGGAATTTTTGTTAGCCACAAAATTCTTGCTTTTTCCTCCGAGATGTGAAGAGAAACGTGAAAAGAACAGTATGCTGTAGAAGCAATTATTTTCCGTCATAAAATCGGAAATTAAATCCTCCCGAAATACCCCCCCCCCCCCCGCGCGCGCTTCAAATAATAACCAAAAAAAAAAAAAAAAAAAAAAAAGAAAATCAGAAATTTTTCACTTACCACAATTTAATGATTTATTGTACAGTGACAAACTCTTTCTGAACAACTTTCTCATTATTGGTGTAAAGTCGCTGTCAAAACTCAAAAGTATAAGGCTGCAAGACTATTTAAATTCTCGATAGCCATATTTTTATTATCTGTCAACTACCACTTTTGGTGACCACTAAAAATTATGCTTTGATGTTGCTTTAACAGTATTTATTCGTACAATTCAAATCATTTTTAATTGTAAATTACTTACATTAATTATTCGACAACTATAAAAAAGTTATTCTAAACTGACCACTACTTAACCAAAAGTACACCACTGGGTCTTTGACCCAATATGTTTTCGAGGGGAGGAATGTGAAACATTAAGCAAAATTTCTGCACGACTTAAACATATTGTTACGAATTTTCGGGGCAGCCTGCTGTTCTGGAGCTTAAAATAGTTCAAAATTAGTATCCTAGGTTTCAAATTGTTAAATTTTGCTTTTTGTTGCATTAAAATCGGTCAACTAGAGCCGGAGGTACGGAGGTTTCGGTTTCCCATTCAAATGTATGCAGTTTCTAGAAATATGGGTCGTAGGCCTTCGGTAACTTCAGTTTTTGGGGGGACTTATTTTTGGTGCCAAATTTGGCGATATTTCTACAAAAGTCGCCAAGATTGACGACATTTTGGTCATTTGGCGCGATTTTCCCAATGGGGCTTGTAAAATGCTCTTTCTCCAAAACATGCATAATAGCCTAATATTTCTCTTCTATGACGTAATCAAAATTCTCGCTTTATGCGAAATCCTCGAGAAATAGACTTCTCTGGAAGATTCTTGTAACTTCTGCGTCGACTATAAATACAAGCTGTCAGAGGCCCCAGTTCAGTCTGAGTTGATCTCCCGTCCAGTGAGTTTGATGTGTTACGCCATAGAAGCAGTGTTTTGGCTTGCTTTTCGAAGCTGATTTTTAAGTGCTATGTGTAAAATCTTCATTGCTGTGTCTTAAGAGATTGTGTACGATATCCCTTGCCTATTTCCACTGAATTTTGCCCGTGGAAGTGTTTTATTTTGTGTGAGAATGACAGCATTTGTGAAAGCTTCGGTATTGAGTGGACTGTTATAAACGAGCTACTGGTCGTTAGTGCCTGTGAATTTTGTACAGCTTATTGTTCGACGAAGTTCTAGAAGCAATGAAGTGTGTGTTCCATCCTGACAAGTGACTTTTTACTTGAACTTTCTACACCCACTGGACTTTAGAACGATGAACCCAGAAAACAAGCAGAGTATTCTGCAACAATCTGAAAGCTTCATATGATTCACAAAGCACAGAAATAATGTATGCTCGATGGAAATTTACAACATTCTTCAGCAACAAAATCACTTATCTACACCTTGGCAGGAAAGCGAACAACTCAGCTGAGAGAGAAGGAACAAAAACGTGTCATTCGAATAAAAACAAACAAATAAAAGGCGAATAATTTGAATGAATAAAAGGGGGGTAGGGTGAAATTAGCAAAAAAGAAGATAGCTTCAATTACATAAGAGTAAGTTATATGTGAATTAAAAAGTAATCAGCATGACTCATTAAAGTACTTAATTTAATTTGCTCTTAACACTGGCTTTATTTTAAGTTTTTTTTAAATCTAAAACTCAGTTAACTACCGCGAAAATTTCGCAGGTAAGACCCTATATCGCGAGAGCTTTCTCTCTTGGTCTACGCCTCCGTTCGTCATGCCATGAGCGATTCGAATTAAGTGGGGTGGAGGGGAGCGGGAACAAATGGGTGGCAGTCTTCCCTCCATTGCCCACTCCAATCGAGGGCAAGTCAACAGGCTGGATTCTGTGACGACACTGCAGATTCCTGCAGCCATTTCAGTGTCTTATAGGCTTACTTAACAATGCTGTTTAAAAACGACTCTTAATTGCGGAGAATTATTCTGTACGATCACCCTCTATCCCTCACCATATGCGTGTTCTTGAAATGGGAAAAAAAGGGGGGATCCTCATCGAACAGATCCGTGTGCGTGAACTATCGCATTTGCCGAGGACCTCCTCCGTGTATATGTGTGTGGCGCTGTATGTCAACCTCCCGTACCTCCTCCCCCCTCTATTGATTCAGAGTGTGGCCTTGCTTTCGCTCGCTCAACTCTCCCCTCCCCTTATGTCCTGGACTCTACCTCTTACTTTCGCGCGAGATGAGAGGGGGAGCCGTGCTGGATCGGGCCGGCAATTTTTTGGATCTCAAAACTATTTTCGGTATGCGCTGTCCAAGTCTTTT
Organism: Cheiracanthium punctorium; assembly: GCA_038373885.1. Lineage (NCBI taxonomy): Eukaryota > Metazoa > Arthropoda > Arachnida > Araneae > Cheiracanthiidae > Cheiracanthium > Cheiracanthium punctorium. The sequence goes on along the minus strand of JAWZYV010001044.1, from coordinate 491,546 downwards.
GTGATTTAGGTTTGTCTGTCTGCTGTCAAGTTGCCGTCCATAGACATCGATTGCTGGAAAATTTATACAGATTAAGAAGCACTACGCTATGTAAAGGATTTAATAGTTTGAATGCCCCCCCTCACATAGACTTTCCAACATGACGGTCTATGGACACTCATTGTTTTATTAAGTGTATTTCGGAGACGTACCTCATCTGTTAAACAAAACAAAATGAATGCGGATGGATGAAGTTTATTAATGAAAGATTCTACTTCAGAAAGAGTACACGACTTTGACAGGGTCGAACAAAAGAACCGTCACTGAATTGATTTAGGCAATCAGAGAAGCGATAAAATAAAGATTTGGAGATTTCTCTCTGTGTCTGTTTAGATGAAGTCCACCAAAAATATTCATTTTGAATAGACGTACAAGGAAGTCGTAGTGATTTTTTAAAGTTTATATCTATAAGTCACGTGTTTATATAATATATGAAAATTGGTATTATTTCTACCTTATAAAGATGAATCGCATTTCAGTACTTTCTGTGGGTGAAATGTATTCCCTATACGAGTATTTTAACTCACGATCTCAATCAATTAACGAATTAAAACTTTCTTTTAAAAAAGTGATAGACGTTACAGGGCTTTTGAAATGCTTTGAAGGCAAACCAGTAATGTTAAACGGCTGAAAAAAATCAATAATCCTTCTTCACCAAATGCACTGTGTACTAATGTTAATAGTGATCAGTGTTATCCGTTTGTGGAAAATTGCAAAATACCGTATATTTGAATTTTACCTGATCGCTTCGAAACTGTTATTGGCTCACTGTTTGTAATCTTGCATAGTACGGCTTGTAAAAAAGATATTCTTAATTTTTTCGAGACTATCACGATTGGATTTTATAAAAAGCTATTCAAAAGTTGCATGATTTCTTTCTTAAAAAATCTGGAGCGACTCCACTCGACTTTCCGAACATTAACGATTAAGATCATTATCAAGCATTTAAATAAATTTTAATCGATGAATAATTCAAACATATATATCAAATTGAAGCTCAATCGAATTCGCTGTTTAAACGCTAGCGCAGTTTCAAGAATTTCTCTCCATATGCCATAATATCTGCATTTAAATTAAATTCTACACACGAACGGAGCTAGACAGAGAGCAATTGAATCACACTAGGGCTTCACCCGAAAAGAACGAGCAGGCGGCGATAGAAATTTCAATGGTTAAGCTTTTGAAGCCTGCTTAGAAAGGACTACAATACTTCCACCATTCCTAAACATTCAAAACGGGTGTACTTTTGTATGAGCAGGAAATGTCCGAAAGCCAGATAAGGAAAATTAGACTAGATCTTGACTCGGAAAAGTTACAGAGAGAGCAATTTCATTGGTCTCCGGGTTAAGCGCCAAGAGCAAAAATCACGCCTACGATCTTGGCGATAATATTTTCAGTGTTTACTTTTTAATAACAATATTCTTAATTAATAAATTAGCTTTATCAATTAATAGTTAACAAGAAAATGGGGAAGGTGGGTTTGATTACGTAATGAATAAATAAGAGTTAAAAACCATTGATTGAGGGCGTCTAAAAATCAAAGTAGTAAATCAAAAAAGTAAATTAAAATTTCAAAACAACCGATTTTTAGACACGTAGTTTTTAACTAAGCATCAAAACTGTTTTATCTAATGTAAATTCAATTTCATTGGGTGGCGGGAGCTATAGCTTCCACGTAGATCCGCCTATGTACGTGACTGAATAAGCAATGATGAACACGAGATTACAGATGAAACCATCGTTAATAAGAAAAATGAATCCAGTGATGAAAATCGACGTTAAAATCCTCCATTCAAATGGACTAAAACTATCGAAAGTGCTATTGAATGTATAGAACAAGAAGGAACACCAGTCCTCCTGGTATCTTAAAAAAAGAGATATTGCAGAAGAAAAACACCCAAAGTAACGTAAAACAAAGAACTATTAAGGACTTCCTTAAATTAAAATAACTCTTGAGTTATTGTTAAGGTGACCATACGTTCCGTTTTTAGGTGGCTTGTCCCGTTGTCCCCAAACACAGCTTTGGCACACCGTAATGTCCCGTTTTTAGAAAGAGAACAACCCTCGGTAACGATTTCAATAAAGGCCCCAAAAAATCTAAAATCATTTCTAACAGCAGTGTCTGAAGAAAAGGAGAAAAAAAAAAAAAAAAAAAAAAACTGACCTCCCTCCCCTCTCGAGATGCAAAGAAAATGCCGTGGGGATGTATTGTTTTTTAGTTTGTTCTTTTAATGCTTTTTTTTTGTCTACTATTTCAATTTATTTCTTTTTTTAAAAGTCATGTTCCTCTTTTGCTTGTTCCTCCCCCTTCCCAGATCTCCACTTTATTTTCCCTTTTCACCCTTTCTAAGAATTTTTTCCCTTCAGAATGACAACCTCATTTTTTCTGTATGTCCTTTTGTTTACATTTCTCATTTTTCTGCCTTGTGCCGGATGGTGTTTTTGAAGAAGGGCTCACCCCCATGTACCACCCGAAACGCACGTCTTGCACTATTTTTTATAGTATGTGTGTCTTAGCAAAGGCTTTTTTTTTTCATTGTATTTTAACATTAATATTAACAGGCTTTTTTGCACGTTTTCTTAACAGCTAAAAGATACCCAGACCTGTAAATTTAGTCTTTCTACGCTATTACCTATAAAGCAGTAATGTCCCGTTTTGAGGAAGAAAATAAGTACACTGTTGCCAAAAAAGGAGTAGATGTACCGTTTTGAAGGAAAAAATAAATGGTCACGTTAGTTATCGTAGCAATATCAATTTCGTGTGATGTATCCGTATAACTTTTGTATTTGCTAAAAAAACTAAAAATTTTGTTAAACTAACGATTTATTTTATTTACCATTTCCACCTGGACGGAGTTTTTCTTGGTCTACTTTACAGATAATCGGGCCTGTATTTCTGTCTCTGGGAAAACACGGGGAATAGCAATAAAACAATTATCTTTTTATTTATTAGATGAGCTTAAATCTTTGGCCTGTGCGGAAAGTATGCTATTTTGGTAACTTTTTATATTTGTGAGGCTACTTATGCTACTATTTTTACCTCCTGACACAGTAGTGATGATTATTAGCATACTATGACAACGATTATTGCACCATTTGCTTCTGCACAGTTCTTATGCTCACTGAATTTATGCAAAAGTTCCGTTATCGATCTCTTTGATTCCCCCCCCCCCCCCCCACACACACACACACACACACATCCGAGTTCTTTGTGTAACTCCTATTACGAGGCGCGCATCCAGAGGCGCGGGGCTGAGGCGGCTGCGTCCTCAACCCCCGAAATATGACCCTTTATTTAGCTTACGATTTGATAGTTAGCTTACAATTGATACTTAGTTAACAATTTTGTACACAGCCCCCCCCCCCCAAAATAAAATTTTGACTACGCCATTGCCTATTATCGAAACATACAAGCGTGCGCCATGTATTTTAAAAATCCAGGGGAGAGGGGGGGGGGTAAAAACAAAAAAACTTTGCTTACTTAAGACAGACAAATCGGGGGCAACCGATCAACCGGAATCATGTACACTTTTCATCTAATTTGGAAGTGTTTAAGAGCTTTGTGTGAATGCAGAATAACATAAATTTTTCTCCGCTTGTGCGACCACATGGCGGCAAATGCTCCACTGCGGTCTCATTGCTCTATCGATCCGCTGCAAACTCACACCACTTTTTTTCCAAAACGCGCTCTCGGGGCAGATTACCTTTTCAATCTCCACTTATTTAAGAGTTGATAATGAGATTCCAAAATTCAAACGCGCCACACAATTGCGCTGCCGAGAGAAGTGTGTTGTTTCACCGTCGATGGATATTCTCTTGCCGTTATATTATTATAAATTTATAGAAATTCGAAAGTGGTAAGAATTTTCTAAATTTAGAAGGTCTTTTTCGCAATCAGCGTAGTGGTGGATCCGTGTAAAATAATAATTACGGGGGAAGAGACACAATTTTTAACACTTAACTCACAAGGTTGAAGTTGCGGAAAAAACATTCAAAATACTGGTGTTAGGAGACGAAGGGCTTTGACGGATGAAGACCTAAAGAATTTTTGGTCGAAACGATCGTATCTTATTATAAATAACATTTTATGTTTTTTTTTTTTTTTACACAAAGTTTTTATTCATTTTAAGGTTGAAATTGATTTCAATTTGCCTGTCTGTCCGTCCGTTCGTGCTGAACAGTCGTAAATGTGCATCGATTACTACGAAATTTATACATATTATTCCTAAGTATTATTACTTACCCTATTGAAAAGGGTGTATATAGTACTATTCATGGATCTTTTGCCGAAGTACGCAAAAGCATTTCAATGCATTTCCATCATCAATTTTAAGAGTGATTACGGTATTTTAAACGAAACCAAATTAGAATTATAAGATAAAGTTATCCGTTGAAAAATTTCTAGCACTATACCCTCCTTCCAGGGGCGTAGCCAAGGGATAGGATAGGGAGTCGCAACCCCCCCCCTTCCCCTGAGGAATTTTTTGCGATACAGGATGTATATTCTTTACTCCCTTATCACACACCATTCGTATAAGTGAGTTGCAGTAGTCGTAACCCCCCCCCCCCCGATGAAAAATTTCTGGCTACGCCACTGCCTCCTACATACTATATAGTAGTTTATGGTCCAGGTCGTGTGTCGCTGGACAGAAGGCGAATAAAATAGGCCCCACAGTGTAATCTCCCCTTCCAACCTAAAAAATCTCATTCGTATATTCTGAAAAGTTTTAAATAGTCCCCCCTCCCCCCCATTCCAAACACAAAATTTTATTCTAATAGCATAGTATAAAAAGTATATGAAATAAATAACTCAAAATGTGTTACACAAAGTTGACAATTTTCAAATAATAATTTCGCTTAGACAACAGGAGTTTACAATAAGCGATTATTCGTTTTACCAAAACAGAATAACTAATTCTGTCTGATTTAGCGCGATCTTCGCATTAGGTACGATCTGGCAAAATGGTATCTTTGAAAGCAGGGTGAATCTAAACCGCGAATTCCAAAATGTTAGAACCCAGTATCCAGTTTGCTATCAGTAGAAATACTTGGTGGAGTTAACTACGCCATTATAGCAGTTATAGCACACTTTGGATATTTGCCAGCTCGGCGAGATGACATAATTCGTGGTGCTAATACGTAAATCTGCAAATTATTATGTATATGAAAATATGGATAACGGTTTACCGGGAACCTTAAATGTGCAGTAATTATAGGTTGTGAGCATGTGTAAATAGCCAAATAATGAAAAGTCGCCATGGGTGGCAAGCTATCCTAGCTGTTCCGTAGTTTTTATCAAAGAAAACGTCTGAAGTACTGTTTTCTTAGAGCTAATTATTAACTATACATATACGCAAGTCGCTAAATTATGAAAAATCGTCATAATTGGCTAATACGCAAGGTGTTCCATGGGTTTCACATAATTAGAAATAGTGTGAAGTTTAAATTTTTATGTTCCAAGGAACATGCTAGAACCAAGCAATGTATAGCTCGGTAACATTCTATGTGATCCATCCTTTGGATTTTGTCTGTTGAAATTATGTCTTTTTTACGAATAAGCCTTATTAGGGTCCGAATGCTTCATACGAAAAGCGAGTCTAGGGTCCTTGGCCCCTAGTTTTTTCTAAAATTACAGAGGAGTAGTATGTGATTTAGCGCCCGAGTTTGAGAAGTCCTCGTTTATATTAGAATCTGAAGGGAAATTCTAAAAAACTTATTTATAAAATTTTCGCCAAGATAACTGTTATTTGTGTTATTGCTGTTCTGTTATATGCTTTTACCCGTTTGGTACTTTTGGGACCATGATACGGCGTCAAATATTCTCATTCCCTTTGTGGGGAAAATCTTTGCTTCTGGCTATGTGCCTTTAGATACTTCGGGAGAGGTCTATTTGTTCGATACTCCCCTGGCAGTAGAGTAAAATATCATTTAATTTATTATCATTTCATGAGTGTTGTGTCGAAATGGATAACAGATGAGTCTGATTTGCAGTTTTTGTACAAGGAGAGACACCCTTATTTTTTTTATTTATTGTTTTCCATTTTGCAGCCAGCCATCCCTAGTTGCTCGAAATTAAATGCATTCCTCTACGTGAACAAAATTTTACAGTCATTAGTTTAGCATTCAAGGGTGCAATTCGAAGAAATAAAATCTTCCTCACGGCCTACGTACACAAATTAAAATAAGCTAATTGCACAGAGTCTTTAAAAAAGTCTGCATGATTCTAAGTTACTACATACCGCAGGTACTACATACCGCAATTAAATGAAACAACGGAGCCTTTTGTAAAACTTTTGAAAAAAAATTCTTCAACATGGAATTCTACTGCCAAAATTTCCGAAACGTGACACATCCTACTAAATTTCAGATTTTTAAGGATTTTTTCTGAAAGTTTCACTATCGATACAGGTTTATCGCTTATTGCAGTGTATAGCAATGGTGCGCAAACTATTTTCATTTGTGACCCCCTGTTTTGTGTAAAATTTTGTCGCCACCCCTGGATAGACAGTACACATTTTGTTTAATTGACAACGAGGTTACATTGCTTTCTGGGATTTGCTCTTACAGGGAAAAGAGAGTCGTGACGTTACCTTTTGAAATAACGCTTTTTTAAATTACCATCATAAAAATGTTATACAAGTTGTAACATCATAAAAATCAGTTAATGAATCAACACATAATTTTATGAATCAATGCTTTATTTATGCATATGGATATAAATATTTTTAAATGAAAAATACTTAAAAAAAACTTTGCATAATAAAAAGTCAATTTGAAATATGTGCTTGCAAAGAGCTCATGATTGCTTCTATATTCGGATCTGTATTGGAAATCGCAAGTCGTAAGTCATCCTTTGGATCCAATCGAGATCGATGTTTTGTTTTAATGGAAAATAATTTTGAAGATCACTATGTATGATTAATTTGCAAATCACTATGCATGATAAGGGGGTTTTGAAGCCCTGTGATAGCGATCGCGAATATAGCGCTCGTAAAATAATAATTGTCAGTTTCTTCTCTTGTATTATTTCAGTTCTTTGAAATGAATAATTGTAGATTTTTCATAAATTTGAATCTCTTTTAATTTGGCGACCCCCAAAAATTTTCTCACGACCCCTCCGGGGGTCGCGACCCCCCGGTTTGCGCACCGCTGGTGTATTACAGCTTGTAAAGAGGTAGTCTAAAAGTCTTGAAGTGCATGACGTAATTAGTTTATTTCTATTTATGTACCAAAATCACAAGGTTTTTTTTCGAACTACACCAGTAAGGGTATAGTTCAAAAAAACAAAATCTCCCCACAGTCTAGGTACACAAATTAAAATAAACTAATTGCGCCAGGGGCTCGAAAAAATTCAGGATTTTTTTCCGGGGGACAAAGTGGGACTATCCTAAAGTAAACTTCCTAATCATATTTTTTAACGTTAATCCAGATATTTTTTGTCAAATATCTTTCAAAACCCTTTTTTAAACTTATTGTTTTAAGATACAATCTCCATTTAAATTATTTTAAATTATAATTAGCCGAAATCTTTCTATACTATTAAAATCTGTGCGCGTCTGTGTGTGTGTGTTTGTGTGTGTGTAGCATCATCTCCTCCTAAACGGCTGGGAGTTGTGTTTCGAACGAGGTATCCACGAATTCGGAAAATTTCGAGAAAGAACCTCCGCTAATTTAAATTTCGAAATTCGAATTAGTTTAGGAGATATTGATAAAAAACCCCATCAAAAACGCTAATTTTTGCTCTCTGCAATTCCGCGATTGTAACCCCTGTAGTCAAAAAAGTGAGAAATAAGCATCGAGGTTGCCATGTTTGGCTATTTTATTAAATTATTTAGACTCCTGCAGTAAAAATAAAAGAATAATGATTTTTTTCTGTTTAGATTATTTACAAAGTTATTTTTTAATTAAAATATTGCGTTCATGTTAAATCAGAGCTGGAATTCAATGTTTTTTTTTGTGTAAAAGAATAAGGGATTGAGAGATTTCCGAGACTAATATGTATATTTTTTAGTTTGGCCGAAAAAAAAATGGCTCATTTGGCGATTTTGAGAAAGTAGTACGTTCTGTCGATTTGTACAGTTTTGGGCTTGGCGCAAATTACTGAGAGCGTAACGAAACAAGTATAAGTTTACGGCGCTATACTTCGATTTTTCATATAGAAATAATGCAGTTATTAAGGCGATTTTAAACGATCTATAGAATTTTCACCAAAAATTAAGTAAACTGATTTAAGTTAGAGGAATTCCGCCAAATTTCAGAAAATTGAAATTCTCGCATTTTGTACATGGTAGTTAACGGTGATTAAAACCCGTTATAGTTAATAATAATTTAAATAACTGCTACTTATCAATAATATTCCTGAATTAAATTTTGGCGATGGAACCATATAAATGATAGATAACTATTTCCCATTTTGATTGCTGTTAAATCAATGCTTCGAATGATTTCCTGAAAACAAAAAAATCTTGCAAAATGGTGTATGTTGGCATTTGGCGATCGAAGTACCGTGTAATAAATAATTGATTCTTATTTGTTAAAGCAGCGCTACGGAAGTTTCTTTTACTAAAAGCTGTTAGAAAGGCGTAATTAACACTGTCTAATGTATTTTTTGTTTTACGAATTGAAATGTATGTTGATTCCTACTTTAGTACATTTCTTAGCAAAGTTGGCGAAAAATATTCAAATGTAGTGCAGCTCTGTACATATTATTAATTCCATTCCACAATTGAGATGAGCCGATGTCACTAGCGTATGCATAGATATTTTTTTTAAATTCCGCCAAACAAAGTATTGCGTATTGATTTTAGTGTCAAGTTTAATTTGTGGTTTGAGCTATTGGCCATCGACTGGCGGCTTTAATTTCGCCAGTATGGCAGTTCTAGCAAAGTAAACATGAATAACTCATTTCATGTTCTATTTTTAACATTGCTATAATTTCCGTAGCAACGGAATCCATTGTTGCCACTTAAGTTGTTAAATTTAACAATTAAGTGAAACCACTCATTTCTACAGCTTTTAAGACTCGAAAAAGTGAAAGCGCATCAAACGTGAAATAAATAGAACTAACTGTAACAGACTTGCACTTTAAAAATAATCGAAGTTTTCATGCAATTCTACATATCTTTAATTTTATTTCCTTCGCGTGTGGATGTCATTTTTTACGTCATTTTTGCTGTTTTGCTGGCAGATTATCCGGAGCAGCACATAACCTCTAATGTATTTGCTCCTCCTGACATAAGCAAGAGCGTATGTCCGGCGCTTATTTGTGTAACCCCACTGTGTTAATCAGATTTTTCTGGTGTCAGATTTTTAGACCATTTTTTACCGCGGAGATTCCGATCCTGAAGTATATTGATCACTGATAAATGAAAAAAAAAGATCAATTATATGCAAGCAGGAGTAGCCAAAAATTTTCATGGGAATGTTACGGGAGTTAAGAATATACATTTTCTATGGCAAAAAACTCTACATGGGGGGGTTGTGACCCCCTATCGCCTCCTTGGCTACGCCACTGTACGCAAGCATCAGTTGTCACGTCATGAAAAACCGTCGTAGATGGCAAACTCCGAAGTTGTTCTGAGGGTTATACAAAATTAAAAATTTTGCTTTTAGTAAATTTTACTTTTGATACAGTTCGAATATTTGGTTTTAATACATTTCGGCCACCAAGGTAAGATGAAATGTTACTAAATACGCCAACCCAGAATTTTCTTAACTATTGAATTTGACACTATGCAACTACAGTAGATTCCCTATATATGGTAGATACGTTCCGTGTTATAGGAATCCGTGTTGTACGGGTCCTGCACTATACTCCACCTGGAGTGTGGACTGCGCGGTATAATCGCGGCAAAACTTATTTGCGCTCCGTAAAAATGCAATGATGGTTGGTGCATGTCCATTCAAAAGGAATGTTAATTACAGGAGCTAAGGCGTCATAATATCAGAACATATGTCTCATTTCATCGTGCTGTACGAGTCTCTTTTAACGTGTTACACGAAAACGATCGTAATGTTTTCGTCGTGTTCTAAGAATTCGTGTTGTAGACCCATGTTATAAAGGGGTCAACTGTAACCTGTAAAAAATGAAATTAGTTATTTATTTATTGCGAATTGACAGTGAGATAAACGTCATTTGTCACTTTTATGTAACAAGTGTGATACTGCATTAAGAGTTCAATAAGGGTAATAAGCTTTTTCTCAGAAGTTACATCACGAACGTTTTCATTTACAAAAGCGACATGATTTTCACCGGAGCAGGGTACATTTTTGACTTTTAAACGTAAATGATGCATCCATTGTTTCATGTAGGTTTTTTAATTTAAGTAAAATTTAATAAAGTCGTGTGTAACATAACTGCTCTAATGCATTGTTCACGCTTTGAGAAATGCAAGATAAAATTGTTGTCAACATCATGTAACGTTATTTATGTGGTATATACTATATATACTAAACCTCAATGTGGTATATACTAAACCTCACAAAACGAATTATTTGATGTAGAAATCGGGCATTTTTCGAAAGAGAAAAGTTTTGTCTGCATACCATAAAGTTCTTTCTTTTTTGATAGTCAGTCACATTGACGTAGTTTTTGTGTCATGTTGCAATCGTCTAAAATTTGCACTCATGACGTCAACTTTTAGTCACGATTCAAGTATTTTTTCACGTTTTGAGATTCCTCATTACTGGGCTTAATTCGAATTGTATATGTGTTAGGAAAATATGCGTTTCCCACCGTGCGGAGAACGGGCAAGCAGCTAGTATATAATAAAATCCGAGAGTAAGCATTGTATGTAGCTATGTATGTAGGTAGGTAGGTTTGTGACCTCCGATCTTCTTGCGCGCGTCTGGATCGCATTGCGCCGAGACGGTTGGTCGCAGACCTACTGAATTTTGCATACGGCTTCGCTAGGACAGATCCTAACACGCCTCGGAGCGATTTTTTCGAAATTCGAATTAGAAAATGTTTTATTTTATGTTTTGTCCGATTTTTAGCGATTTTTTTTTTCATAATACGTAATAACGTCGGTAATTGCACTCGCAGTAAAACGATTTTTGCATCATCGGATAGAGGAAAAATTTTTCTTTCGAAAACAGTTTGTTTTGACTATGCAGGGATGCTAATTCTGCGCCGAAACACAAATTCTTGCGCCGAACTGCGCTTTTAGCCGGTCTGCGCCGAATACGTCTTTTGACTCTTTCAGGGTGCGTCGAAACACAAATATTGCGCCGAACTGCGCTTTTAGCCGATTTTTGCGCTGGTCTGCGCCGAATACATCATTTTGACTCTTTGTTAAATTTTTGCCACGCTCATTTATCTTTTAACGCGTGTATGGAAAGCTAGTTATCAGTAAGAAAGATTCAAACTGCGTACGAAAGCTGCATTCCGAAGCCATTCTACCCGCCCCGGATCGGACCAGTCGGGCTTTGTTAGTCACCTCAATCAGGGCCGGCCAGATAGGCAAACAAGTAATCATCGCAACGGGCACCGTTTTTTGTTTATGAAGGGGCTCGATTTCCAACTTAAAACCATAAAAGCAATTTTGAAAAAAGTAAAAGGGACGTCTTTTTCTACGTTTGCAGGGTGGAGTGGGTGTCATGTACCGCAGGGCCGCCCCTGATCTAAACCAGACCGGTCCGTAAAGAAAACAGTATATTACGGTTACGTCCCAGCCCCTAAAAAATCACGGTTTATGACCCGGCTCGTAGCAAGAATGAAAATTGGAAGCATGACCGGTTTAGAAATCAGAATCTAGGCTGTCTGAATTAATAGAATATTTCATTTCAAAATAATCCGGAAATCCGCTGCCAGTGGTGTAGTCGCGGGGGGTAGAGATCTGTGCGGGCCCAGGCTTTTGCAGCACGATTCATTCAAGGCACGGGCTGACCTCAGCATTTTCTAGAATGGACCGGAACAAGCGTATACTCTTAAAGACGGTCCTCTGCGCTTGCAAAATCGAGCCTTTCCGGAAATTTTTGCTCTCCTAAAATTTGGACAAGACCAAACGATTGGCTTGTGATTCCTCCCCCCCCCCCCTCCTTAAATCATGATTAATATACGATCTGGACCGGGTCTGAATTTTTTATTTTGATTAAATGCCGGGCCGGGCTAGACATTTTCGGCCCGTGAAGATCATGAGCGGGGAGATGCCGTCTCACTACTTTTTCATTCGAGCTTATGTCAGCAAAAGTAAGCGTTCTTCACTTTTTATCATGGACGCATGATTTTTGAGTCTTCAGTTGCGAGTATTCCTAAACCTTTTTTCTTAAAACTACACCACTGTTTTTCTTTTTGTGTGTGTGCAGGCTCTACGAGAGGGGGCAGACGGGGCGACGCCCCTGGGCCCGTGTTCAGCCAAAGTGCGTCCGCAAATTTTTCAGAATGTGTTACGAATTTCATTTATAGATCCGTAATTAAAATCTTTATTTTAAAATAGACTAAATTTTTAATACATAATTCTAGAATGATATAAACGGCAGAAATGTTAGTTCTACCATTTAAATATTAGTATTTTTACAACCTTCGAACATGCATTAAAAGTACCATTGCATATAAGAAATACTTCCCTCCCACTCTCTTTCCATTTAGCATTTATATGAAAACCATTAAAAAGAGCACTTTCACACACACACAAAAAAAATTCCTTCCGTCCATGTAAATCCATGTATTCTTTTTACCAAGTTGCTGATAGCATAGCCTGTATACACCCTTTTTTTTTTTCCAGAGCTTTCCTAAAGTGCTTTCAAATAGTGTTTTGCTTTTAGCAAATGGTGTTTGCTTGCAAACTTTGCTTTTCTTGTATGCATTTATTGTGTTCCTAAATCTTCTATTTTATGCTCCAAAATCATGTTAATTCTGATCTCGAATCTTAGTTTTCCTCTCGGAAACTATTTTTTTGTGCTCCCGAGGTGCTCCCAAATGGAATTTTTCTGCTCCCAAATAGAATTTTTCTGCTCCCAAATGAAATTTTTCTGCTCCCGAGGTGCTCCCAAATGAAATTTTTTCTGCTCCCGGGGTGCTCCCAAATCGAGTGTTGGAGTTAACATCCCTGACTATGCAACATATTTTGCCGATTTTTGAGAATTTTTAAAAAGAATTTCTCTTTTGACGACGTTTGCGTAAAAATAATTTTAAAACTGTTGCATCTTTCATTCTATCTGTCATAACTTTTTTATATTTCGGCAAAAGATGGAGCATAAAATTTTCCCCTTTTTAAACGAAGAACGGAGGGAAAATATAAATTAGGATATTTTTTACGAATTTTTATGTAAAGTAGGATTTGAATTCAACAACAGCTGTTTCAAGATTTCGGTATGATATCTTCCGCTATGGTTGTCTTGGAAACAGTAACAATGAATAAAATTGCCATTTGAAAAACATAAATAAAATGACTTTAAAATAACTGAGTTTCCACATGTGAAATCTACGTCATTTTGATCTAACGAGATTAAAACCCCTTTCGAAACTCAATCAGAATAACGGGCTCACAAACAAAACATACTCCACGCACGAAATTATTCCCTATTTTATATTACGTTGCCAGAAAAAGAATTGAATGCTGCTTTTTTCAACAATGAATTGTCCAGTATTATTTTCGATATAATTTTTAAACGGGACACGTTTTCGAATCACAGGAAATATTTTACGTGCAAAATACGCCAATCTGACAAGAATTATGCATGAAAATGCATGGAGAGCTGTTTTAATGGCAGCCATACAGTGAAATGATTATCGTTTATGCTAATGCATAAATTGCAAAGAATCACCAAAGAATACATTCGTGGCAAATGTCTAAAACGTTTCTTTAAATGAAGCATTAAGATGGAAAAACGAAAATATATTGGCATCAATAAAAGATTGAGTAATAGTTAGTAGATATGCTTGGGCAATATTGATCAAAGCAGAATATACCGCATTAATAAATATTTCGTGAAACTATTCGTTTCTATTCATTTTTCAACAGCCGTCTTACATCACAGCTAACTAAACATTAAATAATGCTACGTCGCGTTAATATATCCCGTGGTAGTTTCAACAGAAAAGACTGTACCTGAACTTTTTTTTTCTTGGAGATTGTTTTGTCACAAGTAGATATCATCACATTTTAGGAAAATGTTCTCTTCTTGCCTTGCGAAGAACGGGTACACACACCTATTTAATCTATATAAATAAAATTAGACTTTTGTCTGTACATTATAAAATAAAACGCTTCTCCACATCATGTGGTATCTATGGTATAACTTAAATCTTAAAAGAGTATGATGTAGAAATGAAACATTTTGAAAGTTAGGAATTTTCGCTGCAAACCGTCAAGCTTTTCTGATCGCGAATGACAGGGATATAGTTTTATGTGTCATAATATAACAATGGTCTCAGGTCAGTACTTATGCTAAATTAACGAATAACTAATGAGCAACTTTACGGGAAGAGTCAAATCATTTTGTTTATTTTTAGATTCCACATTACAAGTGGTAGCAATTTCTTTGCCTCCATCCACATGTCCCGTTTGCCACCTCCTTGCTATGCTACTAGCGGTCCTGATGCCTCACCATGACACAGTGGTTATATCACTGAAAATGGTAGACGGCCGATGTGTGAAGGTCCTGGGTTCGGGTCCCATCACGCGGTCGTCGATCTAACGGTCTGGAGTTTTGGTAGGTTTTCTCCAGATGTAACGTGAATACGCGTTAGAACCCCTAGAAAGTCCTCCTACCAAGGCACCCCTCATCTTAGGCAGATACCCCTCGCGCAGGTTTGCCTTAATTACACACAATCACAATCGATCTAGCGGTCCTGCTAATATCGAAACCTATTCGGATGTTCTTACAAACTTTCAGACGATAGATAATTTTTCTTCAATCTAAAACGATAAAACACCAAGGATTACTACGGAAAAAGCACAAATACAGATGGTGTTTACACATTTTTAGAACGATTTCGGAGCCGTTTAATTAATGTTTAAAATGTAAAGACTTTTTTTTAAATGTTCGATCTGATAGCCTTTTTTCTGGACTATAAGTCTGCATCGTGATTTCCATGATAGAAGAGCTTTTCGTAAAATTTACAGGGGTATTGCTTTCCATTCCTCTTCCACTACTTTCCAGAGTCCATCTATCGTGGTGGGTTTGCGTTTAGAAAGAGCTCTTTTTAACAGACCAAAGGCACAATAGTCCATAGGTGAAACGTCAGGGGACTTCGCAGGAATATGTTGAAAAGGTATATATGCAATACCTGTATCAGTCTTCATTTTTTCAAGGAATGCAATGGTAGTTTTCGAAGTATGACGTTTCGAAGTTTGCGTTGAGCCACATGTCTCTGCAAAAGCTGGAGAACATTATGTTTTTTAGCTTTTTCAAGTTGTAAATCTTGGTTTAATATTTTATTTATTGTTGCTACAGACAGTATCTAAAGACTGCAATTGATCTCTGTGTTGGCGGAAGTCTTCTTTCCATGTAGAAATAATGATTAACGGTTTTTACTTTGCCGATTAATAACTTTGCGTATTTTGCACGTAGAAATTTTAATACCATGCATTTCACAACGTTTTTTAATTATGGAATAAGAATATTTCTCTTCGGAAAGCGCAAAAACATATCCTTCAATCCACAGCTTGTTTACATATGACATTTTGAAAGAAGAATAAATTTAAAAGTAGCAGACGATATTTCTCATTTCAAATAATAAGCTGCTGCCAAAATTTTTTATTCCGAAGCATTTACTTTTTTAAATTCTTTATCGAATTCGTTCTAAAAATGTGTGAACACCCTCTGTATATTTGCCTCAAAAGAAAAGAAAAAGCAACTGCGAGAATAACCGATTTTTTAAATGTAAATTCAAATAAATGATGATATAATATCGGCTGTTCGAGCCTCGTCAGGGGGAGACCCCTCCCCCCTAATTTTTTAGTTTCATTATTGCCCTATTAAAACAATATTGACTATAACGATTAGTCATTTTATCTCTCATCTTTCGTGTATTTCGCCTGGTAACCCTATGGTGAAATTTTTATTATTGTAACCTATTTATAGAAAAATACATGCGGTGCATATTCTACAGCTTACGAAATATGTAACAATAGATTAATAATAGTATAACGATAATAATAGTGAATAGATTAATAATAGTATAACGATAATAGTGAATAGATTAATAATAGTGAACTAATAGTATTTAAATAAACGGATGAAATTTTAAACAATCATTTTATGAAATAAATGCAACCCCTACACATTGTTGCCACATTTTCGTATAACATTTTACAAAACGGATAAAATTTTTAAACAATCATTTTACAAATAAATGCAACCTTACGGAACTCATAGAAATCAGTGGTTTACGTAACACATACTAACATTTTCAGCTGACATTTATTCTTACTTTTATATCGCAGTTTGTGTCTCATTTTTATGTCACATTTTCAATAAATGGGCGAGAGATAAATTGACATAGTCATTAAAAACAACAATTTTGTCACTATTATTAATTTGATTTTGATGTTTAAAATTAAATCTCTAAACAACAACCACCTCCGAAGAACGGTCACTTTAGGATAGTCCCACATTTGGCCGTTATTCAGAGGTTTCTCTGTATTGGTAAGTTGATTTCAGATAGTTCGAAAAGAGGTTTTTAGTGAATCGTTCTAATCGCGGAGAATATTAAGGACGTTTTCTCTCGGGTTCTTAGAAGGGGATGATTATTAAAATCGGGGAGAGTTTAAAACGAAACCTGTGCAATTTACATTAAATGGATGACGTATGAAAAGTGTTGGAAGCGGGAAAACTGAGCATTTCTCCCAGCGATCGTAAGGTAATGAAATGTTCCGATGCTGACCCGTGACGTCAGCTGTGCATCGCGTGACGTCAACCCGTTGTAGTGGGGCCTTCGCGAACATAGGAGACTGCTCTGTTCGCGAAGGCCACGGTTGTACCATCTCTTTGTTGGGTGATCGAAAGCTCTCGGGAAGTGGATGAATTTTTTTTTTTTAAACTATTAAATTATTATTACTTTGATCGGCTTAAAGTGGTGGGGGCGCTAGCTTTCTTTTATTTTTAGTCATGGGTGACAGAATTATAATTACAAATTAAATCGATTTAATTATTGAAAATTAACAAACTTCCACTGTCCTCCCAGTTTGTGGATTTTAATAGAAAAGATTATGGTTTACGTATGTAAATGACTTAAAATCTTTACAGTGGGAGGGCATTAGACTATTAAATCATATAGCAATCTAACATCCCCATCCTTTTTATAAGAAAGGTAAAGCTTTAAGATATTCAGATGAATACAACACTTCTTATAAAATTTTCCTTTCTTTTGACATCGAATTAGCTTTTTGTATTGGATTGAGCAAAAATTTCCAATCCATGCCTATTGTTGTACATATTATTCCCAAACAGTTTGCACTTTCTGACCTAAAAATGCTGACCTATTAATAATAATTTTTAATCCCCCCCTCCCTTTTCACTAATAATATATTCACTGTTAATTAACTTCTTTAAGAATGCAGTATTTTTCTACTTTTTTTACTTCAGCCATTACTTTTGTATAAATTGTGATTCCAGGTCTTCAGTAAAAAAAAAAAAGAATTAAAGAAGGGGGGGACTTAGCAAACATGGTTGCTGTGACACATATACTTTTGTCTTTTTTAAAGGTTTTTTATGAAGTGAGCATTGTAAACTTTTGACGCTCTAACCCCTTCAGTATTGGAAGGAAAGAGAGCGGATGTTTTAGTCCTTGAATTTTTTAGCATTATTCAGGTATAAAAATGATTAATTTAAAAAAAAAACATAATACAGCTATGAGTATATGTATAAGTAAGTTATTTCATTAATAATTGTTTGTTTCTCTTAATAGCGGACCCTGAACAAGGATCGTGGGAAAGTGGATTGTCTTATGAATGCCGTACACTCTTATTTAAATCATTGCACAATTTAATAGAAAGGTAAAAATATGTGTACATTCATTACGTTCATAAAATTAGAATTGAAACAGTTTCTATTGTTGATGAGAAAGGTTAACCTATTATTTTAATTTTCAGGTGCTTACTTTCCAATGGTTATGCACGCATTAATAGATGGTTTGTAAAACCTTATGACAGTGATAAAACCATGGAGAGGTAATTTTTCTTTTTTTCAGTTAGTGATAAAATTGGCTTTTTTTTTCTTATTTTATTTACAGGGATCCCAGTCGTCCTATATGTCCTATATTGAATCCTATATCCTATAAATATTATACGTTTAAAAGAAAAAAATGCAGCAAACTTCTACAGCAATATTGGCTCAGAAAAGTTTTTCTGTTTATGGGTGCACATTAAACAAAAAATCAGTTGGCCAACTTTGTTTTTATATTTCCCTATTCTGTTTTAGGGTGTGTGTGTGTGTGTATCTATATATATATTAAGGTGCTTATTTATTTATTTATTTATTTATTATTTTTTTTTAAGTATTTTGTTCTCACAATGCAGTTTTTTTACATTATTCAAAAATATAATGCGGGCGAAATTTAAGTTCAATCGAATAATATTTAGAGGTCACCCAATGCAATTGAATTCTGTTGAAAATTGGCAAAATGGACAATGAAGAATACTGTATAATGCCAATACCCAAAATAATGAATGGTCAAAGATTTTTTCAGAAGAGTAAAAATACTCTTTAACCATTTTAGAAGGAGTATTTTCCTATCCACAACACTAATTAAAAGCAATGAACAATTATGCTACATTTTCAAATGCATAATTAAATTGCATTTAACACATAAATCATATATAATAACTGATTACAGTTAACACTAACAGTGTTTCTAGATTGTGTAAATTTCATTGTTTACATTAAAAGTTATCGCAGATTTCAGAGAGTTGACAGTAAATAAAAATCATTTTCAAGGGGAAATCTTGCCGTGATCCCAGATCATAAAACGGAAATTTATATGTAAAAGCAATGAGTAAAAACATGCACTCTGAAATTCTTAAAGCATATTCTAAATTTCTAAGGCGTGAAATAGGCATCCAATATATATATATATATATACATATATATATATATATATATATATATACACACCCAAATACAAAATTATATTCTAATGACTTACTTTTTTTTTCAGTTCCCAACTTTCATTCAGTTTTAACTTCTTCATTCATGGAGAAAGCACAGTTTGTGCAAGTGTCGATGTCAGACAACGAATACTAGTATGTCAGCTTTCACGCCATCATCTGTCATTAGCGCAAGGGTCTCATAGTGGGTTAAAAGGTAACAATAATGAACCTTTTACTTTTGCCTATTATAATACTAATCATGTGTTTTTCAAGGGATTTCTTTTCTGTTTTTTGACTTGTTTGATTGAATCTGTCAAAAATTGACAACTTAAATTAATTTAATCAGTAAAACCTACATATTTTAAATTTATCTCAAGCAACATTTATATTATTTGTTGCTCCTAAGAACAAAACATCATGCCTACGATCCTCAGCGTACCAGTAGGAAATAGAAACAGAGACGAAATAGACTAAAATCAATTTATTAAGAGATAACCCATAATTACATTTTACAAAAATTACATTATTTATCATCTTATGGTCTCGTGAGCCTACATTATAAAGTATTAAACATTACTAAGCATTAAAGCTAAATTCGTTTAGAAACTAAGTTTTAAATTTATATTTAAAAAAGATTACATATTTAACTTTACAGTCTGACACTGCAGCCAAAATGTTTCTATTTCATTTACATTTTACATAAAAGAAAAAACTTGCAATTCACAGTGTAAAAATAAAATAAATTTAGAAGCGGCATTCACTTTTACGGCAATTGGCTGAACTTGGCAGTTTTCCGGGAGCACAAGGCGAAGATCAAGAACTTTTATACAGCGGTAGAAATGGCTGGCGGATGTAGTGTCCAATCTGGGATAGCTACGTTAAAGAGCAAAGAAATTTGAATGCGGCGAATCGGATAATATTTGCATATGACTCTTATTTGTTGAAAGAAGATTCACATGCTAAATTAGCACTAAAAGGAAATTAAACTCAGCGAGAAGCGTAGGAACTTCTCAACTTTGCGGATAAAGATTGTTTTGGTTTGATAATTAATGCTCATGCGGCCGTTTACATAAAACAGATTGCTGTTACGACTGCACAGCACATGACGATGACGGGAGAGCAGGTTTGAGTTTTAAAACTTAAGAAAAGGTTTATTTATTCAAACTTTAGTTTAATTTTATTGAAGCTATTAAAATATTAATCAGAGTTTAAGTTATTAAGGTATTTAAAGTTTTTAAAGAATAAATGCTAAGTTTTTAAAAGGATAAGTCCCTACATTATTTTTAGAATTTTTTCTTTTAAAAAATGCAGGTAGAAATTAGTCCTTTAATATCTGGCGCTAACTGTAAAATTTATTGGCATTGTGCCAAAATAAACAGCTAAGATTGTAAAACTCGCAATGTTACCCACTTTTTTCCATTAAGATTTTGTGGCATGTACCAAGTCTTTTTAATTAAAAAATTTAACAATTTCTGCTACAGAAACAGTGCAGTTATGTGACAAGATATATTTTATATTATACAATCAAACTTTGTCAGTACAAAGTCAAACTGGCAGTTATTTTAAATAAACTAAATCTTATAAATAAAACTTGTAAAAAAAAATTAAAACTAATATTTGGATATGCCTAGCTTATGTTTTATCAGGGTGACGACAGGTCAGGGAAATCATGAAAAAATCATGGTACTTTATTGATTAGGAATAACTTTCATTTTGCTTTGTGAACAAGACTGTTAGACCATTGTTAATCTTGTGTGTCTGACTCGCAGGTTTGTTCTGGATATACGATACTCAACTGATGCAGACACTTTATGAATTTGAACCAGGATACTGATCGCATGAGAACCTAGAAATAGAAATGTGAATCAGAGACTCAAATGATGTATGCAATGTACAAATTCAAAACTGCAAGTATTCGGACTCGTACTAAGATACGAATCATACAATAAATCAGAGTTACGAATCATATAGGCATGTGAATCAATCGGACATACAAATGGAAATATGAAGCACTTTTTTTGGGTCAAAACATCTTGGTGATCCAGTAACGAGTCCTGTTCAAAAGTAACAATTCGATGACCCTTGTCCTTGTGGTGAATTGGTGATTGCCCTTTTTGCCCAGTGGGTAGAATTTCGAGGTTATTGTGACACCTCTCCCCTTATTCCACTCTGGAGTTTTCTAACAGTTGTCACATTAATTTTGATCACGTCTAGTATGTGCAACGATCATGGAAAAATCGGGGAACTTTTTTCTCAATTTCTGTAGCCACCCGCTTATGTAAGCTGGTATTTCATTGAACACAGTTTCATGTTAAGAAGCTCAACTCAAGAATCAATTCAGGAAGAGAGTGTAGGGGACTGCAATATGCAAATTGAAAATGTCAAAAGAAGAAGTCATGCAATAATGCATGTAAATGTCATGAAATTCTTCAAAAATATGTGAGGTAGTTAAAATTTTCAAATTTGGAAGAAAAAATATTTTTGTACAATTAACTTTTTTTCGATGTTTATGATATTAGATAGATTAAACATTTAAATTAATTTGATTACTTAGAATAAATCATGTAGTGCTTACTCCTCTTACACTTTTTGAAACAGTCGAAATGAATCACCTGAAACATGCTGAACAAATGGATGATTTTGCTGTACAAATAAAGTATTTGAATGCTTGCTGTTATCAGTGAATTGGATTGCAAGTTTAAGCTGCATATGAATGTTTTATTAGTGTCTGAATTAATGAAAGAAATAAGTCTAAATTCATTCTTGTAAAGAAAAATAAAAGAAGGGGTGGTGAAAAAGGGGAATTGTAGTTGAAAAGTATTTTGACTTGGTAAAAAAAAAAAAAAAAAAATGTTGTCTGTGTTCCATTCTAATGTAAATAAATTTGTGTTTCAGTGATATTATGTCCATATGGTTTGGCAGGCACATTAACAGGCCAATGTTATAAGGACACAGATTTACTATCACAAAGGATATTAAATGATTGGAGTCATTTTTATCCTGTAAGATCAAGAAAAGTGAAAGAATTGGTGTCAGAGGATGATCATATCATGGCTGCTGTAGAAATTATTACTGGTAAATTCTTGTTACATTTTTATTCAGTATAATTATTTCTTGTCCTTTTCTTGTTACATATTCCCAGGTAGCCCAACTAATCTCCGATGTCTACTAACATTTAGAGAATACTCAATAATGCTCTCTGAATGAGTAACATTCAGAGAACATAGTTTTGCTGCTTGGGTTCGCTGTCTAATCCAACCTCTGTCTTAATTTTTTTTCAAAATTCATTAAAAAATGTTTCCCCTTCCCCTTTTCATTTCTGTAAATCATCAACCCTAAGCTTTAACTGATTTTAAATTTTGTGATAAAATCCTGTATTATGACACGGTGTTCTCCCTAGAAAAATTTGTCATCCAGGTGGACATCCAAAAATAAATAGTATCATTATTCATTTACAGTGTATTGTTTGTATAGTTACTTAAGCTTATTTTCAAACAGTATTTTATTTGATTATCAAACAGTATATTTTAATAAATTTCATAACATAATCTATTTGCAGCTTATTTAAAAGAAAAGAAAAATATCAATACTTATGCAATCAATATTTCAGTCAAATTTTGCAATCAATAGTGATTTTCTTAAATGAAAAGTTAACTTAGAAGGATTTTCACATTTTAAATTATCAAAATTTGTTAAGTAGGAAGGTCTCTATGTTAAATACAGAATGAGTATGCACAAAGATGAAAAAAGAGAAAAATCAACTGTGTGAGCTTGAATTCAACCACTAAAAAATTTTGTGGCTTGTTGCACAAAATTTTTATTATTAAATTCCAACCACTCAACAGTTAAATTAATTACTTTCATTCTGAAGAAAACAATACCTAAGCACTCATGTGTGAGTAACTATTTAAAGTTCAAGACAAATCAAATTTCTTGCCTAAATTTCAGACTATTTATTCTTTTGATACCAAAATAAAATAATATAAGAAGACTGATTTTGCGATTCCCTAATATTATTTTTGAGAAACTTATCCAAAATGCATTAAAAATTACACACATGCAACAATTTTTTTACTTTATTCCATATTTAGCTTCAAATACAGTAGAACCTCCCTATAATGAAGTCTCCCTACAACGAATTTCTCCCTATAATGAATTTTTTCATATTTATCTTTGAGATTTTTTGTCAGTTTTGAAGAAAATTTCTAATTTTTGGACAGACCACTTAATGGAAGAGTAAGGATGACCTTGCTGATCTTTTAGAAGTGGATGCAGATATCTTAACCACTTTATATCCTACAGATGAATAGATTTTGAACAGTGTAATAGACAAAAATGAAGTCCAAGAAAGTGAAACTGATTCTGAAAATCATATCAAAATGCTACAACCACTCAAAACCATTGAAAGAGGTTTACAAATGGAAGAAAAAGTGCCTGAGTCTATTTTCAGCACACTTTTAAAATGTGAATAGTTTTATGAAAATTTAAAATTGCTGGAAAAATAACTGTTTTTGGTTCAGTTCCGAATGAATTATTTTATTTTATGTATATTTTTATTTATACTAAAAATTTAATTCTATTATCGATGGGATTCAATTTGCTTTCTACAAGTAGTTTCATACAAAACTTAAACAGAAAAGTAGTAGTGAATATCAAAGCAGAAAATTGAGTAAGAATGTACCGTCCGTTTTGCCAAAGCAGAGCGACTGCAAGCCAGTAAACGATTCTACACCAAAAAGGGTGATAGGTTGAGATGGTTATTTTTTGAAGCTCTATTTTTGCTTGCTGTCTTTTTAAGATGTTTCCCATTTTATTTTATTTCAGTACAGAATTTCAGAAACTGTTCTACTTATTGCTAGTTCAGGTGTAAACAGTGTTTTTAAACATAAAAGAGCATTGCTAAACTTTTGTTCGCCTCTATTTTGATGAAATCAAATCAGACCTGATGCATGCGTAAATGGGAGGAAGGCTCTGAGAAATGAAAATAGAATGTATGTGTAATGATGATAATTATGTTGACATTAAATTAGAAAATATTCTTAGGTTGGTTACAGTAACAAAATGATTGAACATATACTGAACCGAAATAAACCGTTATTTTTTTCCTGTTTTCGTTCCGATCAAAATAACGTTTTTCCGGTTTTCGCTTCAATTCCAGTTCGAGTCCCTGCCTGTAACAGCTTCATTTTGGTCTTCTGTTCTACGACATTAGTGATGGCAGTTGTTAATTTTTTTTTTTTCCCTTTCACTTTTGCTTGCTTACGATATTCTCTACCTGAAGGTTTCTTCTACCTTGTTCAAAATCTTAAATTAATAAAACAAAAAGTACAAAGAAACATAATTATAATAAGCCAAAGATTTTGCTATCCAAAATACCAATCCAAAAAAGGTACTTTACGCTGCATACACTCACACTCTAACTATTCCACCTTTTTTTCTGATTCTTAAATATTTCTCATCCTCTCCATCACCATAGAAACTATGAATATCCAACTATTAAAGACACCAGTGTTTAAAAGATGAAATAATAATTAAAACTTTGTAAAATGACTGTCATGAAAAGTACTTAGCAATGCAGGTTTTGGCCAAAGATGCAGGTGCAGGTTTTGGCCAAAAAATATTCGTCCTTCATCAGCTGAAATCCCTAAAGAGTGGAGGCTGAATAAGTAAACAACAAACTTTTTTTTTTCTCCCTTTACTTTTTCAGTCCCCAATCTTCTGTAGTTTCTTGCTTTCTGTGGATTTCAGGTGATAAAGGATGAAATTTTTTTCCCAGAAATGTGCATCCTGATTGATAAGTACCTTTTATGTGTGTTATTTTACAAAGTTTTAATTATTTTAACATCCAACAAAAGCAGTGCAAAGTGCACTTCCTGGGTATTAATCTTCTATGTGTGATTCCACCCCAAGAATGGAATTGTTAGAGGTTGAATAGGCGGGCTACTCAAAACCAAAGCATAGACAGCCCTAAGAATTGTATCCTATGACAATTGTTGCAGCCTTTTGCTCCTCCTCCTCGGAACACCCCGGAAATAACAGCTTCCAAAAAGGAAAGAAGTGGTTCTCCATACTTTCGGTTTTGCAATCTGGTAAATTATAAGTGCAGGCCCAGCAATTTTAGGAATCAAGTACTTTAAACTTAAAAAGTAAACCTTAAATTTTGCAGCAGGACATGTGATATGCAAACAATATGTACCAAAACCAATAGTATACTTAAAAGCTCATTGCATTCACAGGTTTGATTTGCAATTACCTTTTTGGCTTCCCTTCTTATTCAGCGCCTGGGTCCCAGGACACTTGCCCCACCAGCTTCCGCTTCTTTCCCTATCTGTGCCCCTACTTACACATTCACTTTTTCACTACGTACTCAGTAATCATGCTGAAGTCTAATGAAAGTGGATCACAAAAAAACCATTATCTTGAAAAAAAAAAAAAAATGGGTTTTTGCATATGCAAAACTCATTATGTATGTACATTTTGCATCACAGTCAACAAAATATGGGTAAATTACTCAAAAATCTGAGTAAACAGGAACCCTGACACTGCACACTAGCTTTCACCTTACAGAAACAGCAGTTTAGAGAGCTTGTGGAGACTAATCCTATGACTTGCTCTAATTGAAAACTGATAGGCATTTGATATTATTTTTATACTTTTTTTTAAGGGGCTAAATTGGCTATGTCGTGTTTTTTTATGCAAAACATGGCAATTAAAAGTTAAAACAGCCATGATGATGGATCAAGATTAACACAGATGATTTTTTATATATATAGCAAAACTGAAATTTTTTTTATTATTAATGCTATGCAAAACTGATCTGATAAACTTTTAAATGAATATAATTTTAGAATTTTAACATGGATAACGAGTCTTCAAAGATGTTAGTGAAAAGATCATTAACAAAATCAATCAAGATAAACTCTGAAGTTGGATTAAATTTTCTCAGTATTTTCCATACATACCTCATATAAAGCAAGGAAATTTTTCACTGAAATGTCTTGTTATTTCAATAAATGCAGGTAATAATGATTTTGCAAGAATAGGATGCATAACATAAAATGTAAAAAATATATATATATATTCATTTTAGTACTTTTAAAATCAAACATTTATTTTAAAAAGTGTAATAATGAATTTTCTTCTGTTTACTACTTAGCGGGTGTCAGGTTGAAGTATCCATCAAGTTATGTGCTTGTGACCGAAATTGACGAAAGTATTGCCATCAGTCAGAATTCAGGTGTCACCCATTTTTCTTCATTTAACAACTCATCTTCCAGCTTTTGTTCTTCCCAACAAAAGGCTTCCCTTCACACAGGTGTTTTAACACCCCCTACATCTCCTTGTGATCCTTCCTTAGCAGCAAACAGTAACTTTAGGGGGAATCCTTCAGGACTATTTAGTGAGACTTTAAGTGAAAGTGCCATTGGATTGTACACTGGAAATTCCACTGCATGGAAGATCAAGGAGGCTTCCTGGCAGGACAGCTCTTTGCAAGGAAGGAAACAGGTTACCGAAGGAAGTGAACAGTCCCTTTGGGATTTCAGCGATCCATCATCATTAGTCAGATGTAATTGCTCAAGGTCTGTAACTTTATATCAGTGTTTCTGAATGTAAGCTATCTGTACATAATTTTTAAACGTTATGGGGCAGTTCCATGTATAACAGACTTGCATTTTAAGTTGTAGAATTAAAGTTAATTTCAAATGAAAATTGTTTTTTCAGTTTGCGCATGGCTTTCCGATTATAAGATTTATAAAAATTTCTTCATCCTTTTAACTGTTTATTCTGCCATTGAATAATTGTTTATTGTGTGACAAAATGACATTTTTGTAAATGTGACTGTAATCTGGTACTTGGTAAATTAAGAAGCTTTTCAGTTTTTTAACTAATACATATCTTAAATATAATGTATAACAATATAAAATTATAATTTACAGCCTGAGAAAAAATTTCAAGCTTGGTAAAAATTTTGAGAAAATGGAAAAGTCTGAAACTGAAGATTAAAATATCTTGGTGCTTAGAGAATACTCCTTTTTCTTTTCTTAAATCATGCTAATAGTACTTCCATCCATCTGGTCCATCCAAATTCCACCTCCCCCCCCCCCTTTTTTTTTCATCAGAAAAAATTATTTCTATCCAATGGTTATCCCAGGTCATTACATGCTGGCTGAAGTTCAAACAATTTATTTTGTGTTTCTGCATTGATTGATGCTTAGCCAATTTTGCTGTATAAATATAACTTCCAGACCTTCTATTTGTGTTATACACCGAATTTTGAAAAAAATTTAAACCTGTCACCTGAATAAGTTTCCTGGTTGAGTCCTTTCCAGTAGATGAGTCTGCAAACTCTTCTTTCATCACGCAATGACAAACCTCTAGGTCTTCCTCCTGTATTGTTTTTGCCGTAACTGTATTTCAGATTTAAAAGAATGTTGGCTAAAGTCTTCCTATCTTTACTGCAATAATACAGCTATTCATTCCTTCTGAAGAATGGGCTTCAATCTGCCCTCTTTCATGATCAGTTAACTTCGTACCTTTTGCCCACTTCACAAAGAGCTCCAAAATTTCAAAGAAATGTATTTCAAATTTGAGAGTTGTCACAATCTAAGCAATTTCAGTAATATTTAAGCCAGCATGTATATATTTATTTTTAAAAAAATTACTGGTGGCCTTAAAGTTTTTACTCAAGTTAGATATACCAGTTTTGTGTATGCGACTTTTTCTGATAATTATATAATTTATAAATTCTGTTTGTTGCATTATTTCTTAACAATGAACTTTAACGATTAATAATACAATAATATTTGAATCCCTTTAATTTCATTTTTCTATTTTCTCAAAAAATTTTACTGGCCTTTACATTTTTATCCAGACTGTAGAGCAACTTGTATTGTAGTTAGAGTTATTAACTGTCATTAAAAGTGGTGGAATAACTGAGAAGTTGACACTTTTGTAAAATTGTCTGTGAGAACATTGCTCTAGACTTACATGAGTTATGCAATTTTCAGATTTGGTTTATTCATTTTTTGTTTACTTCCAAAATAACTCCAGGTAAAGATTTCAATAATATAATTTATTATTCATATGTTATCTAAGATTTTTTAACTTTAGTACAGTATTAACTATTTAACTGTAATTATTCCAAATCATTACTGCTTATAAAATTTAAAAAAAATCATCTCAATTAGTGTTTTACACTAATTGAGTATACAAATAGATAGTATGCAATATTGGAAGAATTTCTTGTATGTTATATTTTGCTGTTGAAGCCTTTGGATGGTGGCACCGTATCAGTGGTGAACAATTTCATTGAGTTCCTTTCCTTTTCTTTTCTTTCTTTTATTTATTTATTTAGGGAATGGTGTTTAGAATTTTATTAAATAATCAGAAGAGGCATTTAATTCCTAGTAAAAAAAAAGTTTCCGCTAATCTCTCTCAGATCAGATTGCTTGAAATCTCTAGTATTAAGAGTACTCTAAAGCATCTCCTTGGATCAAAGTTTTACTATAAGTAATACAGGAGCAAAATTAGTTTATTTTCATTTTAGCTGACAGTGTAAATTTTTTAGGATAATATTTGAGACTTTTTTTGTGTGTATACAATAAACCTACATATGACGGTATTGTCTAGAAAAATAAACAATCCTTTAATGTCTTTGGTCCCAGCATAATTCCTTTTTAATCAATGTATTATAACATTATTCACTTTTTAATGCACCTGTGCATAGATATATTTTTAACACTTACAGAACATTTTGTAGTATGTATAATGCAATTTGTTTATTTTGATTATTGCGGGAATGTTCATTCTGCGCCGAGCTGTGCCAAAACGCAAATCTTGCGCCGAACTGTGCTTTTAGCCAATTTTTGCACCGAGCTGTGCCGAATACGACATTTTGACTCTTAATTTTTTGTCAACTTTGCTTGCAAACTTTGCTTTTCTTATCTGCATTTATTGTGTATTAGTGTTGACTCTAGATTGATTTTGCAGAGTGCAGCACCCAGCGGTCCTATTTCTCTTCTTTCTGCGCCCTCCTGCTTTTACATTTTTATTATTCAATCACTTTTTATTTCCCACATACCATTTGCGGCCCGTCACGAAAATATGTTAATTAAAAAGATTGAGTACGATAACTCCATCACAAAAATAGGTTCGATTGAAAGCGGCCCTTTCACGAAAACTGTCTATGAAATTGGATCTTTCCCACAAATGCCTTTTTCAAATATTCTATACTTTCAGATCGAAATACTGTTACTGCCTTTTTCATTGTCTTTGTTTTCATTTGCGAGAACCGAGTAACCCGAAAAGTGGTCTCTCTAGTATGTTTTGTTTTTACTGACTCAGTGAGAAGTCTGATTGGCCGGGCAGAACTACGTCGGCATTTCACTAAGGAGTTAGGGGAAGAAATATGGTTGGGAAATTCAAAATTTTCTAAAGTACCTAAAAATTTCAGATTCCATCTGTCAATCCTCAAATATCGGTAGCCACGTTTGATAAATATCTAGTCACAAACTATCAAACAATCATTATTCCAGAGTTCGTCGCTAGCTGTATTAATTATTGCTCTTCTTGATGTTTTTAATAGTTTTGCACACTAGCAAGTTTTTTTAAAATTTCCCCTTAAACGATTTCCTCTTTTTAATTGGCTTTCTTAGTACGTATTACTCTTATTGTATATCAGATATTTACTAACCATATATAATTACGCATGATACAGAAAGCATGCCACAGCAAAACGACGTTTCGCGATTCGAAAATTCTGCGGGATTTGCTTGTTTGTTATGGCAATCCTAGACAAGGGATATCGCCTAAGGGAGTTGCCTTGGTTGGATTACTTTTTAAAGAGTTCTAATGTGTATTGACATTACATCTGATGAAACCAACTTAAACTCCAGACCGACAGTCGTGCGGCCGCACTTCAACACTTCAGTCATCTACCATGTTCTGTGGCTTTATCCACTCAAATCAATCTGAAAATTGCGCGATTTTTGACGTTTTGCAAATACAGCAATTGAAACACATTATGCTTTTGCCAAAAAAAAAAAGGTATAATAATGATCTTTTGCTTTAGCAGTGTAGCGCTTGGGTTATTGGCGCCCGGTGCGGTCCTTCAGTTTGCTGTCCCATTCATTCTAAGTTTCAGCATTCTGCCCCCATTTCAGTCCTTTAGTTTTCCACCATATTATTTTTAAGTGTCTTGCTGACCACCATCTTTTTTTTTATTATTATTATTCTCTCTCCACCCGGGTGCCCCTCTCTCTTATTATGCCACAGTTTTAATTAAATGAAAGTGGAGTAACTGCAGAATTTAGTAGATCAGACTGTTGACAAGATTTGGTATTCTAAATATTCATATTATATATCTTCTGTTTTTTAAAAAATTCTCAACATTTTAGTGAATGAAGAAAAAAAATTAAAAGCAAAAGATAGCTAGTTCTGGGAAAGGATGTCTTAAGAAAACAAACTGTGTCATAAGTTAACAGCTAGGTTATTCATAAAACAAACTGCCATCAATTTAAGCTTATTTTCAGTTTTTAAAAACTAGAAAAAAAATTCAAAATAATTCTGGAAGGTTTTTTAATATGTAATTTGTTTGAGTACTTCTAGCAACAAGATGTTAATTATTTTTATTATTTTAATCTGATTAAAAACATTTGATTGTTAAAATAAAATATTAGTACTCTTTTCATTTTCAAAAGATTAAAGCAAGGTTTAAGAAAGAAAATTTAGTGTTTTTAAGGAGACCTTTTTGAGTATGTTACAAAAAGTTAAAAATAAAGCTTTATGAAAAATATATTATTTAAAATGTTAAACTTTGTTTCATACCTTTGGACAAGGTAAATTCTGTGAGTTTAAAAAAATATTTATTTTATACCTGCTAAAAAACTTACATGTAGTAATTATTTTTATTTATTTTAAAGAATAGTACTTTTTAAAAATCTTATATTCACTTTTCATGAATGTGCAAACATTAAATTAGAAGTGAAAGAGGAAGAACAAATATATTTCAGTGATTTGATATGGTGCTGTACATTCCAACCATTGGATGTAATACAAAATTTGCATGACTAAGTTATTTATTCTAGCAATCTCCTGTATTCTGAATTCAATTTTCCCAAATTCTATAGTTATCAAATGATGGATCAGGGTTGCCACTGGTCAGGGAGAACAGGGAAAACCTGGAAAAGTCAGGGAATTTCATTTTGGCAAAAAAAGTCAGGGAGAAGTCAGGGAAAATTGCAAATTTTAGCCCAAAACCTGGAAAATCATGTAATTTGGACTGGAAAATCAGTGTTTGTAAACAAACAACGTTTAACCTTACTTTGGGAAGCTAAAAATATCAAAGAAAATATACAAATTTGACATCATAAACATAAAAAATAGTCTGGATTTTTAAAACATGATGGTCTGGAAAACCTGGAAAAGTCAGGGAATTTTTTTTCAGAAATTGAGTGGCAATCCTGTGGATGAGTTAAATTGTTTGATGCAATTTCAAATAAAGTCTAATAGTAATAAAGGTATATATTCAGTAACTTTAAAAATCTTTGCTTGCTTATCATTCATTAATTATTGCAAACAAAAGAAGTTAAATAAAATTCTGATTTATATTATAAAATTTTATACATCCAGCACAGCAGAAATTTGATTATTTTTATTACATGCTAAACACGTCTATCCTAATCCACGTACACTGACAGTCCTTTTCTGTTTAAAAGTTTGTACCGATATAGGTGAAATATCATATATGAATTTG
Source organism: Cheiracanthium punctorium (assembly GCA_038373885.1). Classification (NCBI taxonomy): domain Eukaryota; kingdom Metazoa; phylum Arthropoda; class Arachnida; order Araneae; family Cheiracanthiidae; genus Cheiracanthium; species Cheiracanthium punctorium. The sequence continues at coordinate 459,719 of JAWZYV010001044.1, read as the reverse complement.
ATCGAGTAATTGTAGTTCAGTAGTGATAGTGTGATAAAATTGAGGAACAGAAATTAAGTCTCTCTGCCTTTCCCTACTGCCTAACAAATCATGTATGGCTAAAAATTTCTGAAAACTTCTTGAATAAATGTACTATTCTTATAAATAATAATCATCTACACCATGTAATTTTTAGAAAAAAAAATTAACCCATTAACCGCCGAAACTAGAAGGAATTATTTTTTTTCTACACAAATAATTCTATATACTAAATTAAGCATGTATAACATAAATCTACAGTGAAAGTAAAAAAAAAGATCTTACCTGTGGAAAAAACGAGTGTTGCGTTCGCGCAATGTCAGCGAAATAAGGATACGAAACGAACATGATTGTACTAGAGAGCAGTTTTATTTGGTTAGAGTGCTGGACCACTTTTAAAGTTTTAGAAATCTACATATCAAGTAATTTATTATCAAAATTGACAACATAGTTGTTTTACAAGTACTGATAGTTTTTTGTTGCTATCTTCAAGTATGAAAACCTTCACTACAATCGTGGTGTAAAGCTACTTTACATACTTTGCATCTATAAACTGTTTGGCTATGGCATTTCTTACATCGCAGTCTTCTGTTATCCTCGGACCTTATGATAAAATGTCCACCACTTCCTTGTAATGACTTTGGAATGCTAAATTTACTGGGTCTTCCCGTTGATATTTTAGATAACTCCCTGCTATCAACAGGTGTTTGCAAAAGGAATAATGTTACCTCGCGTCTGAAATCTAAAAGAGACTTTTTATTTCCAGTAGCAGATAGTCGTGATACTTTCCACGCATTTGTCAAAGATACATCAATATAGTTAGTAAATATTGGCCACCACCATTTTTTACCTCGAACTCTTATCCTGTAATTAGCAACTAAATTATCACATAAATCGACTCCTCCCATTTTGGTGTTATATTGTTCAATAAGATGAGGTTGGGGTACAAACACCTTTTTCTTATGCATTCTGGAATAACGGGAAACACTTTTTACGGGTTCAATTTTTCCGAATGTTGAACCAACAGTTACAACTGAGTTATCGTTCCATCGGACAAAAATTATTTTGTTTTCCTCTTCATATTTGAAATCGTAATAGCCTCTGTCTTTCTTTCGAATGCATTTCACGGTTTCCAGTGGGCACATTTGTATCCGATTTTCTTGAATTGTTCCTGTAGCGCTGAAACCTTTTTTTTTCAAATGACAAAGAAGGTGAAAAGAGGTGAAAAAATTATGAAAGTAAATAGCATGATTGACGGGAGTTTCAACAACTCTAAGCAAATTTAACACTACACTTCCACCAAGACCAAATTCTTCGTATTCTGAAAATTTCGGAGCTGTCGACTTACCAGCATAAATATCAAAATGAAATACATATCCATCAGATTATGCCAGAGTCCATGCTTTGTATCCAAATCTTATAGGTTTCCCTTTTAAAAACATCTTTGCCGAATGTTTTCCTCGATAAGGAATCATTTGCTCGTCTATACTCAGGTCGTGTGAGAATATACCAAACTGTTGAAATTTTTTATTTAACAAGTCTAAATACGGTCTCACTTTGTATAGTTTATCAGTATTGTCTATTCGACTATTGTCAGCTAAATGCAAATTCTGTTTCATACTCCTGTACTGCGAACGTGACATCGATTCTCGTACAATAGGAACAGAAATGTCATTATCAAGAGACCAGTACATTTCTTCTTGTGGCAAAGAATGATATCCCGTAAGTAATAATATTCCAATAAACCTTCTCATGTAGGCCTCAGTTGCAATGAATTCTGGGCGATTCTTTTGCTGAGCGTATAAATTTGTCTGTTCTACAAGAAGAGAGAAAATATCGACCAAAAAGAAGATTGAAAATCTCTCCACTACTTTTATCTTGTATTTTAGCTTTTATCGTTTCTAGTTTATCTTTTTCATCATTTTTTACCTGAGGCACAGCTGATGGCTCTTTTTTCGTCCATTTCAAATTTTCAGTCTTCTGTTTTTTAAACTTCTTCGTTTGACTAGCACTACTTTTAGAGTGCTGAAATTTATTTTTTTGGTGAATTTCAATTTCCCCAGCAGTATCGTTTGGTAAAATTTCATTATCATTATTCAAAACATTATCATTCCCTTCTTCTTCATCACTAGCTTCTGCAATTTCTGGGGGAACAACAACAATATCAGTTTCATGCTGGTCTTCATCATCGTTTTCATCATCTGTATCTTCTTCAAAAAATCTTTGAAGGGCTTCCTCTAACGTAAGGTATTTCTTTCTCGGCATTTTTACGACACAAAATGAATGCGATACAAGAGCATCTAACAGCGCGGGCGAAAAGGGGGAATACCCTTTTTCTGCTGACGTTGCGCCAATGCAACACCTGCTTTCCACTACTCCCCCCCATGAATACAAACAGCTGATTGGTGGGATGATCCGATAAACTTTGACCTTGACTAAAAATAGATCAACCCTAATGCATAGGTTTCTTTCGTTAAATTTTTTCATCAAAAATACCTGATCGAAACTTTTGCTCAAATTTAGCTTCAAATTCAAGCTTAATCATTATAAAGAAAATTACTGTTGAAAACAAATGTTTATTTACTGGAATATTCCCAATAGCATTCCCTACACAATATAATTCGTTAATATAAAATACGTTCCATAGTTATTTTTTAATGCACATTTATTTTGACTGTTGCATCAACGCAACACCAGCGGCTAATGGGTTAAGCAGAAAATTCAAAATTACTTATTTTACAACTTCTTTTTTTTTTTTCTTTTTTTTTAATCAAAAACTTCTGGTTATGTACAGATTTAATTCACATATTTATGTCATGTTTAGAGCAAAATATTATCAATAAGTCATTTTTCCTATTCCGCTTACACTTATTTCTACAGGATATTTTTTCTAAAAGAAGGGGGGGGGGCTAAGACAAATTGGAAAAAATCTAACTATGCATTTTAAGTCAGAACACATATTACAACTCTAGACGTTAAAGTTTTGGGTATCAGATAGTTTCAAACCAGTTTCTGTATATGTTACCTACATGTACATTATCGTGGGACTCCAAAGTGCCCTTTTTTAAAAAATCCCCCGTGCGCCTTTTTTTTTTTTTTTTTTTTTTTTTTTTCTTTTTTTCTAGAGTCAACAATGCGTGTTCCCAAACCTTCAATTTTATGCTCCAGAATCATGTTAATTCTGATGCCAAATTTTAGTTTTCCTCTTGGAAACTATATTTTTTGTGCTTCCGAGGTGCTCCCAAATGAAATTTTTCTGCTCCCGAGATGCTCCCAAATCGAATGTTGGAATTAACATCCCTGTTATTAGAAAAACCTTTAATGCTTAAATAATGTGGAAAAGCTCAGCTTGTCTACATTGGTAAACTGTCTATTCTATAGGCGTACTTATTTTATGTCCCTACAGTACATTTGTTCAACAGAAATCTTGGGTGAAATTAGGACACGTTCGTGCATGCAGGTTTCACAGTATAACTGAAGAATTGTTTTAATATTTTCTCTTTAATTTATTTACAAATGATGCCTGACAAAAATTGAATGGCAATACATTATGTAGTAAATCTGTTTTGAAAACTTTCTAGCAATTTCACATTAATTTTAATTTCTCCCCCCCCCCCCTTTAATTTCAGCCAAAGTTGAAAGTTTTTTTCAAATGTATCAAATACATTTTTTTAAAACTAATATCTTTTCTTTCTTTGTGTGAATTTATTTTACACGAACAGCTGTAAAAAAAATAATTCTCTCTTTATATATCATAGGTGTAAAGGTTCTAATCAAGAAAAAACAAGTAATCTTAAAGTACCCACTTCCAGTGCTAATATCACGGTGACTACTGCCAGCCCTTCAGCACCTGTTGGTAGCCCCAGCAGCACAACTGCTACAGGTACAATAGGACCCATGCGCAAGGTCGAAAAGACTGACAAAACAAAACAACCTGGACGGTATCGAGGTGTCATCCCTTTCCACAAACGCAGTGCTTTTTCGGACAGTACTTCAGAAATAGACTGTTTTTCTGCTTCGTCTTTCACCTTGGGCAGTGGTCCAGGAAGTCAAACAAGCGGCAACACAAACTTTCAGTTCAAAAACTTAAATCAGTCATTACGATCTTCTACCCCAAGCGGCCTTCCACAGTTACACACATCAGTTGTCCAGCCGTCGTCATTGGGCTCCCCGCATCCTGGAACCCCACTGACAGATGGACTTAACTCTCAGACGACTGAGCCTGCAATGCCTACTTTGTCTCCGCACCCTCCTTCAGTGAAGGAAGAGGAGGCCACTCCCATAGAATCTCAGGACTCTAACACAGCGACCCAAAGTCCAGTGACCATACCTGATTCGAGTAGCACGGTCACCATAAAAAAAGAACCCATAGATTCGGTATGTGTGAAGAGCTTTGTTTTAATCTTGTGCGATAGTCTTCAAAATATCTATCAATCATGCGGATGTGTGTTCCATGATTACAGAGGTGTTTGTGCTTTGGATAGTTTCCTTGATGTCAAGATTTTTGTTTACCAATTTATTGTTTGTAGATTTGATTTTAGTGCAATAATAATAATAATAAATTAACTGGAAAAGGAAACTTTGTACTATTCCATTAACAGGACACCAATTGTCTTCTAGCTAAAATTTTGAGCCAGTGTTCTGTAAAACCAGTATTTGCCATCAGTACTTAAAAAAATCTGATGTGTCCAACACATGACTTCCTTGCACGTCCATTAGTTCAAAAATATTTTTGACGCACTTCCTCTAAACTTATTTGTTTGAAAGAGATAAAATATCAATAATAGTAAGGTCTAGCGATTTTTAGACAAATATTTCGATATCGCCAAGCTGAGTTCAATTTGAAATATTTCCTTCTGACACTTTATTTGGCGATATTTCACCAAAAGCCGACAAACTTGAGATAGTCTGCGAGATTTTGGGGATAGCCAAAGTAGTCATTGACCACAGACTTTCAATAAATTGAATGCATCCATACACCTCAATGTATTTAAAGTCATTTGGCTCACCCTGTAAATAAATTCTCAGTCGATTGCTGTCAAAAAAGATATGGAAAACAGTTAGATATTACAATAGTTCTAAATACAAAAGTTAAAAAATCTACGGGTTAGTTTTAGAGTTATACAAAATACGAAATAATTTTTGGCGCGAAATTTGGCGATATTTCGGCGAAACTCGTCAATGTCGACGACATTTGGCGAGATTTTAAGCATGAACCAAACAATGACAGATTATCACCAAATTTGGCGATATTTTGCCAAAACTCGCCAAGAACGATGACAAATGGCGATACTTTGGGCATGGACCCAATGACTGACTATCGCCAAATTTGGCGATATTTCGCCAAAACTCGCCAACGTCGAGGACAGACAGCGAGTTTTTGGGCATGTACCAAACAATGACTGTCTACAGTTGTATTATATTGAAGATGTCCATAGACATTAAAGTACTAAAATTCTTTTCGGTGGTCCTGTAAATAAACTCTCCAGTAGATTGGAACCAAAAATCGAGATACACAACTAGATGTTACAACATTCTTATATATGAAATTTCATAATAGTTTTTGAGATTTGAGAGTTAAATATGCATACACGTACACCAAAAGTCGCCAAGCTTGGCGACTTTTGGCATAGTTCTTGAGGGAGGCACGTGACCGTGGTCGGACCATTACCTAACTTATGTGGTAGGACGGTATTGTGCTTGAAATGGATGAATGCCCCTAAAATTGCCATTGACCGTAATGTATTGGAAATCTTTTGAGTGTTCCTGTAGCAGAACTACAAATGATAAAGACACTTTTTTTAATGGAGAAATTCATTTTCTAACTCTTTACAGCATACATAGAGCGTAATGTATTTCGAATCTTTTGGGCGGTTCTGTAGATAAACTATCCAGTCGAAAGGGGAGGTGCACAACTAGATGTTACAGCAATCCTAAATATAAAGTTTCAACATTCTACGCCTAATAGTTTTTGAGATATGCGAGTTTAATGAGTTTCGGCCCATTGAGCGTAATGTATTTCGAATGTTTTGGGCAGTCCTGTAGATAAACTATCCAGTCGAATGGAACCAAAAGGAGAGGTGCACAAGTAGATGTTACAACTATCCAAAATATGAAGTTTCGACATTCTACGCCTAATAGCTTTTGAGTTAGGCGAGTTTAATGAATTTCGGCCCATAGAGCGTAATGTATTTCGAATCTTTTGGGCGGTCCTGTACATAAACTATCCATTCGATTGCCACCAAAAGGGGAGGTGCACAACTAGATCATAGAACAATCCAAAATATCAAATCTCAACATTCTACGACCAATAGTTTTTGAGATATGCGAGTTACATACATACGTACGTACAGACGGCATGGAAAAACTGGCCACAGCAGACTCGCCGCTGGTCAAAATGAGTTGCAGACGCGTTAATATGATCGTGCATGCTAGCCTACGATAGGATGCATCGAAAATTTTTTTTAAATTAAATTTAGAGGTAGTCAAAATCGGTTTTTTTGTCGAAATTTGGCCCCCAAAATTTTTCGGGATCACATTACCTCCTTATACTACGTACAAGGAAGTAAAAAGGAAAAAGAAAGAAATCTTTTTTTCCACTGATTAAAGTAAACCTTAAAAAAAAAAAAAAAGACACCTTAAAACATTAGCACTGGTGTCCCGTTAATGGAAAATGCCAAAAACTTTATTAGAAAATTTTACTTTGCATAAAATTTTAATTTCTAATGTTTTATATAGTTTGATTATGCCTGGTGGCAGAATTTTGTCATGCTTTCTGTGACAAGCTGCAGAAATACAAAAACATACCTGCCAACTTGTACGGTTTGGCCGTACAATGTACGGATTTTAGCTTAGCTGTACGGTTATACGGCCGCAAGGCAAAATTGTACAATTTTTTGGCAAAGTTTAGGCTAATGTGATTTTATTTACTATGTTTAAAAATTTAGTGGTTTTGTGGAGTATTTTAAAATTTAAATCACCAATTCACGTTACATCGAACGTAAAAACATTAGATCGTTTTATTTCCCATATTTATGCTAACTCCCCCCTCCCCTACCTTTTCTGCCTTCTTCCACTGTGTTAACCAGAGAAAAACTGCGTAGAAGGCAAACAGGAAATGCCTTCCGATCTCCGCTGCTGCGAAAGCTATGATTGGCTCACAGATTTTTTTTCTCCCTCCCATCCGCGGCTTGGCTTGTGACGTATTAGGAGAAGTGGAATGGGAGCGTTCGTAATAGATATGCTGAGTGTCCATGCTTTGGCAAATTTTGCTGCTGTGCATGCACGGAGGTGAATGCGCATTCGTTTAGAAATATCTCCCTCCCAATACCGTTTGGCTCCCATCCGTAAGCGCAAGAACAACTTTCAATCACAAACAAACGTTGCTCATGCACGTGTTGAAATTGTCCAGTGTAGTTTGAAGTTGATTTGAAATGTCGAAAATTAAACATAAACAATATAATCAAGTTTTCCTTGATTCTTACACAAAGGAATATCCGTGTATCGTCAAATCGCAAAGGGGATGCAATTTTGCTTTTTGCTCCGTGTATAGGACCGACATCAAAATTGCGTATCAAACATAAATAATCTTGCAGACAAGTAATTTTCAGTTGTTGTTGTTGTGTGTGATTATGGCAACGATACACTAGGGCGATCTGCCTAGGATGGGGGGTGCCTTGGTAGGAGGACTTTCTAAGGGGCTCTAACGCGTATTCACGTTACATCTGGAGAAAACCTACCAAAACTCCAGACCGTTAGATCGACAGCTGCGCGATGGGACCCGAACCCGGGACCTTCGCACTTCAGCCATCTACCATTTTCAGTGGCAGAACCACCATGGTGAGGAACTAATCATTTTCAGATATAATTTTTTTTAATTTATTTCCAAATATGTGCTCACATGAAGTATGTGAAAATGATGTTTGCAAGCCAGTAGATGAAGTCAGGGATGAGCTTCAATCTCAATTTTGCAAATTGATAATTTGCCTGAGGAAGTTCAATCCGAAGGAAGAATGGACGAAAATTGGCTAAAAATTGAGATTAAGAAAATTAACAGCTGCTAGTGGGAAATTTAAATATGACCGAATATCGAATGTTATGCTAAGCATATTGACTATACCGCACAGTAATGCTGCTTGTGAACGTTTGTTTAGCAGTGTTAAGAAGAATAGAACACAATTTCGTAGTTTTTTGTCTAATGAAACTTTGGAAGACATTTTAATTGCAAAAAGTAAACTCAAAGGCCATTGCTATGAGCAAGACTTTGTTAAGGATTTTTAAAAGCAGCCAACTCAGCTACTTATGAACATTTGCACTCTAAAGATACCAAATAAATGCCCCTCCTTTCTTATATGTGCATATGTATTAAAAATAGTGTACTAAATCTGAATAGTAATTTTAAAAATTGTGTTTGATTACATTTTATCTTTAGTAGGTATATTTATTGCGTTACTGCGTGACACCGTGGTATTGTAAGGTTTTCAAAAATTGCATGTTGGCAGGTATGCAAAAATCTTTTTGCAGCACAATATGTATTTATGCATGCATGTACACACAAAGGTGTGGATGCATTTAAACATTGTTAATAGAAAATTGCAATTTAATTTATGTTGTCAATAATTAGTTTATGATATTTGGTTATTCAAACAACACAGGAAGTTTTACAGTTCAGAAAAAATACTACATGAGACCTTAGGATATGCAAGGAATGAGAACTCCCCTTTCATTAGTTTTCAAGTAAACCAATAGCATACAAAATCATGTTTTTGGTGTCAACACCAACTACTTTATCTAAATTAAATAAATATGCATTTTAGGACAATGGTCGATAATACTGACACAGTATACGTGTACCAGCTACAAAAAATCTTCCCTGATCAACCATCACTTTAAATAAATAGGTAGGACATGTTAAAACTGTGGAACTATATGTATTCTCAGTGGGCTGAACAGGGTTAGAAATAAGTGGTCGCTAGTCGTATTTTGCACCCAGAAATTTAAGTTTGAAGACCATGAAATAATACCTGGTCGTCAGTTTTGACATCGAACTTTAAAAAAATTTCTTTACTTAGCAAAGCATAGTGATCAATGTAATCGCTATAGCATGCCTGACACAATGGGTCTTCTAAAGGTTTATTGCCAATCATCTTTCAAATCCTGTTTTCTGTTTCCTAATCAGCATGCATAATCTTTTTTCGTACTTTGTTGCACGGCGGTTGGTATGGGTCATGACGGCCCACTCTAATGGGTGGAGTTTCAGTTGAGCCTTCTTCGAGTTGTGTATCATAGATTATTATTACTAGCCTATGACAACGTATCATTCAGGGAACTACTCTTCTAAGGCATTTCGAATTTCATTGTTCATTCTTGTCCCTGCAGTAGGTGCACATAGCAAATGTATGTGTGTTCACCTTAGCATCCATATCCTACCATTCTTGTTAGAGATTACTGAAGTTCCAGTTCTAAAAGAAAAAAGGCAATTCTTTTCTATAAGCAGACATGTATCCCCCCACCCCTTTTTAATTTCTTTCTTCTCAAAGGAGGCGAGCATAGTCGCATCTTTCCACACTACCGAGCTACCACTAAAATGCACATTTCCCAAGAGAATTCCATATAGCGACTGCAGTCTTTTAGTTTCCTGCGATGAACTACATTAATATGTATGAAGTTAAAAAATTATAGCTGCACATATAGCGACTGCAGTCTTTTAGTTTCCTGCGATCAACTACATTAATTTGTATGAAGTTAAAAAATTATAGCTGGATTTTTTACGTTTTTCTATTTCTTTACATTACCAAATGTGCGATTTAAGATTTATCTTCTGATGACACATCCGCAGAAGACATGAAAGTGGTCTTCAGAATGTTTTTCAGCTGTTGAGGGCAATCTGTCTGCAGAGGATTGTTCTGTTTCTGCGACAGTGTCTCTTTGTTTCTGTCATGGAACGATGTATTAGATATTTTGTACATAATTTGTGATAAAAGGAGGCAGAAATGAAAGATTTTTCTTTATTTTACTTTCCTGCCAAACTATCAACCATGTAAATTACAGATAACTAAATTGTAAGATTTTTAAAGGGAACAATTGTTTGCTTGCTTTCTCTAATGAAGTATTTTACTTTTCAAGACAATCACTGGGCATGTGTTTTGATTTTCTTTTTTCTTGAAAGAGTTATTCAAAAGTAGATATAAATGTTATTTTACTTTAGATAATTGTATATTTTTAGTGTTGACTTTTTATTCATGTGTGATCAATGAAATAACCTACTATGCAAGATTTGCCATTATTTGCTAATGCTCTCATGCGCTTTTCCTATATTCAATTATCAAACAATTTTATTATTCTAATTTGATGTACAAAATGTCCTCTAAATTTTAACTGAAGAACCTGTGTTGGACTGTTGGTTCAATACAGGTAGGTAATAGTATTTAACTTTATTCTAAGTTATATATTAAAATCTGTCTTAGCATTTTATAAATCAGAGGAACGTATTTGATATTTGTGTAATACATTTTAAATTTGTCTCTTCAGTAGATTTTGTTATGGAAGGTATTTTAGTAATGCAGTAAAACTGTGTCAGTAAGTGTCTTGATCAGGGTGTCAAAAAAATCATGATTTAAAAGAAAATCGGATTTTTTTTTTTTTTTAAATCTGACACCCTAGACCTGATTAAAAAGAAATAGCTTTAGGGTATGTACCTTCATATTTATTGTGTGTTCAAGGTACTAACAACAATCATAGAGAGAGAGAGACACACTCACACACACATATCTTTTATTAGAGACTGTAGCATTCTAACCCATGGTTTACTCAACCTATTTTGTTATGTAAGAAAGGCAAAAAATTATATAAAAGGCTTTGCAACTCCCTTAATGAAGCTTGGTACGGAATCTTTGTAAACATGGATACTTTTGCCACTTAATAACAGGATTTACACGTTGGGGAAAAATTGAGTGAGATTCTCCCTTCACTCTAGCTTCAAAATTAAGTTGGAATTGTTTAAATCTGAGTGGAAGCTCAAGAATTTTGTTTATTTTTTTTTATTTTTTTTTTTTCATTTTACAAGCAAAATTAGCAATATAATATACAAATGACTTTGATAACAATACAATGTAATGATATCTTTGATTCTTTACCCTATTAAATATTTTAGCTGCTCCATCATAATCGAACAACTCAGCATGCAAGAAAAGCCCACAAGTGTTATTTCTTTGAGTGGGATTTAGTGTGGCATATGTGCAATTTCGCGGTCTAGAGTGAATCTTGCATAAGGCATTCCACCATTCAGGGTGGCTTTAAAACCAAAAAAAAGTGTGCTGTGACTTAACTTTCTGACCATTTTATTGTTACCAAGCGTTTAACTAAATTTGATATTCAATCGATTCTCTCTCTCTCTCTCTCTCTCTCTCTCCCCCCCCCCCCCTTTTTTTTTTTTTTTTTTTTTTTTTTTTTTTTTTTGCTGTCCCAACACTACAGGGAGACAGCACCAGAACGAAAAAGGACTCCAAAATTTTCACAACAACGAACATCAAAAAAGGAGGGTCAGCTAATAAGATTCTCTCCAGTCATAAGCACAGTTTTGCAAAGAGGACAGATGGAGAATTGAATGGAGTGTTCAGACACTAGTGCACTTAAGAATTGTAGCCTATACACTCAAATCCTTTATTTCTCAACAAACGCCACTTTTTTTTTTCCTCTTCAAGGATAAATGTGGACATTTTTAGCATGTTTTGTGGAACATCACAAAAATAAAAGAGATTAAAATGGGCCCCTTCTCAAAACTACCATGGATTTCAAGAGCCCCTTCATAAAAATGTGATCAATTAAAATGGCCCTTTCATAAAACAACATGAAAGAAATCGAGCTTTCTAAAAATATGTAATTGATTAAAATGCCTTTTTACGAGTATTTTTGATCTTATACAAATATATTAACACCTGTTTATACATAAACACAACAAATTTTTTTTAACAGCACCTATATGGAACTGAAAAAAAAAAGAAAAAATAGGTGCCATTGGAGCCTAGATTTTTCTTCCCAATTTTTAACCCTGTCAGAAGCAAGACAGTCTTAAGTCCAGATTTGTAGAGAGTTCAGTTTAATGCCAGGGTCATGTCCTACTTATCGAAACAATTCCATGATACTGGATCCATTGAGAGAAAGCCTGGACAGGGTCATCCAAGAGCCATGACAGCCAGGCAAGATTGCCATTTTTCCACTATAGCAATGTGTAACTGGGGTGCTATGGCTTCTGAGCTCTCTTGTGACTTGTATGCGGCCACAGGAACCCAAGTTTTAAGGGTAACCGCATCCAGAAAACTTCATGAGAGTGGATTGTTTGCAAGACTTTCTATTTACAACCCTTTCACTTCTATGAATAGGAGAGTTTGTTGAGCATGGTGCAGAGCATAGAGATTAGAGTACGGAACAATGGGCAATCATTCTCTTCACTGTTGCGTTCCGGTTCACCCTAACCATAGGTTCTGTGTGTATGTGCTTATGGAGCAGCAGATTTAATGGTTTAGGTAGGCATCATGTTGAATGGTTGCACACCACTCCATGTCTTTGAAAGAATCACTGTGACTGCTTTGATAGGGACAAGGTCTTACGTGAGGTATAGGGATGAGGTCTTGGAACTCTGTGTTTTCCTTTTAAGAGGTGCAGTTGGCACTGAGCTCATTTTCATGGACAATAATTCGAAGCCACTCTTCTGGTCGATGATTTGCTAGAAATTGAGAATATTTGCCATATAGATTGGCCAAGCAGATCTCCAGACCTCAATGCTATAGAGCATGTCTGGGACACTCTGGGGAGACTAATTGCATCTTGCAACCCCTCTCCAAGAACCATCTACATCCTGAAAAGTGTTTGCTGAATGAATGGGACCCATTGCCGCAGGTAGGGCTGAGCCAAAAATCTATAAATACCGACATATCGGTTTTATTTCAACATCAGATATCCGATATTCCTATTTTCATTTCAGTGAAATCTTTAATTCGATGAGTTCAAAAATAGGCCGGCGATAAGAAAATACAGAGATCGATACCAGCTTGTGATGCTTTTGCTACTGCTTTCTCTCCGTTGATAGCAATACTGGATCGCGGGAAAAACAGCTGCTTTACTACGGGAATCGCTGCTGCATGTTTGTTATCTTAGAGAATAGTTTTTTCCTCCATCGGATCTCTGCAGAAAGAAAGCAGGGAATGTTAATTTCGAAGGGGATGTAGCGTATAGTGTGTCGTTCTGCTTGCGGAAGATATCTAGGTGCAATAGTAGTTATTATTTAACGATGATTTTGAGTGAAGGATATTATGATGCGCGAACGGGATCATGGTCATCCAAGCTGTCAGCCTTCGGCATGAAATTTATATGCAGGGATGTGCCAGCTGCTCCAATTGCTCCAAATTGTGCCAAATCAATCCTGATGTGCCAATCTGCTACAAAAAAGATCGTTTTTGGACATTTTTGCTCCAAATTCAGCAAAACTGCTACATTTTTAATTTTTCCATACATGTTTAAATGTTTGTAAATCTCCCGAATTTTTACAAAAGTCATCACACATTCTAAGCATTTTAATTTCAATCTTTCTCTATTAATCTTAAAAATGCATATTTTTTCTTTGGTATCCCTTTGTTTAAACCTCCAATGCCTTAAGAGTAAAAATTGACCTCTGTTTTAAATTTAATTATTTATAAATTCGTCAATTTTTGTTACCAAATTTTTTATAAGCCGCTAATGGTATTTAACCCATTTGTGCCCAGATATTTTTGAGACTATCTATGAGTTTTGCTAATACCAGCAATAATAGATAAATTTCTGATATCAACTTCTTGAGCAAGGGATGATTTCTTTTAAAATCATTATGTATAAAAATTGAAATGTCGTCAACATACTGGGTCATGTTAAAATATTTTGTGGAGTTGAGGTTCTATACCCATGAATAAAGGCTAGGAAAAATAAATGACATTTTCGACTGATATCGAATATGCCATCCCAAAAAAGGGACACTAGGCATAAATGGGTTAATATAGTTTAGTAAATATTGTATTTTTGATTTAAAATCCATATTTTGTATAGCAATGTATAAAATAACTGAATTTTTTATTTCATAAGCCTCTCATTCTCCCCCCCCCCCCCCTCCCTTTTTAAGAACCTTCTTAATTTTCATTTTTTAGATTGGCATTCTTTAATGACTTTTCCCTTTCCCTCCAAAAATAAATTTTGTATTTCAAATTGACATTCTTGTGCTCCAAAAATGACTTTTTCTTGCTAATTGCTCCACTTATCTGTTTTTCTTGCTCCAAATTGTTCCAAAAATGTCTATTTTCTTGCTCCACAAATCGCTCCAAAATTTAATTTCAGCTGGCTCATCCCTGTATATGTATGGTTTATTAGCCTAATTACCATAATTAATTAAGGTATATCTCGGAAACTATCCATCGGAACACATTTTTATTGATTCTCGACCCCACCTAGGCTCTACACCCCTAAGTAGCTAAGTAGTGTCACTGAGTAGAAAAGTGTGCATTTCTATAATGCTGTTACATTAGCCTATTTCATTCATCTTAAAATTGACATATTGAAATATAACTAAACAATTTTATTTGTAAATGTATTTAAAAACATACGTTAAAAAAGTATTCCCCTTTTTTCTGTTATATGGCAGAATCTGTAGCAATGTTTGGTCACAACTATTCGGCCTAATACCTGTTCAATATTCATTACATCCCTGATTAATAGTTTGTGATTTATTATTTCAAACAAAGCTGCTTTACTTTATAAGGTTTTTATTACTTGGTTATATTAAATTCTGTAACACCTGATTATAATTTAAAGTACTTTATTTGACAAAAGGATATTTAGTACTTAGTATATTTAGTTTTAAAAACAGATTGCGACCCCCTTTGTACCTGAACTTGACTCCCAGGTTGAGAAAAGATGTTCTAAACTAACTTCTAATTGCTTGATTTAAGTGTCAGATGTATTTACCATCTATTCAAAGCATGTAATGTACACTAATGTATAAATATGCATCTTTATTAAAGTTGACTGTATTTTTAAAATTTCAATTATAACCATTGTCATAGTTCCACTCTTAGCATTGTAAAGAAAGCTCTATAGGAATAATAACATATTGGTGATGCACTTGTTTCTTGAAATCATTAATTTGAATTTGAATAATTTTTCAATGTTTTTAGAAGATGAGTTGAGGCTGTAGTTTGAAAAAACAAATTCTGCTTTATGGTCTTGGTATACAAATTTAAATAAACTAATTGTGCTTGGTATTTGAAAAAATTAAGGATGATTCTTCATAAGCTGCACTACACACTGTAATAAATGAAAACACTATCTTCTGTACTTAAAAATTACATGATTTTTTTTTCTGGCTACAGTGGCTGGTAATGAATATTTTGTCTGAATGTCGAAATGTAAACTCTTATGCTTGATCCCCCCCCCCCCCCCTTTATATATTTCCCCCCCTCGCCCCCAAGAATATTTTCACTTCTTGAAAATATTCTTAGCAGTACCTCTGACCCCACCACACTTTATCTAGTATAGAAGTACACTGAAAAGGTCAAAATTAACGGTCGCCACTCGCCACGTGGCAACTGTATTTTTGAAAGTTGAGACTGCAAATTTATGTATCAGTTGTCACAGTTTATTTCCCCTTTTTTTTCCTTTTTTCACAAAGTTTTTATGAATTGAAAGTAAAACAGAAACGGGATATTCAAAGAGATGTTGTTGACAGGAGGCAACTAAACTCCAAGATCGATTTCAGTATGGGGGGGGGGTAGAGATGGATCATTGATAAAAGGTATTAGTACCACTTTACCAATTAGCAAAAGTAATCATCTGTTCTGGAAATTTGCAAACGTGGATTGCGACAATGCCTAAGATTGCGGTTTGAAGCAGACACCTGCGCTTGTTTGTTTTTGCATAATTTCCTGCAATTTGCAGGCTCTCTCTTTCTGAGAACAAAAATTCGAAAGTGCTGAACATTCATTTATAAATTATTTCCTTGCGATCTATTAATGCAAAAAAAAAAAATAAATAAATAAACATTTCAAAATTTATTCCGGCATAATAAGGCTTATGACCAGCATAAAATTGATGACAGCTGTCTGCCGGGGAAAATTAACAATGTTTATCATGAATAAAGACCAATGGAGTACGCAAATGCAGACGCTCGGGTGATTTAAAAATGTTCTCTAAAAAAGGCACTTTATTGTACCATATAGAAAATATTCAGAACTGGTTTGGTGCAATCTCAAAATGATTAAAGTTTATTCCTAAGCGTTCATTTCTTATAGTCCGACACATAAATTCAGATCAATGGACGTCATGAAGTCTGGCAATTTAACTCGCAAAAAGGCGCTTTTCATTTCTAAATGAATCTGTAATTCTCTAATGTTGAGTAAATATCTTTATAGATAATTTGAAGTAGGAAGGCCAGATAATGATTATACTAAACAATCATTAAGAACAAAAACTTGCCAGTGTGCAAAACAGCCAGTTTATAAAGTATAGAAGCTGCCTTTATTTATACTACTAACAGCTTTCACTAAAAAGCTGAAGTTTAGAATTATGATTGTTTAATAATTATCAAATACAACACCCACATTATAGGATGGACGATGAAGTTATTTTGAATTCCTTTCTTACCTCCAACTGAAACTGTTGTGCCAGAGATTGCAGTTTTTTATTGCTACATTA
Source organism: Cheiracanthium punctorium (assembly GCA_038373885.1). Taxonomy (NCBI): domain Eukaryota; kingdom Metazoa; phylum Arthropoda; class Arachnida; order Araneae; family Cheiracanthiidae; genus Cheiracanthium; species Cheiracanthium punctorium. The sequence goes on along the minus strand of JAWZYV010001044.1, from coordinate 442,988 downwards.
GGTGAAAACAAACATCCCAGAGGTGCCTCTTTTTTGGTTAGGCGAACGAAAGAAAACATGAAATGAAAAAGCGACAACTGTCACTGTCTGATTCTGATAGGCATCTCAATTAGGAAAAAAGTAACTTATTTTTAAAAGGAAATTTTATGGGGTTTCATTTACGGCAAATGTCCGATCCGATTGCATTGCTTGGAATTTTGTGAAGGAACAGTTAGTTATACATCGTATTTAGTTAAGGGTCGTTTCAATCGATCTTATTTTTGTTATAGTATCATTTTAATAGAAAGTGTTTTGTAAAGGGGCCTGTAAAACGATCGATCATCTTGACTGTGATGATCCCTGTAACGGAAGGGGCAGGGAGAATGGCAAGTTTTAGAGTGAAAGACATATCAGGGTAAAGGGGGTAAAAAGGACTGCCAATTGCTGAAAGGTTGTCGGGTGCCGTGCTTTTTAAAGAGTGGTAGTAGGGGAGCACTACAAAGAAATGCTTTTGACAAACGCAAGGTCGTAGCCAGAAAAAAAAAAAAAAAAAAAAAAAAAAAAAGGTTGAAATTTTGTCCATCACCTATTTAATGTGAGGAGGCACGTTTTACTGACTGGGAATATTTTTGTATGGGGTCCGCATAAAAATCAGAAATTTTTATTTAATTAGATTTAATGTTCTGAAAATGTTAATCAACACTATAAAATTCTGTCCCTTATATAAATTTGTTACTTATTGTACATGTCTATGATCAATATTTAATGAAAAAAAGACTAGGTCAGTGTGTTTGGGACACTCTATATACTGGCAGGTAATATTTTTTTTAATTAGTAGATAATTTAGATGTATATTTTAAGAAATCTTTCCTTATTACTTATATTAACTGCAGATTTTTATTAAACTTGTATGTAAGTTGTGCAATATTCAAAAACTTATAAGAGTGGCCACTTAAAATTTCAAGCTCGGTGGCCACTGACCACCTGAAAATTTTCTGAATTTTGACCTCTAGTACACTGCCTCTTTTAGCTTGCAGGCCACAAAAATTTAAAGGTGCCTTACAAAGTCTAGTCAAGTAGTACAGTTAAAAAGAATAACTGTTTTTTCAAGCACACTGTTTTCAAAACAATATATTTGATAGTGGTAGCCCAGTTGACAGGCTATCAAATTCAAGATCAAGACTGAGGTTTGAATCCTGGCTGAATAAAGACCACTGTGTACATCTGGTAAATGTGCACAATAAATCTGTAGAGCTTTGTCTTCTTGCTAGGTAGATCTGGAAATGACCTCTATTCCAGTGATGTTCTAAATTGTGCGGAACAGTGAACCTTTACACTGTGGAGGACCTTTGCAACTAATGCTCATTGCTATATCAAACTTCTTTAAAGCTAATCTATCAACCTTCAGCAATAAAATACAGCGAACTTAATAACACAGCTCCAAATATGTGTTTATAGGTTTCTTTGCAAATATAAGTGCTTTCAAATATGAGAGCACATATAGCTACACTCTTATCAAATTGTAACGGGACATTTTCTGATGCCAAGTTTGTCAATTAAAAATGATTTGTATGTGAGTTAATTTTTACAGTTAATGTGTTTCCTCCTTTAAAATTGAATTTGTTAATTGTGTTTTCCCACTGCACAAATGGGATGTCAGGGAGTATGTTGGGCATCTGTTATTTATTGTTAAGGATTTAATAATAAATAACACTAATTAAATAAATTTAATTAAATAACTACTAATCATTAGTAGTTATTCAATTAAATATGTAATAATAAATTAATAATATTGTCAATCTTGTGATTGCTGTTTCTTTTGATAACATTTATTAAACAAATATGTTTAAATCTATTCTAAATTTTTGGGATTAATTTACTCTGTATAAATTTTAGTTTTAAGACTGATATTATAGATTTTTTACCGATAACCTACCTAGGAAAATATATTTAAAATTATTATTCTTAGCTTGGAATATTTTTTCTGAAAATTGTTAATACTAACTAAACTAAACAGTATACACTTTACAGTTTATTTTGATCCTGAATGATGATATTATGTGAAACTTTTTGTATTTTAAATTCTGTTTAAGATTATTTCTAACATATTTCCTATAGGTTGCATCACCGTTCCAAACCAACACTGTGGAAAACATCAAGATGGAAGAATCTCCTAGCTGCCAGGCTACCAGTATTTCAAGCAATAATACAATTACTACTACTACCACCACCACTATCGCATCAAGTAATAATCCCACCACTGTTGTCAGTGTTAGTAACTGTGCAGAAAGTTCTCCAGAGGACGTTAAGCCCGCTGTGACTGTTACAACGGTTACTTCCACGCAAGTTACTCCTTCAGTACCTGTTCAAACCCTGAAAAGGCCAGCATTGGTTATGTGCTCACATGAAGATCCTCATGACGAGTTAGTTATGGATGGTTTATTGTATGATTATACATTCCTAAATACATCTGTATGGTAAGTGCCACTTTTTAGCAGTGTTTTATAATAGCCAAAGCAATTCAAAGAAGTTACTTGATTCAGTGCAGGAATAGCAAATGAGAAGAGACGAGAGAAATTTTTTAGTATTTCTAAATACCAAAAACATGCTTGCAGAAACTTGGCTTGTTTGTCTGTAATAGCCATCCCTGATATGGTAACTTTTACTAATGGTTCCCATATTGCAGGTATATGGGCAACCTTTAGAAAGCTGTGGGCCAAACTTTAGAATGTTAGTGAAGTCGCAGGCTGTATAATTGATATTTATATGGGGTTTTGATATGTTCCACTGGCTGGATCAAAAGCTGGGGTGGTCCATGTCTGGCCAGCAGGCCAGAGTTTGTCCATGCTATTTTGCTTCAATTTCCAAAAACATCTTGCTTTTTTTTTTTTTTTTTTTCTCAGAATATGCCTCAAGTATTTATCTTTATCACTCACTTGTTATAATTTATCAACTGATATGATGAACCATCATTCCTCTCTGTATGGCAAAGCAAATTCTTGGCTTGTAAAATGCTTATGTCCATGGGCACCTTATTGTGCTTGCGTTTTTTTAGTACTAATTTGCCATTTTTCTTAAATGTATCTTTGTTTAAATCCATATATGTATTAGTTTACATACAGGACTGGTTTTTTGAATGTGCTTTGGCTGTCTTAGGCCGTGTAAAAGTTCTTACTTTTTATACTATGTAGAAAGGATTGATCATGAAAGCATTTTTTTCTATTAATTAATCAGATGAATTTTGGACGAACTTGCAAATATTTATGTAGGCAGCAGTTCACTAACTTAAATCAAACAAATAATAATAATAATACTTTTTAATGAACAAGCCCTTTTTGCTTATCCAGCACTTATGCTATTAATATACCTAAAATCTACAGAACCTCTTTTTTAAAAATATTTTTATTGCATAGTTAATTTTGCACATGCAACCTCTGTAATGCATTTTGTGTTACACAGGTTGTAATACTGCCATTTGTAATAATAAAATGTCACAGTTTAAATAAAATCAATGAGTTTATGCTGGTGTTCTTGAACATGTTGTTTTCTAAAGTTTTGATTAACTTCCCCAATAAGTAGTAAAGTAAAATGCATCCATAATTTTTTCTGGGTAAGTTGAGAAGAAGAGTGGGGGGGGGGGGGAACAAAACCAAGAAAACATCAATTCCGTTCTAATGTTTGAAAGATCAGTGCTTGGTATTACTTAAAGAACAATTTCTAATTGATTTTCTTTCCTCTCTACTTTTTTGAAATTAATGTAATTTTAACTCTGTAATTAATTTTTCAGGGAGAGCATGTCAAATAAACGGCGCAAACTATGGAGAAATCAAGGACCAGTGTCTGATAACTATGACAGCAATGCTTGTGCATATGCCAAAGAAAGTTCTAATCAAATGCAGGTGGATGATATGTTACCACTAAAAGCTAAAGATCCCTATGAGTTCAATGATGAATTTGATGAAGACAGTCCTTCATCTACTTTTCGTGCTAGATTAGATGTATGTATATTGTATTTTATTTGTACAGATCAATTTGTTTTTCCATTTAAAATTACTTTATACTTATTTTACTGCATTTTTTCAATTTACTAATACTGAACATTACTAAAAGTATGGCTTCACTAGACATGGTGATGTAAGTATGGTGCACCCAGGGCAGAGTTTTGTTTTTGTTGTAATGCCAGATAGACTAGAATGAAAACTGATCAAACTTTTCTGCTTAACACGCAAGAGAAATAATATGATTTGTTTGTATATAAGCACTGTATATAGTTTAACCTAGATTAAAATGTGTGTTAGAATATAAGAAAGTTTTGCCTGTGTCCAGTTTCTGAAACACTTTTGGTGTAGTTAAAATTTTTGAGAAAGTTTATTGAGCCAAAATGAAGTGAAAAGCAACAACACAATGCTGTGAAACAGTTGCACCTGGATCATTCTCTATAAAATAAACATGTCTTGCTCACTCAACCTGCAGATAACTGCACATAATAATTGTAGAATCGCCAAATCCATAAGAAAAAAAAACTTGATGACAAAAGGTAGATAGACACTTCCATGTAAAACAAACCAGCGTGACTTTATGTGTGGAGTCACAACACACAACCCATATAAAAAATCACTAATCTATGAAAGGTATATCTTTCCTTTATTATTATAATTTTTACCACATTATGTATTTTCGCATAAAGATTAAAGGAATTTTTTCAACATATCAAAATTATACATCAAGGTATACATATCAAAATTATACATCAAGGAGGTACTTGTGTATTATACTGTCGACATTTTCGCCGAAATTTTTTTCACCTAGTTGGCCTCGCTAAGGCCGTTTTACCGTAAAATACTTCTGTTCAAATATTTACATACCACCCAAGTTGCCCTAAAAACAAAAACCAATACATACTGCCTTTTTATTTGCTTCTGTGCGTAGATTTAAAGCAATAAAAGGGATTCATATTAAGATAGATAATCAGTTCAACATGTGGAGACGTCTACATTCTAATGAAGACCTTTTTGTTGCAATCCATGATTTCTGGCAAACTGCACTGGATTCATATAAATTATGTCATTCATATTTAAGCACCAACGTATTACTCTGAAATAGCACGTACATAAAATACTGACACCAGGCCTCTAGTTAAATGAAATACGCAGTTTATAAAATGCAAAAATTTTGGTATTATAAACATAAATCTATTTAATAAATACTTAAATTCCATAGAGACATACAAAAGATTTTTTAAAAATAAACACACAAACATTTTAAAATAAGTATAACACAGACGCAGCTCATCAATCGCACCTGGCAGCCTACACCTAACAGTTCTGCTTAATGCAAACTCCGCAGTTAATAACACATACTTTTCATATTATTCTCATTACCCTGAAAGCAGAAAGTGGGTAAAAGTGCGACGCACTTCGTAGAACAATCACAATCTTTGCAGAATATTTCATCTTTTAAAAGAAAGAATATATAAAATGATAGGTTCTGCAGAGTAATTAAAGCGACATGCCCTTTATGCTATGCCTTCTCTCTTCACTTTTTGCACAATTTTTATACCTAATTTGCATTTTACCGTGGTCTGTCAGACTTGGACAAAATGACTGCAGAACACTGAATATAATTCTGCTCCTGGGCCCATTACAGTGCTTTGTTAAAAACACTTAAATTTCGCTAAGCCATAAATCAATTTTAAAAATCAACCGCACATATAAAAATGTATAAATTTTAAGACATGCTATTCATTTTATTCATTGCAAAACATACAGTATTTTGATGTTCATTATTGCATGCTCAATAGCCACAGAACTGCAGAGTACAAACTTTCGCTTGGTATGTCGACGGTATAATAAACAAGTACCAAAAAACTGAATAAGAAAAGGGCAATAATAAACACTTGTCATGGAAACTTTTAGGTACGATTTACTGTCAATTTTCCTAACAATAATGTTTTTTTCCCTGCAACCATGTTGGTGGTAAATGTAGAAATTTTGAATCCTTGCACATTGGTCGCAATCATGGGAATTTGGTATATCTATCTGTATAAAAGGCAATAATGAAGTGTTTTTTCTGTAGTCTAAAAGCTACTGGATTGATTTAAGCAATTTTATTTCTTTTTTGCAAAATGATCCTAGTTTATAAATTCCAAGAAAAAAAAATTGATATAATCTGACTTTATTTTTGAGGCATAGTTCTGAACTAAATACAAAATTTTACTCCTGCAGGATTTAAAGCATTTTTAAAGTGGATAGATTTAATTAAAAAATGCATTTTACGGTCTATTTTTCCCCTCTTTCTTCCCCCATCACAAGTAACACAAAAATAGATTTTTGTTTAATTCTTTTGCTGTTACACTATGTATCATCTCAAGTTTGTATCTGCAAGGCAAAATTTATGTCATGAGTCAAAGAATTTTGCATTTTTTTTAAATTTATTTATTTTTAAATTTCCATAATTTTTGGAATAATTTCAATGATAAGAGTATGATAAATATGTGTTCTTTCCTTGTGATAAATGAGTACACAGCTAGTGTCTTTGTGAATTTTTTAACAGTTTAATACTTGTACATTGTAAGGGTAATGCTGGGCATAGAAAAACAGTCTTTGTTGTTGCACTGTAGTATGTGTGCAAATAAAATTTAGTTGGAATAAATAGTCAGTGCATCAATATGACTTATCTTTTTTGTTTTATTAGGAAGAGGAAATTAAAAAAGAACCAGGTTTGCCACCAACTCCTGAATCTCAAGCCCTTACCCCTGGACCAGCCATCTCTGCTCCACTTACACCTACCCAAGAACCCCCGAAACAACTGTCCGCCACTGAGGTTTCACCGACCTCTCCACCCACACCCCGTAACCCAGCATCCAGCTTCACAAGTGAGAAAGATCTTCAAGTAACAGATAGAGACCTTGAGAATATATTTGAAACATCATCGTCCGATGATAGTGCTGATGATCTGGTAAGAATTTGGCTTGTTAATATTTCTTGTAATTTTGAATCTTAAACATTCAGATTTTGTTATTTTTAAAGTACTGTAGCCCCACCCCCTTCCCCCACATAACACACTAGATAAGTTTCATGCTGTATGAATCCATCTATACTGACAGCTCATACCTACCAGAAATAAACAGAGCCGGCGCAGAGTGGTTTTGCCAGTTACCCGAGAGCTCATTGGCCATGACTTGGCTGCCACCTGCGACTAGGGCAACTAAAAAAAAATACAACCTTTTAATCCAATTTTATTACGAAGTTTTAGATTGCAAGATTAAAAAGCAGTTTCGAACAGCTGTTACAGAAAATATAAAGTAAGCGTATTGATTAGTTCCATTAGCAATATCTGCCTTACATATATCGATATATTTCCATCACAGTACCTTCTAGCCTGTGCAGATATTACTAATAACAGATTTTCTTTCTATGTTTTTTGGAATGATTACTAATCACGAAGCTAGAATGGTTGGTTAATAGTAACTCTCCTGTATCTGCTCTTCTAATGGTCTTCTTTCATGAAAACATAGTTATCCCACATGCTTATGAATTAACGGTATCATGGACTTGCACTGCACTGTAATTTGACTTATGCGAATTGGATTTTGTGAGTTTTTCACGAATACGCATCTTAAAGCTAAAACAAACTCTTAGCCTGCAAAAGATCTTTTGCCAGCAGTAAGAAGTGCCAAAATTCATTTGTTCTTTATATAGGAAATAGTAATAGTATATGGTTTCCTTGTAAAAAAAAAAAAAATCTGAAATGTACCTCAAAGTATGGAACAGCAATTGTACTTTGATTGTGAATATTTTCTTCAATTTTATTCTCTCATCTGGCAGAAAAACATTTCTGCATCTGGCGGAAAAGTGTTCACTAACATTTCTGTATATTTTGTAAACATGTTCAGAAAACTTCCTGCTCTGTATACAATGTTACCGTAAAAATTACTGCCATTCAATTTTTGATTTCGCTTATTTCTAACTATTTTAGAATTAATTTTTATTGACACCTGGTTAGATATTACAGAGTACTACTATTTTAACACTCACAATTGATATTTCATCTATCCTAAGTTAATTTCAAACTGAAGACCCTCGTTTAGAAGGTGAACATTTAAACCACTAACTGAATGATGCTTGGTTAACTGAAATGTTGCTGCGATCGCTAAAACGACTTTGAAATTCTAGTGGAACCCTCTTTGAACAAAAAACAAAACAAATCTAGAACATTAAAAGAGCATGTGCAGAACATCAGAGATAGTTCCCCCCCCCCCCCCCAACTCTTTCTTGTACCATACAACACATCTTTGAATCGAAATCTATCTTAAAATCACCTACTGAAACTGTTTTACAATCTTCGCCAGGCATATTCTTCCTGTAGGCATATTCCAACTATACCGCAAAGACATTTTAAATACTGTTTGGAATGGACATCATGAGTGTACCGTGTTTTCCTTTCTTGTTGCACAAAGCACTTCTTCAGAATAGAAATCTATATTAAAGTCGCCTAATAAAACTGTTTTACAATATACGCCAGGCGTTTTCTAACTATACTCAAAATATATTTATAATAAATTGTCACGTTTTGGCACCACATTTAGCGATCAATTATCAAAAATTGCAAACCTTGTGCGACTTTCAACATTTTATTAATGCCTCCTCTCCACGTTATCTGGCAAACACATTTGAAAAGTGACTCGACACGCTAATGTCTACACAGAAATCCTGATTGAAATTAATAGCACTCTGGTGCTAAATATTTTGGGGTGGACCGCCCTTATGACTTAGGGGGTATGAGACATAGTTAAAAACCTATTCTCAGACCTAACGAATATATATATAAAATTTCATTAAAATCGATTGAGCCGTTTCGGAGGAGTTAGGTAACTAACACCGTAACAGGAGAATTTTATATATTAGATATATACCCTATCTCACTATGCGAAATTTTCACTTACCCGAGGGGTCTTAAAATGTATCCTTCGCGTTATTCGAGAGTCCACTGTTTTTGCATACTACTATTTTTGAATTCAGGATACTGTTTTTTATGCATAAGGCCACTAAAGCAACTATTTTCACCACTGATAAGCAGCAGTAGCCCCCTGCCATTGGAAAAAATGCTACCAGCTACAATGGACAGGTGTCAGCTGTCTATGAAGCTACAACACATCTGCTCGCTGCTGGTTTGGCTCCTACAAAACTTGTTTTCCTCTTTGATTCCCAAGCTGCAAATTCAGGCCTAAGCAGTAACACACCAACTGACTGCCTACAAACAATTCAGTGCCATACTAAAATTTCAGAGCTCATCTCACTTGGCTGGACTGTGGTTTTACAGTGGGTCCCTGGTAATGAGAGGGCCGACCAAAAAGCTAGGCAGGCAACTGAGTCGTCTCAGCTGGAGGTCCCCCTGACCCTCAGAAGAACATGATAGGCATGTATGTTGACTGATGTACTGCTACCACCCAAAATACCAAAAGCCTTGGAAAGTTTATGAAAAACCCTGGTCACATTGTGTCCAATCCCGAGGCAGTTGGAACGCTTTCGCCTAACAACTGGGCACGACGTCCTTGGAGTTTACCTCCACTGACTTGGCCTGGCTGCTGACAAGGCCTGCCTGCTCTCTGGCAGGGCCTGCATGCTGGGGGGGATGTTAGCCACATACCTAATTGCACTGGACTAGATGTACATCATTTGACGACATCGCCAGTCGGTATTGGGAGGCTCAGCATCAAATGGTAAAGAAGTCAAGCACTGCTGTTGGATAAATAAATAAATGTATGAATTCGGGTTGTGTGTAGGGCCTAAGCTATACTCACCTGGAGTAAAAATTGCGCAGTATAATAGCTACAAAACTTATTTGCACACCTTAGAAACACAATGATTTTTAGTGTTGCCATTCAGAATTTATATTAATTACAGGAGCTAAAGCTTAATAGAATCAAAACATCAATTTCATTTTACCATGCTGTATGAGTCCCTTTTAACATTTTATATGAAAACGATCACAATTTTTATGCTATGTTCTTCTAATCCGTCGTAGATGAACCTGTGTTATGCAGGGGGGGGGGGGTCTACTGTAGTAAATCAATAACAAAAGTGAGCTTTTAGCATGAAGCTTCTGATTAAATAATAAAATATCTCTATTAATATTTTAATGGAAAATTTAAATAAAATTTTTTTAATTTAATAGTTTTGTTTTCTTTTTTTGTGTGCGTGTGTTTGTCTAGTTAATTATAGAGATTTTGTTCGCTTTCTCCCTAACCTGAGTTAATTGCGAATAAATATGTTGAATTTTCTGCTTAATTTTAGTATATTTATTTTATACTTGAAATCTGTATCATTTTTAAATTAAAGAAATCTAAGTGAATTAAACGGGGAATGACAATACATTATTTATAATCTATGTATATAGAACTACGCTGAGGAAAATCTTTGTGCCCCTTTTTGCAGTATGATTTATTTTATTATTTGTATGGTGGGTAAAGCACCATACTATGGTTTCAAGTTCAACTCCCAGCGGTCAAGGTTTGATCCCCGACTGGGCGTTGTTGTCATTTTTCTGTCCCTTCATAGGGGGCGATGTTGGTCCACCTACTAGGTGCCCCATAATAAAGTGGCCAACAATTCCGGCCCGTTGTGGACAAAGCCTTCCAAGGCAGTGGCCAGCCATTGGAAAAAGAAAAAATGATTTTACTTTATTTTATGTATATATGTCATACAAGCGATCATTTAATTAAAAACATCTTTCACTTTGGTGGCATCTGGACTATAAATTGTAATTTCAAAACATGGTGCAATACTTGTTGCCTAGGAGGGTCTAACCTGTCAATCATAAAGGTGTCTCGCCAGCAGATAAGATTTAACAAATGAGGATTTTGTTATGGTTTTGTAGACCAACTAGATGATGGACAGACAGAGCTGCCGCCTAGTGGACACTCTGTGAACTTAACTAACAAAACCAGGAGACATTTACCGCAGAGCAGCTCTTCCTGACTTCGAGATACTTTCAAACTCCTCTGTACATAACTTGTAAATATGCCTTAATAAAATATTCCAGATGGATGTTGCCGTTTGTGCTGTTCCTAAACCACTCACGCACGACATATATATATTGTAGAAAGAGTCCGATATTTCTAATTTCATTTTTGTTTTTCATACTAACTAAAACAATTTTTCTCCAAAATTTCAGTGATAGCACTTTTTTTTTTCATCACATATAATTCTGCTGTATATTTTAGATTTCTGCTAATTGCCAATAACAAAATATTCTGCCATAAAACAGTGTTGTACTCAAGCATTTCATTCAACTACCACAACCAAATTATACTGGACTTTATCTGATCAAACGAGTCGCGTGAAAAGTCCTATCTGTACATTGAGTTGGCTGAAATAGAGCATCTGATAAGGCATTTAAAAGTGCTTAAGAAGTATTTCAGATTTGTTGATAATAAGAGTTAAATGTTTTTTCAGAGGTAAATTCTATCATAAGTAAATATCTTTGTCACCTTTTTAGTTTCAGACTCCATCTACTCCTGGAAAACTGTGTGGAACACCTGAGGAACCTTTTTCGGGAAAAAACAAGAATACTTGCTCTTCTGGAATTCTAGGTATGATTCATTTCCATTTACACCTGAGAGCGGATTGATGTTGAATTTGTAGTTTAGTTTTTCATAGCTGCCAGCTACTTAAATTTTGACACTATCCAGTTAATTTTTAAAATACTTTTTCTGTTATGCAGGTAAAAAAAAATAATTAATGAGTGTCAATAATAATTAGTTAAAAACATTAAAAGCCTAAAACGTGAACGTAAGATTGATATTTTGTAGTTATATGTAGTTTTTGAGGAGTAATTGACTATTTTATTATTATTGGTAGGTTTACGATAAACGGTAGTTTCTATATTGTCTGGGGTGGTTCTAATTATTTTAACATCAAGGAAATTTAGGTTATTATTCTGTTCAAGTTCTATAGTAAATTGTATATTTTCATCAAGTGAGTTAAGTTCTTCGAGGATATTGTTTATGCTATTGTTATTTACTATTGCAAAAACATCATCAACGTAACGAAACCAGTATTTAATATGGGGGTGGAGGTTTGTATTGATTAAAATTTCAAGGTTTCGCATTTTCCACTCTGCTATTATACCAGATATCGGGGAGCCCATAGGGACACCTTTATTCTGTTTATAAAATTTATTATTGAATTGGAAGTAGGAGTTATTGAGGATGAGGGACAAGGCAGCTTTTAGGGTTATTGAAATATCTGTATTAAATGCGTTCTCAATTTCTTTACTTATTGTATTGTACATCTCTATTGTGTCTATGGAAGGATATAAGTTGGTGACGTCGAAGCTGACCATTTTAACAGAATCTGAGAATTTTATGTTTTTAATTCTTTTAAAAAATCGGTAGTGGAATTTAGAGATGAGTGTGAGGAGGGAATTATTTGTTGTAATATGTTTTTTAGGTATTTTTCAAGTAGGTAGGTAGGGCCTTCACATTTACTGACTATTGGGCGGAGGGATGGTGGATTTTTATGATCTTTATATTTTCCAAATATGCGTGGAGCAAAGGTAGTAGGGCTATGTAATTGTTGTGGTTTGGTATTGGGCCAGCTTCCTTTATTTATGAGTTCTTTTAGGATATTGTTAATTTTGGTGGTGGGGTCCTTATTTAGTATATTGACATCTAGTTTATTGATGTTTTCTATCATTTTGGTAATGTAATCGTCTTTATCTAAAATAACTATTTTTCCTGTTTTATCTGAACTAAGGCAGGTTATTGTTGGATTATCTCTCAGTTCTTTTAAACATTTTTTGTCTTCCTTGTCCCTCGTATTTTTCTTTTTTAATTTAGTAAGTTCTTTTTGAGTGAAAAGACGTAGTTCCTGTTTATTGTTGTCTGGTAATGGTTCTATTGCGGTCTCATAAGCAGCTATTGTGTCTTTTAAGTTTATGTTATCGTCAAGTATGAATTTTGGTCCGAGGTTTAGAGTGTCTTCTTGGTGTTTATTTAATTTAAAGGAGGAGAGGTTTATGAATTGAGGATCGTCAGACTTCATTATTGTTTTGTTTGTACCATATTTATTAATCCAGAAGTTGAGTTTTTTCTTGTGTGTAGTTTGTAGTTTGTATTTTAGTTTCCTTCAGAAATATTCTGTTTTTTTGACAAGGTTTTCAAATGTATGATAGTTGGTATTTGCTTTTAAACATTCTTTAATTTCTTCTATTTTAGAATTGAGCTGGTGTATGTTGGCATATTTGCTTCTTATAAGCTTTTTTAATAATTTGTATTCAAAAATTTTCATATCAAAACGGAAGGCATTGTTTATAAGTTTATTTCTTACTTGGAGACATTTAGGAATTATATTGAAGTACTCACAATCCTTAAGAAAAAATAAGTGTTCCAATTCGCGGGTTAGACGTTTTTTTAGTTTTTTGAAGGTTGTATATAATGTATCAGTATTATATGCCATAGTTAAAAAGTTAATAATAAGAAAAATCTTAATCATAGCCAGCAATAAAGAGGTTTATAAGGAGAGTTAATACTTATTGTAAGTAGTTGAGGGAGACCGTCGAACGCACGGCGATGGCAATATACACACAGGTCCAGATCTTCTTCTTTCTTGATAATAACCCCGGCTCCGGGTAAGTTTACTTAGTTAAAAATTGAACACGGAAATACCATAGTAATTAGTTAAAAACATTAAAAGCCTAAATGTGAAGGCCCTACCTACCTACTTGAAAAATACCTAAAAAACATATTACAACAAATAATTCCCTCCTCAAACTCATCTCTAAATTCCACTACCGATTTTTTAAAAGAATTAAAAAACATACAATTCTCAGATTCTGTTAAAATGGTCAGCTTCGACGTCACCAACTTATATCCTTCCATAGACACAATAGAGATGTACAATACTATAAGTAAAGAAATTGAGAACGCATTTAATACAGATATTTCAATAACCCTAAAAGCTGCCTTGTCCCTCATCCTCAATAACTCCTACTTCCAATTCAATAATAAATTTTATAAACAGAATAAAGGTGTCCCTATGGTCTCCCCGATATCTGGTATAATAGCAGAGTGGAAAATGCGAAACCTTGAAATTTTAATCAATACAAACCTCCACCCCCATATTAAATACTGGTTTCGTTACGTTGATGATGTTTTTGCAATAGTAAATAACAATAGCATAAACAATATCCTCGAAGAACTTAACTCACTTGATGAAAATATACAATTTACTATAGAACTTGAACAGAATAATAGCCTAAATTTCCTTGATGTTAAAGTAATTAGAACCACCCCAGGCAATATAGAAACTACCGTTTATCGTAAACCTACCAATAATAATAAAATAGTCAATTACTCCTCAAAAACTACATATAACTACAAAATATCAATCTTACGTTCACATGTCAATAGAGCCCTGGAAATATGCTCCAACCAACAATTACTAAAGGAAGAAATACAATTCATAAAGCAACTTGCGCACAAAGCTAATTATCCCAGCAATATCATCCCCCACCTAATCAGAAATAGAAGAAAGAAACTTAACATCATCAACGACGCACAAAAAGAAAAATCCACATTTACTCATCCGATTCCCTACTGTTGCGGTCTCGCTGTAAAAATATCCAACAGGGCACGTAAAATGAACCTTCGTATCCCAATTAAACCCAATAGCAATATATTTAAAAGAATCCGATCAGATAAAGACAAGATTAACCCTCTAGAAACCGCAGGTATTTATAAAATAAATTTCACATATAGAGATTCCAACCTTCCCGGATACTACATTGGGGTTACAAAAAGAAAAATTAAAGATAGAATTAAAGAACACATAAACGACATAAAATACAATAGACAAAGTACCGCTCTATCCCGCCTAGCCTTAAAGGAAAATATAAATATAGATTTCGTAAATGTCAAGAAAATAGCTAATTACAATAATCACAATTATGGCTTAAGGCGGGAAGCGTTGGAAATAATGACACAAGAGGGAGCTGTCTACGACATGGCGCATGTGCAAATTGAGCAATCGTGGCAGGCCATGGTGAAGAAGAAGCGGTGAACGAGCCAAGCAACTCAGTTCTGATGATGACAGCGGACTAGGCTGTCGAAAGCGCTCATGGTGCGTGTTTTAATCTTTTTACGGAAATTTTAGGCTTTTAATGTTTTTAACTAATTACTATGGTATTTCCGTGTTCAATTTTTAACTTTTAGTGTCAATAATTTTTAAATCTCTCTATATAAAGGACGGTGACTTTATAACTGAATGAATGAATCAATAACTCACTCATCAATGCCTAGCCAAATCTACCAGACATACAGACTTGAAGTTTTAAAAGCATGTATCTCATACCCAAATTGTCATTTAAGAAGCGATTTTTTAAAATTTCACACACAACCTACGGTGGCAGGCCACCTTTCCATTCTTATCGCAGAGGAAAAAAGAGGCAGCCATAAAATTCTTGCTTTAAAATGTAATTAATAGAAATAACTAAAAATCATTTTCAGAATTGTTTAGAATTTGCACCCTAACAGGGGTGGGAGCCAAAACACTCTTTTCACATTTCTCTTCATATCTCAATTGGGGAAAAAAAAAAAGCGAGATAGCTTTAAGATTCTTCCTTTAAAGTGTAGTGAAAACAAATGCCTAAAAATCCTTTTCTCAGTTTTTTTTTAAATTTGTACCTAAATGGGTTTAATAGTCTTAAACATTGTTCTCAAAGAGTTGCCTTCGTATCTCAAAGAAAAATATAGACAGCAATAAAATTCTTGCTTTAAAATGTAACTAACAGAAACAACTAAACATCCATTTCAGGATTTTTTAGAATTTGCACTCAAATGGGGGTGGCAGTTCAAAATGTTCTTTTCACATTTTCCTTCTTCTCTGAAAAGAAAAAAAGATAGCCATTAAAACCTTGCATTAAAAATTAACCAAGACAAATAAATATATAAAAATCTTTTACAGGATTTTTAAAAAATCAATCCCATCAGAAAGGTAGTTGTTGAAAAAAAAAAGTTTTATGGACTTCAGCACTGCTTATTTCAAACACTGACTGTCTTCTCAAAAAATAGCAAATCACTTTTCGGGGGTAGCTAGACAGTGGGAAGTGACAAGAATAATAAAATGTCAAAAGTCTACACGATTGGTAATTTTTGGCAATTTATCACCGAGTTTAGCTCTAAGAATTAAGCTCCCAAAACTGAAACCAACATGGCGGTATCTTCCATATTTGGCAAGAAATTGTAAAAGCACATTGTTTAATGGGTTATTGTTACTGTTAATGGTAATATCAATTGGTATCTCTAAAGGTCTCAATTTTGATGTAAATAAAATGAATTTCCCCATCCCCTCCAGTGGGCAGGCACTTGCTAATCAAGCATTTTGCCACTACTATTGCCTGAATTACTGGCCATTTTATTAAGGGAGTACCCAACGGGCGGCCAGCATTACCCCTATGAAGGGATGAACAAGTTAACACCCATGCCCAAGCCGGGATTTCAACCCGGACCCAAGGTATGATAGAATGGTTCTTAAGCCACTACATCACCTGGATGGCATAAAATGAAATATAGTTAGAATATGCTTGACAAAGATTGTAAAACAGTTTTAGTAGGTGATTTTAATATAGATTTCAATTTGAAGAAAAAGCTCTATGGAACAAGGAAGACAAATATGGCATACTCATAGATTATGATTCATTTTCTTATGTAATGGAACAACGAAAATAAGTAGAGCCAACATATGGATAATAATGCATTTTCCAATGTATTACAGCAAGAAAAACAAATAGGCCTTGACGCTTGGATTGTGATATACTTATAATTGATAGCACTTCAGTGTGTATTTAAAAAATGGAAGTGCTTCAGTTTTTTTTTTTTCTTTTTTTAAGAAACATATCGGGGAAGTTTTTATTTATAAATTTAATATGAACAGGCTTACCTGCTCCATACAGTCACATTTATCTTCCCTAATGAACTAAGTTTACACTGCTGAGGATTAACTTATTTTGTCAATTCAAATAAATTTATTTGTTTGGGTTTTAACAAAGACGAAGTCCTGCGGGACCCTCAACTCATACCTGCCAACTTTTACGGATTATCCGTAAAATATACGGATTTTGCCATTAATTTACTGATGTACGGAGATGAGGAGTAATTTTACGGATTGCTCGGCTAATTTCGAAGTTCGCAATTTCATACAATTCAATCTTCTTCCATCCGTCTAGAGAATATATATTTTCTCTTCAGCACTCCTTTATTTAAATATCCAATGCCATAAGAGTAAAAATTGACTCCCATTTTGAATTTAAAATAATTTTTAACCCCCCCCCCCCCCCCCTCTCCTTCCTCTCTCAAGGAAACCAATAAAGAAAAAAACACTTTATTGAATGGGGCATGTTCAGATTTTGAATTCAATCTTTTTCCATCGCTCTTGTGAGTAAATATTTTTCTTTTAGAACTCTTTCATTTAAAGCTTTAATGCCGTAAGGATGAAAACTGATTCCTATTTTAAATTAAATTTTTACCCCCCCCCCCTTCCCTAATTAAACCAGGTAAGAAAACTAACACTAAGTAGAGCAGGCTCAGTTATGAATGAAAATGATTTAATAAAAATAAAAAATATTTTAACCAGAAATAAGCTTAGCTTAACAAGAGCAGAAATTATTAGTACCAAAAAAATAAATGAACTCAGTTTTACTGATGGGAGGTAAAAATTTACTGAAATGAGGACATAATTTTACTGATGTTAATTTTCTTAGGTTGGCAGGTATGCTCAACTGTTTTTAGACATTTTCGGATTCATGGGGCTTGTCTAACCCTGTTAGATGACTCCGAAATTAGTAACAATAACAACAAATTAATTTATAAGTAAAAGGTACTCCAGAAACTGCCACTGAAAAGGACTACTAATGACGAATTTTGTAGGATGCCACCACAGCATACAGAGAATTTCATGCAAGAATAATGAGCTTCATCTTTCTTTAAAAAGAAAAAATTAACAATTTGTATGGTAAAATAAGCAGTTCTTGTGAGTTATAGCTACTACCAAAATTCAATCACCAAACAACCGAGAAATATTGCCAAGTTTGTGATAGAAATCTTGCAAAAATATTTGCATTGCCTGGGAACAGCCCACAAGTATTAATATTTTTAAGAATTTTGGCATAATTTTTTGTTTAATTTCAGGTTTGAGTGACATCATTTTTATCTCATGTATTTCAAATTGCTGAGTTAAATGGTGAATTAAGAATTCAGGATTTTTGTTCATTTTTGAGTCCAGTTATTATTTTTGTGACATTCATAAAACAGGAAAAGTACCAATTTAAAATTAAAAAAAAAAGCCTTTGTAAAACAAATCACTTATGAATGTTGTATTTATTTTAATTAAGTGGGATGATAAAGTCTAAAATTTTTCAGGTGGTTGGCCCCTCATCTGAAGTTCGTTCAAAATTAGGGGACCCCGGGCAAAGTTGGACTTCCTCCTACTGGGACTCATTCAGATAGAAGCCATCCCCTTCTGCCCACTGCTGTCCTATATGGAGGATCTGTCATTGCTCTGCAGTTTCCCGGGGACATTAGAAACAACAACAACATAAGCCTAAAATACTGCCCCCCCCTCCCCCCCAAATCCTATGATGATGATACAACAATTTTGTTAAAAGCACTGTTGCTTTGCTATATTCAAATCATCCAAATTTACTAATAAATATTGACAGCTGTGAAACTTCTCCTCCCCCCCCCCCTACCCCAGTTCTTTTCATGTCATATTTACATGTAAAATAACTTTTTTAGGCGTGGCAGAATTGACTAGGATGTTCCCTACTCCACCATCACTAGAGCATAATACAGCTCCTTCTCCATCCATCTGTGGTACTGATCTGTCTGCTTTAGAAGGCTCTACAGAAGGTTTCATTGATGGCGGTTGTAGTCCATATTATGAACCTGTGAAGGTAGTGTGTTTTTTGTTTGTTTGTTTGTTTGTCAAATTAAAAAAATTGAAGAAAATTTACTGTTAAAAATTATTTCATGATTCGTGTGTATGCTTCTGCTGTTTGCAAAATCAGTATATCGTGTTATTCATAGATACAGGCTGTGTGTTTTATTATTATGATTATTCCTTTTGAAAGTATCCACGTTGATTATAACTCCTGAATTATATTAAGTTAAATTTGTGAATTGGGCAAACTAATGGCGATAAGTTATAATTTAAATTAGGGGAATTCTGCCAAATTTCAGAAAATAGAAATTCTCACATTTTGTGCATCGTAGTTAACTATGAATAAAACATGTTATAGTTAATAGTTTAAAGAACTGCTACTTTCCAATTAGATGACTGCATTAATATTACACGGTCAAACCATATAAGTTATTGATAACTATTTCCCATTTTGGTTACTGTTAAACTAATGCTTCAAATGATTCCTTGAAACAAATCTCGCAAAATGGTGTTTGTTGGCACAGTGGGCGATTGAAATTCTGTATATGTAATGAATAATTGATTCTTATTCGTTAAATCAGCACTACAGAAAATTCCTTTACAGCATAGCTGCCAACCTTGGAGAATGAAAATTAGGGAGATTTTTTAAAAAATGAGGGAGACTTTAAAAAACCCTTGTTATCGATGAAAAAACTCCATGTACACATGCGTAATATATCAGTAACCAAGAAAATTACATGTAAAAGAAAAATTTATAGCTTAAAACATTTATTAAAACAGCTAATTTTAAAATGCGATACTTTTTTAAAATAAACAATTTTTTAAACAGTAAATACTTTTGAACTATTTGCATTCATGGGCACCGGCAACATATGGCAAGTGCAATGGATTTTTGTATGCAGTGTTTTCCCTTGCTTTTTTGTTCTTTTCAACATGGTAACCCTACTTTTAAGTAATCTTTGTCCCCCCCCCCCCCCCTGGGAAATATTCTGGCGGCGCCGATCTTTTCATTACAAATTAATTAAAGTATCGAGAACGTTTTGTACGTTTCGAACCGTATTTTTTGGCTATATCGTAATCCGGGAACATCTTTTAATAATGCTCCTGCGTGATCTGAGCAACTTAGTGCCAAGTTATGCTCATAGATGAACTTAGTAAATAAGCACTCTGCTTTTATCACGCTTAGATCCTGGGATGTAGCAAATGAGAAGTCAATCTTAAACTGTTTGCACACGCTTTAGTGTTGGTTTGATGCTTTTTCGATTTAGCGTGAGTCACAATGTCATTTCTTCCCCCGTGCACGATAGCAATATCGCATGTACTATATGTGCAAAATGCAAAGTTTTTACCTTTATTTGACGGTTTGATAAATTTAAAGTCCTTGTAATAATCCGATTTAAAATGCATTAAATACTTCTTTCCAGACATAATTTTACCGTTCACTCAACTACGAACACCAAAATCTAGCATGCTGGATCGCAAAATACATAAACAAAACATACACGTGCAGAGTGGAGTGGAGTGGAGGGGGGAAAGCTCTGTAATTCGATTCTGCGGAGTGTTATCGATAATCCCAACCGTCGTCTTTCGGAAATTCATGGGGAATCGGCAAGAAAGCTTGCTACGTTCTACGTGCTATGACGTCATTACGAAATATCAGATTCGGCCAATAGCGAAGTTTCTTCAGTTTCTGTCGTTAGCATTTAACAAGTTCTGTAATTTTTTTTCAAAAATTGATAAGTACATAAAACATGGGAATAATTTGGAAAAATTCGGGAGATTTATAAACTTTTCGAGAGTTCGGGAGATCGTTCTGAAATTTGGGAGTCTCCCAGAAAAATCGGGAGGTATGGCAGCTATGCTTTACAGGAAAGAAACAACTCAATCTATTGGCAATGAACTTTTATTATGTTGATAAAGGAAATAGTACATGGTATGCTTACACCACCATTTTTAAACCTGAATTTACATTTCAACTTAGAAAAGTTAAAAAATTTAGTTTCTTAGAGTTTTGCAGCTTTTAGGAAGAAAATGTCATGGAAATAAAAGGCAAGTGAAAAATGATGTTTTTCCCTAACAAATATCCAAACTGTTCCATAGATCTTAGCAAAAAAAAAAATTAAAAAAAATATGAAGCACTGTTTTATTTGCAATCTTGGAACACATGGTGGCGACAGATCATAGAAATCATGGAAAAATTGGGGTATTTTATCCATCTGGAAATATCAGGGAATTTCGTAAAAATATCCCAAAATCAGGTAACTTTTTGTTTTTGTCTAGTGAAAGACACTGTTTTTAGTTGTAGATCAGAACCTGACTCGCGGATCATTCAATATTCAACTGCTGCAGATACTTACTTACAATTGCAAGATTTAAGTGGTGTAGGCACTGTATGAGTCCAAAACCACAGGTATTCAGACTCATATCAAGATACGGATCATACAAGAAACCAGACATGCGAATTAATCAGACATCTTGAATGCAAGTACGGTGTACTCATTTTGGGTCAAAACTTCTGTATTTGGACGATTCAGTAACGAATCATATTGAAAAGTAATCATTCGTTACCCCTAGTGGTCGATGGTGATTGCCTTTTTTACCAAGAGGGTGAAATTTCGTGGCATAGTGACCCTTGTATCCTTATTCCACTCTGAAGTTCTCTACTGTCACAATAATTTTGATCGTCACCAGGTGTGCGACGATCAGGGAAAAATCAGGGAACTTCATTTTTTAATTTCTGTAGCCACCCTGGAACAGCTTGTATATTTGCTACTAATGGCAGCATTTCATTCTCTGATGCTTCTTTGGCAATTTGTGCATGCACATTAATATTTTAAACTTTTTAAAAATCAAAAACAATCTTGTTAGTTGCTAACTACCCATAAATAGGATAATAACATTTGTTTCTAGCTTGTTTTTTTACCTCCCTGTATGAGGTGCTTGCTGTAAGACCAGAAAGATTCTAACATATTACCTGAAAAAAATATTTTTTTTCAACGATTGTCACTTCCCAATCAAACAACTATCAAAAACTCTTTTATTTTAACCACTTGAATGCTTACTTTTGAATCTAAGTATAGGATAAAGAATAGCCTGTACAATAATTTTATATTTCTCATAAAGGTTTCTCTAGTAAAAGTAAGATTGGACCCCCAAAATCAGTCTTTTATTTTTTTATATCAAAAGAAATCTGAAATTTTGACATGCAATTTATGATTATGCAGCTCAGTGTTGTAATAATTAGCACAATGTGCTGCTGTGCTACAGGTCTAAGAGTTGATTCCCAGACTGGACGAGGTTGATTCAGGATGACCATTTGACCAGGGCAAATGCTTCCGCACCCCAGAACCCATAGTCCCAAGTGTATGAATGAGAACACAGGCCTCTGTGCCACTGTTTTATTTAATTTGTGATTTGTCCTGACTATATTTTATAAATTTGCATAAGATCTTCTTTTCAAATAATGTTACCAATTTTTCTTTATTGTATGTTCTCTAACCAAAAATTGATTTATTTTGTGGTTGAAATTTTACAGTAAAAATTGTGTGACATGCAACAAGTTTACGAATGATTAAATTCAAGCTCATGCACTCTCCCCGCCTCTAATTCCTAATGTTTGGGTTGGCAACATGTCGGGGGGGGAGGGATAGTCACTGACATGATCCCTCTAATAAATAAGTATCCTAATATGTTCATAATACAGTAGAAGATCAATATACCACACTGATATTGCGAATGTAAACAGTGAAAATTGCTGTTAAGGAATTTCTACAATCTACATTTTTTAAAAACTGCATAAGAACCCGTTAGCTTCAATGGTTTTATTTACTGTGCGATCACCATATTCTTATTTATCTGCTTGTTGTTTATTACACTTCATAAAATCTATATCAACTGCTGCTTTTATTAATTTTATTTTATTGTTTTTGTGAAATCAATAATGGATGCAAAATTCAGTGAATCGTCAAAAGGACAAACTGAAAAGCATGTAATCCTAATTCTTCAAAAAGTTGATCCTGAAATTATTAAATGAAAGATCTACTGCTAAGTATATAGCAAATAAGTATGGCATTGGTAATCAACTGTTTGACATTAAAAGGTTAAAAACTACACAATTAAGGTTGGTTGATGTTTATTAGCACAAGGTCCGAAAGGGACATGCTGTGCCAGACAAGGAACTACAGAATTAAAATCCTTCGGTAGCATGCCACCACCTTCTTCAGCCTTCGCTATTTCTTGCTTGCACTGATCTCTTCCTCACAGTCTCCTGTCCACTGTTTATGACATTTGAGACAATCGTGATAAAATACTGCAATATTATGCCAAAATGGATAGCAGTAAAGGGATTGTGAATCAGAAAAGATTAAGTTAAGCACAGTTGGCCGATTTAGATGCTGTTTTATATGAATGGTTTCTCCAGGAACCCTCTGAAAATATACAGATAACAGGACAATATTGTGCGAAAAAGCAAAAGATTGGGACAAGGAATTGAATCCTGCACAAGGAATTGAATGTTGACGTTCGTCCTGAATATTCTACTGGTTGGTTGACTGAATTAAAAAATCGGCACGTCATACGCTACTTGAAAGCAACTGGTCGCAAAGTTTCTGCTGATAAAATAGCAGTGAAAGAATTTATTGAAGAATTTAAAAAAATAGTTGAAAAGGTAAAAATTTCACCAGAATTAATTTACAATATAGATGAAACTGGCCTTTTCTGGTGCAATATACCTCGTAATACATTTGTATGTGCAGATGAAAAGGAACCATCTGCAGTTACAGACGGCAGGCGACGAATAACGGTGCTTGTTTGCAGTAATGCAGCATGCACCCACAAATATAGAGTTCTTGTTGTTGGGAAAAGTGCCAATCCACGTCCTATAAAAGCACTCAAAGAATGTAGCCTTCTTCCAGTAATTTACAAGCTCAATACCAAAGCTTGGATTACAAGAGAACTGTGTATTGAATGGCTCGAAAATCATTTTGTTAAGGAAGCACGGGAGCACTGCAGTAAAATTGGTTTACCTGCAAACAGCACAATTTTATTATTGATGGATAATTGCACTGTACATCCTGAACTCATAGCCCCTAATATAAGAACATTGTTTTTGTCACCCAATACCACATCTTTAATCCAGCCTATGGATCAGGGGCTCCTAAACTATGAAGCTCGTCCAAATATGATTGCCAAGTTCAAGAAAGAGAACTTGTTCCTCAAGCCAAGTTCCTCAATATACGGCATTGCTTTGTATATGTTGAGAGATGCCTCAGATTTAGTAAACCAGGAAACTCTTTGAATTCCTGGCATAGATTATGGCCAGAATCACTGTTTTTTGGAACTGAGAATAATGAAATAGAATTTCATGGATTTAAGCCATCATTGACAAAAATCAAAGCTGCTGAATTAATGCAGTTTTCACAAAATAGTTCTAACCCGCTAGTAAACCTACATCAAGAAAACATCCATGAGTTTTTAGAAACTGATGATAAATTGCATATTGTTAACAATTTAACAGATACTGAAATTATTTCCTCTGTTTTGAACTAAGAAGAAAGTACCAATTCTGAAACAGAATTATATTCTGGAGAGGAAATTGAAAAACTCTGTGTCTCAAGGAATTTCTTTAGGAGACCAGTATTTGACATTCCTGGAAACACAAGACTGTAACTGAAGACGAATTATTAATTGTGCACAGGCTGCAACAAAAATTATGTGATAAGAGATTGCACGGTTTAAAACAAACCAAAATTGATGCATTGTTCAACAAGCAAACTTAAATTTAATGTTTTTAATACTAATTTCATTTTTTGTAAATATTAAATATTTAATTGTATATATTTGTGTTTTTTTTAGTAGTATTTGTACTTGAAAATTATTTTAAAGCACTAATATTCATCTTTTCCAGATACATTTTGCCATATTTTCTAAGTTGATTATATAGGTAAAATGATCTATATAATGCAAAGCCTTGCATTTTGAGGTTTGCTTTATAAAGATCTTCTTTTGTATTGATATGTTACTTTCTTCTGTATAAGAAAACCATTATTTTCATTGCAGGACTGGTCTTTTGTGTATAAATTACCTATACAGTTCAAGTTTGTTGGTTCTAAGAGGTATGCCCCATTACCCAATTTGCCAAGTCAGCTGCAACCGATACCTACGTCCCCAGATCATGTATATAAGACTTCTTGGACACAATCAGTTGCAGCAGCTCCTCTGCCTTCCAGTTCATCTTTACCTAGTAATCAAGGAATCAGTCATGTAGAGAGGCTGCCTACAAATTCCAAGTATGCATCATTTCACTCGAAAATTCTTTGTTGATTGTGCCAAAGAATTTTGTGTGTGCGTGTGTGCATGTGTGCATGTGCATGCATGCAGGGTTCGCACTAGACCGCGGGATTGCGCGATTCCCGCAATACCACATTAAATCCCACTCAAAAAAATAACATTCGCAGGAAAAGCCCACATGCTGGGTTGTTCAATTTTGATGTTGCAGCAAAATATTTAATGGGATAAAGAATCAAAGATATCATTAAATTGTATTGTTATCAAAATCATTTGTGTATTACATTGTTAATTTTGATATTTATAATCTGTTGAGCTCATTCTAGGCGGGGTCAGTGGGGTGCCACGCCCCAATGCCCTTAAAAAAAAAAAATCGTTAGCTCCCCGATGATGAAAAACTAGACACACTCTTTTGCCGCAAAGATTTTTTTAATCTCTAAAAGTTTCTTTGACCCTTTTATTTGTTCAACTGTTTTTTGTTTGCTCACACATAATGCTCTAATGATACATGATAAATGAAAGGGATGAATTTGCACAACTTTTGTGGTAATAGAACTCCCACGCCTTTTTTCCTTCTCTGGGAAGACGGGAAGCGCTCGGGAGGCCCAGTCGGGGTAGCATAGTAGCCGATCATGATGAGAAGGGGGGATGGAAATCAACTATGTAAAAATTCATTCATCTATAATTTTTTTATTAACGGACCGATTTTTTTGAAATTTTGGGGATCACTTTGAAATGCAAAAATTGATTCAGAGTCTAAATTTTAAAAAGACATCTTATTTTGTTCAAAAGTTAGAAATTTACTGTCAAAACATAATTCCCCCCCCCCCTTTTCTTACTTTGTGGTTTTCTTTCTAAGCTAGACGGGGAGGGAAAGATAGAATCGATGTTCTTATCTCCTTTCGGGCTATTTCAAATATTGCCAGTTAAATAAGTGACCAGCTGATTGCTAATAATATATACCATTTAAAAAAAGTAAGAAATAAGTGGAATTTGTAGTGGAATAGACATTGAATAACTGGAATAAGTATTTATACCATTATATAGGGTTCTTTTGAACAGAAGTGTTATTAATATTTTCAAGTATTAACTATAATATTTAAATTGTTTGGACTATTCAATTAATTCTTACAGAGACAAGTGAATGATGAAAAATTAAATGAATTATTTTTATAGGTGTGATAAATTAAAAATTGAAAAAAAATTTAATGAAAATTTAAGTTTAGAACAACTTTACTTTATGAAGTGTTTCTTAATTGAGTTAAACGTTTAATGATGATTCTTGACAAGGTGATCCAATAAAGCTCTTATTAAAATCTTCTTCTTATGCAAAAGATTTACTTAATTAAGCATTTTCTTGTCTGTTAGGTAAGTTTGGGGGATTATTTTTGCTATAAAAATAAGCCTTAAAAATCTTTAAAGAAATATTCTTATTAATTAATTATTTATAATTTATTGTAATAAGTTAATTAACAAAGTTACTTAAAAGTAATTTAACCATTTACATAACTTAGCTTTATCAACTTAATTAATTTTATCTAATTTTTAATAAGACTAGTAATTAATTTATTAATAAAGATTACTAATGAATTATTATTAATTTATAAATCAATAAAGCGTTGTTTTACTGAATTCTTCATAGTTTTTTTTCCCAAAGTAGAAGTGCTTATAATCAGGATATGTAATGCTCTTTTTAAGAAACACAATGCTCTTTCAAAATAATGATGCCCTTTTTTAAAACCTTTGCACCCAGCCATTTTTCCTACCTAGAATGAGCTCTAATCTTAGACATTGTATTTTTGCTTGTAAAATGTTAAAAAAAATTTTTTTTTAAACAAAATTTACGTTCTCACTCAGATTTTTAAAAATCCCACTTAATTTTGGAGCCAGAGTGGGAGAATCTCACCCAATTTTTTTCCCTAGTGTAAACCCTGGTGTGTGTGTGTTATTAATGATGTACCAAGCAGACTTTGAAACAATTATTCGGATGCATGATTAAAGTGACCACATGTCCTGCTTTTGGCAGGACAGTCCTGTTTTTTACCTATATGTCCTGCTTTCTCCATAGAACCCTAAAATGTCCCGCTTTCCATTCCTGTCTTGCCAAAGTTCTGCTTTGTGAAAAATAAATAAATGGGGAATAAATTAGCATGCAATTGTGTTATTTAGTACATTTTTTTTTACTTGTATTTAACACAATTTTTTTTTATTGATTGTTTTATATTATATATATATATTAATACATACCTATAATCAATGGGTGGTGCTTCTATAGTTAATGTTAGAAAGCAAACTATTTTTGAAAGTTATCCAAAAATGAACTATAAAATTATTTAAAAACTAAGTTTATATATAATTAGTCTATTTTATTTGCATATTTACTATATTTTTTTCAACTCATTTTTTTCATACGAGTAGAAAACCAGATTTTGTATAGAAAAGAAAAAAAAAAATCTGGGGGGTGGTGTGGGAGATGTTTTGGGAATGATTTTTACCAGTCTCAACTTTGTGGTTTGAAAATGTCCTTATTTTCAGTTCAGAAAAAATGGTCACTTTATGCGTGATTGATTACAGTTACTTTTCTTTTTCAGATGGAGACTACAATTAAATTACGATATTCCAAATATTAGTTATGATCAATTAGATTATGACAATTCCAAGTATTAGTTTTGTTGATTACGATAATCCAACCAATAAAAACTTTAGATTACGATTACACATCGTGAGATTATGATTAAATTTCAATTACAAAATATTTTATGTCAACATTAATAGTTTTTAATTGTACAATTTTTACACAAATGACAGAACTGATTAACAAAATGCACTCAAAAGAAACTGGTGTTTAAAAATAAAATAATTAAAACCCTTTATAATAACTCTCATAAAAGATCTCAATACAATTTTAACCTGTTTAAGCAATGCCCTGCAACAGTGGCATAGGCAGAAATTTTTCATGGGGGATTATGACTACTGCAACTCACATGTGTGTGTGTGTGATAAGGGAGTGAAGAATATACATTTTCTATGGCTAAAAATTCCTCATGGAGGGGGGCGATTGTGATCCCCCTATCCTCCCCTTGGCTACGTCACTGTAATAATAAAACAACTTAGAATTATCGAAATTAGAATAAACTAATTGTTTAAGGGACTCAGAATATTTCAGTTTTTTTTTTTTTTTTTTTTTTTTTTTTTTAACTGTACCATGTACTATAATAAGCAACCTTTTAGAAATTTTGAAACTTAAAAAAAAAAAAAAAATGTTTGCTCATTTCAAAATTTTCCGAGGTGTGACATATTTTAAAAAAATTATTGTACTTTGAAGAATTTTTGTGATTTTCATTATTAACTATTTTTTCCTTGCAGCATATAATACGGCTAGAGATGGGACATCTTAAAAATGTTCAATTATGTCATATAATTAATTTGTCTTAGAATTTGTCCATAAATCACATGTTTTTTTTTTTTTTTTTTTTTTTTTTTTTACTGCTGTAAAAATTAGTTCCAATTGAAGGGAAGGGGGATAACTTTGTTTAGGTTTTTGTTGTAAAGTACAAGAAATGATAAGCAGTTTGAATGGTAACAGTATTCAAAACATTGTGCAGACATGCTACTTTTCCACCTAAAAGTGGAATTCCGCCTTTTCAGAATTTAATTTTATCATTCCTGGGATTGATGCAAATATGCATTAAAATTTTCAAATATGTCTTTGCCAACTGTTGACTAACAAATAAAGAATATCTCTAACTAAGGATTAACCTTTTAAATGCCGCTATTAGTTTGAAGTCTAAAAAATAATGTTAACTCAAAGAAACTGGTGTTTAGAGATAAAAATAAGATTAAATTGCATCTATTTAAGCAATGGTACAAGAAATTAATGAAAAAAATATTTTTGGCTATGATTTCTGATATGTTCCCGTTTGGGAACATTGGTGTGATTAGTTGACTTTTTTACTATGTTTATCAAATAATTAAAATTTACAATTCTTGTGCTAGAATTTCATACTTGTGATTAAAAACATTTTATATATTTTAAAATATAAGTAAAAAATAATAAGAATTTCTTATGTTAAATAAAAAAAAAGAGTATTATTGACATTTATTTCAGTTTTTGAAACTAACGGGGGGGGGAGAAGCACAAGTAATACACTACATGAGTACTAATTATGAAATAGCTATGGTTAACTACAAAGAGTAGCTGTATAAAACCTTGATTAATATTTATATGAAATAAAATTTACTTTACCAAAATTGTCCTTAACTTTTTCTTCAATAATGATAATTTTTATGTTTTCATCACTGTCCATGGTATGATGGAAAACAGTATTCATGCAACCATTTTTTTACATTCTAAACACATTTTTTTTTTTTTTTTTTTTTTTTTGGGGCAAACTACGCAGCGTCCTTGGGCTGGTGGTATTAAATAATAGATATCTGACTGCCTTGCAGATAGTATTAGATGAGCTCGCAGCCTTGGGATGGAATGAATCTTCGGTTTCATTCGAAGCAAATTCAATGTTGCATCTCTTTGAAAATTCAGGTGTGACAGTTCTGATGTTGTGTTATAATGCAATTCAGTATGTAAAATCCATCCTGCAACAACAGCCATATTGAGTGCATTGTTGAATAAATTCCAGTACCACTTTTTGCTGCAGAACATTGGTCGGTAACTATAGAGAAGTCGATCTAATAAATCTACTCCACTCATACCTTCATTATAAGATTTTACAAGATGTGGTTGGGAGACATCTACTTTCTTTCTGTCTTGGCAACTAAATCTTTTTGCCTTATCCATAGGTTCATGAGTATCGTAGTTCGATGTGACAGTGACTACAGAACTATCGTTCCATCGGCACATAAAAACTTTTCCATCGCACTGGTAATCGAACACTCCTCTCTCACATTTTGATAATTGTTTTAATGGTTTCAGAGGGCATTGCCCTGTTCTGGTATCCCAGATTGTACCAGTTGCTTTAAAATCTTTGTCAGATAAATCTGCTATAAGCTTATACGATGTAAAAAAGTTATTGAAAAAAAATTTCTTTCTCCCCCCCCCCTGTGAAAATACTTTATTTTCCTAAAGCGAGCTCTTGACATCACTGAAAGAACAATTGGGACTGACAAATCTTCATACGTGCTCCAATACAAATCCTCACCAGAAACGGCGTAGTAACCACTTAATAATAATAAACTGCAAAATTGCCCAGTATCTTTTTCATCGATATCCAAATTTTCTCCTTTTTGCAATGCATAGAATTTTGTCATTTCTGAAAATTTTCAGCTGGAGATAAGTTGGTTAATTCAGGAAATGACTCTCATAGCTTTATACTGGTTGCAGTTTCCATTATTTTCTTGAAAGTTGCATTTTTGTTCCAGCTGGACTTCACAACTTCTTTGTTTGCCATTTTTTTCCTTCTCTTCAAACTTGGTTCAGCTTTTGATGTAGAAGGTACAGATGAGATTGTATCGTCGTCTGATATATCATGAGATTTATGCATAAATAGTTCTACTTCTCCAGAAACATCTGCGAGCAAAACTTTTTGAAAATCATTCTCATTTACATCTTCTTAGTCTGTTATAGCACCACTTTCAACAGAGGCAATTGACAAATATCGATTACAGCAACAACTGAATCATCTGAATCTGATAAGGTGCTCATATACTCAAGACCTTCTTGAATTGTTAAAAATCTTTTTATCTTGGCCATACCTATCTTTGAATAAACGCACTTCTATCTCCAACTACTGCTACTGGTAAAATGTGCTGATCAGTCAATTAACACATATATAGAGAGACAGAAAAGAAAAGTCAAAGTGTTCAGCTGGGGATGTACCACGTGATCTAATAATTCTTTCAGAAGATAAGAGTGTGAAATGTATTAGTAATAGGTCGCACCTCACGCCCTACTAGGGCATTTGGGAAAAGCTCTAAACATCCTCTGTAAAACATTTGTAAATGCAATTTTATTGTAAACTATTATTTATCATATTTGCTCATTAATATAATCCTTATTTATCATAAATCTCAAATTTTAAATTTTTTGTGCCTTTTACAAACTGCATGTAAAATGTTTTATAAACACTTGTGAAAATAGTAAAAAAAAACGTATTTTTCATGAATTTTCATAAGCGGCTGTAATTATAAAGCAGATTAGGTTTTTTCATCAAAAAATTAAATCACTTTTTAACTATAAATATTATTTTTTGTAAGTGCATAAAAGTAAAACTTTTTTTAAAAAAGAAATTTCAAAGTTGATGTTCCCGTACTATAATAATGAAAATTGTACTCGCCTCTTCCCAAACGATCAATTTGACTCAGCCCTCATAATCTTTAAACCATTTAATTGGTGATGAATAAAGAATAGCGAAATACAGAATCAAGCTTTTGGAACTACTCTGAACACAAGACTCAATCGAATTCAAAGAATAATATTAAAAAAACTAAAAATTGTCTCTTTTTCGGCAGCGCATTTCCGTAGTGCCATTCCCGTCTCATCAGGTGAATCAACCGACTGAAAACATATTCGAACTGGGCATTATATCATCAGACTTTTTTTTTTTTTTTTTTTTTTTTTAATGTCCTCATTAGAACAGTTTTAAAAACATACAATATTTTTTTGTTTTTGTTGCAATTTTTGTTTCACTTAAAAAGTGTAACAGAACTTCTGCTGCATTGTTGCAGCTAAAAAAGCTTAAAACTTTTTGCCAAGTGTCCTAATTTTCTACTAGTCTTAAATTTTAGTTATTATTTAAAATTAATATAAGTTGTTTTAACTGAATTCAAATGGGATTTTATGTTAACTTTAACAATCTTGAAATTGGAACTTTGAAAGTGTTTTCTTATTGTGTATTTTTCTTCAATAAATATACTCTTAAAGTTTAGTTATTGAAATATAAATTCATAAAACTGGTTTACATAGCCAATCTGATGTTTTGATACCTCTCAGATTTTAAAATAATGAAGTGTTACATTTTTTAAATAAAAATCTCTTAAAAGCCATGTAATTTTGGTATAGCGATGGTATGGCCATGGGAATGCGGTTATAGATTTTAGATTCTCTATCAATGATAATGTTGCGTGAAATTTTCAGCCTTTTTTTCCGAAGAGCTGTAGCATCTCTGATCGTGGTCGGAATGATTTGTAATTTGATTATTCAAACATTTCAGACTTTTTAATGATTGCAGGAAAGTACTATATTTAAAGTTAGCATGAGTGAATAAATATCAGTGTGCATATAGTTAATGTTTATAATTAGTTACAGTATGTTTATCTGTACTTTATAGCTCAACGATGGTAAATCTTTTGAGTGCAGCTTGTCGAAATTCGGGGGCAGTGGGGAAAACTTACTTAGGCATATTAAAGTGTCAGCTGTAGAAATTTAATTCAAGAGACAAATATTTTGTATTATTTGTCCCCAAAAATAGCTCTGGAAATGAGTGATGCATACATTTGTCACCACTCACATAATTAATCTTAATTATTGTGAAACTTTTATGTGAGTATATGTTCTTATGTATATGCTTTATTTTACTTCAGCACTCAGTTCCCAATGATGCCAGTCAGTGAAGGGGAAAGAATAGTGCCGCCCATGTTTGCTGTGGAACCTTCTATAGATCAACGAAGCTTGCCTATGAACTATGAGTTACAGAGCCCAGCTTCCAGTGCCTCATCCTACTTGAACAAACATTTGAATTCTGTCGATAGTACTGGCACTGCTTCTTCAGTACCGGAGGCGAACAGCCTTTTGGTGAATCTTGTGATAGCAGATTCCATGCTCAATCTCTTCAAAGATCATAACTTTGCGAGTTGTACCGTCTGTGTCTGTAACATGAACACAAAAGGGGCAGATGCTGGCATCAATCTGCCGAGCAGCCTCATTCCTTCGGGGACAGATGAGCCCCAGTACAAATGTACTTGCGGATTCAGTGCTGTTGTAAATCGTCACCAAAGTCACCGAGCAGGTATTTTCTATGAAGATGAGCTAGACATTACGGGTCATCGGTACGAAACTTTCAGTGGGAGAAAAAGTCTGGCTCTTGTTGAAAGTCAGAGTACTAAAAAAGAGTTGGAGGACGAGACCAGTGCTCAAGTGGACCATGTACCGCACACTGTGGTGGACTTAATTAGAGATCAGTGCTCACAAATCTATTCATCATTTTCATTGTTTCATAAAGCTGAACGATTTCGTAGCTACGAAAAATATAGTCTCCTGTACAATGCATTGGAAATCGCGGACGGTTGTGAGATTGTTTTCCTTGCACTTGAAACAGGTAGACAAGCTATTGACAATATAAACAATAACAAGTTGGATGAAAACTTGAAGTCTTCCTGCCTTCATAAGTGGCCTTATCTTGCAGGTATAAACAAGTGTTTATCAACATTCAGTATTAGATTAATTTTTTTATTTTTTTTTTCCCCTTCAAGGCACTTTTCTATTAACAGAACACTGCTTATTGCTAAGCTATCTGCAGCAGTTACCTTCAAGCTAAAATGTCTGAGTCACTAGTTGAAGTGAAAGTAACATATATTAACTCTCTCTATATATATCCATGGCTTACTGGAATAAATATTACCATATTTTAGCAAGCTTCAATATGAATAAAATGATGTAAACAAAAGAAAGAGAACTAGGTTATGAACTTTAGCATAGTGGAGCTCTGTTATTGGAAAAATACTAAAAATTAATTCAGTATTATCAAGTTTTTTCATAATAAGACCTTGTAAAGAAATTCTAAACTATACTTGTTTTTAAACAAAGTATTTTTGAATACTTTACCCAGTTCATTTCTGGCATTGTCTTATTTTACTATTTTCTGTTTAAATCTTAAAATGTTATTGTTTCCCTTTGATTTCATAAATGGTTACAGAGGGTTGGGGGGTTGGGTTATGCATTAGGACGTGCCAAATATTCACTTTTGTACAGATTTTTGAAATTGATGAGAGCCTAGTGTGGAAAAGTTGTCCCTTGGGTTGGTTAATAGCTGTAAAATTTTTTTGAAATCCGAAAATATATCTTAAGTCAGGGGGTATCTTAAAATCGGGGAATTTGTGCCATAATAGACATTTCCCCCCCAAAACACAATTTTTGCAAATTTTCAAAATCAATATCAGCCAAGTGGAGAAAAATTAGGTTGGTTAATAACTGTTTAATTTTTTTTATTTTTTTTATTTTATTGGACTATATTTTCTGGTGGTCCAGTGCCTTTAAAATCAGGTATATGCTCTAAAATAGACATTTTTCTGCCCAAAAGCATAATATTTGCAAATTTTAAAATCAATATGCCATTGTGGCCCGAATTCCCAATTTAGAGGAGCTGGCATCGACTGGTGATATTTTCCAATTTCAAAATAAATTTGACACAGTTATTAACCAACCCAAGGGACAACTTTTCCGCACTAGGCTCTCATCAATTTTGAAAATCGGTGCAAACGTGCATTTATACATTATATAATTACACTTTACTTAGTTATGCATGTATAATGCATAATATGCACCTACTACACAGTTAAAGTAAGTAATGAGGAGCATTAGTATTGAGCAATTCTGACATTTTTATGTAGAGTGTCTGTAATATCTAGCCATTTCATTTCATTGAGCTTTATGCTGGATACTATGAATTGTAATGAAGGATTCTTGAGTTAAGGCAGTAATCTTGAATTTATTTTAGTAATAAACAAACCAAACCAAACCTATGCTTTCTGATAATATGGGTTTTTTATTGGTTTTATGTGCAATCTAAAGAAAAGGTACTTTTATTTTTCAAACAAAAATTAAAATATGCAATTTTAGTACTTGTGTATTATAGCAGCCACTTAAATTCAGTTGCCAGCCAATCAAGATATATTATAAAGATGATGTGTTGAGTTCTTGCTATTTCAGAAATATGTTCGTACCGTACCATTGATATATATGCTAAGCTGGATTTCTGTGTCGACCGGTTTTTGCGAGCCGTCCGCCTGGCTCTTTAAATGACCAGCTGGTGAAAAAATGTGTTTATAAGTTAATATTTCCGTTGGCTTTATATATAATAAACTAATTATTTCAGAAAACAACAAGACTTATTTAGACATTTTATAGTAGTATCGCAAAAAGAGTTGTAAAAATATATAAATTGCATTTTGAATTATCTTAAATGGGAAAACTAATACATAAAACCCCCAGTGATAATCTCACCAATGTTGCATTTTTCAGTAAAGAAATAACATGCATTTGCAAGATTTTTAAAGAAGATTAATTCTTATTTAGGTAGGCATTAAAAGCAAGCTCCTTACCTTGATTTTGAAAATTGTGTAAGGATTCTAAAAGGGATAATCACATGGTTATATGTGAAAAGCAACTAGTTTCAAAGCTTTATAATTGATTAAACTTTTAAAAAGTTAAAGTTCAATATCGTATTCAAAAGATTTATAAGCTATAGTTTAATAACCACAATCTGGAGAAGGTTAACACCATTGATATTAAAAAAATAAATAATAATAATAATCAGATACTTTTTTTTTTTTACATCTAATGTACTGATAATTTATTTTCTGGCTAAAAACATTTTAAATAATGCTTTGTAATTTATGTCCACTTAAAAAAAAGAAAAAAAAAATTATTCCTTTTCTGATTGTTTGTTCAATAAATTTAACAAATATGGTGAAACCTGCATCTGATGATACTGTAGGGATCGAAAAATTGTTATATAAACTCTGAGATTTTGTGCATTATTTAAGTACTGAATGTGCTTCATAATGACATTTTATCATTATTTTCATAATTAGCATGTAGTGCAGAGTAACCCTGTTAAGGGACATGTCTTGTTCACTGATTTTACAGAAGTCAATTTGGAAAAAAATAATAATAATAATAATAATAATTATATATTTCTTAACCACATATAACTATAACAATATATCAGACAACTGAAAAATTCATAATGTTTAATCATGAACAGCACTATATACACTCATACAAATAATAAACTTATCTAATTTGTAGTTAACTCAAATAAACAAAGCTGTGTAAAAATATTTAACTAAAGATTCTTACTTATTTTTTTTCTTATTGTCGATTGACTTTAAAAATATCAAACTGTTGAGCAATTCACAAAATATAGCATATAAAAATTATTCATTGGATAAACTGAGGAAAAATAAAAATAAATAACTAGTTAAAATTCAGTACTTTTAAATATAATAATTATACTAATTATTTCTTGTTTATAACGAATATTTTAATAATTTAAAACAGATTATGGCACATTACATTAATCTTACTGTTACTAGCTCATTTACATATGAAACAGTAACCAGAAAAAAATCATAATATAAAATTTTCGTAATTATGTAAGTCAATTAGCACATACGCGAAAAGAGCATGGGTGCCCATAATTTTTTTTTTTTTTAGGGGAGAGGACGAACTTCAAAAATTTTTTCTATAATGGGCAAATTTCACACTTGTAAGTTTCAGTTCCGATTTTGCTTTCTAACTAATGCTTTTTTGTTTACATCATGAAGCAATTTATATAATAATAAATCATAATATCACAAAGCAATATCCCACCGGGGCTTTGATTCTGCACGGATTGCAAGTTGTTTTATATTGTAAAATTGGATCACATTAAAAAAATAAAGGTATTCTTAAATATAAGATCTGATATACAAGAAAATGACTGTTCTCTCAAAAAAAGAATTAATAACATTAATAATAATTTTAGTTTACTCCAAATTTCAGTAGAGTTTCTTCTATTTTCGCTATTGTTTTTAAATGTTACAAATAAAAAGCATTCTCCGATAATAAGATTCTGATTTTACCAGAACTGTTTTTACACAAGAAATTCTGATGATCAAATCTCACTATTTTGTATAACTGTATGGAAGTTTTTCACACAATTTCAAATTAATCATGTAAACCTTAACTAAAAACGATTTGGTTTATATAGCAGAATAAAAATATTAATAAAGTAACAACAACGTACGAAATGCTGTGTTAAGAGTTATGTTCGAAAATATACAAAATAAAAGTACATATTTTAAATTTAGTCATGTAAGCTTTAATTGATAACGATAGGTTTTGTTTTATGTAGCAGAATAAAAATTGTAATAAAGTAACACAACAAGCGAAATGCAGTATTCAGAGTTATGTTCGAAAATATACGAAATAAAAGTACTTACCTGTGAAATTTTATTTTCCTTCCAGACCCATCAATTGCTCCAAACCTATTGGAACAATTATAGGAGGAAC
The DNA here is from genome assembly GCA_038373885.1 of Cheiracanthium punctorium. Taxonomy (NCBI): domain Eukaryota; kingdom Metazoa; phylum Arthropoda; class Arachnida; order Araneae; family Cheiracanthiidae; genus Cheiracanthium; species Cheiracanthium punctorium. Next base: position 405,560 of record JAWZYV010001044.1, on the reverse strand, counting down.
AGGACTTCACCATTGTTATTGTATTGTTTATATAAACGTTGCAAATTTGAACTTCATATAAAAGTATACGTGCAGGACACTGTTTTGCCACTTAATTCTGTTTGCATGTGGCTTTGTTTACAGTACATGAAGGCTTGAAATCTCGGAAAGGTAAAACCTATCAGACAGCAATCCAGCTTAGCTTTTATATCAATGGTTCAAACATAAAGGGGAAAAATCATAATATAGTGCATACTTGCCAACTTTTAAGGATTCTCCTAGTTTTTTACGCGTTTTCTGAAGAGGGCTATTTTTTTATGCATTTCCAGCAGTCTGATGTCGCACTTAGAGATCGGCAAGAAAATCTTTCCTCTGCGCGTAAGCCGTTATGTCAATTTTTCCCCTGTACTCTTTTTTCCCCCCTGGAGATGGACGGGAGACCGGTTTTTTTCTCACTAGAAGAGAGAGAAGGGGAGGGTGGTGGCTGCAAATGCAATCTTTTTTTTTTTCCCTCTTAAGGAGGGAACGAAAGGCTCTCCTCTTTCTGCCTGGTGACGTCATGGCCGATATCCCTCCGTTTTCTCCCTGCCAAAGGGAAGCGAGAGCGTATGTCAGTGGTGGGATTCACAGTCTCTAGTCATTGGATTTTTCGGTCGTAGTGAGGAGTAAACTTGTTTCGTTGTGTGCGGATAGGGGCAGATGGAATCCTAATAGAAAAACTTAGACTTTTCTACCCACCAGTTTGATAGAGGAAAACACACGTCCGCGCAGGGAGAAATGCATCAGAAGATGGGTTCATGGGGAAAAGTACTTGGACGTTTTTAAGCAAGGGTCGCCTGCCTATTTACTAATCGTGCGGTCTGTTCTCATTTTTTTTTTTTTTTTCTTTTGGTAATTGAAATGAAAAATTGGCACAAATGTATTTATTATATATTATGTATGTACACTTAGAAGTTTTTAAGCATAGGTTACATGGCCAATTAATTGCTCTGTTTGCTCTCTTTTTTTTTTCCTTGTCTTTTGGTAATTAAAATTAATAATTTGATTTGATTTGAGATTTTTGTTAATTGAGACCCTAATCCTGTAGGCTGTCGTCTCGATTGTTAGAGTTCGAAAAAATAGAACTGAATCGCGAAATTTAATGTCAAATGAAACCCTTGAGAATTTATTAATCTTGACACAAAGTTCAACCCCCTGTTTTGAACAAGACTTCTCTCAGGAACTTCTTAGGAAAGCCAAGAAGGCTACAACAGCTGTATTAAACTCTGATGCTTCCTCTTAGTTCTCCTCACAAATACTTAGCTTTTTTTTCCTTCTCTGTACTAGCAGAATAACTTTCTACTGCTGATTCCTCCCTCTTCTCCTTTTTCAATTATAAATTTTAACTTTCTTTTGGACAACATGTGGACACAATGGACTTAATTTTTATCATTCATTTTTGATATCATACTATAATTTTAAGTTATCCAACAACTGCATATTTGCTTAAATTTAATTGTACTAAATTAAGTATTTTAGCTCTGTAATAATTTAGTTAAAATGCATAGTTTAATTATGTACACAAAGTATATGTATTAACCTGTATATAAAAGAAAGGACATAGCTATTAAAGAGTTGGAAGTGTTAAAATGAAGAGAAGAGGTAAGATGTAATTTTGTCAAAAAAAAAAAAAAAAAAACTTTTTAAAACACTTAAATATTTCTATTGTATGTTTTCAGTGTGTATGTATAATATATATATGTATGTACGTATGTGTATTATAAAGGGATATATTTATGCCCACGTGTTATCTAGTATAAAAATTTGAAAAATGTCGTTCGTGCATAATTTTACTGATGACCATTTCTAAAAGTTGGCAACTATGTTAGTGAAAATATTTTTAGGAAACATCTGAATATTGTCATTATTTATTTGTACATTCACACCTCATGAGCTTGTCAAATCATAATTACTATCTTGGCATAGTTCTAATATTGGCAAGCTATGTTCTTGGCCATTATTACACAATTTATTGAAAAAAGTTCCATAACCAGTGGTCGATGCAGAAGAAAATTGGGTCCATTTTGCAGCCCCTTCACAAAAATACAATCGATTAAAATGGCACTTTTCATTGTCATTTTCTTCTACTTTTTAATCTATTTTATCGATTATTTTGACAAAAAGGTGACTTTTATTAGAAATTTGTTTGAAAATTAAGAAAATAAAGTACTAAAATTCTCAAAAAAAAATAAGCACTTATCACAACAATGCGACCTTGAAAAAAATTCCTGGATCGAACCCTGATAACTTTTTTCAATAAATTTTACTTGATGTATATTCATGTTTTTACCCAATTGGACTGATATTTTAAAATTCAGAATATATTTCAGGAGTATGTTTGGCCTGTATAAGTATTGTGTGATTGTTAAAACATTGCTGCCATATTAAAAAAGTAACGTAATCACTGTACAAGATGTTATGAACTCTTGACACAACACTTCTGATATCATCTAATGAATAATAAGTTAAATGCATTTGTAACTTAGTTAAGAAATGTTAAATCATTTTGTTTTTCTCAGTTCATATAGTAAGGCTTTTGAAAGTATTTTAGGGCTAAAGCTTTGCTTTAACTATTTATGTACAGCACTCTCAATAACCAAAATTTTCTGTTACCTCGAAAAAAATTAATTTCCCTGCACCTTCATTACTCATTTAATAGTACATAGACTATGGGACAAACATTAATGTTCTTTAAGTTCATTTGCCATGCTTTAGGACGACGCAAATGTGTGATTAAACTATTCTAATTGTTAAATTTTATCTTAAATCGTAATGTTCTCATGCTTAACCCTTTAACGCGCAGTGTTCCTGTTCTGGGAACACCAAACTCTAACATTTTGACTGTTGCCAGTCACGAAGAATAGATTTGATTTCTATAAAAATAGTTGCGGCTGACATAGCTCCAAGAGAATCCTTTACTTTTTAGCACGTCATTTCCCATAAATAAAATGGTCACGATTATTTTTAACAGCACTGGCATCTGCTGAAAAATGGGAGAATGCGAGAACAGCTGGATACATTGCCCAATGCTGGAAAAAAGGGCAGTCGTTGCCATTGCTTGACTTAACTACCAGCAAGATGGCGGACGATCGAAACGTTCATCACGTGCCACAGATCTAGAGACCTTTTTTGACGACAGCTGGCTGTCGTCAAGCCGCACAGCCATCTGTCATCAAAAAAGGGGTCTCTAGGTCTGTGGCACGCAATGAACGTTTCGATCGTCCGCCATCTTGTTGGTAGTTAATTTGAGCGATGGCAACGGCTGCCCAATTTTCAGCATTGGGAAAGGGTTGCGCCTCAAAGGGTTAAAGGTGCACGGTTTATATAAAATAGCAGCTATATTGCAAACTATATTTTTGTCTTGTTTGCAGCCATACATAGAATACCCCACCGAGGCCTGTGTAAATTTTTTACTAAATTAAATAAATAACATTGTAAACATAAAATGCTAGTTTTTAATTCATTTCATGTAATTAAAATAATTAATTCTATGTAAATATAGTAAAATTATGCATCTTTATTTTATTTATAACACACTTTTTTCTGCATTTCACTCCACCGTTTCTTTGTTCACATTCGTTTGTTGACATCCCATCGTTCTTCAGCTATAATAGTCTTTATTTTTAAGTTTAAATGCTCGTTAAAATGGGTGCTGCAGCTGTCCCATTTTTTTTTTTGCATTCATCTTTTCAAAGATGTAAACGATGATTTTTTTTTTTTTTTTTTTAATCAGACAAAAGCTTTGGAAAATTAAGACAGTGTGTGCTAGAATAGTTGTTTCTTGATGGCAATGAAAAAGACGTATCTGAGCATTTAAACACTTTAAAAGGTTTCAAGGGGGGGGGGTGAAAATATTATCCCAGTTGATAACGGCACAGCTGTAATTCGCCCAAAATGATCCAGAAGAATAAATTTTGCTCAAAAGAAAATTCTTTTTTTTGGGGGGGGGGGGGGGAAAGCTTACATTGGTCCAAACTTTCACAGCAAGTAAAGCTTTACTGGAAAGTGCCACAAAAAGGTCAGATGAGACACAGCTTTACAAAATACAAGGCATTGATTGTATTACTAAAGAAGTGAAATGGCACAAAAGTTGTTGCAAAATTAAAGAAAACCTGAATCAACTGATCCAAAATCCCCTTGTTCTGCATCTTATTCTCTATTTTGGATAAGAGATTAGTAAAAGACTGTGAAATTCTGTCAATGGAAAAACTGTCTGGAATTTTCCACACTACTCTACAAAATGTAAATCTCAAACATTTGAAGTTTCTAATCAACAGTTAAAAAGGTGGATTCAAAGAGATTTTCCACAAACTGTGTTTGTGAAGCTATTGCAAAAAAGTATCTCAGAACTTGTTCTATGTAATTTTATCCCTAATTAGCCTGTTTTAATTAAACATAATTTTCATTCCGCTGAAACTTACACAGTTGAAAGTGAAGAAGAGATAACTGTACTGCCCAACAAAATTGTAGCTAGTTATAATAAAACAAAGGCAATTCTTTATAAATCTGCATTAATTCTAAACAATATTTTGAGAAATAGCCCACCACTTCATGAAATGTCTGCAGGAAAAATGATTCCATCATTATTTTTCATTTTTTAGCATGGTGTGTTGGTGAAACTAATGAATTAGAAACAGACATATTTGCCAGTACTTTACATTCTAAACGGATTAGGCCATTGCATTTCTCACTCAACTGTACTTGAGGATGATACTCAACTTACTGAAATGCAACTGAACTCTAATGATTCCCTTCCAATTGGTATTGCTCCAAACAAATTTGCTACTCTTGTATGGGATAATATTGATTTTTGTGAAGAAACTATTACTGGGCATGGTAATACTCACAGTACTAATTGAATGATTGTTCAGCAAACAGTTCAAAGTAATTAAACTGATGAATTATATTTGAAATCTGGCAAGAAATAAAAATATTGATATATATTTTCAAGATCAATATTCTTTAAAAAAAAAAAAAAAATTCAAAATTAACAAACAAGGACAATGTAAGATGTCTGTTTACATTTGTCTGCTCAACGCTCAAGGACTGGTCACAATGTAAACAAATAGCAGAAGGTTACGATGGCCATTTATGGGTGATGAAATAAAACCAAAATGAAAACACAAACTGTATTTATTGGCATATTAATGCTTTTTATGGCATAATATGAAAAAAGAAGGAGTATATTATTAGTTAGCAGCATTTAAAAAATATTAATGAGATTATCAATGCTCCATCTGGTGATGATTTCTAAGATTTGGTGCAAATAAGATAGAAATATGGTTCCAGGTATATTGGACTTATTTTAAAACAAAGTGGAAGATTAAGTGTGGGAACATTGCAATTAATAAAACTGTAGCAATAAGAATATTTCTATAACAAATTTGTGCAGTCCCAAACTATGGCTAACGGAATTTAAATTCCATGAGTTTATTGGGAAATCGTCCCATGGTCTAACACTCAATAGCAGAGAAGAAGATTTTGCAGACCTAGTAGAACTGATATATCTCTCCGAAGAAGAAGATGGCTGATTAAAAAGTGTGAACCTCCTACAAAGATAAATTTTAAAAAAGGCTTTAAATTCCATAAAAACAATGTGTGCATTCATTGAATCCAGGGTGAATATAACAAGAGACATTTGGAGCTATCACACATTGGGGAAAAAATATAGATGTGTCTGTCACTGCTGGGACCCACTCAAAAATATGCTAATCTGTAAAATAAAATAATGGATAAAGTAAAAATAAAGTTTTCACCTTTTTGTAATAGGCTATCAAAAACTAAATTTATTAGCATATTTGCTAATTTTAAAGCAATATTTATCGAAAACAAATTAAATATTCTAAATTTTATATGTAGGAGTTTGCAAAGAGTCAAAAATAAATAAAACAACATACTGTTTATACTCACACCCCCTTCCTCTGCAAAGTGCAATCTTTGGAAAAGTAGTGTTTTGTTGAATGGAACAAAAGCTATTTTAAAGTAAAATTGAGTATCTTTGCAAATACTTCAGTATTAATTTTATTTGTTGATAAACCCCTTAAATTCATCTTTTGTTATTGAAAGATAATAAACAAAAAATACTTTCGTGTACCCAAAGGTCTACGAAAAAAACACAAAATATTAAATTTTACTTAAGTGTATATGCTTCAAGTTCTTCATTACATCTTACTTCAATCTCTATATAAAACATGCAAAAATTGGTACTTGTATTATATCATTCCCCGAAATTACTTTTTCGCCAAACAAATAGGCAAATTATCTCCAATTGGAACTAGTCTGTTCAGTTCTTTTTAATACCTCAATTGAATTAGCTTGTTCACAAACTATTCAAAAGACCAGTATGTAACTATATAAAATATAGATAAATAACAGTGTGCAAGGGCATCTATTTAATGTATTAAAAAATGAAAACCACAACAAAAGTTTGCAATTGTTTCGATTTTCAAACAAAAACCACCAACATGACATTTGAACATTTGAGTATTTTTGTGATAACATGTAGCTTTTCTTTCATGGGAATATTTGCTTTTTGCCACAAAGCCACCACATCATCAAAAGTTAATGATGCTAATTCTCTAATTACTTTGTTCATTACATTTTTATAATGAAAAAATAAACTCATCACTTCTTTCACTGAGAATAATTTTGTTTGCACGTGTTCTGAGCTTGTCCAAATAATCATATTTCAGTTCCTTTTCTTATATCTGAGGTTAACAATAAACAAATCTGAGGTATTACAATAAACAAAAACTGAAAGTAAATTACACTCACATGCCCGCACAACTACTTAGGGACTTAATGATTGTGTCACTATATAAGAAGTATGTAAAATAAAGTAACGGATTGTTTACGTTACATTGAGATCTGCCCAGCCAACTTCAGTTTAGAAATGCCATGCTTCTCTTCAGTTTAGAACAAGTGCTTGCTTTTTTTTTTTTCTCTCTCTCTCTCTCTTCTTTCCCATGCAGCGGGAGGTGCCTAAAGTATTGTTTTCTGCTTGATGCAAGGGTGGCCAGAAGCAAGCTAGAGTTGCGATGCATGTCGACTCAAAGTGTGTTATTGCAGATTCTGTACAGAATGTCTGTAGCAACCTCTACAGAACCTCTAAATATTAATTAAAAATTCCAAAATTGAGAGCTAAAAAAAATAAAAATTTGAAATTTATGAATCACCCTATTGAATACAGATCCCTAAACTTATTTAACTGTATTATTTTAATATGTATACAGTGTGTCCAGTGCTAACGGTGCCAATGGCTATTTCCTAAACCGTTAGTCAGAGACATATAGTTCCAATTTAAAGCATTATTGCTATAAAAATTACAACATTTTTCTTTATACAGTTTCATGCACAATTTAAAAAAGAAAACTTTCTACGACCAAAATTCACTGAGTTACAGCTGCTTAAAGTTACAGCACTTTTTGAGCTGCGAAATAGGGGTTATATGCAGATTGAATTTGAGAAAAATTAATGTACATGGTTTTGAGCCTTGTAATATTTATTAGCACTTTCATTAACTGTTTTATGAATGTAGATTGTAATAGAGAAGATTGTTTAACCTTTTACAGACCGCATTGAGACCCAGGCATATTTTAAATTAGTTTTTTGCATATTTTGTCCTCTAATACGTTAGTTAACAGGTATTAGTCATTTAAATGGGGAAGAGAAGAAAAATTTATACAATTTTCACTGTTTCCAATTTTGAGCATGGGTAATTTCTGACAATAATTTACTTTGCTTTCAAAAACTGAATGTATTGATGGGTAATTTAAATAATAAGTGAAATATTAAGTATTAATAAAAGATTTATTTTTAAATTTAAGTAAAGATATGAATTAATTTTAAAGAGGTGCGGAGGGAGGGTGTATCGAGATTACTCTGTAAAAATTTATGAAAATGGCTATTCTCATGGGATTTTTTTCCAGTTCCCCAGTAATAATACAAATGCAACTTCTATTTCAAAAAATCAAGTCATTTTTTGAATAATTTTTTTAATTCTGTGTTCCCAGTTGGAAACATTGGCCTGTATAAGATTAAGTATGTGTATCTAATAAATTAACACACACACACATATATATATATATATAATATAGCTTATACATAAAATGGAATTTTTTAAAGAATATGTTTAGTGAACTTGTGCTAAATAATAGGGATGCACAGGATATCCGGCTGATTTTTCAATATCAGAAATATCATTGGATATCAGAATCATAATCACCGGTTATCCGACTTCTCAGCCGGATATCTGGTGATACTATCTGGTATTACATTAGCTCTATCAATAGTCCACAAAGACTGTGTAATTTTTCAATAAAAATTCTTCATTAATATTTTTTTATTGTTACTCACGGTTAAAATTGTTTAAAACATTCTAATGTGATTTCCTTTGGAATTTTAAACAAGTAATGAGAATAGCAGTTTTAGTTCAAAATTAATTTGAAACCAGAACTTAGTACCTTTACTTTCAGCAGGTTCTTTTTACAAATTAAATTGATTAGTTTAAACTGTCATCTGTTCAGTTCTAATTTCTTTTTAAATATTTTTTTACTAGAATTTTAAGTAATTTCAACTGAGTATGTAATGTTTTATTCAATGTATCCTTGTTTTAATCTCAAAATGCTTTTTGTATGCTTGTGTAAATGAAAGTTATGTTAAAAATATTTTAAGTAATGTCTAAATGAAATGTTTAAAAAAAAAAAAAAAAAAAAAACATGCCTGCAGTTGTTTAAAGATTCATTTTTTTTTTTCATTCGACCGTAAGTTAATTCGCAGTCAATATTAGCACTCCTCCTAAGTGGCTTCCCCCTCCCCTTTCTGAAAAGAGTAGAGGGGATAGTTATTCACAAAATAATCCGCTTTAAGCAGGATCTAAAAGTATGTAAAGCAAAGTGACATTTTCAGTATAAAATTTTCAGATGTTGATAGAGAAATGCTCAATACTGACACATAAATGTGTAGTCAGTTGTACAGCATAAATTTTGCTATTTTATAAATTATCTTTTTGTGATTAACTCAAAAAAAAAGTACTCACTAAAAACTAGACGATTTTGATTATTTACATTGTTAAAATATTAACTTAAATTTCTTTTTTATTTTATTTTATTGAAAAGTTATGCTATTATTACTACATTCCTATAGATTAAAATAGGTGTGAGAATGGTAAAAAAATATTAGAGGTTTTTAGGCTTTATCTGACTTTTTTAAGGGAAAGAATGAGGGTTCAGAGTGTTTAAAAAAAAAAAGAAGTCCTAGTTACTAAATACAACTTAAATAATTGATTACAATAATCAGTTATTGATCAAAATATCACGCATGCATAGCTACTTTTAAGCACTTGAGCCAGAAATTAAACTATTCAAATTCGTGAAAATAACTTGTTTATTGTTAATCTTACCCATAGTCTCTACTGAATCAATTAAATAATTCTAAATAACTGTTTCAACTTGAAAAATGCCAAAAGCTATTAAAAAAAAATTCAGGAGTGAGGGAAGGGGTGCTTTAACTCTTTTAAAGTTATAGAAGTTTATATTTGTATTTATTTACAACTTGTGTTTAAAAAAAAAAACAGTTACTAGTGTATTTATAATGTTTATTAGAGAGTGTCATGTTTTATTGTATTTGGATTTTTCATTCTAGCTAAAGTGCCAGTGAGCAATTTAGAAGTAGTCCATCTTCTTCGCTCGTTGCAACCTCTTCTTCAAGAAGCAGTGCAGCAAAGGCGCCATCAAAGACTTTGGGAAGTCACATATCCAGTTTTAGGGCCACTAACATGGAGGCAGTTTCATAGGCTTGCTGGAAGAGGTGAGGAGATACCAGGACAAAAATTTTTACTGACAATATAAGTCATCTGAGGAATTATTTTTGTTGGTAGTTTGAGCTTTATTATAGTTATTAGAATTTATAGAAGTATCAGTTTTTACTGCACTACTAAGAAAATAGAAAAATATCAAAACAAAAGGCAGGGGGGGGGTGTTCAGTAGAGGTGGGAAAAGAGATGGTCATACAATGGCTGTCTGATAAGTCTCCGACCTAACAAAGAAAAAAGAGATTTTTTCTCCAAATTAAATTTTATTTTTCTACATAGTCTATTTGTAAGTCTATACATTTCTCCCAGGGATGCTCTCATCCTTTTAATCCATCCAAACAGCACTTGGTCTTTCTCTGCAAAATAGTTGGTGACAAAGTTTATGACCTCATTAGACAAAAATCTCTGTCCTCCGAGAGCAACTTTCAGATTAGGAAACAAAAAGAAGTCACTGGGGGGTGAGATCTGGTGAGGATGTTCAAGCAGTAATTCATGGATTTTGGTCATGGCAACTGCTGAAGTGTGAGCTGGAGCATTGTCTTGATGATACAAAATTTTCTTTTTTTGCAAATGTGGCCGTTTTTCCCGTAATTTCTGCCTTTAACTCGTCGAGTAAGGGTGCGTAGTATTCTCCTGTAATGGTTTTCCCTTTTTCTAGGTAGTCGATTAAGACAACTCCATGGCTATCCCAGAAAACAGTCGCCATCACTTTCCCAGCTGAAGGAGCACTCTTTGCCTTTTTTGGAGCTGATTCTCCTTTTGCAGTCCACTGTTTTGACTGCATTTTTGTTTCTGGGGTGTAATGATGAATCCATGTCTCATCTACGGTAATTAATCATCGCTAAAATTCTGATTTATTGCGCCTAAACTGCATCACAGAAGTGTTGGTAATGTTCATTCGAACTCATTTCTGGTCCAAAGTGAGCAAACGCGGCACCCAACGTGCAGCCAGCATTCTCATACCTAATTCTTGATTGAGAATATAACAGACACGTTCCTTAGACATGTTCATAGCTTCTGCTATCTCCCTAACTTTTATTCGACGATCGTCCTGCACAATTTGATGAACTTGAGCGATGTTATTGTCTGTGGTTGCAGTTTTTTGGGCTTCCTGAACGTTCATCATCACCCAAGCTGGTACGGCCACGTTTGAATTCAGCTGCCCAAAATTTAACTGTAGTAAATGATGGTGCAGAGTCTCCGTACACAGAATCCAACTCATCTTTAATTTGTGTAGGTGTATTGCCTTTCAAAATCAAGTACCTGATAACAGCTCGATACTCAATTTATTTTCATTATCATACAAACAATCACATCAACTCACTTAAAAGAATGTCAAACAACAACTGCAAGTCCAAAATGGCTGAAATTTTGTTCTGTATTTATCAAAACATACGCAAGTATGTTCCCCAACTTTTATGGACAAGTGTACAATCTACATGTCGAGGTTGGAAATTTTTCAGACAGCCGTCGTAGTGTGGAGTAGAGATGAGTTTAGGTTTATTTTTTAAAAACTAGCTCTTTTAAACATCTGTCTTTTCTTCTGTTTTCCAGCCATGGTTGTGATATGCATTCATTAAATTGATGTCTGATTCCATGACTAACTAAGCAATAAACCACTGATCTGAAATATCTGAAGAGTTAAACACATTTACTAGGCATTTCTGTTGCCCTTTCTTTTATAAAATCAGTTATTAATTTCTTCCAAAATGATTAATCCATTTTTAAAATATGCATACAAAAAGTATGTTGAACAAACAGGGTTGTTAAAAACCCAGGTTTTTTCAGAAAAACCCAACACACTGGGATTTTTTTTTATTTTTTTTTTTCAGGGTTTTTTGGTTTTATCAGGATTTTTTAAGTTTTATCAGAGTTTTTTCAGAAGAAAAGATGGGGTTTCAGATTATATGAAAAAAAAAAATTGCTTATTACTAAATACAACTTAAAGCGGCTAATTGATTACAAAAATCAATTATAAATTAAAAAAGAGGTTAAATTGATAGTAATAACTAATTACAATTATTACTCATACATGAAAAAATGTATAAATCAATAACAATAGCAACCCCAATCATCATTTTCTCTTAGATAAATTGAATATTAGTAATAATTTTAAGTGATATACTAGTGCTTAGTTAAAACTTTTTAAACTAATGATTTTTTATGGTTAAAAAGTCCTTATTCATTTTAATACAGATAGGTATAAAAAATTAACCTTGAAAGTTTTTATGCCTATGTGAAGTCTTTAAGATTTTTTTTTTCTTAGGTAGTGGTGCATGGGGGGGGGAGCAGTGGCGCACCCAGGATTTTAGTTTAGGGGGTCTGAGCTGAAAATACTGCTGAATTCGGTTATAGTGAGATCGATAATAGTTACAGCCCTCTTATAACGTCAAAATATTCTGTACCACTTGATTTTCCATACAACACAAGCCCACAAACAAAAACTCATTAAAGAGTCATAAATAATTATCTGATCTTTTCTGTGATATTGTAACTGACTTTAACTGTGTTTTTAAACTCTCTGTAAGTATTTATTGAATAACTAACATCTTTTTAGGTAAAAAATACTTTAGAAATAATTTTGAAGACAATAAATAATAATAGTAATAATTAATTAGTGACAATTTTCATTTTCTTTAAGTTTTTCACTTCTAACTGTTCACCTTTAGGTGGGGCGCTTGAGCCCCCCCCCCCCCCAACCCGTGGGTGCGCCTATGTGGGGGAGGTAGGGAGTTGTTTATAAACTTTACAAGTGGTGTACTGATATTAAGAGATGTATTATCTGCCTAATTAAGGTTGAAATTTTGAAAAAAAAAAAAAAAAAAAAAAAAAAAAAAAAAAAAAAAAAACGGGTATTTTTTTTTTTTTTTTTGGGTTGGGAAAATCATAACAACCCTGTGAATAAATGAGAAATTTCTTATTAGCCCAAACTCTACAGTGAATTAAATTTAAAAAATAATAAACATAAAATAAGCTCTGGGATATAATAGTAAACTTAAAATAAGCTATGAGTTATATTAATCAATGTAACACATTAAAAATATTGTCAAAGCTGTCACTTGCACAAAACAATTTAAGGACTACCATAAAACATCCTTCATTATTAAAGTTAGTGAAAAAAATGCAGTATGACTGATAAAGTAGTTTATGCCCAAATAATCAAACGCTTAATAATAATAATTAAAAAAAATACTCATAATGAAGTCAAATTAAGAACTTTGTATTAAAGAAAAAGGAACAATAATAGAAATCTAATTGGTATTAATCATAAATGTTGTTAAGAACAGTTATTCCATTCTAAGTTGAAAATACCCAGTTTTTGGGTATTTACCCACCCCACATCACTGGTTTAAATGTCATGTATTTTTAGTGTAATAAATGAGTATGTACATAAACTCAAATGTTAATTTTGTGTACTTGTTAATATAGGTACTGAAGACCAGTGTGAACCTCAGCCAATTCCATCACTCCTTGTGGGATATGACAAAGACTGGTTGGCTCTGTCACCATTTGCCTTAAAATTCTGGGTATGTATCATAATTTATTTTAATGTTGTATTTTCCTTTCTTTCTTCTGTTAAATTTACTATTTAATTTATATTTTTATTGCAAAGTAAAAAAATCAAATTTCCTGATCGCTTTTTTGAATTTTACTGTTAAACATTATAAACTGTTGCTTAATCTTTCAAAAGTATTTTTTTTTTTTTTTAAGTTTTATTGAAACTATTATGATGTACTTTTAAAAAATAGCAACCTGGATAATAATATCAAACTCAAATGAAATTGATTAAACTTGATAACTCATTTTCTAAGAATGTACATATTATTGCTCAAAGAGCAATTATACAGGGTTTGTATGCTCCTTGAAGTCCTTTAAAAAAAAAAAAAAAAAAAATCAATTTGGTACTTCTAAGTAATTGAAAATGGTAAATAGTCCTTGAAAACTTTTATTTTTTCAGTCTACAAAAATCGTCCCTTTTGCTTTAATTCTGAATAAGTTATTTGAAGAAATCGCCAATTCTCAGTTTGTACATTTAGCTTGCTTTAACCCAGTAAATCTTGTGAACGATAAACAAGGTTGCCTTAAAAAATGAAACTTCCTTAGAAATGTCGCTGAAGTGGGCTTTGTGAAGCTTTCAGAATGTGATACTTAATGTGTTACTTAAAAAAACAATATTTCACATTTTTATTATTATTATTATTTTCAAACTGATTTAAACTTTTTGCTTTTTAGTTTTAAAAAATAATTTAAATTAAATGAATTTTAAGAACTTGTTGTGGTACATTCAAATTGACAAATACCAGTATATCAGTTTATATTGATTATTGAAAATGCTTGTTTCAAGTACTATGTTTATTTGTTGCTTTATTACTTTCAATTGTTACTTTAAAATACGAAAACTCCAGAGAGCTTTTCAATACATGATGATGTATTATATTTAAAGTTTTATTTCTTTAAATAAAAATTATTTTTAAAAGATGCTTTTAAAAAAGTCATTTGACATATTTCTAAATTCTTTAGGGAAAATGTTAAAAATTTAGAAATTTACCTTCAAGTGGCTTAATTTAGATTTCATGTGTTTCATATGTAAATTAAATTTATAATTTAACATTTTTATGCTTTTATTTTTCATCAGCTAAAGCAAAATTGAAATCTGGTAATAAAATTCACATTTCAAACAGGGTTCATACGCCCTCAGGGAAACCTGGAAAACTCGGGGATTGAAAATTAGCTTCTTAAAACTCAGGGAAATCTCATGGAAAAATGTAATTTTGCTTTAAAAACCTGGAAAATCTAGCTTCAACCCTGGAATTTCAATGTAGAATGTGTGTTCCTATAATGTTAAATATTTCATTGTTTATGCATAGGATTGGTGGATTTTACTTTGTTCTAAAGAATATGGAAATTTTTACCAATAGCCTTGTGTCTCTCAATAGTATAAAAAACATATCTTGAAACTATCAATCAGTGAAGTGTCCCAAAAATCCTTTTTTACTTCTGTAAAGCTGTTGCATAATTTCTGATATTTTATATGTGAAATTGAATTTAAAACCATGTTTGATATAAATGTATCCATTATTTATGCGATAATTGAGGGGGAGTATAATTTTGATTACCATAGTGCTATCATAATTTCATTACCTTAGAATGGGGCATGTAAATAAAAAGTATTGAGTCTTTATCTTATGTTTTTTTTTTTTTTTTTTTTTTTTTGCGATAACCTGGAAATTCTTGAAAAATCACCTGGGAAAACTCAGGGAATTTCATTTTAAAAATGAGTATGAACCTTGTCAAAATATTTTATTTTTAGTCATTTTTATTTGATTATAATAAAATGAACTAGTGTTCATTAACTAAAATTTTGTTTCATTAAAATGAGTGTTGAAAAATATTCATTGAAGATAATAGATAGTCTAATTTAATGAATAATACATATTGTTACGAATTTTCAGGGCAACCTGTTCCTCTGGGGCTTAAAATGGTTTAAAATTCGTATTCTACGCTTCAAATAGATAAATTTTGCTTTTTGTTCCATCAAAATCGGCTAATTAGAACTGGAGATACGGAGGTTTCAGTTTCCCTATTCTTTTTCTATGGGTTTCTAGAAATCTCGAGAAATATTGGTCCTAGGGCTTAGATCTCTTCACTTTTGGGGACTTATTTTTGGTGCCAAATTTGGCGATGTTTTGCCAAAAGTCTGTTAGGGGTAGCAGAGCCTGGTACTTTCAAATTTAACTTCACTTAATTTTTACTGTAAATTTGTATCAGAGGTATTGCGTGGATCAAAATGAAGACAAGTTCTTGAATGACGAAAACAGTTTATTTATGAAGAACAAAAGTTCATCCAATCATAAGACAGAAATACAAGAAAAAATTGTTTCCAAAATTACCAGCATAAGCAGGGCAGCCAGAAAAAGGAGGTAACAGGACTTCTATTTTACTTGCAATGCTTACCATTTACTGGTAACAAAAAATGGCTTCCACTCATCTCAAAAACAGGTCATCACTCATTACAAGAGAGCTTCCACAAAAAGAAAACATGACAAGGCCCAGCCTTTCATTTGCTTTCTTCAGGCCAGACACAATACATCTGCACTGGGTTCAGAACTGCGCTGCTAGACAACCAGAACTACCACCTCTTTTTATACTACCCTGCCCATGCTTCACAAGCTCAAATTTGCATACTTTCCAAACCTGGAAAGAAAAATAAAGTCATTTCTGGTTTTATTTAAATGAGGTGACACATCAAGGATGATGTCACACAGCTTTCAGCCAATGGAATAGTTTTAACAAAATTTAGTTATTAACATGGTTCGGACGGTGCTTAAAATACCTTAAAAAGTACTTACTTTTTTTTTCATTTTTAAGGCCTTTAAAAAGTGCTTAAAAAGTACTTAATTTTTTACCTATATCCTTAAAGTTTCTCAGTATAGCCGCAAGGTGTTTAAAAAGTTCTTAATTTCTAGTGGTAATCGACCGTAAAATCGTCTGGCATCGAAACTTTTCGTTCCTCTTTTCCAGCCTCAAGCTACGTTCATATTGATCGTACCGTAACGCGATGACGTCATACGTTGGAGCCCCTTTTCAATAGCCAAGGGCCCCCTTAGGAGCCAGTCCGTGCCTGATTGTTCTTAAAATACTGAATCTCAACCAAAACTAGTCTGTTGTGCCCGGTGCGAGTTTAACCATTCTACCCCCCCCCCCCCCCCCCCCCAAAAAAAAAAAAAAAAAAAAAAACCAAAAAAAAAAAAAAAACCAAAATTCATCTAAAAGTTTATCTATAAGTTATTTCTGTTTTTTTGCTGTGCGGCTTTGCGGCCCTGTGAAGGAGCACTGTACCGAATAAACACTGCCTTACGCTATTATTAAAGTAAAAACTCAACTACACTACAAGTGATTGGCAAGCTCAGGAAACGCTGAGTGCTTTTAAAATAAACCCCAATGTTATAAATATCAAAAGTAATAAAGAATAGAAATATCAACAACACAACATTCAAAGCTTAAAACAAAAAATTTGCTGAAGCACACTCATTACGTAATCAACAGCTGGCCGTCCGCGGAGAAAAAAAAAAAATGTTTACTTTTGACTGGAGCCTGCTCATCGGATCGCTGTTTCACTTTATCAGCATGTGCTATACTGTCCGAACTTTTTGCGAATGCAAGAAGTTTTTACAAGTTATTTATTTATTTCTATAAATTCGCCTTTGTGAATATAAAAACTGATGTTTTATATAAAATCGGACACTGATTATTTGAAAATGGAAATTGTCTGCTTAATAATTATCAGCTTAAAATAGCGGTAAATACTTTAAAACATACGGAAAAGAGATATTTTTACCGCTTATCATCTCTCTCTCTCCAAAAAAGGAATTATTTTGTCTGTATTAATTGCTTGTATATACATGTGCAAGAAATTGTGGGCTTTTCAATTTTGGAAAATTCAGGCATGAAAATCTTCCGCTTTTCGGCGGATTTCTGCTTTTTTTGTTTGTTTTTTTTTTTAAGACCTCCGCTTTCCGAAAATGTTTTAAAACCTTTCCGCTTTTTCAAAAAAAAAAAAAACAGTGATTACCGAACCTAAAGCAAAACATAGCGGACATAGCAGAGTAACAAGAGGACGATAATCCGCGCCTGGGATGTACGTTTTCACTGCATCTCGCACTGCGCCTAGACTAAAGTCAGCTAGAGTGCAATGTTACTGATTTCCTGAGTTGGTAAATTCAAAACTTAGTTCAGAGGGGCAAATTCTTATTTTAGATCTTCGATGTTTCGAAAAGCATCTGATACATAATTATGTACTTGGCGAACTACTACACAACAATAATTATCTATCGAGACCTTTCGCCACTGGAAAACCGTTGTCGGTGAGCTATTGTTACTCGCGACGTGTTTTTATTGCTGTTTTGCGCACTTGATGAATCTATAAATTTTTTTCACGGACACGTACCAGCTTAACTGATACTTCTATTGTGGATTATTGAGAAAATGGCAGATGTTATCGAATATATTAGAAAACGTGGATTGAAAACGAAATGTTTGTGGTCATTTTCGGATCCAAAAATTTGCTTGGTTTTGGAAAAATTGTCGGCCGAACGAGAACTTGCAGACATTTTATGAATGCTAAACTGGAATTTTTGTTTAAATAAAGCAAACTGACGGTCTACACGACAAATAAAACTTGTATAAAAGTGCAGCTTTTAGTAATGGTATTTAAAATATAAATCTTGTCGTATTCCTTTAGGTCTTCAACATGCAAAGGAAGTAAAATAATTTATGGTAGTTTAAATATACTTTTCTTAAATAAATAAATTATTAATAATAATTCCAATAAATAAATACTTCGATATTTATAGCTATTAAAACGTACACGTCTTAATTTTATGCTGAATAAAAGAATAATGCTTTTTTTAAATGTGAGTTAATGTTAAGAAATCCGTAAGAAAAAGAAAACCAAAATTTTCAGTTTCTGAACAGTTACGCGGATTTTACTAAAAATATGTATCGTAACTTCGTGAAAAGTTAACTAATGGTAAGACAACGGACGGATTAAAGGGATTGGGGGGGAGAGCGATTACTCCTCCGCTACAGGAAAAAGAAATTCTATTTTACTTCCATAAACTAGACAAATTTCAACTAACCGACCATAAAATTGCATTAATCCGTCCTTAGGCAAGACGTATCGCCTCCTTAAATAAATAAAAAGATTACTTTTATTAATCATTTATGAAAATGTACATAACCAAGCAAAAAAAAAAAAAAAAAGAAAAGAAAATATCATTACTAATTTTCATGGGTCAATCCACATAATACTTAATTTTAAACAACATTCAATTGATACTCTCTCTGGGTTAAAAGTTAACGAAATATGAAATTTAAAAATGCTCTTTATTAAAAATTCGCATTCGCAATTGGAAAAAAAAGAAAGAAATTGAGGCGACTAGGCGACACAAGTCATGTTTTAACGTCTCAGCAGAATTCGCTCTCTTGCTTTATTAGCCAGTTGGCCGAGTGAAGACAAAACAATAACATTCTTCTCGATGTAGACGCGGCGTCGGTACCTCAGTTTGTGAAGGCCCGTTTTCCCCCGTATTACATATTTTTTTTTTTTTTTAAGCACATTCAAAATTTGGTTCTTCTGCATATTGGACGGAAATATTTCTAAAATGGTTTCACGAAGCTTGTCCGCACCTGTAGCTACGTCGATGCTTTAAATGACATAATGGGGGGGGAAAAAAGACTATACTAGCGAAATTATGGTAACTAACTATCCCCGATCTCCGGGTTCCATATTTGCCAACTGAACTTCAATCTATTTGCAACCTTTTGGTAAATGAATAATTTTAAAAACAAGATGTAAAACAGAGTTTTTAATACTCTATTGTTAAATTAAAATTTAAGGCATTTTAGTAACTCAAGAGAAAAGTATTATTTTCCCCATAATATGTTTATTGATTTCTGAAACATTTTCACTTCAATTTTTAAAATCAGGAAAATCGCTGTTTCGTTTTATTCTCATGTGCAGGTTTTTCTTTGGTAATTATTTTTACAGTTAATTTTAAAAAGCATTATCTTGTGAGTTGGTATTTTGCAGCTAATATAGGAAGGAGCAGAACATAAGACCCTGTCATAAGTTCCACTTCTGTGTGCTGATGTGCTGCAAGACTGCTAAGATTATAAAATTTTACATGAGAAAATATTTAGACATTTATTAAAAAAATATTCTTTTTCCAATAACAAGAAAACTTCACTTTTATTCTATCATTTGAATGCTTATTTTAGAAAATACCAATGCCATATGTATAGTTTTTCATTCCATTTCTGATCAAAATTAGAAAAGAAGAAAAAAAAAAAAAGATAGGTCTTAATTTTTTTTTTTTTTTTTTTTTTTTTTTTTTTTTTTTGAGAATCAATTTTTTATTTTATTTTCATATCAAAAAAATAATCTGAAATTTGGATGCGAGACTTATGATTTGTTTTGATCTAGGATTTTACGATATTGTTTAAGATAATTATCTCTACTTATTATAAAAGAAGGTGTCTGTCGGCAGCGTTACGGACAAACGGCTACACCTAGAAACACCAAATTTGGTACTCGGGAAGATGTAAATATGTAGTTGTGCACCTCGAAGCGATTTTTTCAAAATTCGACCTAGATTTTTTTTTATTTTATGTTTTATGCGATTTTTGGCATTTTTTCTCACCTAATTCGTAATAACGGCGGAAATTACGCTCGCAGCAAAACGGCATTTGTATCATCGGATAGAGGAGGAAATTTTCTTTTAAAAACAGTTTGTTCTGAATACGTAACATGATTTACTGATTTTTAGGAATTTTTTTACTAAGCATCTGCTTCACGATTGTTTTTCGTAAAATAATTTTAAAACTGTCGCATCTTGAATTCTATCCGTCATAACTTTTAGATATTTTGACAAATCGTGAAACATTCTTTTCTCCCTCTTTTAAAATAAAAACGAAAAAATTATGTAAATTAGATGATTTTTTACGAATTTTAATGCAGCCTAATGTTTAGAATTTAATAGCATCAACGCGATCTTATGCCATTCATTACATTGCGATCACGGTACGAGAATTTATGTTCGGTTGTTGCCACAGAAAGGATTAGAAAAAAGGATTTTTTCAACCAATCGAGTTTTTAAATGGGATATCAGAATTTCAATTCGCAAGTGAGGATCTATGACGTCAAATGCTTTAAGATACGTAAAAATTACTCCATAATTTTAACTCATTTATTCCAGCTCTATTTTCAACACAGGGAGACGATATTTTGATTAAAATTTACTGTAGAAATAAACTAAGAAATTCACGATTATTATTATTAGAAGTGGTATTTTAATCCGGTGCTTATTTAAAAATTGAAATGTTTTTACGGCGCTGAAAATATTCATTTTAAAAGTTACAAAGTTCGTTTCAAAGCGCGATATATTAAATTTTTTCTATTTACTATTTTTATTTTTGGCATTTAATTTAGCGCACGCGTTGCCTAACATACGCATGCAGGTTGCGAGTATAATTTTATTTTAACGTTGAATTACGTTCCTCCATAAAGGTTACATAACGCAAAGTTTTACTGATACCGTTTGAAAACAATTATGCGAAATATCGAAATTAACTCCCTCAACCTACCGGGGTATCCTTTACGGCAGTCAAACAGTGACGTCATAAATAAAAAAATGCGTGAAATTTGTAAACTCTGCAACTCTAATGCCCTGTCACAATTAAAGTGGGAATAAGTAGCTCCTCGAGATTACACAGTTTGTTGTTTTTCAGGAGACAGGACTGTGGAGGATATAAAAGATATCGATATATTAGATACATGGATAGTTCAAATGGCACCCCTTGGATATTTTCTCCCCACAGTAAGATGAAATGGTTTGCGGCGCTAAATAAGCCCATCTTATAAAACTATGTATAAATTAAATATATATGGAGAGTTTCCTTAATGGCAATCATTATGTGAAATAATTATTATTTATGCTAATGCATAAATTGCAAAGAATCGCCACAGAATCAAAAGATCCCATTGAGGCCAAATAATCTAAGCTGTTTCTTTAAAGGGAGCTGCTAGCCTCCCGCGCGTTTGTTTCCCCTCTCCGGCGTTCGCCGAAGTTTGTCGGCAACTTCACTCGCCGCGTGACGTCACGTTTTCTCCCGCGGTTCTTCTTTCGGTTTTTCTCATGAACCGTGATCGCCGCAGCATATCTCCATAGTAACGGAGACATTTTGTTTCTGATTGGCCGGTCAGAACCTTGTTTTATGCAAATTAACTGTTGCACATGTGAATTGTACGTATATAATGTGGTTCCTTTTGCCTGCGAGTTATTGCATTTCTATGGCATGCTATTCGATTCTAGCCTCTGTATATTCTGTGTATGCTAGTTCTGTAAGACGCTCAGCGAGCGTGAATGTATTTGAACTTTATAATATTTATTTTAATTAAAGAACTTTTGGTTTCTTAATGATGTCTCATAATTTCAAGTGTTAAATCACCACTGCTGGCAAAATGCGAATAATATCTTCTAAGATTTTGGTTATGGGCTGAGCAATCCCATTGTAAAACTGCTCATTGCTGACTTTTAATAATGACAGCATACGTGCACATTGTCATTTTCAACTCAAGACCCGGCCGGTGTTTTCCGTCATTCGGCGTTACCGAGGTGTCTTCACCGAGGAGCAGTGGCGCAGAGAGGGAGGGGGAGCAGGGGAAAAATCCCCTGGGCCTCAGCTTGTGAAGGGGCCCCCCTTTTGCTGTTTATATGATACTTAATTGTGTGTTGTCAATTTTGTAAAATAAAAAAGTCCAAATTTAGATTATCCGTATACTTCAAATTAATTTTTGAATGAAATTGCAAAAAGCCAGCAAGAGCAAAAACCACCAACTTGACAAAAACGAGAAGTGTTTCTGATTGAGTCTTTTTTTGCAAGAAAGGTATAGAGATTGACGGTATTATTCAACGGTTTGCTATGACTAAAAGTAGAAAAGATTTATTTAACAAGAAATTGTTTTTTTTCCGAGACACATTGTTAAATAGTGGAAGAAAGGGTTTAGCCAGAGGAGAGACTATGGGGATCAACCAACCTCCGAAATTTTGAAATTTCCACTTTTTTGGCCTTATGAAATTTTTTTGCTCCCTGCTTGCATGGAAGTATGAATAAAAATATTATTTGTTTCAATACTGAGGAAATATGCCATGCAAAAATGTTAACGTTTCAAACACTGTTTCTCTATGGAGGTAACGAAACCTTCAAAACAAAATGTTGGTATTTTTTAGAGCATGAATGTTTATTAAAGAATAATACTCTTTTAAATTAATAATTTTAATTCTATTAATTAATTGCCAATTACTATAAATTTAAAGTTTCTTTAAACGATTAATAATTTTAATAAGGAATAAATGATTGATCTAATACGACATCAAAGGGATTTCTGGATAGCAATGGGACCCCAGATAAGATTTTATCCCCGGGGCCCCGACTTGGCTCTCTGCGCCTCTGCCGAGGAGTGTAGCGGCGTTATGAAGCAAGTGTTCCGGCTCTAGTGTTTTTTTTTTTTTTTTTTTTTTTTTTTTTCATCATCCTTGTTGTCGTATTCTACAAGTATCATCATCTTGTGCCTTCAAGAGTTCCGTCACCAGTCAAGCTTTCGAATCCCCGTTTTAGTGTTTAGTTTTCAAGCTGGCGTGTTATTCCTTGCATGGAAATGGACTTTTATTGAGTTGCTTCGACGGGGGCCGAGCATATCGGCGTTTCAGCCAAGCTTTAAAGGAGCCTTTTAACAGACTATGGAACTTTTCCTTGCAGTAATGTTTCGGTTTCATCAGTATGAAATAGGACTCTCCCGTGTTGTAAGTTATATTTAAATTTTCATCATATGCATGTGTTTATTATACTTCTTGTAAATTAGTGTTGTAAAGTGGTAATAATGTGCTCGCATATTCACGAAAGTCATAACCAAATAGAGATGCTTAATGCATCGAACTGGAACACCTGGAAAGATGACATGAAGGTTTTGTTAATGGAAAGGGGAGTTTGGAAATTTATTGATAAAACTGAACCCGCTTTAGACGATAAAGCTACACAAAAGGAAATACTAGACTACAATTTGGGTAAAGCGAGGGCATATTCGACGATATATTTGGGTGTTAGCCCTGATCTTCGCTCACTTATATCAACGGTAGATTCGGGTGATGTTGCATGGGACACGCTTCAAAAGCATTTCGAACCCTCTTCTAGAGCTAGAACTATACAACTTTTAGATGAATTTTTCTCGCATCGTTATGTTGCGGAAGAAGGAATTGGATTATTTGCTGCTAAAGTAAAGAAAACAATACTTAAATTACGCGACTTAGGTCACCCTGTTGAGGAGTTATATCAGGGATTTCAGCTCATTCGATATTTAGATTCTAACTTTCAGAATATAGTACAAACGATTTATCGTTGGCCAGAGGAAGACTTTACCTTTCAGAAAATCTTAGACGAACTACTTGTAGAGGAGGGACGCATTCGTCAAGTGAAGGGGGACACAAGTAATTACGAGAGTACTTTGTTATCCACAACTGTTGAGGACACGCAAAAACATAAAAATGAAAACCCCAACAGGTTAGGTCCCTGCTTCCGGTGTAAAAAATACGGACATGTAATAGCCAATTGCAGAGTAAAGCTTAGTTTTAATAGAAATAAAAGTGGTACAAAACGAAAAGTAAAATCTAGTAATTATTGTGATGTTAAAGTAAACGAAAATCTCCTTAATGTTGAAGCTAGTAAACCTAATGCAGTAATAAACAAAATTTGGGTATTTGATACAGGTGCATCTAATCATTTCTGCAACAACAAAAGTTTATTTTCCACATATAAACCAGTACAAAACACCACAATGTCTCTCGCGATAGGAAACTTAGAAAGTGAGGTAGAAGGTGTTGGAACTGTAGAGTTTGGTGTACGTCTTAATGGAAAAGTACATATTATAAAGCTGACGGATGTGATGTACTCACCGAAATTGCGTAGGAATTTGATATCTGGTTTGAAGGTGGAAAGTGCTGGTGCAAAGTTTATAGGTACAAACGGTAAAATTTGGGTATATAATAAAGCAGGTGAAGCAATTTTTTATGCCAAACGTACCAATGGTCTTTATTTTTTTTAACCCTCGCACTACATTAAAAATAAAACGGACGGCAAAAGGTAGGAAGTAAAATGTATAATCTGTCAACTGAAACAACCAGTGAATTAGCCCTTTGGCACTACAGGTTTAATCATGCTAATATGGATTATTTAGTGCATACTAGTAAAAATAATAGTGTTCGTGGATTACCCACATTAAAAATCAATAAAGAATCTTGTACGTCGTGTAAACTAGCTAAAGCGCGAAGGAAGAGTTTTAAACCTATATCGAATATTAGATCTTCGAAACCGCTTGAATTATTGCATCTTGATGTATGTGGGCCGTTGCCCGTTGCGTCACTTGACAGTAGCCACTATTTCTTAACTGTCACTGATGATTATTCTAGGCACGTAACTGTTTTTACTTTGAAGAAAAAGTCTGAAGTTTTTTATTGTTTTCAAAAATACCAAAGACGAATGGAACGGCAATTAAATTTAAAAATTGTAAATGTGCGTACAGATAATGGAATGGAGTTTTGTAATAAAGACTTTAAAAATTTTCTTGACAAAGAGGGTATTCATGCCGAAAGAACAAATACTTACACACCAGAACAAAACGGTGTTAGTGAACGGTTTAACTTAACAGCAATGAACGCAGTTAGGGCTATGCTTCATGCCAGCAGTTTAAGTAATAAATTTTGGGGCGAAGCAATTCAATGCTTCGTACACACTTGGAATCGAATTTGTCATAAAAATAAAGATAAAACACCATTCGAACTTTTTACAGGTAGAAAACCAGTAGTCTCTTACTTTAAAATGTTTGGCTGCACAGCCTATGTAAACACACCGAAGAATTTAAGAAATAAATTAAGTTTAAAAGCAAAAACCGGCATAATGGTAGGGTATGCGTCGGATACTAGAGGTTATCGCATATTTCTTAAAAATGAAAATAAAGTAATAGAAACATCAAATGTTAAATTTAGTAAGAGAATTAAGTGTGTGGAAGCCGAACTGGAACCCAGTAAGAGTAATAAAAGATTTGTATATTTTCAAAAAAATGATATGGATTTAACCAGTCTTAAGCAAACGCATGGTGAAATCACCCTCCCCCCAGATGAAAACATCGTTTGGATTAGACGCGCTGTTCCACGAAAGGATGAAACGCGAGTTGATATTTATTATAACATTGAGGGTAAAAATATGCGTTTAAGATCCGGTAATGAGGTAGAGAAATACTGTAAAGCGCATAACATTAAATTTGATAGTAATCTGTTTGATTTTAGTGGTAAGAACACTTATTCAGGAAAAGTGACAGATCAAATAAATTTAGATGAAACAACGGACAATTGTCAACCCGAAGCGCTTAATATAGAAATAAAAATTCCCAGTAATTATAATGAATGTATGTCGTCTGCGGAAGTCGAAAAATGGCAGTGTGCTATGGCCGAAGAATTAAAGATGATGCATGCGCGTAATGTGTGGGAACTAGTCCCTAAACCTGATAATAAAAAAATTATAGGAAACCGCTGGGTATATAATTTGAAATGTGATGAAAATAATAGGATAGTAAAATATAAGGCCAGACTTGTAGCGCAAGGATTTGCGCAATATAGAAACGACACATATGAAGAAGTTTTTAGTCCGGTAGTTAATTTTTCATTAATCAGACTATTCTTTTCAATTCTTGTATGTTTCTTTAATTGGTGTTACTGTCAAATCGATATTAAATGTGCGTATTTATATGCACCTCTACAGGAAGAAGTTTACATGTATCAGCCACAGGGATTCAAAGATCCCAACCATCCTGATCACGTTTGCCTACTTAAAAGAGCTTTGTATGGTTTACGGCAGAGCGGTAAAGAATGGTTTTGTGAACTTGACCGAACACTAGAAAAATTAAAATTTAAAAGACTAGAATGGAGTAATTGTACATACGTATATAGTGATAATGTTGTTCTTCTTGTGTATGTTGATGACATTTTGATTTTTGGAAAAACATTGGACTGCGTCAACCACATTGTAAGTTTGTTCAAAAATGAATTTGATATCACTGTTTTAGGAAAAACAAAAATGCTTCTAGGAATTGAATTTGAAGAAAAGTTTGGAAAGTTATACATACACCAACACAAGTACATAGATAAAATTTGCGAACAATACAAAAGTTTTAATTTCCCACTATCAACTCTCCCCATTGTTAAAGGCTGTATCCTGTCAAAGACGGACAGTCCTGCATCAGAATCGGAAAGAAATGAAATGTTAAAGTTACCATATAGAAACGTTGTGGGATGTTTGTCGTATCTCGCGAACCGTACGAGACCAGACCTTTGTTATGCTGTAAATATTTTAGCACAATTCCAAGAAAACCCCGGTGTAAAGCATTGGAACGCATTATTGCGATTATTGGGTTATGTTCAATATACAAGAGATTATAAACTTAATTTGTCAGATGTAACTAATGTAGAAATTAACTGTTATAGTGATTCAGACTTCGCATCCAATAGAGATGATCGCATTTCTATGGGTGGGATATTGCTGTTCATGAGTAATGCGCCCGTAATTTGGCGTACGTTCAAACAAAAGTTTGTAAGTCTTTCTACCATGGAATCGGAATTTGTTACTTTAACGGAAGCTTCTAAAGAAGTTAGTTGGATAAAACACATCTTAGATGAATGTAATGAATTAGGAATTGCTGAATTACAATTAAAAGACAATAAGATATTTTGTGACAATGAGGCCGCGATTAGATATGCAAAATCGCCTGTTGAGAATATTCGATCTAAGCACATTGACGTAAAACTACACATTATAAGGGATTTAGTACACGATGGACTTTTTGAACTTAGATATGTTCATAGTAAAAAGAACTTAGCTGATGTATTTACGAAGCCACTCCACAAACATGGACTGAATAAGTTTTGTGAGGTTATATTTGAACGAAGTGTATAATATATTGTTTTCTTGCATAGGAATATTTGTGGTTTGTGATTTAAAAAAAAAAAAAAAATGTGTGTTTGTAAATAATTCTGCAGAATACGTCTAATAAGGTTTATTGTATTGTATTGTGTTGCATCGTTTAATATATATATATACTAAAATGTTTTGAATTTAAATGTGTAAAGGTTTTGAGAAAGTAATTTTGAATTTTTTTCATGTTTTGATAATGTTTTTTTTTTTTTTTTTTTTTTTCTGCGATCACGGTGCATGAGAGGGGGCCGCTTGCTAGCCACCCGCGCGTTTGTTTCCCCTCTCCGGCGTTCGGCGAAGTTCGTCGGCAACTTCACTCGCCGCTTGACGTCACGTTTTCTCCCGCGGTTCTTCTTTCGGTTTTTCTCATGAGCCATGATCGCCGCAGCATATCTCCATAGTAACGGAGACATTTTGTTTCTGATTGGCCGGTCAGAACCTTGTTTTATGCAAATTAACTGTTGCACATGTGAATTGTACGTATATAATGTGGTTCCTTTTGCCTGCGAGTTATTGCATTTCTATGGCATGCTATTCGATTCTAGCCTCTGTATATTCTGTGTATGCTAGTTCTGTAAGACGCTCAGCGAGCGTGAATGTATTTGAACTTTATAATATTTATTTTAATTAAAGAACTTTTGGTTTCTTAATGATGTCTCATAATTTCAAGTGTTAAATCACCACTGCTGGCAAAATGCGAATAATATCTTCTAAGAGGAGCCTTGAAGAGGGAGAAGCGAATATAGATAGTATTAATGTACGTAATAGGTAGTATTATTAGATTTGTAAAGATAATATGAATGAATCGCAATGTACCACGTTAATAAATATTTCATGAAATTAAAAGTGTCCTGTTTCAACGGTTGTCTTACAACCAACTAAACGAAAAGTAATTCTAATTTGCGTTAATATATCCCGCAGTAATTTCAACAGAGGAGATTACTTGAACTTTTTTAAAAATGAAATTCTGTTTTGTCACATGCAGATATGATTTTAATAGTAAAATATTCCCTTCTTCCCGTATGAAGAAAGGGTGCGCAGCTATTTTTAAAACATCTCTTGAAAATAGCATAAATGAATTCAGAAGACCTCAAAACGTGTCAATACACCAAAATCTCGAAGTCGAATTTTTTCATGATTACAATACTTTCCTTATATGGTACATGTTCGGAAAGAGATAAATGGTGCTCCATTTCATGTAGTGTCTTAGGTATTTAATGCTACAACTTGAGCCTAAAAAACAGTATAATGTAGAAATAAGACCAGGTGCGTAGCCAGGAAATTTTTTCGAGGAGGGGATATGAGCCTGGAAATTTTTTCGAGGGGTATATGAACTTACATATACATAAATAGACGGAATTTCATCACTAATCCAAAAATTTCGGGGGGGATATATCCGGATATTCCCCCCTCTGGCTACGCCCCTGAATAAGACATTTTGAAAGCCAGGAGTTCTCTGCAAACCATTAAGCTTTCCACTTTTTTGATAGTGAATGACACTGACGTAGTTTTTTGAGTCATTATATTGCAATGCTCAGGTTAGTACTCATGACACAAACTTTACATTAAGAGTCAAATAATTGTGCTCTTTTTTTTTTTTAATTCCACATCACGAATAATTTCGAATTACACATGTAAGGAAAATTTTCGTTTCCTACCGTGCGAAGAACGGGCACGCAGCTAGTTTTAAATAATTATAGCCTGTTTTCTTTTAATAAATGTTGTATATCTAAAACTGATTATTAAACATTTACAGTGCATAATTATTTTCTTCAGGATCACAGTCAATTTGTTTGTGGTTGAAATTTAAAGGGTAGAAATTGTTTAGTACACCATTTAGTTTAACAGTGGTTGAATTTAAGCTCACACATTATTCCCCAGTTCCATGTTTTTGCATTATCAACAGGTGCGTAGCCAGGAAAATTTTTCGGGTGGAGATATGAACTTATATGTGTATAAATAGATGGAATTTCATCACTAATCCAAACATTTCGGGGGGGGATATCCCGATATCCCACCCCCCTGGCTACGCCCCTGATTATCAACCTTGTTATATATGCCTGAAAATACGTAAATTTTTCAATTTTTTGCTGGAAAATATGTCCACGTGTATTTCCTCTTTTTTGCTCTTCAGCTGTTTTCATGCCTGAAAATTGGCACATTTGCACTTAAAGCAACAACCTGCCAACTTAACGATAAGAAAATCTAAAGTTTGGTAATAACGAAAGTAATAAGGGGCTGTCCATAAATGATGTCACGCTTTTTAAAAAATATTCTTTGCCTCCTGCTCACACTTCACCATACCACCCTTGGCACATGTCATGCTGTATTACATATACATATACTTACAGTTTAAAAACAAAGCACTATGCTAGAAATCAAATTTAATTTTCTGATTTTAAATGTTTTTATTTTAATGTAAATGTCACACATCTTGTCCCCCCTCCCCCCTCGTCACAATTTCACAGCCCTCCTTTCCTACAAGCATGACATCATTTGTGGCTAGACCCTACTTAAGAAAATTTTGGGGGTCCTTAAAAAGTGCTTTTTTTTTTTTTTTTTTTTTTCTCTGAAAAAAGTTTGAACCATGATTAAGTGGCAACTAATTGGTTTGTTTACATCTACAGTATGTCAGATGATGAAGCTAGTTATTTTAGTAAGATAATTGAAGACTGTTTTTAACTTAGTATAATGATTGGAAGTAACTTAGATGTAGTTTATCTTTTACTTTAAATACTGTTACCTTTAATTTTAAATGCTGTTTGAAATAAGTTAAACATTTACAAGACTATTTTTGAAAGGTAAATGTAATTTCAGAGCTTTTGTGTATAAAAGGAAACAGGCATATGCATAATATAAAAATAAGTCTGTTATTTCTCACAGTTCTACATAACATATCACAAAAGCATTGTTAGGACTTTGGTGAAGATGATTGGAAAACTTATTGGGGAAAGGGAAGCTTTAGGTATTGTACTTTAAGGTTAAGGCAACTTTAGATGTTTTTAAAAATACTTAGGATTAACGAAAATAAAGTTTTATTATACTATAATTTTTCTAAGCAGGTAAAATATATTTAGTTTATTTCTACATATTCCAACAAAGTTGCCAAGCTTAGCGACATTTTGGTCATTTGGCGTGATTTTCCCTATGGGGCCTGTAAAGCTGCTTTTGCTGCATTAAAAACACATAATACCTGACATTTCTCTTCTATGACGTAATCAAAATTCTCGCTTTATGTGGAATACTCGAGAAATAGACTTTTCTGGAAGCTGCTCGCAGCTTCTGCTTCGGTATATATAGAAGCGCGTGCTGACCCAATAGTTCAGTGTGAGCGAGCGCCCGTATTGTGAAAGCTCTCTGAGCAAGTACGCGTGCTTTGTGACTTGATAGTGCTATAGAAGCTGTGTTTTGGCTTGTTTTTTGAAGCTTTGAATTTAAGTGCTGTGTGAAAATTCTTCACTGCTGAGTCTTGAGGGACTGTTAGTGTTATCCCTCGAATATTTCCACTAAAGTTTTACCTGTGGATGTGTTTTATTTTATGTGAGAATTACAGCATTTGTGAAAGCTTCTGATCTTAGCGGATTGTTAAAAGCACGTTACTGTTAGATTGTGCTTGTGAATTGTGTACAGCTGATTGTTCTACAAAGTTCTAGAAGCACCATTTTTTACACCAACTGGACTTTAGAACGATGAACCCCAGGAGTAGCAGAGTAGTTCTGCAACAATATGGATAATCACTATAATAAACTAACTATTTGGAATGAACAGATGGCACCAGTATTGTCATTAAAGCTCTTCGCTCGTTTTGCTCTCTCGATCTCTACGAGCATGCACAGATGCAGCTATTGGCGCAAACGGTTGGGATCGGCGAAAATGCGTATGATAATTAAATTAACATAAAAACATAATAAATTTAGCTGTTGCCATTCACCAGTGTATCAATACTGGTTATTTTGGTGCCGCATTTATGGGAAAACTCAATAAGAACTATGTAATTACGTCAGATAGAGTAGTCTACTAGACATCGGACCACCTTGGAACCGTATGTGCTAATGTATTATATATATAGATAAGTTAAATGAAAGTTTGACTTTTAGAAACAATAGTTTTAATTTTTAAATGCTTTGGTTATAAGTTTGTTGTTTAACTTATGTATATAATTTGAGTGTTTCTTAATTGGAAAATATGGTAATACTACTATGATTTTGCATTGCATAAGTTTTTCTATTTTGAGTCCTTGAAAAATGTTAATTTATCCTTGAATTTTTACTTTTAAAATGTGTATGAACCCTGTATGATTTTTTCCCTCTTCTCTTCTTTCCAAGACGGCTAAAGTAATCATACTTTTCCTTGTTAATATTCTGTTTGCTTTATTTTGCTGTAATTTATTCATATAATGTATTCTATTATATATGCACTTAATGTTCATAAAATTCATTAATGTGTGAATAAATTAATGCTTTAGTGAGTTTTTGACCTCTATCTTTTCTTTCCTTTTTTGTATCAACAGGATCAACTACTGTTGGAACCCTACACAAATAGCAGGGATGTTGCATACATAGTTGTAGCTCCTGACAGTGACTGTGTCTTAACTCATGTAAAAAAATACTTTAAAGAATTAAGTACTATATATGAACTGTGTAGGTTAGGAAGGCATTGTCCTATCACAAAAGTTCTTAGAGACGGTATTATGAGAGTGGGGAAGTCCACAGCAAAGAAACTTGCTGATGAGCCTGTAGATGAATGGTTTAGTCAAATTGGTGATGGTCCAATTGCTAGCAAATTAAAATTATATGCCCAAGCATGCCGCTACCACTTAGGTAAGGAGACTTGTTCAGATACGTATTTTGCAAAAAATATCATGTTCTTTCCAAAAGTGTTCATTTGCATCTTTTATGGATTTTAAAAAAATATCGACAATAGTAATCTTGTAGTTATGGAAATTCACAGCCTTTCTGTATCCAAAATTAAGAACCATGTCCTTTTTTTTTTTTTTTTTTTTTTTTTTTCCCTAAACAAAGAGCAATCAGAACATTATGTTTTAAATAGTTCATTATTAAGTAAACTGTTTACATTCCTCATGCAGTTGTGCAGAATGCAAAACCAAAATTAAATTCAAGCAGCATTTAAAAAAAGTTTCACAGAAAACTTTTAATTGCTTTTTAAAAGCATCTTTTAGTAGGTAATAAAACATATTGACTCATGATATGTATGTAATGCACCTTTTAAATAAACATTTCACATAATTGATGCAAAGTAGCAATAAATTCTTAATATTAATAGACTTGATCAAACATCATTCAATCTTCAATCTATATTCATGCATTTTTTTAACGGGAATACACAAAGGTTGATGTAAAGAACAAAATTGTATCAAAATCTCGATTTGGAATTTTTTTTTTTTTTTATCTAATAAGTTTTGTATTCAGAGAAAAATATTACTTAGAACATTGGTTGAAATGAAAATTAAAGATTTTTTTGTAAAATGCCAATGAAAAGCTGTTTTATTCAATTCAGGGTGGCCACGCGTCCTTGAAAACCTGGAATGTTTTTGAATTTACAAAAAAAAAAAAGTTCAAGGCCTGGAATGTGCTTAAATTTTGAATTTGTCTAGAATGTCCTTAAATTTTGAAAGGAAGTCTGGAATAGCCTTAAATTTTACCATCCAATTGCTGAATTTTTGTTGTGTTATCGGTTATTCCCAATCCCTACCATAATGAAACCATGTACCCTGGAGGAAAAGAAAAATCACAATTGTTGAATAATTGCAGTTGAAATTTTTATTATCCTGAAATTTGTTTGTAAATAGTTTTCTTATGATGTTGATTATATTTTATTACATTAAAATTAATGGAATACATATTTCCATGCAAGTATTTAAAGGCATGTGTTTCCTTCCCCTCCCCTTCTTCAATATAACTTTTACAGGAATTCTTTTTTCATGAAGAAAAAAGAATTAAAAACATGTCCAAAAGAATTTAAGTAATTTTAAGTCATGTCCATCTAAAATGCATGAGTTTTGTTCCTACTTATGAAAGCTGTTATTTTGGAATTGAAGAAATATCATTTGTACATAAACATGTAAGTTTTATATTTTATACTAGTATTTGTATAATTATAAACTAATTTGCAAATTCCCTTTCACTTATACTTTCCTCTTCATTTAAAATTTATATTAAATCAAATAATACATACAAAAATGTGTTAAGTAATATCTTGTATCACAATATGGTGTTTGCCAAAATCAAAATATTTGCTTAAAACAGTACTTGCTCCAATTTACATTGTCTCTCAACAATTATGAAATACTATTAAGTGTTTTTGAGGAATTTTCAACCATGAGATTAAATTAGGTTATAAGAAGATAGAAATAAGGACAAAAAAATATCAAAAATATCTATGCTAATTGTGCGTTTCAGGATATTCTTAAGTCCTTAAATGTCCTTGAATTTTTTCTCTGAGAAAGAGTGGCCACCCTGTCAATTGTACTTTTCTGAAGGGGCTGCAAAATGGATCCAGATTTTGTCTGCATTGATTCTTGGTCTCTACAACATTACATTGTGATTAATTGCCAATTACACTGTGATGTCACAGCATCCCATGCTTGACACGAAGGGATGTCATAGAAGCATTTACATCACATTTGTGATGTGGTAAAATATTCGAACGTAGAATTGAGGAGATGTCCCCAATTCTGAAACAAATTTGAAGACATTTTATACACAGATGAGATTCTTCAGCTTTTTGTGAATAAAGATTAAATCACTTTTTTCTTTGAAAATTCTGTTTTTTCTGTGAATTCCTTATTGTAGTTATTAGTTAACTGTGTAATATTTTTATCTTCTAACATGTTCCAATGTTTTTCTTCTCTTAAAACTGTCACATTAATTAGATATAAATATCACATGTACAAATTTTTGCTCTCGTATGATTTCAGCTTTTTTGCTCTTTTGCCAATCTCATACCTGAAAAATTAATGAAATAATTAACACTAATCTAATTAAAAAACATTGTAATAATTAAAAATGTCCTCAATTTCTTCTTAACTTTTTGAGGACATATCGCAGAAAAAAAAAACCCCACAGAAATTGGGGGACTGTCCTCGAAAATTGGGGACGTATGATCACCTTACGTAAACATGACAAAATGTAACTTTGCCACATAGCCACTGCCAACATGATTGTTTTATAGCCCCGTAGCAGGAAATGTGAGATGTTCGTTGCAGATTTTTTTGTACAGTCTGCAGATTATTTTTATAAGAGCATCGTATGTGGGTTCTTTTTTATGGTCATGAAAAAAATTTCTCTTCTAATTTTCAAAATGTACATTTTCTGTTAGAGAGCATTCCATACCTCTCTAAAAGTCAGTCTCAATCCAAACTCCAGGGGTCTGTTTTAGGAGAAATTTGGGTCCATTAAAGGCCCCTTCACAAAATATTTTATCGTTAAAACAGACCCTTTACAATAATTTCCATTTGAAAAACGGACCTTTCATAAAATTCTTCCTATGGTGAACAGCTGCCCTTTCACAAATATGTGTTTATATAATTTAATATTTTAAAATAAAACAAATTTTTCCAACATAAAATGATGCTAAATTTAAATTTGTACATAATATATATTTTATAATAATTCACGAAAACAAGACTCTTTTCCCCATAAATTCACATACACAGGACCCTGGCTAAAAGAATCTGATTGAACACTAATTTCAGATTCCCAAAATTATAAGTAAATTTTTCACTATTTCATAAAAACAGGACCCTGTCTGAAAAGTTTGGACAGACCCTTGTAAGATCTTAACTTTATTCATTTGGGAGGGCATGTGCCCCCTCTGGATCAGTTAATGGGCTCTGTCTTATGAAGCTAAATGTTGCTATTCTTTCTTTTACACGATAGTGATACTCAGAGACATTCGCAAAAGTTTGAGGACTATGTCGGTACAAGTATGTTTCAGCAAAGTTCCTCATGCAGTTGAAAGGAGGGGGGAACATGTGCTTGACAATACTCGGATTAGGCATCAAAGCAAATGCAAATTAAAGTTTATCTACGTCTAGTTCCTCTCTGATATACCCAGAGCCCGATTATCACATGGGCAAGGGGGGCAGGGCAATAGCCCGGGGCCTCTGAAAAATAGAAGCCCCGAAATAATTTGATTATCTAGATTAGAAAGTCATGTATACTGAAATTATAACTAGAAAAAATGAACTTCTCTTGTAATATCTATTGTATAATTGTCCATCACTAGATCAATTTGGAGACATATTTTTTAGGTGGTAAATACGATTTGATGGAAGTACCAAATCTACAGTTTATTGAAATAGATTTTTTTTTTTTTTTTTTTTTCCCCAAGTACCAGTGCCTCATGTTTTATGCAAAGAATGAAAGAAAATTACAACTTTTTTGTCGTTCCAGAGGAAATTTTTCTAGAATACAAATTTAGCTCACGCGCCACGTACATAGCTGCCAAGTGCTCTGATTTCGCACTAGTTTCTCCGATATTTTTAATTTGCTCCGAAAATCCGATAATTAATGAAAAACTCTCATTTGTCGGTCTTAAAAATTTATTTATAGAGGCAGGGAAACTTTTTCAATCTTTCTTCATCTTTTTTTAAATGACTGTTTTGCTGAGTATTCCTTTTTTGAAGTTTCGTATACCTAATGATTAAAAAGTTAACCCTTATTTTGCAGTTTTATTTTTTAATGTTATTTAAATTCACTTACAATTTTTTGAAAATTGCAATTGATTTTTTAGGCCAAATTCAAATCTACTTAAAAGATCTGTAAATTTAAATGTTTTTGTGAAATGTTTATTAATGAAAATTATTACATGGCTGACTGTGCAGACGGTCATGTTGTACAATGATTCTTCACTAGTTTAAAGTAGTTGTTTTAGTTATTACTGCAATGTGTTGTGTATGATTATCGTTCTAGTTACTGCTTCAGTATAGTGTATGATTATCACTCCACATATAAAGTAGCTTGACTAATCTGTTTTTAGTGAAAATTTCCCTAAAATTCGGAAATTAATGTTTTATTTTTTAAAAATGAAGTTGAGTCCCTCATGCTGTCCTAATTTTAAATGTTACATTTTTGTGTGTGTTTTTGAGTGGTTATATTACTACAAATAATACCCTAATAGTAACAAAGGAGGCAAAAGTTAAAACTAGATTCTTCAGACAAAGCATATCCTCTACCCTCCCTTTTCTTCTTCCTTCATTTGTGTGGTTGGAAGAGTAGTCGCACCACAAGATCAATTGCCCGAAGCGATATAGTGGCTAAGGTAATCTTAAAAACTAAAAGTAGTTTTCGAAAGAGCACTACAAATTACTGGTTTTCATGTCACACTACATATTGCACTACTAAAAAAAAAAAAAAAAATGCAGCACACTACAAACTACGGGAAATCTAGCGACTGTACTATAGTTACTTCCCACCCCTGGTATTTCTAGGGACATTTTTTTAATGGATACCAGAGTCATTTTTTTCCTCCTCCCCATTGACACAGTCCTTTTTCTACCACTGTACTCACCTGCAGCTCCTGTTTTGATGCCTGATCTACTATTCAAAGATTTGTTTTTTCTTTATATTTGACAAGAACTTATAATTAGCTGTCAATTCATTCAAATTATTGTTGTCAATGCTACGCTAGCTGATTTGTAGGTCTAATTCACATTATTCTTTTAACTGGTACAAATAACTATGTTTGTCAAATTTATCATAGGCAGTAATGGATGCCCATTGTATTTTAAATAAATAAAGTTTTAAATCAGTGTTGGAAAAAATATATAATATACAAATTTATTCAAATGACATAGTTTTTTTTTTTTTAATTTATTTAATTAAAGCCGACTGTAATGTTTATCCGGAGAATTTTTTATTTTGACAAAAATCAAACCCCTAACTAGTTAGGAGAGTGGCGGCTCGCGGGATACAGCAAGTACAGCCGGGCTGCACTTGAAATTATCAGCACATACTTTAAAATAATTTATTCTACTAATTTTCCTAAATTCAGATTAGAATTGTGGAATTCCTAGGGTAAATTAAAAAAATCTCAAAAAAAAAAAAAAAAAAAAACGTATTGTGGCCGGATCGCTCATTCAGAATAAAAGCACTTTAATCTTCCCGCAATTCAATTGGGAAAATCTTTGGTTCAGCCCAGAGCGCTGATAAGAAAATTGGCAGCACCGTTGCCATGACAACGATTATGTAAGCAGTCCCTCTGGCATAGGCTATAATGGGGGTTCGCAGCTAAGACTCGGCTCATGGACGATTTTCAAACATCGGCAGCACTTGTGAATTCAACTCACTGATTGGCTCGAGAAGTGAGGGAGGGGGTAAGGAGAATATATGTTCGTCAAACTCTCGACTTTATATTGCTGAATTTATCAAGAAGGTAAGCCTGAATAGATGCTTTTGAATGGACAATTACCCATCAAAGCAGTATTGTTTTTAAGTAAGCAAGAACTGGCATTTAGAGGACATAGCGAGCAAGAAAATTCTTTAAACATGGGAAATTTTAAAGAGCTTTTAAAATTATTGATATCTGATTTAAAACAACGCCATTTTATGAGGGCATCACTGACCGATTCGCAAGTTTGAAAGAAAGGAGGATTGATTTGACTTATAAAAAATAAGTAAGTTTTCTCTTTTTTTTTTTTTTTTTTTTTTTCCCTTTTCTTCTCAAGTTATCATTACAAAAGAAAATTCTAAGGAAACTTCAAATTGGACTTGGATTAATTCAATTTTGAGGATAAGAGCAGCTGGTTGAAATTTATGTCCATTTTATGGAAGTAAAATAGGATCTCTTACATTTTTTATGTAATTTTTTTTTTTTTTTTCACTCGGTGAGGGCTTAATCCGCCAGCTTTCGAGTTCAATAACAAAGATTTTCCATTCCTGTCCGGAGGAAGGGGCGTGGGGGTCATATCCTTCCGGCTGCACTAACAGTTTTGACCACGGGCCGCCACTGGTTTAGGAGCAACTGATATGTACGAGATTCTAATGCGCACTGATGCTGGCAAAGTGCCAACAGACAGGCAAAGCAAATCGCACCAACATTCTTCCCCCGTTGAAATAATAAGAGGTATTACAAAAATATTACACATATTATCGTGAAACATTTACACAAAGCACTGTTATGAATACAATAATATATGAATAATACAAACATATAAATAAAAAAATTAAGAAAGCATTTTGTCATTAGTTTACTAATGTTACGGCTAAAATCTTAGTGACAGAACGTAAATACATTCCAGTCGTATCTTTAATTGTAACTGCTCTCATTACATTGTCCTTACCTGGTGTATTTTAACAATTCTTACAAGATTCTATTTGAAATACCTAGTAGTATCCGAATTTTTTTTTCAGACTACTTATCCGAATTTCCTCAGACTACTTCTCCTTCCTTGAAAATTACTAATCCCCTAGACCAGGTATGGGCAACCTTTGAAAAGCTGTGGGCCAAATTTTAGGTTGCTAGCGAAGTCGCAGGCCAAACTTCAGGATTTTGGCAAAGTCAGGAGCTGTATAATTGGGATTTTGAATGGTTTATAAGTGTTTTATACGGGGTTTTGATACATTCTGCAGGCCGGATCAAAACCTATGGCGGGCGACATCCGGCCCACATGCAGGTGGTTGCCCATATGTGCACTAGACCATTTTAGTCTCTGTTTAAGCTTATTTAGACATTGGTTCGACCATCTTTTTCAAAGTAGTTGTGTAAATTTCTGGACTAACTGCCACAGATTAAGCTTGTTCATTGGTGTTTCGATGTAGTCAGGATCAGGCAAAGCAACTAGAATTGCCTCAATTTGTGTCACTAAAGTCAAAAATTCCTTATGAGTCAAAATTGTATTTCCAATGACTCTTTTTAGATATTTCAATGATTGTACACCCACTTCCTAGCGCCCTCCGCAATTAGGAGCTGCAGGTGGGTTGAAGCTCCAATTAATACCTTCTCTCGTTACATAATCCTCAGATTTTTCATTAGACCTTTTAAGTAAATCACTAACAATTTTATGCAATTTGTTGTTTGCTGTTACAAAATTTGTCCCATTATCAATAAATAATTCTGAAGGTTTATTTCTATGAGCAACAAGCCTCTTTAACATGCCAAGGAATGCTGCGCTGGTTAAACCATTCACTGTTTCAAAATGCACAGCTTTAACAGAGAAACATATAAAATTACAAACAAAACACTTTTGAAGATTCTTTGTTCTACCTGAAAACATTAATGGAAAAAGGACCAGTGAAACCCAAATCTGTCCCATCAAATACCTTTGAAGGCGAGATTCTCATTGAAGGCAAATCTGCCATAATTTGCTCAGAACCTTTTAGTACTTGCCTTCTTACACATTATACATTTGTTTAGTTTAATTTACTTAATTTTGAGAGCTTATCGTCGCTAACTTTTGAAGTTTTTCATATTTGAGCTTTGAAGCTGCCATGTCGTCTAATCAATGCAGTGAGCTCTTTTCTTTTCTTTTCTTTTTTTTTTTTTTTTTTTTTTTTTTTTTTTTTTTTAATCCACAGGACTACAAAGTTAGCTCAACAAACCTCAAAATGTTTATCCAAACTTTTTAAAATGACAATAAAAGCTCGGTCCCGCAGCTTTTATTGTCGTGAAGCAGCATCCGGCTTGGCCAGTTCTTGGGAGGGTCAACTTCCTCTTTTCTCGACTACTGTGGGACCATGTAATCTAATGGGAGCTGGTGCAGGTAAAATCTGTCGTGGCTCCAATGTCCTCCAAGTTGTTAAATGATACCTCTTGGGGGTGTCGATTTCAGGGGTTGGTCCCTCCTCTGGAATTGGTTCAAAATTAGGAGACCATGGGCTAAATTGTACTTCCTACCACTAGGGCCCTCAAAATGGAAGGCGCTCCCCTTCTGCCCATCGCCTCCCTTTGAGGGGATCTGGCACCACTGTTTGCAGTTATCAAGGGATATCAGAAACAACATAAAAGCTCCTATAGTGTTCTTACAGAATAATGAAAAAAAGTAAAAATTTTAAAAATGGGTCCCCCCCCTCTGAACATTTGAATTTTAAAAAATAGGATGCACTTGATTTTTTAGCCATTATATTACTCATGTCAAAGGGAATAAGCTATTCATTGAAATTATTTTGTACATTGGAAGCATTTTAGTTCTCTTAATATTTCTCATTTGAAAACAAAGGTGCCAATAATTGTATTGTTTACCCTACGTTTATTTTATTCTTTTTATATTTTCTTTAAATG
The DNA here is from genome assembly GCA_038373885.1 of Cheiracanthium punctorium. Taxonomy (NCBI): domain Eukaryota; kingdom Metazoa; phylum Arthropoda; class Arachnida; order Araneae; family Cheiracanthiidae; genus Cheiracanthium; species Cheiracanthium punctorium. Next base: position 364,912 of record JAWZYV010001044.1, on the reverse strand, counting down.
TATTGTATTTCTTTCATGTGTAACATATGCTTTGTTCGCTTTGTAGCCCCTCATTTATCTACCCAGCCTTTGGACAGTAGCCTGTTAGAATCTCCATCTCCTTTAAAACCTGCAGAGAAATCTGCTTCTGATCCTGGAAACACTGCTGGTTCAGAAAGTCAAGGACAGACCACTGTTAAAACAGAACCACTTGGTATGAAACATGTATTGATGACCTCATTTTGCATGTGTTGTACAAAAATTCTATATTTGCTTTATTTAAAAAGAAAATAGAAATCAACTGTGCATTTAATGAAGTATTTGAAATTAAGTTTAAATGTGGATGTCATCATGCAGTGAAGTTTCATTTGTACATAATTAGATATGGAGATCAAAACAGTAATACAAGCTTGCTTCAACTATGCATATGATTTCATAAGCGCAGAAATTAAGAAAAGGCCTTTTTGCAAAAATTATACTATGTAATATGCATTCAAAGTTCACATAAATGTTTTGTTTGTTAAAAAACGGGTAGGCACTTGCTGACTAGGAACTCGCCACTACAATGGCCTAAAGATATTGGCCTTTCTATTATGAGGGTAGCCAAGATTACCCCCTATATATGGATGGATGAGTTAACATCCAGGCCCTAAGATGGGAATCAAACCCGGACCCAAGGCATGATAGAATGGTTCTTTTAGTCACTACACCACTTAGGTGGCAAGTGTACTTAGAAATGTTTCTAGCATATGTGTGTCTAGCATATGTATGCATAGTTTTTCTACTGATACTTATAGGGTAAAATAATAAAATGTAACACTATCTTCATCTGATTTCTCTAAAAGAAAAAAACTAAAGGCTAATTTCTCATTCACACATTTATCAGATGCATAATAAAGAACGTGTGCAAAAAAATTAAAATCTCAAATACAACAAAAAAAAAAAAAAAAAAAAAAAAAGCCTTAGTATTTGCAAAAAAAAAAAGCCTTAGTATGAAATTGAAGAAAATAGGAACAAGGAGAAAAAGCCATCTGAAGAGTTTGCTTGCCAATGAAATTGCACTTATTGCACTTAGTATGTGATCAAAAGTTGCATTATCTTGTGATATTATTGTTGATGATTAAAAATGAGGTATCAACATTTTCATGATTTAACAGGCTTTCATTTAATATTTAAAAAAGAAAATTGATTTTTTTACAACATTTGAGGTAAACTGTCCCCTATTTACTTATAGCCGAAAACAAGAGCTTGGCTGAGATGCTACAATATTTTATTGAATTGTATTTAATATTGTGCCTGCCCATACTTTCTCTATTTTGCAAATATTATTAAACTTTTTTTTTTTTAATTCTCTAAAAACAGTTATGCTTTTTGTCTTTTTACCTCATGAAATTGTGAAAACACAATTATTTTTTAAACACTTACTTGCTTTGCGGATAACTTAGAACTTGCTTGTGGACCACCAGTTGGGAAGCACTGCGGTAGAGGATACACTAGTAGTATATTGATAATGTTGATAGCCTTGAAAATAATGATAGTATAAACCAGGGATGGGCAATCTTTTTCGGTCGCAGGCCAAAAATCCAAAAAAAAAAAAAAAAAAAAAAGTTTTGCGGGCCAAGATAAATTTTTCTAAAATTTTAAAAACAATATACAAGTATTGCAATTTAAATATGTTAATGAGATGAATGAAATTGCGATATTTCATTTTTAAAAGTTCCTTATATTGAAGTTCGAAGTGAGATGCACTGATTCTAAGGAACGAGGCTAAATGCTCATTTGTCAGTCTACTTCTGAAAGAATTCTCTCTAAGGTTCATGGTTGAAAACACTTGTTCTCATATATAAGATGAAGCAAACATAGCACTGATTTTCTGGGCGAGAGATATTAAATTTGGGAAACTTACTTTCGATAATGAATTGTAAAACTCTGACATATTTAGAAACAACTGCTTGAGATGAGTATTAGATTGCAATTCAATTAATTCAAGCTGCAAATCCGACCTCAATGCTTTATAATTTACGTTGAAAGGCATGATAAAAATATCCAATCCTGTTTGAAATGCACTGAAATCTTGAAATCTGTGTTCAAACTCAAGTGCACTTTTTTCAAGCCATCTTCATAATTCTTAATATGGATTTATAATATATAAATATATATATTCTTTCAATTTCCGTCGGACCGGCAAATTAAAATTCCCTCTGCGGACCGGATAAAACTTTCCGGAGGGCCGGATTTGGCCCGCAAGCCGTAGTTTGCCCATCCCTGGTATAAACTAAAGCTTCCCAGGTGTCAGATTTTATGAGATGTTTTAACCACACACACAAACATTCCAGACAAGGGATTTTTTTGAATTATGAACAAAAGATTTTGCTTTCTTTTAAAGTTGAAGCCTGAAAAGATTTTTTTCTTATATATAAGATGATATATATATTTTTTCAATATATATATCATCAATGCAATATATATTTTCTCATTTACTTGTATTTTATAACATAAGCATTTTATTTCATACATCTGTTTTTGTATTATATCAAACCCCGTAGTCCCCTAGTAGTATTGGCTTTTAGACTTAAGATTTGGGGGGAAGGGTTATTATTTATTTTTTATTATTTGTATACAGCCTTGCCATACTGTTTTTTAAATATGACTCCTTATAAAATGTATGATGTAACTATATGATATTAGAAAGCTTTTTGTAACTACTAGTATAATTCTAATGTTAATAGTATAAAATACTCAATCTGAAGTAAAACACTGGTTTTAGTTGTCTGTTTCTTAAATAATCAGTTTTATTGATAACAATATTTTTCTTTTTACCCTTTTTATTGAGAGGGGCCACTACATAATACATAAGTGATGCTAAAGTCTGTAAAACTGATACAAAGGTAGATTTTTTCTTATACAAAAAGTGATACGAAAGGCCTAAACCTCTATAGTGCTGTTGTATAATTCTTAAATAAAATAAAAGTGCATTATAACATGGCTTTTAAAGTCAGTATCAGTGCTTTTAATGCTTTTCTATAAAGTGGCTCTTTTTTTAAAATAAATGTGATGAGAGACTTATAATTACCTTTTCTAGAAACTATAATTTTAATTAAAACTAGTTTGCTGTAATTTTTGTGTGTAATTTTTATTTTCTGTCATGATTTGTTTATTTATTTTTTTAATAAGTAGGGTTATAATTTTCATTTTCTCTACTTTTTCAGAAACTAAACCTGATATTTCAACATGCACAGAGATTTCTGCTGTTGCCGCATGTAATAGTACAGAGGCACCAGATGCTGAAGATAGTCAACAAACGCCAACAATTGTTATCTACTTGGTAGAACCATTTACCCATGGATCAGCTGATGCTGACATATATCGTTTAGCTACTCTGGGTCTCCTTCGATCATATACACATATGCTACAGTTTTTACCTGAACACATTCGGAACAATATACATTTACAGGTACGATTATTAATTTTAAACATTTTTCTCTATAGAAATAAGATCGTTAGGAATAGAGAGGAGATTACCTTCCTTTTTGAATTTTATAATTCAGGAAATACATCCAACATTTCAAGCATTAATAAAAAAGTAAAATAAAATATATTTGCTGGTTTAAGGTTCCAGACTTCTACATTTATTATAGTCTAATGTAATATTTTAATATTTTTTTGCATGCATACACAGTAAAATAAGTTTAACACAAAAATACTTAGCATGAAAAATTGATTAACACTAAATGATGTAACATTCTTGACAGTATACTATGTTGTGTATTTATGTCAATTTATTACGAATCTTAAAACACAAAATTGTTTACCCCTCAGTTTCATTACAAATGTTTTTCACTGTATAAGGAAATTGTTCATGTTTTTAAATAAATGAAATGTATTCTTAGTTTTTGTTGGTAATTTTTTTTGTTACAGATTATAGTAGAAATATGTTTTGACCCTGAAAAATAAATTGTATGCTCATTTTGCACCATCTAAGCAAATAGATTTAGTAATGTAAGCTTGTCCATTTATTGTTTGTAATTCAGTCATTAATTTTTTTAACATTATTTCAGTTGAAAATACATTACTCTTAAGGTGAAGTTTAATCATTGTCATTTGATTTTTAAACAAATATTTATTAAAATTTTTAGTCATTTGTGTTTGAGAGAACTGTTTCTAAGTAGGAGTGCAGATATCAAGAAGCGTGGTACATATGCTTGATTAACTGTGCTTTTTATTGCTGGCTTAGTTAAAATATGTATTCAAACATTTTTAATCTATCAGACTCAATTTATCTACAGTAAAATGCAAGGTACCATAAATACTGTTATATAAATATAACTTTTTTTTTTTTTTTTTTTTTTTTTTTAATAGGTTATACCTTTAGATGTAATATTAAGTCTTGGTACAAAAGAAGGCTCTGAAAAACGCAAAGATCAGCTTAAAGCTTTAGCCTTTTCTGTCTTTTCCCAATGTCACCAAATACTCATGCATCAAACAGTAGCCAAGTCTCTGACTGGATTTGGACCTGCAGCTGCACAAGATGTATTTTTAAAGAGCAGAGATGTAAGAAATTTAAACATTATGTATATTACTACAAAATAATGATAATAATAATAAATAATTATCTTTCCTTATTAATTTCAGCGGCATTAAAAAAAAAAAAATACCATACATTTCAGAATGTGAAACGATCGGTGTATTAGCCGAGAGTGTGTTTTTTCTTCAAAAATTTACCCAAAATTCATAACCCGTATATAAGCCAAAATTTTAAAAAGAAAAAGAAATTGAATATTTTATATGGAAATTATTAACGATATTCTATTATTTCTGGTGCATGTTTAAAATATATAAAGAAAAATTGCTATATTTGGCGATGTTTAGCAATTTATGATTTGTGCCCAATGAACGGAAAATTATTTAATTTTTTGTGTGTTATATGCAATTTACAGTATTCTGTTATTCCTCGTGTATGTTTAAGATAGATAAATTGTAGAAATAAAGCATGCTATGTATATTTGGCAGTTTTAGCGCTTGCACCCAGTGAACAGAAAATTACTTAAAGTTACAAAAATTCTTGGCTTATACACAGAAATATATGGTACTTTACTTCTCTTCCCCCTCCCCCCCCCTCCCCCCCAAACCTCTCTTAAATTATTTTTATTTCACTGCATTCTCTCTGTCCTTTTGTTTCTCTGTTTCAACAGGATATAAGCAGAATTGTTACACTATAAAAATATTTGGGAATTTTATATTGAGAAATAAGACAGCTCAAAATCTGGAGAAATTGGTACCAAAATACTGTCACTATACCACAATTTATATGTTCGTTTAAAAAAATTCTGTTTGGAAATTATATTTTCAATGAGATTTCTGGATTTGGGGTGATTTTTGTAGTCGTTTTTGTTTAAAGAAAGAAAAAAAATTTTGCCGGCCTGCAATTTTTATTGTTCCGTTTTTTTCCTTATTTTAATTTGTAATATGTATATTTGTTTCAATGATCAATGCATTTCTTAGCTCTTCAGGAAAAGTAAAGAAGAATTCAAGCAGTTATAACATTTTTGTCTTTGGGAGTTCATTTTGAATATATATATGTATATTTTTTCTCTCCTTTGTGAAATATTTTGTCTGAAACACTCACAAATGCTATCTTTCCTTTTCAACTTTGTCAAATAAAACTGAAAAAGAAATAATACTATTCACACATTTTATTTATCTCTAAAAGCACATTTTGTGAAATGTTTGACTTACCCTGACAAAATATTGGATCATTTCTTTATCAACTTCAGTTAAAAATCTGGTGGTTCCAGTCAGCATGATTAAGCTACAATCCCAGGAATGTCATTACATGTCACAGGATTAGGAAAAGTGAGAGAGTGGTTTTATAGTATGATTGACTTTGAAGAGAAATTGATTCGATTTAATTTGTTTTTTGGTTAAAAGATCATCTAATTCGGATAAGCTTTTTATTTTTTACTAACTACAAACAAATTACGTGTTATCTGTGCATATTATCTGACTAGATGATTTACAGAAGACAGTAAAAAAATTAATTCCAACATCTTTACAAACAGCAATTTTTGGCATGTTATGAGAACATTAATGGCCTGTAACTTGTGTGTTTCTTAAAATTATGTTAAACGTTTTGTTTTAATTTCAGACAAGATGTTATGTTATTAAATCTCCTTCAAGCAAAGCATTTACTCTTGCACCTCAAAAGGACAAGCAAACCGAACTAGGTGAAATGTTTGGTGACAGACGAGAAAAATCCAGTATTCTATATGTCACTTACTGTTTGACTGAAGACCAAAGATGGTTAATAGCTAGTTGCACTGATGATAAAGGTGATGTGCTAGAGACTACTTGTATCAGCATTGAAGTTCCCAACAGGTACAGTATCTTTAATATACTATTCTATTATGTAATATACAATAGTATGCTTTTGACATCTGAATTTTACTTGACTCTTCCTATTGCAGAAAACTGCTTAGTTTTTGGGTTTGTAGCTTAAAAGTCTAGTGTATGTTTAAAGTTCTGGTAAACAGTCCAATTGACAGAAAGTAACACAAATGTTATTGCTACTAGAAATTAAATGAACAATCTGGTATGATTCACTAGAATTAACAAGCAGTAACTTGATTTATAACAATCATCTCAGGTGCTGTATTTCACATACTGCAAAATCCTTCCACAAGCTAACATTCTTTGAAAATTCTCAAGCAGACTCTCATCTGCTCTGCAACATACATCAAAAGAGAAATTCAAGAACAGCCTTCTCAAAACATTTGAACAAGTGAGAAAGTGTTGTTTGTTATATTGCAATACAACAAAGCAGGGTTTCTCTGCTTGTGACAGCTGACAACTACTACTACTTTAATCTGGGGCAACCTGCCCTTTTGTACTTTTCAATGTTCTACTAAACTCAAACATTCTAATTCAATGGCACAAGACCTATTGCGTAATACCAAAGCAGGGGAGCAAACACTTCAGGCCGCATTGATGAACTCTTGCAAAATGTTGCCAAGCTTTGTGGCTTTCAGCCAAAACAATACCAAGTAAATTTGACACCAAAAATAAGTCCCCAAAACTGAAGTCAGCTGAGCAATATTGCCAATATTTGGCAAGAAAATGCCAAACCGTGATAAACATTTAAACGCAAAACTCCTTATCTCATGTTTTAGTTGATCAATTTACATGCAACTAAGTTCAGATTTTAAGGAAACTATGATTAGTTATCGGATAGCAAATTTAATATCCTCTGATTTATTTCATGGCTAGATTTTTAAAATTGTAACTAAATGTATTTTTAAAGAAGGAGGAAGAAATAGGATTTACAGGAGAAATAGTAATGTAATTGATTAACTTCTGAAGTATTCTGTGTTTAAATAACGAGAGAGCTTTCTAATAATTTAATAATTACAAATTTACCCAGTGCATCCAAATTATGGTATTATTTTTATTTTCTACGAATTTAAAAGCTTTAAAAAAATATATATCACTAAACTATATGTGTATTATAAAACCAGCCATGTCATTAGAAAAGCAATCTTTTAAGAAAGTAGTATTTTCCTTTGTCATTCATATAAGTGTTATTTTAATGTTTGCTAGTTTTTAAGTTTATATGATTTAAATTTTATTTTGCTTCTTTTTAAAGGACACGTCGGAAAAAGGCTTGTATTCGTAAATATGCCCTGCGTAAACTTTTGGACTTTATTGTTGAAATTCTTTCTAAATGCCTCCAATCATGGCGACTGGTCATAAACAGACTTGGACGCTTGGGACATGGTGAACTTCGTGACTGGGCGTCCCTGCTGAGCAGGAAATCATTGATGCGATACAGTCGTCAATTACGTGAGTTGTGCCATCAGTGTGCTGTCCTGGGGCCTTCTGATTCGCCTGCCATTTTATCTGCTTGCTTAGTATCCCTGGAACCTGACTCAGCTCTCCGTGTGATGGCCGATCAGTATACTCCTGATGACCGCTTTAGCAGTAGCTGCAACTCATGTGACCTGAGTACCCCTGAAGATGCTTCCTGTACGCATATCCTTGTCTTCCCTACGTCAGCAACAACACAGGTGATACATTATGGCTGTTTGTTTTTCTGTCAGTTAAATGTCTCATATAGATCTGGACCTCTCATGGGAATTAAAGACCTGTTTTTCCTGCTCCATTTTAAGTGCTCTTAAGTATCTCTACTTTGCCTTAAAAGTGTGTGTCAGGGGCGTAGCCAAGGGGGGGGTTATGGGGGTCATAACCCCCCCCCCCCCCATGAGGAATTTTTTGCCTTACAAAATGTATATTCTTCACTACATTATCACACACATGTATACATATATATGAGTTGTAGTAGTCGTAACCCCCCCCCCCCCCCCCAATGAAAAATTTCTGGCTACGCCCCTGGTGTGTGTCTATTATACAGATTTGTCACCTTGTGAAAAAAAAAAAAGAAATTCAAATTAGACAAGATGTGTTTATTTATTACAGCTAGCTCTGTGTTTAAGCCTGCTTTGTTTAATAACAATTGCACTAAAAGCAAAAAAACAACAACAACAAATGTATTCAAAAGTTATTTTTAAAATCACGATCCAGCTTTGGCCAATTTGGGCATGGATTGTCATTTATTGCACCATCTATTGTCATTATTTGTGACTAGATGGTGCAATAAATGACACAATGCATGCCCTAATTGGACCGAAGCTGGAGCATTATTAAGAGAGAGACGAGTGCACGATTAAAAAAAACAGATGAGGTGGCTCGCTCTGGCCTCCAAAAGAGCAATTTTTTGCAAATCAAAACTATTATCCATTATGGGGGCAGATCATGGAAATATCGTAAAAATATCCAAAAATCTCATTTTTGCCTAATGAACTAGACCGTCTTTAGTTGTGGATCAGCATCAACTCGATGGTCATAGGTTCGTTCTGGATCATACAATACTCAACTCAGTTGCAATTCGTAGGCTATTTAAATAGAGGTTCACAAAACAAATTTCGAAAATTAAACATGCAGATATGACGCAACTTGCACTTTGAAATATATTTGTGTTTTCAGCAGTTGCAAACAATGCATGCATGCAACTTTAAAAAATAATAATTTCTAGTCTTAAATTTCGCCATCTGACTAAGTTTTAGCAAATGTGTAGGTTTGAGTAATTTTATTTGAATTTTCCTTTCCAAAGTTGAAAAATGTCTTGCTTTACCTCCGAAACACTTATTTTACTGACATGTTAATTAATGCTGACATACTAGTTCGTAAAAAAATTATACTGAAAAATGATAAAAATAATAAGAATAAGAAAAAAATAGATTAACAAACCGAAAATAACAAAGAGCAAAAATCTAGAAATGTACTTAATATTTTCTTTTAATTATTTAATTTGTTAATATGTTTATTGTATTTTTTTCTTTGGGAGTTCATGTTCTAAAATAGAGGAGTCGCCACTGTCTCGGCTGATGTAGACATTTTACAAATCCAAGACTCAAGTGATGTAGGCACTATACAAGTGCAAAACTGCTGGTATTTGGACTCATACTAAGATACGGATCATACAAGAAACCAGACATACAAATTATATAGACATGTGAATCAATTAGACATATGACTGCAAATACAAAACACTCTTTTCGGGTCAAAACTTCTGCACTGAGCGATCCAATAACAAGTCATAGTAAATACTAATTATTTGTTACCCCTAGTGATTGATAGGTAATTGCCCAATACACCAAGAGGATGGAATTTCATTATCATTGTGATTCCTGTCCCCTTATTCCTCTCTGGCGTTTTCGACCGTCGCAATAATTTTGATCATTGTCTGGTGTACGATGATCAGGGAACACTTTTTCTCAATTTCTGTAGCTACCGCATTATCTTATGTTTTTATGCATGCAAGATAATTTAAGATCTCCTACTTTGCTTGCATTCTGGGTTTCATGGTTGAAAGTTGAACAAGTTAGTCTATAATCTTTTTTTTTTTTTTCATTCAATAAACATCTACTACAGTAATATTGTTAGCCCCTACCACTTAATATGTTCTTGTCACTGTTAAATAATGTCACTTACCTTTTAAAAGCTCCTTTTTACAAAGTTTTTTATTTACTTCATAATTAGATTGTTACTTGAACATATCTGGAGCATAGTAAAGCTCCCGTATGCAGTTACTAAGTTAAGTTCCTTACATGATAAGTTCCTTTCATTGCTAACAGCGATGTTTACAGATGGCGACCGTTCACCAAATGGTGTGTTTACGATTTTTCCCACCAGGCAGCTGAACTTTCATGGACGTGTTGCTCTGAAATGACATTTTCCCAGTCATGCCCAGTGCCTGTAATTTTATGCTAACTGCATAGTTTGGCAAATATAAATCCTTGTACGAATGTGTAGTGATTAGCTTTTTCTTTTGCCGTTTCTAGTGAAATGAAAGCTTTCATGTTAGTTTGGTAAATATGCTTGTTATTTGTGATAATTTTCTATAATGATTGACTGTGATTATAAGTAAATGCTTTTAAGCTTTGCTTCAATAAACGAAGTTATTTTAAACTTTTTTGAGTCATCAGTTTCTAGTCATTTTTTACACACTGCCAAGTTACTAGATTTCACTATGCAAATAGCTTTTAAAGCTCTACTTGAATTATTATATAAAAGTAGTACTAGACTACTTTGCATCAAGAGTGAAGAACCAGCTTCTTTTTTTTTTTAAGTTAGCGAACAAATATACTGATTTCTAGATTAACATAATTTATACAAAACTATCTACAATGACATATAGATCATGTTTTGTATAGCACAGAACTTCAGAGCACAGGAGCACGCGCTTCCTTAAATTTTTCTCCAACAGCAACTGCCTGAAACATTAGGAGGGAGGATGGGAAGTCACCTGACAGGCATGTGCGGAAACCCAGTCAGTATTTCCATTTTCATTTTAAAAGGAATATGAAGCATATTTTGTTTTAATTAAAAGCTTACTTTTTTCTTTTTCTTTTTTTTTTTTTTTTTTTTTTTATATATGATTGACAATCTTAAGTTTCATAATCGCATTCATGTCTGTGTGGTCTTATCCTCATGGCTAAAGTATTAAAAAATATATAGATATATAATTTTTTTTTTTTTTTTTTAAGAAAAAGAAAAATCTTATATGGAGTAACTGAGAATACTGCACAATATACGAATGATTAAAAAAAAAAAAAAGTAATAAGAAAAGGAACTATCTGCTTGTATATAGCTTTTCCCAGACTTGTGTATTTCTTTTGAAATACCTGTTTTACTGAAGAAGAATGCTATAATTTTGTGAGACAAACAGTTTTCATCATATTACTTAATGCACTCTGCTCACTATGTGATTCATTCACACAGATATGAGAACTATATACACAAATATCTAAGAATGTTTAATTTTTCTTTATAATGTTTAATTTTCTTTTAATGCGTTAAAATGCCATCTCCTGTTTGCATTTCTTTCTGCAAATCATAAACTTTGCAGTAAATTATATTTACAAAAAAAAAAAAAAAAAAGCACAAAGGAAAGGAAAAAAATGGTGATCACTTAATTCGACCTTTTTTAGGAAACTAAATATTTTTATTTAGCTGACAAGGAAATCAGTATATTAGATGCCATGCTCATGCTGAAATCAGCATAGTGATAACCCATTTCTTACAAATTCTGCTTAAGTAGTACTTAAAAATAATCTTTTGTGGTTCTTTAAAAGTTGTTTATTTATTTGCCCTGTTGTGAGTATTTTTACCTGCGCTGCTCTGTAATTAAAGTTTTAAAAAACTGTTTGAAATCAAAATAATAATGGCTTTTATGTTGGTCAGTGAATTTTGTAAATTTTGAAAAATCATTATTTATTTCAGTGTTCTCTTTACGGCGTAGGATTTTAATATTCAAGGGCAACATGCCATGGGAAAAAAAATACATTGATGTTGTTAAAAAACTCACATTTTTCTCTTCAGTTTTTGCATTTGGAGTTCAGTCTGCTCTCGAAACTAGAAGGCGGACGGTTCCAGGCTCAAATGCTGGTCACGCTTGTCGACCTAGCTGTTCAGAGTTTTCTGTAGTTTTCTCCGAAACCTCACGTTAATATGGGCTAAGATCCCTTAGAAAGTCCTCCATGGAGGGCATTCTTTCTATAGGGCTATGACCCTAGAGCAGCCAATCGGCTGTAATCCAACCCCCCCCCCCCCCCAAAAAAAAAAAAAAAAAAAAAAAATTAGAGTTTAGTGGCATGTTCAGAAAAAAACATGCTTTTCATTTGAAATGGGAGGAGGAGAGAAGACAATAGCTTTTTACTTAGTTTTGTGGTTTCTTTCAACATTGCATATCTTGTATTTATCAAAACATAAATTTTTCTGAGATTAAAAAAATTTAAAAATTCAATTTTACTATTAGTGTTGCTATTTAAACCAAGTCTCTAAATAAATTACTGATATTACTAATGTCAGTTTTAATTTCCTTGATTATTAATTTTTATTTTCTGAAATGACTGTGTAAAGAAAAAAATGTAGAACTTCCATGGTAGAGTTTAATCAATCTCACTTTTTTACTCCCTTTTATATTTGGATAAAAATCTTTATAAAAATAGATGATTCAGTAATATTTAGTGAATCAATTAGGGAATGCAATCCCGATCCCGCGGGAACGAGATCCCGCATAAATATTTGCGGAACTAGTCCCGCAGGATTACGACTCCAATCCCGCAGGATTGATACTGAGAACTAAATTGTTTTTTATTAAAATTTCACACCGATTTCCCAATCAATAGACCAAAATTTTTTTTTATTATTATTATTATTATCTTCTAATAAGAGTCTGGATCAAACATCTAAATCTAAACATTGTAATCTAAATTGTTCGCAAACTTCCCCGTCCCAAATGAACTGAAATATTTCATACTGATTTATCTCTTATCGAACAGTCACGAATTAATTATAAAAGTTTTCATTTTAGATTTTAATTGTTTTTTATTCACACATTTAATTATTTTACTAAAGTTAAATCTAGACTAGGAAATGATTCATTGGATTTGTTCGATTTTGTACGTTCTTTTTTTAGCACGTTTTGTACGTTCTTTCAGCAACTAAGAAAGTTCTTTCAGCAACTAAGAAAATAAAGTAAGTATGTGAATGTATTTATAAATCGTATTTTTCTGTAAATTCCTGATTTTTAGCAACTAACAACTAATACTAATATATTAAGACATAACTTACTATATCATTCTGAAAATCATGATTATAATTTTCATATTTCTGTAAGTTATCATATAAATTATCTCATATGATTAATTATTATTAAAGTTAAGCTTCATAATGCTTACATTTTTTTTATACTTTTCTCTATTGAAATGAAGCCCTAGCTAAATGAAATGTCAATCCGCGGGATCAATAAATCTTAATCCCTAAATCCCGCAAGACGAAAAACAGTGCGGGATTGCATTCCCTAGAATCAATGTGGTGTTCCAAATTGATTGTTGTGTGCCTATCTGGATAAATATATTAATATTGATCTTTATTTTTCTTTTACAGTCTTCTCAAGCAACATTCCAACAAGAGCATATTGATCCATTATCTACTACTTTGGGGGATGATGATATCTTTCAAGCCCTTAATGATGATGACATTGCAGTTGATCAGGATATTAATGATATCTTCCGCTGGACTGAAAGTCCACCACAAAGTCCCAGTGCTTCTCCTCGAAGAGATTCCATTTCTCAACCTGGTAGTCCTAGTTGTGGCATGGGTGGTCGACATTCACCATTCCACCAGGGAGGACCAAATAGGGTATAAATATTTTTTTTTTTTTTTTTTTTTTTTCTGGGGAGAGGAAGGACACTCTTAAGTGATGTAGTTTTGAAATTACTAAAAATCTTAAAAATAGTTTACTTCAACATTAAACTTTAATTATTTTTTATTTTTCACCAGACATGTCTCCTCCTCCCCCCCCCCCCCCCCTCAAGAAATGGTTTGTTTTAATTACATCATAAAACTCTCAAGAAAGATCTCAATTAATTTTAACATTTAACACATGTTTAACAATAGATAGTAAAAGTCTGCCCCTTTCTGCAGACCAAATGTTCCCCTTAGTTGAAAAAACCTTGTAAATATAGTTTTTAAAAAATCATCTGGGGTAGATGTCCTCAGTCAAAGATATCACAAACTCATTTTAGAAATATTACAACCTAAAATATCAGTTTTTTGAAACATCTTAAAAATTGTCTACCACTTCTTTTCAATAGTAACTGACACTTTTTCAGAACTTGAAGCACAACCTACCCTTAATTTAGCTATGCTAGGTCATTGGTATTTATGGAGTATTTTAAAAATTTCATTTACAACTTGTTCCCTGCACTCTCTCCTAAAGGCAATTTCAGTTCATAAATTTATCCACTAAAATTTCCTAACTTTATTAAAACTTTGGCATAGTAACTATGCATTTGTTTACTTTTTCTACGCTTTATGCAACGCATTTTGAGGGCTATGCTTTTTTCCTTCTTTTTCAAGGAAAAAAAAAATCTACAGCTAAAAATGTATCATTTTATGTGAATTTGGTATTTTTTATTTTTAAATATCTGTATCTTATTTTATGTTTTGTACATGGGTAGCCGTAAGACTCCTTGGCTCTCTCCCCAGCCACCGAAACTTTCGCTGACGGATTTTGGCCAATTGGATGACTCTGCTCAGATGGCTTTATTGACGTCAACGAAAGCTTCAGTTTTTATGCCTTGGGCAACAGAAATACGGGGTGTGTGCATAATCTATTTTCCTTGGTAGTGTGTGCACTGAAACTTCTCGGCTCCCTCCCTACTTCGTGCTGAAGCTTTCGTTGACGTCAATAAAGCCATCTGAGCAGAATTGCGCATGCACAGATTGAACTGTCAGTGCGAACTAAGCTGCATGCTTTGGCATTCTTTAGATGTATAGTTTACTTATCAGTTGCTGTTGTCATTTTGGTATTACTCGCGGTTGAACACGTCGAGGAAAAGGTTTACTCAACTTCATCCTTTTAGATTGTTTACAATTTTGCCAAGCATGTGGCATTTAGAAAATCTTTTGTAAGAGGTTGGCAGCCTGTATATATATGCGCACACACACATATTGGATATCGCTGAAAAACCAGGATTGCCTGTGTTAATCCAGGATGCATGGTATAAAGCCTAGGTATGAAATATCTTAGAATTCAGGGGTCAATGCAGACAAAAATTGGGTCTGTTTTGCGGCCCCCTTCACAAAATTACAATCGATTAAGGGTGAGATTCAAACAAAACAGAATTCAAACATTTTCCCATGTGAGTGGGAGAAAACTTTTCTGATCATGTGACACCACGAACACTCTCGCACGATCTTTTTGGCTAATTGGAACATTTTCCCACCCATTTTAGGCCGTAGATCCAAAAAGGCTTAGCAGCTAGCTTTCTCGTTATCTTAAAATACGAGGAAATACTGTGGAATTTCAGTATTAAGCAGTTCTATTAAAGAGTAAATAGTTCAAGAAACTTTTTACTATTTTTCATTGGTTTACTAGAAAAGATTCAGCCAAAGCAAATTAGGGCTAGCCTACGC
The DNA here is from genome assembly GCA_038373885.1 of Cheiracanthium punctorium. Classification (NCBI taxonomy): domain Eukaryota; kingdom Metazoa; phylum Arthropoda; class Arachnida; order Araneae; family Cheiracanthiidae; genus Cheiracanthium; species Cheiracanthium punctorium. Next base: position 349,396 of record JAWZYV010001044.1, on the reverse strand, counting down.
GAAAATGAAGTAAAGCTAGTTCAGGTGGCGCCATTTTCTAATCGCAATGTGAAATTTTGGTTTATTCAGTTACAAAGTTGAAGTGATATTTGCTTACATTTTTTAAATGCTATTTATTAATAATTTATACTTGTCTAAACTATTTAAAATTGCTTTTTATAATATGTTATTTAATAACGTATTAAATATGAGTTTTAATCATATAAAAAATACTTACAATTTAAGAAAAAAAGAAAATTACTTAAAAGAAAGGCGTTAAGAATAAAATTTTTATAATTTGGAACATTAATGTAAGCATGTATATACCACATTTTAAAATTTCTGTAATCAAAATTACACATATTGAATAGTAATAATAACACTACTAGGAAAATAACTCTTTTTTTTTCCCACTCACTATCACTCATTTGGAAGAGAAAAAGAAACTCTTCAGTTTGGTTGAGTAATTTTAATTAAAAATCTTTTACAGTGTAAATTAACTGTACAACTATCAAGGAGGTTTAACATATGGAGGCGCCCATGCTGCGCTCCGCAGTGCTAGGAAAGTGAAGCCATGCCATGCCCCCTCTCTATCCCAGAAGATTGAAGAATGCATAGTGATGCATTGTAAAACGAGTTCTGGAAAGTGTTAATAAAAATAATTTAAAAGTTACTAACCAATTTTTTTATCCATTTTACGCTTATGGAAGATTGCTTACGCGTATTAACTTGTTTTTTATTGCATAATTTCAAATTTATTTTCGTGCATTGCATTTTAAACATCAAGTGAAACAAAAAACAGTTATTCTTATGATTATACTATACTTTGCAATACTGGTTATATTTTTTCATGATAATTGTTTTATTATAATAAAAAATTGCTTTTTATATTTCTAAGCATACCCTCCAACATTGGCCTTCACCTCATCAGTAGCACTTAAGCGATATCGTCGAGGGGGGGGTTAGGGGAGTCATAACCCCCCATGAGGAATTTTTTGCCATACAAAATGTATATTCATCACTCCCTTATCGCAAACACCTATACATATATATGAGTTGAAGTAGTCGTAACCTGCCGCTTTTTAGAGGTTTTCTCAACACAGGGTGTCTACCAAATTTCTGAAAGTCAATTTCCTGACTTTTGGGAGGTCCCGGGAAAAAAATTCCTGACCAATGCATTTTACTTTGGGAAATTGCACAATGCTTGTCTTTATATTTGCATATTTTGTACAACTTCTTTAAATCAATTTTGACTAAAGTATACAGGATTAAGCTTTCATCCATTGAGAAACAGAAGTAGTTGCACTTTCTGATAGAATTAACTAACTGTTCTTGGAAACACAGTCCTAAGATATAAGTTACCAAGTAAGCTAATTTGTCTTTTACCGTCATGTCACGATTGATGAGTCCCCCATTTTCCCCTCCTTACACAAACACATCGCTTGATGCTTTCGCGGTCCGAAAAATGCGTCGCAGCTGCTTTCGGTTTCCAGTCTGACAATTAGAGAGAAAGTGTAGAAAAAACAAAGACACGGAAAAAAAATTGATTCTTTTGGTGAATTTTCTGGACCCATTATCCAATTTCCCGGTTTTTTCCAGACTTTCCGGACCCATTTTCCAATTTCCCGGCTTTTACCAGACTTTCAAGAGTGGTAGACACCCTGCACCTGCAACATCATTATTAATGGTTTTTTTCAATATCAGTAGTACTACTATCAGTGTACTACTATCAGTAGTACTATATCAGTAGTAGTACAGCATGGATCGTTTTAAAAAAACGATCCATGTGAACAAAAAAAACACCGTGCACTGCACTTTCCTTCCACAAAACAGCTAAGCTTACATCCAAACACAGGACGGAGCAAGATAGGGTGGCGGGAAATGCGAGAGGAGACGTGACGTAACGAGAAGGAGCAGCTAACGGCATCCTCCCACGCACACCACACTTCCGCCGACACAAGTTCGCTCACGGCTGCCGGCGCCGAGGGAGAATGTTGAATTCCCTTCTTTCACGATCGGCACCGACACACAGGAGTGTTGACTCACAACAAAGCAGCTAGGGTTGCAAACCGCACCTCCGTGCAGGCATAATGCCCTAAAAAAAGTAAACATTTGCTCAATTCCGTAGTTTTTTCGTACCATCCATAGCTCCGTAGTTCATGCTACTTATCCGTATAAACTACGGATAATCCGTAGCAGTTGGAGGGTATGTTTCTAAGAAGACATTTTTGTTGTTACATGGGTAAAAATAAGTTTTATTTTTATTTCGCATCAGCCTATATTATTAAATTGCTCACATTATATTAACAATAGTTTTAAGTCATATTACAAGTATTAGAAGTAAGAATGCAATTTCAAATATGTTAAATAAGATATATGAGGTATTTACAGACAGTGAGAGAACATTATCTTCTTTAGACATGAGGAAACAATTATACACTTCAACCTTCTTTAGAGATGGACTCGAGACAAGAAACAGGGATGTTTCATCTCGCAGGGGCAAAGTTCAGCCACGTCTCGAGCCCTTTTGTCTCGTCTCGTGTCTCGCAGAGAACTTTTCTGTCTCGCCGACGCGAGACGTCTCGCAAAATTATGAGCTGAGATTTTTCTACCATATTTTTAGTAACTTATTACTATTTTATGGGAAAATAATATTAATAATAACAATTAGTTAGATATTAGAATATTAGTACATATACTAATTACCATATTAACTGATATATGCATTTGAAGTGATAAAAATTCAGATTTAATCCGTTTATATAATGTGACAAGAGACCAAAAAAACATTTATTTTTATTTATTTATTTCCGAAATTGCATAAATGTAATACGCATGGTTGATAGAACTTTTATTTGCTTTTTAAATTGCATAAAGCTTTGAATTTTGTTAGAAATGATGCAGAACTCAGGACATGGTTTTATAAAATGACAATAAAATTTTAATCTAATTAAGCGGCCCCAATGTACAGAATAGTAAATTCATAAAAAGTTTCAATTGAGACAGGATAATTATAATAAAGCATACTTACCCCTCCTCTTCCCCCCCCCCCCCCCCCACACACACACACCTCGTTTTAGTGTGCTAGGTATGGGTTTCACATTTAATCGGGAACCTGGGTTTAACCTGCTCATTCACACCATCAAAAAGAAGAAACAACAGAGAAGACTGTGACCAGGCTTGTTTTTCAAAGTGGATCTTTGAATGCTCCGCTGATACCCAGTGTTGTATTTGCATGATCGCTCCTGTAGATCATTCATTTGCGTTCGCATAGCTCGGCTTATGGTGAAAGAGGCATTTTTTGATAACAGATGAAACATTTTATTTAGAAATATTAATTTTTTAAGAGAAAAATATGAAGTAGCCATAATATTTAATTACATACGTATTCATCCATTTTGATGAAAATTTTGTAAACTTATTCGAGGCGAGAAATCTCGCGAGAGACAAGGCTCTGTCTCGTCTCGTTTCGCGAGACGATGCGAGATGTCTCTCATCCATCCCTAACCTTCTTAGGTCATTGATCATAATAATATTTTGCATCGACAAATAGTTTAAATTAATGAAAGAAATATGAAAGTTGAGTAATTTCCACTAATACTGTTTACTTCATTTAGTAGAGGGGGGAAAAACGGATAAGGTTTCAAATAAAATGTAGTAGCTAACCAAATTACATTTAAAATTTTAAGGACTATTATTGATTTTCAAGGACATAGTTCACATGAAAGAAAGTAATAATAATAACAAAGTAGTGAAAACGCTCTCCGTTGATGTCCAATTAATAATACTTATTTAAAAATAAACAGTAAAAGTATTACAGAATTAAGATTAAAATTATGCCTAAAGATGTGGCTTTAAGGTAAACTTACGTACAATCAGTAAAAAATGAGAAATACAGCAGTTTTGTTCTTGAAAATTTACATGCATGCCAATGACGAACGGGGAACATGGGCGCCTCCGTAAGTTAAACTTCCTTGACAACTATACATGGATATGTTTATTTATATTAATTTTTCAAAGTAATGCAGATTTTATTCTAATTATTTTTTCTTTTTTTCATTTGCTGTTTTTCTTTCCCACAAAATTAAATATTTTCCTCATAAGATAAAACACATATTTTAACATAGAATCTATATATATTAAAACACTAAGGCAGCTCAGAACGGATTCCTGGAGTGGTTTCAGAGGCAGTTTGACCATGCGCTTTCACCATGATACTCCCCTTGACCAATTAGTAACCAGAATAAAAGCCTGTCTTCACACATAAATACAGCATTTCATAAGACATTGTTTCAGTTTCATGTCAAATTATAAACCATGAGAAATAATTAAGTCGAAATATATTTCTTAAAGTTCATAAATTTTTAAATTGCTTATGAGATCGTTTGGATAACAAGAGTTTAAAATTTCAGATCATGCATTTTCCAAAATGATATAGGGGAGACTGGGGGCTAATGGGACACATTCTACATTTTATGCTGTAAAAAGTGTAATTCACAAAATTCCTGACTTTTTTTTTTCCAGATAGTTAATACAAATTGTTTTCTATGATTCAGTGAAAAATTCATGTCATTGTTTAATTATTAAGAGAGAAATAGTCTTAATTTGTGAAATGAAATTTTGTCCCATCGGACCCCAACTCTGGGGTCTAATGGGACATACTAATTAAGCAACTCTACATGCCATCAACTTCACATTTATTGCTTAATTTCAAAATAATAAAACAATAGACACTATTCTAGATTGTATCCAGAAATATTATCAGAGAATGTAACACAAGATGCTCCTCGCTCATTGAAACACTCATTATCTAATGGTGTTAAAATAGTTTCAACATCATCCAAGTCAACCCAAGACCCATCTGCTTTTTCTGGGTATACAAATTTCATACAGTCATTTTTCTTTCTCAAGAAGTTAACATGGATTTCTTTGTCTGGCAAATTAATCTCATCAACAATGGCAGCAAAAAATTTAGGAGATTGTTTCCTAGCAAATCATATTAATACAAAATCATTCAGTTTAATCTTAAAATAGGGTTTCTCGTCCTCTGATGAGTCATGCAGAGACATGATGTCACTGTTTTCTGTGTCACTGTCTTTTCTCTTTCGCTTCTTAGGTATTTTCTGAGTTGGTTTCTTCGAACATTTTTTTAAACGCTTTTCAGAATTCCTTTCAATTTCCATTTTTTCCGGTGTATCTGTAAGGATCCTGCACTTTCCCCGCTTTCTACCTGATATGGATACTTTTCTTGCTGGGGCTTTTGGGTATGGGCGAACTGCTTCAGGTGTAAGCATAGATGTGGAAGGCTTAGTTCTTTCTATCTCAGTGTTTGAATTATCTGTATCAAATGTAACAGGTGTCAGCAATGATGTTGAAGACTCTGTCACTTCAGAATCTGGCTTCGGGCGGTGTGTAACAAATGATGACAGGAAATCTTCATCGCTGAATGTGTTTCTATTCAATGGGTAAATGCCAGTTGCAGAAAACCCAGAAAGTATATTTTTAGGTTTGAAAGCTTCAACAAATGCTTTGTTTACTAAACTTGGAATCTGATGGTAAGTAGCTGTTTTCCCTGGATTTGATAAAAGCCAATCATTAAAAGCAATATTAAACTTCTTTTTAAATGGGCCATATACACTAACATCTAGTGGTTGAAGTCTATGTGAGCAGTGGGGAGGGAATGTCAACAAAATCACGCCATTGTCTTTGGCATACTGAATGGTAGCTACAGTGACATGGCTTTCATGGTTGTCCAATAAAAGAAGAGATGGATTTTCAGGTGAAGTGTTTGAGTGTTTCACAAAGTGACCCATTACTTTATAAAAATTATCACCTGTCATCCAACCAGTTTTGTGTGCCAAACCAAGACTTCCTGGTGGAGCTTCATTTAATAGGAAATTGGGTGCAGTTGCACGGGGGAAAACAAAAGCAGGGGGAATAGATGTTCCAGAGGCATTTATGAAGCAACAAACAGTCACCAATTTCCCTCGTTCTGCTGAAGTTATCTGCCCTACTTGCTTGATTCCTTTTCCGGCTATAACATTTGGTGGTCTATGGACAGTAGTACAACCTGTCTCATCACAATTAAAAATTCGATGAGGTGCAAATTTAAAACGCAGATATACTTCTGCTAATTTTTCGTAAAACAAATTGACATTTGCAGGATTAAAGCTTGTTGCCCTGGACAGACTTGTTGATTCAGGGGCACGAATTGAAAGGGAGGGATTTCGCCTCATAAAGCCATATAACCAGTCTGGTCCAGCCTCAGAGTTTGTTATCCAGTTAGCAGGCATAGAAAGTTTCAACATATTTGCATACTGATATGCCAATTTTCTGGTTTCTGTAGTAGATAATCCGTGATGCATTTTGGATGCAGTAATCAGATATTCCACCAAAGATAATTCTTGTTCAGAAGAAAATACCTGATTAGGAATAGACCTGGGAACAAAAAAACTAGTTTTTCCACAGTTTATATTTTTCTTAACAACAGCTAAATGTCTAAACAATGTTGACTTTTTTATATTATATTTTTCTGCTGCAACTCTTATTAGTGTGTTATTATTCAATATGCTTTCTATTGCTTCTTTCATAGCATCATCAGAAATTTTCTTTCTATCTGTCTTTCTCTCTTTGACTCTAGGCATCTGAAAAATTATTAAACATTAATGAAACTGGATTATTAAAAAACATTTCATGCAAATCTTTTGACTATATTCAGCAGAGTTTGATACAGAATTATGTTTATAAATGGTTGGGGGGGGGGTAGTTTTTGCAAAATTACCTGGGAAATTTTGCAAAATTTCTGGAAATTCACACTATAAAGTACTGTGAGAAAGTTTTCATTTATAACAAAGAAATTATTTACAAGCTAACAAAAGCTAATTTGCAGCAAAAGATTTGTTGTATATTTAGACTTTTAGCTCAAATCATCTGAAAGGGCTAATTTAAATTAGTTTTAATTTTATACATGGTTTATAAGTCTTTAATTCCTAAGTTATATCAGTGTTATAAATGAATAACAAAATCTGAATTTAAAAATTTATTTTTCTTTGTAAAACAATTTAACATTAAGATCTTAATTTATCTTGTGCATTTGCTGAAAGCAAACTTGTAATATGGTATAAAATTAATAGAAATGAAAGAATAATTCACATTAAATTGTTAGTACACAAAATATAACATTTAAAATAAATATTATATCAATAATATTACAGCTTTTATATTTAATGACTTTGGGGTCTAATGGGACATGTCCCATTAGACCCCTTATGAAATGTCCCATTGGACCCCATACCATTTTCCATTGGTTTTAGGCTTACTGCAAATAAATTATTGATCACTGACAAAAAACAATGGTTTAAAATGAAAAACATTTGTTTGAAGCTTCATAATAATATGAATTATTATTTGAATGAGTTAATAGGGGATCAAAACAAGTATTTATTTAATATGAAACAAATCACTTACCTTGATGCTTAAAAAGTTCTTGCTTCTTGTTCTAACAAACTGCTAATGAAAAAAAATGGCTCAGTACATGCTCTGGTGTAAAGCTGGCACTGCCATTTATTGATGAAATTTTGAACACATAACTGTTTTGTTTTTTTTCATGCAATAATTCACTTGTCCCATTAGCCCCCAGTCTCCCCTAAATAGCTGTATTCATTTGGCAGATTTCTTCTGAAAGCATCAGTTTGATGATGTCTGATGCTGAATCAATTGAGCCTGAGCACAATCGCATCAGCAAAAGCAATACCATGTAACATAAAATATACACTAATAATTACCATAATTTCCGGCTTATAATCCGCAGGTGCTTTTTTCAAGTAGAAAAAAAAAATATTTCTTTAGATTATCCGCGGATAGTATGGCGATGCTTTGACTGAAATTGGTAATTGTTTTCTATGTATAGTAAAACCACAGTATTAATATTAGAATCGGCTTAGTGTAAAACATTTCCTACTAAAAATCTATTGTTATGAATGAGAATTATCAAACATACTTGATGATCATTTTTCGATTTAAATCACAATTGATACACAATTTTTTAGCTAGGCATTCTACCTGTAAACCCTAAGAACTGTATTATGAAATTAATCAAAAATAAGAAAGCAAACATTTCTTTCGGAACAAACAAAACAAAATGTATGGTAGCATGCAGAATACTTATCGCATATTTTGTAACATCGTAATTATTTACTCAAGTGACATTATTATAAGAAAAACAAAATTGAACTGAGACCTACCTTTTTACTGGAATGATATTATGTCCATGTGGATAGTCCTGCCTGTCCCCTCTGCCGTAGTGGTGCGACAATGGATGCCGATCATATCTCCGTTTGCTCTGCTCTAACTAAGAGCTGTATCTATTCCCGATACTGGGAGGCGAGAGATTCTTTGAACAGTTTAGTTGCCTGATTTTGCGTTTTTGGTGCTCTTAATGTTTTAAATATTCGTAGTTTGTTTTGTTTCTCTGATCTCTGTACGGCATAAGGATGTCTGTAATCGCCTGCTGCATTGCAAAATATATATATATATATATATATCAGTCATGCAATTTGTATATACAAACAATAAACCTTTTACTGGAATAATATATAGACAGCAAATATTGAATAAGTAATCAATACAGCCAATACTCAGCAAAATTTATGCTTAATATTTACAAGTAATTAAAAATTACAATCATCTGAATCTGGAAAACCCAAAAGGAAATGATCATTCAATTCCAAGGAGTTATCAGAATCGTCATTCAGTTTAGTGGTCGATTCAAAATTTTCTTCTAACAGTCCACATTTTTTATAGTACAGACAGAGATTTCATCCCATGCAGTTTTTACCCAGTGGGTTACGTCTGCATACGATGCACGTCGCATTTTCCCCATGAGTTTCTTATCTTTGATTTGAAAGACTTGTTGATGCCAACATCCAGGGGTTGCAGTGTTTTTGTTAGTCCTCCCGGTATCACTGAAAGGATTGCACCTGATGTCCTGAAGGCCACTTTAACATCGTCTTTCAGATGAGCCTTCATCGAATCCAAAATCAATAGCGCACGAGGTTTAAATAGAGAAAAACTCTGTTTTTTCCAAACCGAATCGAGCCAGGAGATCATAATGTCCTGGTTCATCCAACCTTTCTCACTGCATCTTATTTCTATTCCACGGGGAAAATTTTCTTTAGGGATGGTTTTTCTCGTTTGAAGATAACCATCGGGGACAGTTTTTCTCCACTTGCAGAACAGGCTAAAGGTTGACACCGACCACTACAGTGAACGAATTTTTTTTCATTTCCAGTTGTATTTATTGCAACGGACAAAGTCCCAGCTGTGTCAACAGTTCTGTTTGGGGGGAGAATCAAAGCACACGGGAACTTCATCCATGTTAAATATTTCTGCAGAAGTGAATTTCTTTTCTGCAATTACTTTTTTGGTTTAAAGTTAAAACTCATCTGTTTTCATCTCCCAGTCAGTCAGCAGTTTCTGTCCAACAGTAGTGAGATTCCATACAGAAAGATTTTTTCTCTTCATGAACCGGTAGCACCACGTGGGGCCATCATCGAAACCTCTAATCTGCATTTCTTCAGCAATTAATTTAGCCTTAATTCTTATTTTAACTGTAGATACAGGATTCCCTTTACTTCTTTCTTCTGTAATCCAGCGATGTAACACATCTTCTAATGCAGGCCATTTTGGCTGGCTAAACCAAAAACATTTACATTTTTTGTTCCTCTCATTTTCTAACTTCTCTTTAGATTTTCTCCATAAGCGAACAATGGATTTATCGACTTGAAATAGTCGTCCAGCCTCCCTATTTCCAAATTTTTCAGCTTTACTGATTATGTTCAGTTTAAAATCAGCTGAATAGCTAATGCGTTTTTTCGACATTTCTACAACTTTCGTATGAATCTTTTCAGACTTTCAAATTTTTTTTTTTTTTTTTTTTTTTGACAAAATTTCCCCATTTCACAGACTATTCATTTAGAGCGGTGAGACCAATCAGAAGTTGTTTCAGGAAGCTATAACGTATGACCCTCAAAGGTCCCTGTTTTTCCCATCTTCAAGAAATCTACTGAACGACTGCAGTGGCATCTAGTGTCATGTAATTGATTAACAGACTTAAATCTTTTTCAGGGTCTAAAAATACTGAAAAATAAGAAATGAACTTTTATTTTGTTTTTATAAATAAAGTTTTTTATTGTAAAATCTGGAGGCTTCAGGAAAAATTTCAGTAGATAGTACGCAGCGATGCATAATACGCACTAGATAAATTTTCATCTTTTTGTAGTAGATAATTCGCGGATTATAAGCCGGAAATTACGGTGCTAATTTTGAATCAGAAAAAGAGAAGTGATTTGAAAAGAGCAATTTTTTGCACCAGTATATATCTGCCAACATTGCAAATCTATTATACGTTTACCAAAATGTAGCCCTGTATCTTAAAAGTGTAAAATAATTCAAATTACGATTGTGCAATGCACAGTTATTTATATTTTTAAAAACTATCTTTATTGTGAAGTTTAATTTATGGCTTATCAGTTTGGGTATTGGCAAGATAAAATATTTGGCGGCACTAATCACGCCTTTATAGAAGTTTAAGCAAATTAAAATAGGGAGTATTGTTTTATTGGCAACTTTAATGTGAAATTATGATCAATTATATGTAAGTCACCAAATTATGAAAAAGCGTACACTCCATTTTTGACGGATTAGTTCATTTTCCCTCACAGAATACAGAACACATCACTGCTTTCTTTGAATTCTGACATTTTTTACTATTTTCTAGCTAATTAAGCAGTTTTGTGCCTTCATATTTTGCATTTATAAGTACTGAAAAGTGCGCTAGCTCCTAAATGGAGCATTCGATTGAACTCACATGTTTGGTACATATATTAAACATTATCGTCGTACAACCGGTATTGATATTGGTGTGTGTCGATAGATTTTTTTACAGGGCCGCAAAAAATGTTTCTCGAACATTACGGCCCTTACAGAGAAATGCTTAAGTGACAAGTAATAGCACGAGAGAGGAGTGGGGAGGGAATAAAATATTGAATGCCGCCCAGGTTGCAATTTTTGATGATTTACAACAAAGTATGGCGTCAAAAAATAAGTCCTCAGAAACTGAGCCTAGCTTGGCAATATCTACCAAATTTGGCTAGAAACTGGCTAATGCTACAATTTATTTACCAACAATAAAGGAGAAGTATAGTTAGAATATAAGATTGCAAATAGTTATAGCTAGTATATGTTAAAAAACAAACCTAAGCAAGTTATTACTATAAATTTTATATTTATGATAAAAGGATGGTGCCACCTGGTTGACATCTGATGTCATCATAGATCGGAGATAATTTTTGCTTCGGTAACCTTCAAAATTCGAATGTTTCATTTGAATCCGTTTTTCTGTCATCTGAAAAAGTGATCGAACTATTGGGGGGGGGGGGACATACAATTCGAAGAGAATTGTTCGCATTTCATTTGAATAAGCCCTTAAACAGACCCTTCACAAAATTACAATCGATTAAAATGGCCCCTTCGCAAAAATACAATCGATTCTGTTTTATCAACTATTTTAACAAAAAAAGTAGCTTTATTAAAAATTGGTGTGAAAATTTTTTTAAATAAGTGTTGAAATTCACAAACAGTTTTTCACAAAAATGGGACCCTGTAAAATATTCCTGAATCGACTCCTGGAATCATTCCTCTGACTTGACCAGTGAACATATTTAATATAAGATTGCTAAAAAAATAAGCGATCTTGCAGTAGATATTGATATTAAATTATTTTAAAGTCTTAAGGGGGTAATTGAACTTTATAAAAAGCATGAAATACACCTGCAGAGGTGTTAACAGTATCTGTAAAATGCATGTTCTTAATAAAAGAACTTCAGAAGAAAACGTAATTTATTTAATTCTATGTTAATTTTAAGTTATTGAAGCTAAATAGTGAGAATAAATTATTACTAATCGAATTAGCATAAAGCTAGAAAATATTTTTTGCTGGGCCAAAATGGTCAATAAATTGGCTTATTTAACTTGTAATGAACTTTTTAACAATGTTCTAAAAATCACATTTATCATTATTAGGTCATATAGTTTTCTTTCATTAGGGAAATAGAAGCTGGAGACTTCTTTAATTACTGAATGCTTATATTACAGCATGCCATTAATTAGCTTATTATTCCATACTAACAGATTCAACTTGGCAGCATTAGCTGGTCATATCTGAGCTAATTGGATAACAGGGATTCTCTTTTTGTATTATGTAAATAAAGGTTTGCTTTTGTTGTGCAAACATAATTTCGGTGATGTAGTCTTTCAAGTGGGAATACCTCTAAAAACTCTTTATAAAAAAACACTTGCATACTTTCTATGTACAGCTACACGAAAATTGAGAGGATTGTTTTAGCCACACAAATGCAGTTGTTCTGTAGTAATACGGTTGCAATCACACTTGCAATTTGTAAGTGAGCTTTTGAAAACTAATATCCTCAATCTATATCCATAGTCCATTGAAATACTGTGTTTATTTATTGGTCACATAAAAGACTCAAACTTCAATTTTGGTAATCTCCAATTAATCTCCGAGACTTATTTCAAACTAACTGAAGTAAAAGTTCTTGTGACTTAAATTTTACATCAGAATTTAAGTTGCATCTTAATTAAGTTATACCCTAGAACTCATTGAGTAAACTTTCTGCAGCTGAAAATTGCTAAATGATTAGGGAATGGGCGGATTTTTAGAATTTTGTAGTTACCTATGACCTTCTCCATATCATTTTACATTTGTGTACAAAATTTCAAGTCCAGCAGTCTGATGGGAATCTACAAGTTTAATTACCATAAAAAGTTTGGCTTTAGAATGGTACAATCTGGAATTGGCCACATCTTTAAACTTTTATTTACCTGCTTATTATGAAGTTCATTCTGTTTGGGTGTTGAACGGAATGCATACATACATGTGAGTTATTTATTTTTCCCTCCGCATATGCTTCTAAGTGTATCTTATCTTACATGGTGAGGGCATAACCTTGAAATCACTCATGCAAAATGTTGAACCCAGCATACAGGCATTCTCAAGAAATCATGTTTTAAACATTAAGAATCTGCATATACAGCTTAAGTACTGTTTTGATGAAAAGTTGTTCTAACTTTCATGGGATGGCTGCTGTTGGGATGGACATTAAGCTAAAGTTCTTGAGGTAGCGCTTTGGATTCCTGCTAGGAGGGGGGGGTGGGAATTCCATTCATTTTATAGCAGTTAAGTAATAACATAAAATATATAAATTGAAGAAGAGTAATTTCTAATACAACCATTTCACAAAATATATGTTTGCACACTCCTATATCACTTATTTATTGATAGTACATAATGTAACAAAAATATAATACACTAGGGGCCAAGGCCGCCAGACTCGCTACGCTCGCTTTTCGTATGAGGCATTCGGCCACTAATCAGGCTTATTCGTAAAAAAGACATAATTTCAACAGACAAAACCCGAAGATTGGATCAGATAGAATGTTACTGAGCTAAGCTACACATTGGTTGGTTCTTGCATCTTCATTGGTACATAAAAATTTAAACTTCACACTACAGTAGACCCCCTACCCCTCATAACACGGAACATATATTGTTATGGGAATCCGTGTTGTACGGGTCCTGAGCTGTACTCCACATGGAGTGCGGACTCCGCTTATAATCGCTGGAAAAATTATTTGCACTCCTCAGAAACACAATGATAGTTAATGTTGCCATTCAAAAGTTATATTAATTAGGAGCTAAAGCGTAATAAAATCAGAACATATGTTTCAGCTGTATTTTTAATAATGTAAAACCTATTGGACACCTTGCGAATTTGCCACCCATGGCGATTTTTCATTATTTGGCGACTTGCGTAAATGTAAAGTTAATAAAAGCTACGGAACAGATAGGATAGCTTGCCGCCATTGGCAACTTTTCATTATTTGGTGATTTACACATGCTCACAACCTATAATTACTGTTCATTTAAGGTTACCGGAAAACCGTTATCCATATTTTCATTTACATAATTGTTTGCAGATTGGCATACTTAGCACCACGAATTATACCATCTCGTCGCGCTAGCAAATATCCAAAGTGTACTGTAACTGCTATAATGGCATAGTTAATGCCGCCAAATATTTCTACTGGTAGCAAATAATCCAGCTGGACCGAACCGGCTTTAAAATAATCTGCATTTTAATTATTTTTCATTTTAATGATATTAGTTATTCTTTTTTGGAAAAACGGATAATTGCTAATTCTAAACTCCTGTTGTCTAAGCGAACTTACAATTTTAAAATTGTCAATTTTGTGTAACACATTTTAATTTATTTATTTCATATTTTTCATTTGGCTTAAAATGGGGGAACTTCATGATTGTCAATTTCACGCGATTCTACGTACTTGGGATTGCTTTCTTGCGAAGGAATGAATGATTTTATGCCAAATCTGGCAACCATTCTGTTTATTTTTTCAGTTTTTTATTAATATCTTCTAAAATAATTCGATTTTCGAAATTTAACTCAGCTTATCTGGTTCCTCGGAATTTTTCGAATCTGTGGGCACCTTAGTCGAAACTTAAATCCCCACGGCTTAGGAGGAGATAGGCCAACAAGCTTTGACGGCGACAGCGACCTTTACTTTTTTTTAGAATAGAGAGATACCCAAATTAAATTTCATGCTGTTCTGGAAACTCGCGGAATCTTTTCGCAATCGAAAGATTTCGTTTTGTGTACACAGCTATTCTCATGTCCATGCAAACGATTTATTTGTGAAAAAAAAAAATATATATATTATAAACTGTGTAATCTGAAAAAGCTTTTTTAAATGAATTTTAATCCCAATTGTATGACGTCATATTCACTTGAAAAGGGTAATTTTGTCACGCAAATGATTTACTTTTTTGACTCTCGGAAATAAAATGGTGCTAAAAATAGCGAAAAAATCGCTTAAAAAGGAGGGAACGGGTGGATTTTCAGATTTTTAAAGAAGTGCAGATTGTTTTCTATATTTTTATACATGATCATGAAAATTTTCAAGTGGATCGTGCAAACGGTGAAGAAGTTATTAGGCTTTTTGTGTTAACTTTGTAAATTTCACGCGATTCTAGATACTTGGAAACGCTTTGTTGCAAAGGAATGAATGATTTTATGCCAAATCTGGCAACCATTCTGTTTATTTTTTCAGTTTTTTATTAATATCTTCTAAAATAATTCGATTTTTGAAATTTAAGTCAGCTTAGCAGGTTCCTCGGAATTTTTCGAATCTGTGGGCACCTTAGTCGAAACTCAAATCCCCACGGTTTAGGAGGAGATAGGTCCACAAGCTTTGACAGCGACAGCGGCCTTTACTTTTTTTTAGAATAGAGAGATACTATATACACATATAAAAATAATTTATTTGAAATTTATTCAAGCTGTAGTGTTAAAAGTAAATTTATATTATAGGGTTTCTATTACAGGGGAAAAATGGTTGAAAATTTCTTACTATATATGTGAGTTGGGTAAATAACCAATGGGTATTATTTATAAATAGGTATTTATCCCTGCCTGGGATAAACACCCAAAATCAGTGTATTTATGATTTTTAGTTTTTTTATTGCATGTAACTGGTCCTCCAGTTAAGGATATATGCGAATTTCTCTCAGTAATAAATTTTTAATGCGAGAAAGTGAAAACAAACAAAAAATCTGATTCTCGCTTTCTCACGCTCTAGTGAAAACACTGTGTTACTATTTATAAATATGCCATAAAATGAGTTATATTAATTATTTTTCTCTTTACAGCAATCAAACATACTACCTCAGGAAATTGTTTGAACTATATTTCATCAAAACAGTATTTAAGCTGTATATGCTGATGTTCAAAATGTTAGAACATCCATTCTTTAGAATGCCTGTATGTTGGTTCCTGTATTTAGTGTCTGATTTCATTCTTTATTTCCACAAATTTTCATACAACTTGGTGGTTCCAAAGTCATACCCTCTCCCTGTCATTCAAATTTTGTTTGTTCATGCTCATTTTTATTAGTATTTTAAATCTGCAGTTGTCTAAACTGACTGATACAATTGTTTACATAGGGATCAGGAAACTTACTTAATGATACAATTGAAGAACCATTGCAACTTCTTCAGCAGCCTCTTGCTTTAGGTTATTACGTTTCCACTGCCAAGACTGGGCCCTTACCGAAATGGTTTTGGTCTACATGTCCTCAGCTACAAAACATGTGTCCTGTTTTTCTGAAGGTAGTACATTAATATCTGTTTCTTCCTGTGAATGTCTTGGAATGTTTTTATGTATGTTGATTTGTAATGCTTGTGTTTTAAACTAATTATATACTTTCTAAATATTTAATGCTTTGTTTTTTCTGTATTTTAGTCTGCTTTGCTGATTCATTCTCCATTTGTGCAACACAGTTCAGATGATCTACTGCATGCGAACCCACACACTAGAAACTATCATCCTCTCGATTCAAATTTAACTACTGATGTGCTCAGGTATGTATATAAAAAATGTTGCATATTTTTTTAGAGTTGCTACAGGCATGTGATTATTCTGCAAATTCGCGATAATCTGATAATTTCAAATAGTTAATTAGCGGACTTGCACTATTTTTTGTATTGGCAGGAAAAACTTCACTTACAGGCTCAGGCATTTCAATTTTAACCTTTTTCATCCTGCTTCAAAATGCATATTTTTTTCTTGTTCACTCTTTTATTTAAACTTTCAAGGGAATAAGAATAAAATTAATCCATGTACTTTTATTTATTTACTTTTTTTTTTTTTTTACAAATTCCTGATAGTTAAATATAATTGTTTTGAGAGCTACTGACTGTTGCTAATAAATACAGAGTGTTATAAAAGATCCTGTATTGACAAGGACAACATATGAATATCATTTTAATATTTATTTTGCCAACATCTTTGCATCGTTCAAACAATGTAAAAAAGCATACAAGAAATACAGAAAATATTAATATATGCTTGACTATATTCATTAAAAAATCCTGATAAAGAAAACAGTATCATAGGAGCAATTTCTTACAGACAGGGACAAGACAGTATAAGTTACACACCACGTGTATGTCTCGAACTCACTGATTTAAAAGTGGCGGGGGGGAGTATATACAACAAAAAACGGCTTTAATGCAAACAATGAAAATGTCAATTCAAAATTCCTAGCACCATCTGTGCTTGATCATTATTGGAGAACGGCAGTTAGTTCTATGAGTGATCCAGCCTACACCAACCAAGACTCTCTAGATATACAGCTAACTTTCAGGAAAACTTCATCTCCCCCTTTTATCTCATAATCTGCTCGAATGATTTTTTAAACATTTATATGTGGCTGAAATCTGTGACTGACATCACTGGTTTATTTAGGAAAACTTTTTTTTTTTATTTAATTCAGTTTAAAGAGGGATTATGTAACTACCATGTATTAACACAGAATCAACTTCAATCCAGTGGGTGATAAGACACAGGCAATCAATTTGGGCGGAAGAATATGTGCAAAATTTGCTTGTATTCCTGGTAGCTTCCCTCTGATTCTGAGATTGAATACCCTTTTTTCTAAGAATCTCTCCATGCAAAATGTGAGTTCTAACTGTGGCTTGCCCCATAGAAATAGTACACTTAGAAGTGCGAAGCTTACCTGACTGGTGTGCCAAAGATGATGCAGAAAAGGAGAGAAGGATATTTACAATGGATTTTAACTTAAAACCAGAAACCAACCTGTCAAACTTTGCCTGTTCTTTACCCCCGTGCAAAATGTCATTTATCAACTGCAAGCTTAATTGGCATGACTCGAAAAGCTTGCATTTCTTCACTGTTTTTAAGAGATAAATCAGAGTTATAAAGTAGAAATACTTGAACAAATTCTGATATTAGTGAATTTAATCAGATGATTTATTATGAAATCGACAATTAAAATTAAATATATTCTCACGTTTAGAGATGCATGTGGAAAATGTTAAAATAAAGGATAAATTGTACTGCCTTTTATTTATAATTTAAGTACTGAATTTAAAAAATGGAGAAGGTTTTTTGAAAAGTAAAATCATTTAAAATATTCTAAAACTTATTTATTACAAAATTGTGAGGTTTTGTCTAATGTACTAATGTAAAAGAAAACTTAATTTAAAATGATATTTTGCTAGCTACCTTTTAGTTTACACTGCCTTAATAATTATAATTGAAAACTTGAACTTCTCACTCTGTTGTGTAAAACAAGTAGTACAATAATGCTTTTATGGCTTTCCTTTTCATTCTCCTTCACCATGGCACAGTGGTTATGTCACTGAAAATGGTAGACGGCTAAAGTGTGAAGGCCCCGAGTTCGGGTCCCATTGCGCATCTGTCGATCTAACAGTCTGGAGTTTTGATAGGTTTTCTCCAGATCTAACATGAATGCGTATTAGAACCCCTTAGAAAGTCCAGGTACCCCCAACCTTGGCAGATCGCTCTGGCATAGCATCTTCATTCCTTTTATGAAAAATAGAGGAGGAACTACCATGTTTACTTGCATAATAGTCATGCTCCCATTTTGAAGCAAAAAAATTTGTCAAAATTAATATCCTCGCATAAAAGTCACAGTCACATATTTTACCTTAATTTACGTATTAAAAAATATTACTATAAAAAGAAAAAGACCTCTTAGTTTTAAAGTGTTCAATATTATGTTGTAGATTTCCCACTTAATGCGTGACTTAAAGCGTGACCTGTACTTTCACCATGAAAAATTGGGGGAAAGGTGTGACTATTATGCAAGTAAACATGGTAACTGGCATAGATGGATAATAATCAATAAATAATATCCCTTCATCAGTTGTTAGTTTTTTCATGTCCTTAAGTGGGATGGTTTTCTTAGAACATAGGTTCTATTACCTTTAAATAAGTTGGACAATTTTTGCAAGTCACAACTGTCCAACTTTCGGAGGTTATAAATAAACTAGCTGTGTGCCCATTCTCCGCACGGTAAGGAATGAAACTTTTTCTTATATGTATAGTTCGAATTGATTCCAGTGATTTGGAATATTAAAATAAGCAAAATGATTTGACTTTTGGCGTAAAGTTACTCATTAGTTATTCGTAAAGTTAGTGTAAGTACCGACCTGTGACCATTGTTAATATTATGACGCAAAAAACTATGCCGGTGTCATTCACGATCAGAAAAGAAAAGCGTGACGGTTTGCAGTGAAAATTCCTAATTTTCAAAATGTCTCATTTCTGCATCATACTCTTTTAGATTTAAGTTATGCCATTAATACCTTAGATACTACATGATGTGGAGAACCGTTTTATTTTATAATTAAATAGTTGTGTACTCGCTCTTCGCAAGGCAAGAGGAGAACATTTTCCTAAAATGTGATCAAAACTATTTGTTACTAAACAGTATCTCTAAGAAAAAAGAAAGTTCTGTTACAGTCTTTTCTGTTGAAATTACCGCGGGATATATTAACACGACATAGAATTACTTAATGTTTTGTTAGCTGTGATGTAATACGGCTGTTGAAAAATGAATAGAAGACTTAGTTTCACGAAATATTTATTAATGTGGTATATTGTGCTTTGATCAATATTGCCTCATATCTACGTACTGTTACTTATACTATCTTTTACTGACACCAATACAATAATTTACTGATACCAATACAATATATTTTCGTTTTGCAACCGTTAATGCTTCATTTAAAGAAACGGTTTAGATATTCGCCACGAATGTAGTCTTTTACTCTTTGGTGTTTCTTTGCAATTTATGCATTAGCATAAACGATAATCATTTCACTTTATGGTTACCACTATATCAGCTCTCCATAAATTTTTATGCATAATTCTTGTCAGATTGGCTTATTTAGCACCAGGGCCCTATTATTGTACAGGCAAATCGGGACTTTGCCCAAGGGCCCCTGGCTCGAAATGGCCCCCAATTTCAAATGTTGTTCTTTTTTTATATAAAAAATAAAATTATGAAAAATAAAATTAATTTCATACATGGCGGGGCTCCCAAATTCATCAATCCCCGGTGCCCCCTGTTGGTCATAATCTGGCCCTGTTTAACACCGCAATATATTTCCTGCTATTCGAAAACGTGACCTGTTTAAAATCCCAATTGAAAATAATGCTGGATAATTCATTGGTGAAAAAACAGCATTCATTTATTTTTCTGACAACGTAAAATAAAATATAGAATTATTTCGTGGCATATGTTTTGCTTGTGAGTCCATTATTCTGATTGAGTTTCGCGCACATTTCACATGCGAAAACTAAGTTATTTTAAAGTAATTTTATTTTTTTCAACTGGCAATTTTAATCATTGTTACTGTCTCCAAGACAGCCAAACCGCAAGATATCATATCGAAATTTTTAAGTATCTGCTATTGAAATGAAAATAATTCTTTACTTAAAAATTTGTAAAAAAATCTCCTAATTTATATTTTCCTCTGGTTTTCTTTTAAAAGAAGGTAAAATGTATGCTCCGTCATTTGGCAAAATGTAAAAAAGTTACGACGGATAGAATTCAAGATGTAGCAGTTTTAAAAATATTTTACGAAAGTCAGCGTCAAATTTAATTTTATTTGAAAAATACCCAAAAATCTGAAAATTATGTTACACAGTCCGAACAAATAGTTTTTAAAAGAAAATTTTCTCCTCTATCAGATGATGTAAATTTCGTTTTCTTGCGAGTGTAATTACCGGCGTTATTACGTATTAAGCGAGAAAAAATGCGAAAATCTGACAAAACATAGAGTAAAACATTTTCTAATTCGAATTTCGAAAAAATCGCTCCAAGGCGTGTTGGGATCTGTCCTAGTGAATCCCTAGGTACCTAGTGAAGCCGTATGCAAAATTTGGTAGGTCTACGGCAAATCGTCTCAGCACAATGCGATCGAGAGACGCACGCAAAAAGATCGGTGGTCACAAACCTACCTACCTACATACAGTGTTTACTCTCGTATTTTATTATATAAGATTACTTACTGCCTTTACTAACTTCTCAGACCTTTATAGACAGGTACCTTTTTAAGGCAGGGAACTCGGAGTATGTGTCTAGGGTCTCAAATTGACAGGTTAAATTCTAGCGCTAAATTTAACTACTTACATTCATAATTTAACTACTTATAGTCATAATTTTGGTTGCCCTATATTTATGGCATCTAGTGTATTATTCAATTCAAATTTCCCAAATTTTTAATAAAATGAGCATTAATTTTTAAAATCATCATAAGATTTAAAAAAAAAAAAAAAAAAAAAAAATGAGTATTAAGCAGGAATAAACAAAGTTTAGCTCTTATTTGTTTTACAAATACAACAAAAATCCAATCTTTTTTTTCATACGAATTTTGTCCTAAGAAAGAAAACACACGGTCTCCAAGACGATTAAGACCAAAGACCATGACGATTAAGACCATCTCTCCCCTTTCTCGCTCCAGATCATTTATCTGTTTTAATGTATACTACCCGTGTTATTTACTTGCTTTCTCCTTTTAAAGATACTTACTGTATCTTGATTTATTTTTAATATTGAACATACATTGAAATTCAAGCAACTTTTTTTTTTTTTTTTCCTGGTTAGTTTTATTTAATTTTTACTCTATTCACGTCACATACTAGCTACCATTATTTCTCCCATCAGTTGTCATAGCTGGCATACCTCCCGATTTTTCCGGGAAACCCCAAAAAGTTTATAAATCTCCCGAATTTTTCCACGTTATTCCCATGTTTTATGTACTTATCAATTTTTGAAAAAAATTTACAGAACTTGTTAAATGCTAACGACAGAAACTGAAGAAACTTCGCTATTGGCCAAATCTTATATTAAGTAATGACGTCATAGCACGTAGAACGTAGCAAGCTTTCTCGCCGATTCCCCATAAATTTCCGAAAGACGACGGTTGGGATTATCGATAACACTCTGCAGAATCGAATTACAGAGTTTCCCCCCCCCCCACTCCACTCCACTCCACTCCACTCTGCACGTGTATGTTTATGTATTTTGAGATCCAGCATGCTAGATTGTGGTGTTCGTAGTTGAGGGAGCGGTAAAATTATGTCTGCAAAGAAGTATTTAATGAAATTTAAATCGGATTATTCCAAGGACTTTAAATTTATCAAACCGTCAAATAAAGGTGCAAACTTTTGCACAAACATTTTGCACTTATAGTACATGCGATATTGCTATTGCGCACGAGGGAAGAAATGACATTGTGACTCACGCTAAATCGAAAAGCGTCAAACCAACACTAAAGATCGAAAAGCGTCAAACCACACTTAAGATTGACTTCTCATTTGCTACATCCCAGGATCTAAGTGTTATAAAAGCAGAGTGCTTATTTACTAAGTTCATCATTGAGCATAACTTGCCACTAAGTTGCTCAGATCACGCAGGAGCATTATTCAAAAAGATGTTCCTGGATTCTGATATAGCCAAAAAATACGGCTTGAAGCGTACAAAACGTTCTCGGTATTTTAATTTATTAAGACTACTCCAGGGGAGCAAAGATTACTTAAAAGTATGGTTACCATGTTAAAAAGAACAAAAAAGCAAGGGAAAACTGCATACAAAAATCTGGGGGGGGCAAGTGCCCGCCCCCCTCCCCCTCTTGGCCTATGCTGCAGGCACCCATGAATGCAAATAGATCAAAAGTATTTATTGTTTAAAAAATTGTTTATTTCTTTTAAAAAGTATCACATTTTAAAATTAGCTGTTTTAATAAATGTTTTAAGCTATAAATTTTTCTTGTATATGTAATTTTCTTGGTTACTGATATATTACGCATGTGTACATGGAGTTTTTTCATCGATGACAAGGGTTTTTTAAAGTCTCCCTAATTTTCATTCTCCAAGGTTGGCAGCTATGAGTTGTTGAATTGCAGATGTGGGATTTTAATCCCAGCAACTGTAAAACCCAACAATACTCTCATCTATGTTAACAGCAACCAATTTATGATTCTATACAATAAACATGAATAACTTTTTTCTTGTGGGATTAAAAAATAGAATTAGTTATACCAAATGGTAGGGTAAGAAATGTATACTATGCTCTTAAAACATTTACTTACAGATTAAAAATTACGATTCTTAGAGTTCCCACCATACAGTAGCTATTACTGTTTTAAGCTTTTTTTTGGGGGGGGGGGATATTATATATGGCCATAGATCTCAAAAAACACTGTCTCTCAAATAAAATATGATCATGCTAAAGTATAAACTATCATTCTTATATATAATAGGGCTTTCAAAATTATAAATTAGTAATTATCTCCTGGGGACCCACATTACCAACCTAATGTTCAGGTGTTTATCACTAAAAAAAATTACATTTTTCCTTATTTATTACAAAATTGCGAGGTTTTGTCAAATGTAAAAGAAAAATTAATTAAAAATGATATTTTGTGAGCTACCTTTTAATTTACACTACGATAAAAAACATCATAAGGTCGTCATTAAAAAAAATATATATAATTTTCTAAGCATTTAAGGCTAAAATTTTCGATTGTGGTGCAGGATTTTACATTATAGCTGTATGACTTATAAATATGGGTCTTAAAAATAATGATATGAAATTTTGAGTGACGCCCTGGTGTGACTTAAAGGTTTGTTTTTAAATTCCATGACAGTGACTCTTGTTTTATTTTGTAAAGAAGATTTACATATTCAAGCAATGCTTTTAATTATCCAATGCACTGTCCAATATATCACACTTTCACTGAGCCTATATTATGCATTCAAATGAATTTATTTCAATCATTTAATTTATCTTTTGCATCACGCTATCTAAAAGGGCAAACACAATTTTCATATACATTTCACTTAGTTTGGATACTGTAACACTAAGTAAATATTTATTTGTCCTTATGGATAGCATGACGCAAAAGAAAAATTAAATGATTCAAATAAATTCATCTGAATGCATAATATAGGCTCAGTGAACACCTAGGTGGTGTGTATTTGATAGTTACACGTAGATCTTGGACAGTGTATTTGATAATTAAAAGCAGTGGCGGCCCGTGGTCAAAACTGTTAGTGCAGCCGGAAGCATATGACCCCCCCCCCCCCCCCATACACACACACCTCCTCCGAACAGGAATGGAAAATCTTTGTTATAGAATTCGAAAGCTCGCGGATTAAGCCCTCACCGAGGAAAAAAAAAAAGAAATTACATAAAAAAGTAAGTGATCCTATTTTACTTTTCCATAAAATGGACATAAATTTCAAGCAGTCGCTCTTATCCTCAAAATTGCATTAATCCGTGTCTGATTCGAAGTTTCCTTAGAATTTTCTTTTGTAACGATAACTTGAGAAGAAAAGAAAAAAAAAAAAAAGAAAACGTACTTATTTTTATAAGTCAAATCAATCCTCCTTTCTTTTAAACTTGCGAATCGGTCAGTGATGCCCTCATAAAAAGGCATTGTTTTAATTCAGATATCAATAATTTTAAAAGCTCTTTAAAATTTCCTATGTTTAAAGAATTTTTTCGCTCGCCATGTCCTCTAAATGTCAGTTCTTGCTTACTTAAAAACAATACTGCTTTGATGGGTAATTGTCCATTCATAAGCATCTATTCAGGCTTACCTTCTTGATAAATTCAGCAATATAAAGTCGAGAGTTTGCCGAACATATATTCTCCTTACCCCCTCCCTCACCTCTTGAGCCAATCAGTGAGTCGAATTCACAAGTGCTGCCGACCTTTCAAATTCTTGAATGAGCTGAGTCTTAGCTGCGTATCCCTATTACAGCCTGTGCCGGAGGAAATGTTTACGTAATCGTTGTCATGGCAACGGTGCTGCCAATTTTCTTATCAGCGCTCTGGGCTGAACCAGATTTTCCCAGTGGAATTGCGGGAAGATTAAAGTGCTTTTTTTTTCTGAATGAGCGATCTGGCCACAATACGGTTTTTTTGTTTGGGGTTTTTGAGATTTTTTTAATTTACCATAGGAATTCCATAATTCTAATCTGAATTTAGGAAAATTAGTAGAATAAATTGTTTTAAAGTATGTGCTGATAATTTCAAGTGCAGCCCGGCTGTACTTGCTGTATCCCATGAGCCGCCACTGATTAAAAGTATTGCTTGAATGTGTCAATCTTCTTTAGAAAATAAAACGAGTCATTGTCATGGAATTTAAAAATAAATCTTAAAATCACACTAGGATGCGTCACTCAAAATTGGATATCATTATTTTCAAGACCCCTATTTAAAAGTCATATACCTGTGATGTAAAATGCTGCGTCACACACTTTTAACCTGTTAAGGGTTTTGTATGGGGTCTACATGAAGGTAGTTATAATTAAACTTCCAACGTGAACAGTGCTCTATAGCTAAAATAGGCGAATGGATTGTAACCAAAATGGGTATATTGGCTATACATGATATACGCTCAAGTAAGTTAAAATTTGTCCACTCGGTGGCATTTTGCATGAAACCAGCAAATTTAATGATGGAAATGGCTCATTTGAAATATACAAACAATTGTAACATTTATTCAATAGTTGTGGGGCAAATATTCACTCAATTGGGTAATATTTGAGCTGATTTCACCTTGCAAAGTGCCATCGACTGGACATTTTTTAAACTAAATATTCTGAAAAATTCCCTTGAGCATATCTCTTGTACAGTCCATATGCCAAATTGGGTAGCCATCTGCTCACCGGTTACAACTGCAGAATTTTATATATATATATATATATATATATATATATATATATATATATACACAATTTTGAATTTTGAATGCTTGTACATCCCGTGAAATATTGAAAAAATTTCAGCTAATTTTTTTCTTGTCCAATCGCACACCTGTTACTAGTATAGCTGCTAGCTTTTATTTTTATTTTTCATACAATGAATGAATGTTATGCTGTTTATATAATTGTACTAACAATTTAGGAAATCCTATGAATTTTTAATGAAATTTTTTTTTTTTTTTTTTTTTTTTTTTTTCCCGAACATTGCACAGCTCATAATTTTGTATTTCCTGCATATCCCAGCTATTATCTTTTCTTTAGGGACAGAGTAAGCATGAGAGTATCTAAGGTTCTGTTTATTTTGCAGATCAGTGAATTTCTGATTCTTTTCCTGCTTCCTATCACTGAATTCCTCTGTTTATTTATTAACTTTATTCTGACTGGGGGAAAAAACTTCAATAAATATATTATACTTACAGCATCCTAATTTTAATATTTTTCCCATCCCTCTTGAAAATAAATATTTTTCCTTTAGCATTCTCTTTATTAAAGCCTTGGATGGTATAAAAGTAAAAATGGACCCCATCTTTAAATATAAATTATTTTTTTTTTTAATCTTATTTTCACCAAGAAAACCGTTAAAAAATATCTTTAAAAATGTAGATTCAGATAGGATTGAAAATACAAAAGAATTAAAATAAATGTGAAAAAAAAAAAAAAAACTGCCTAGGCTAAATATGTTTGTGAAAGCAAACACAAAATAAAATTTAACGTGCCTAATAGATTTTGAGCACTAGGGTGCTATTTCGCTCAATCCCAGATTTTTGTCTATGTGATCTTGTCATCAGGTTTTGTAGATAAGAACATTTCAAATGTATTTGCCAGATAACATGGAGTGGGGGAAGGGGCGTTAATAAAATGTTGAAAGTCGCACAAGGTTTGCAATTTTTGATGATGGATCGCTAAGTTTGGTGCCAAAACGCATCAATTTATAATAAAGAGGGAGTATAGTTCGAAAATGCCTGGCAAAGATTGTAAAATAGTTTTGGTTGGCGATTTTAATATAGATTTCTATTCCGAAGAAGTGTTTTATGGTACAGGGAAGGCAAATACGCCTACACTCATACATTATGATACACTATCCAAATGGTATTTATAAAGGTGAAGTATAGTTTGACTATGCCTGGCAAAAATTGTTAAACAGTTTTGGTCGGCAATTTAGTATAGATTTCAATTCCAAAGAAGTGTTTGATGGAACAAGGAAGGAAAATGTGGCACACTCATGGATTATGATGCCCACTTCAAACATTATTTAAAATGGTAAAGGATAGTCGGAATATGCTTGGGTGATTTTAAGATAAATTTTGGTTCCTATCAGGGGTGTAGCCGGGAGGGGGGATATCGGGATATATCTCTCTCCTCTCTCTCTTCCAAAAAAAAAAAAAAAATTGACTTAGTAATGAAATTCTGTCTATTTATACACATATAAGTTCATATCTTTTTCCAGGAAAAATATACACATATTTTTCCTGGCTACGCGCCTGGTTCCTATGATGCGTTTTCTTTAACAAGAAAGGCGGGCATGGCACACCTCATGGATTATGATGCCTATGCCAAGCAGTATTTAAAATGGTGAAGTGTAGTTAATATGCTTGGCGAAGATTGTAAAGCAGTTTTAGTAGGTGATTTTAAGATATGTTTCGATTCCAAAGATGGGTTTTATGGAACAAGGAAGAAAAATAGGGATGATGCATAAATTATGATACGCTTTTAATATATAGCACTTTGGTGCATATTTAAAATCTGAAAGTGTTTCAAATTTTCTTACTTTTTTAATTGCTTTTTGGATATGTTGCTTTTTTTTCTTTTTTTCACCTTATGTATTTAGAGTTACTTAAATTTACTAAAATAATTTTAATGTAAAGTTTTCCATTTTAAAACATATAGAATTAAATTTTCATGTATTTTACTAATGAATTATTTAAGAGTAATTTAGTAATAAGATAATTTAAGTAATTATAAATACATAATACGAGAGGGAAAAAAAGTTTTGTATTACAGAATATAATATCAGAAAAACGATTAAAAGAAAAAAAAATACAAGGGCATTCATCTCACTATTTGAGACATCCTGTGTTGTAAATTTTTCATGCTGATAGTTGTTTGAGTAGAAATATTTTTAGTCATTCTATAATAAAGTCATAATTCTTCAGAGCTATTTTGAATAAAAATTATGATGTTTTGAAAGATTTTATTTTATTGATTTTTTTAATTAAGCCTATGCTACTGTGTTTAAAAATAGGACATAATTAAATTGTATTAATTTTCAAATTGAAAAGTTGGCAGCTTTGTACTAGTGACAATATTTTTCATAGATTATCAATAAAAACAAAGTGACAAATTATGGCACATTTCCCGCTAATGTGCAAATGCCAGTAATCTACCATACACTTGAAATGTAAAGAAATAATTTTACATTTCAATTTTTCTTTACATAAACTGATGAAGTTCTTCACTTTGTTGAATATGAAATGACCAGAATAAAAGGTTTTCTGAAGTACTATCAGCCTATTTATAGTCATTACTAAAATTATCATTTGTTGAAATTTTACTGTTATGTACTGATGCAAGGAATAGCATTTATAGTCAGTATCAGCATAAAAGAGTACTTATTAGCCCCTTGGGTATAGAGTTAGGTTATTACATTTCCACCTCCAAGAATATATTCTTGCTTTTGAAATAGATATCATGGCCAGACCCGGTGGCCACAAAGTGGCTAAATTAGTCACCTTGACTGGATGAAACGTCCTCCTACAACTGTTGCAAATCACCTTCTGTATTTAGAGAATTGTGCATACTTAATTTTGTCCCAGTTGGAATGACAAAATGCACTCATCGTCCTAAGTGCATGACTCAATGCAGTCATCAAATGTATGCTAGAGGTTAATAAGCTGCTAGATGAATGAAATTTAAAATTTACTTTAATAATTCTAAAAAATGCAAATTAAGAAAAATATTTAAATTAGTCCTGTTTTATGTTGTACCTAGTTTTGTTTTATTTTGTTTGCTTCTTTTATTGAGAATACTTCTCTGTAAAATATTCATTATTTAGACATTAACTGTGACTTGTAATTTTCAAAATTGTATAATCTGCACAACCCTTGATCCCAAATTAGAGGTAATGTGCTGTATCTGTTCATTGCATGTCTATATCTCTGTTTTCACTTTCCCACTCTAGGTATGTGCTAGAAGGCTACAACTCATTGTCATGGTTATCATTGGACCCAAGCACTCATGATCGGCGTTCTTGCCTGCCTGTTCACATTCAAGTTCTGATGCAACTTTATCAGGCAGTGGAAGCTCTCATATGAAGATGCAGCTATTTATAACTGACTCAAGGGATCAAACATAGTTGTGACTGTAGCCATTTACTGTTGGTTTTTAAATAATACTATTGTGATGTTTTAGGATGCAGCGACATATCAGAGCTCTTTCGTATTTCAGACATGTAATATAGATTGCAATTGTAAAGTTCCATCATCTGAGAGAAAATAATGTACTGAAAACTGATATACGAATCTGCAGAATTCTATTTATGTGCATTACTTTGCACAGGTTCTTGTGGAGAACTGCTGTACTACATCTGCAAGGAATATTGAAAATTGGGGGGGGGGGGAGAATATTCTCAGCTCTTCGTCATTGCATTGCATCTGGAATAAACTATGCATTATGTGTGAATGTGTGTCGAGAGAACTTGGTTACTTGCAATTTAAGAGAATATAAAATATAATTACTATTTATTTTGTATATAACAAGAAAATGGATGTTTGCATTGGGCGCACTTGGCCATCAACGTCCTCCCAAGCCAAAATTAGCGCTACTTATTAGAATACTGTAGTTTGGAGATTGTGGAACTTTGGAGAAATATCCAAACAAATCCTGCTTCTCTATCATTGGTTTTTTGTACAGAACAGTGTACAGTGTCACATCTATATATATTAAAAAAAAATCTTTTTACAAATCATGTATCAAATTATCTGTACATGTCTTTTTGTGTCATTGGAAGTTGTAGAAGCCTAAAAAAAAAAGTCGAGGAAAATGAAATCAGATTGATAATTTAAAAAAAAAAAAAAAAAAATGTATGGTACTGCCATCTTAGCAAAGGAGTGCTGGACTCTTGTTTTTACTACTTTATCCTTTTGTTCTCACTGCCAGCAGCTTCAATACCTTTGCAAAGAAATGATTATTTTCAATTATCTTGTGTCCTCGTTTTTTAGTCAGCAAGAATCATTGATTTTAAAACTTTTCATGTGGGAATAAGATTGCTTCATTGAAGAAGGCTGAGCAGTAAATCAAGTTGTAGTAAATCACTTTGTATAATCCCCAATTTCACTCATTTGCACAGAACGTATAGTTTTATATTTTGCACTGCAACTGTGTGAAATTCGTTTGGTAATTAGTGTTTTAATTGTAAACAAGAAATTTCTTTTTGCTTACACTAAATAAACTATTTACATTTTACAGAGTTATTATTATCAGGGATTGATTCAGATGAAATTTGGGTCCGTTTTATGGCCTCTTCACAGAATTACAATGGATTAAAACAGCCCCTTCACAAAAATGCATTCAATTAAAACAACCCTTCATTGACATTTTGCCATACATTTTAATTTGGTTTGTAAATTATTTTTTTTTAAAGTAACTTTACGAAAATTGGTATGAAAGTTCACAACAATAGATGTGAAATTCAGAAAAATGGGACCTTGAAAAAAATTCCTATATCGACCCCTGTTATTATGCCTTGTTTATATGTTGATTTTCAACAGCCAGTACAAAAATGCGATTTTATGCAAGGCTAACTTTTCAAGCATTGCAACAAAGGTTAATTGATTTGAAAGTCTCTGAGCAAAAATAACTCCTTCAGTTTTCATAATGTGAGTTCTCAATTAGATATCAAACAGTTGATGTGTGACTTTAGATGACATAATTTTTTGTTGAGTCATCATTTTCAATTAAAATTTGTAATTTCATTAAAATATGTTTGGTTTATGTCCTTAAATTTTTTTATTCAGAGAGTATTGAAGCTAGTGTTGTGAATACTTTCATGATTTTATGTTTGACAACCTTAACAAACTAGAAGAGAAAGCTCTTTGTGGAGGCAATCACAACGGCCGCTAGGAAAAACATTTGTCAAAAATATCTCTACACTCAATAAATTTAATCTTTGTAAACTAAAAATAAATAACTTCATACTCAATGATATACTGAAATCGAATTTCATACTCTTCTGGAAAAATGCACAAACTTTCGAAATTGTTTTCTTTATTTTTATACATAATTATGAAAAATTTTTAAGTGGATCATACAAACAGTGTAGATTTCATTATGTGGTACAAATTTTATCTTCAAGTAGATGAACCGGAATTGTTAGTGTCAGGGATCAGCGTTACTATATAGTAGGATATTTTTCCTGAGGTATACTGACATTGGGTTTTTCACTGAATTTTCCACTGTAAAAAGTATATTACCGGAACAAACAAATCCTGCAACATAAGATTTTTCTGGAGAGCAATATTTTAAAATTTTGATTCCGAATTTGGCAAGCCTACTGCTATTTGAATTTTTCTTTCTTTTCAGCAAAATTCTTTTACAAGCATTTATCATAACAATTCCATGAATTCTCAAAGTACTTTCTATGTTTATGTCCCATAATTTTTATTCTAAATTTACATTTACTAACAGGGTTGCCAACTAATGTTTTTCATTACTGTGGCTACATTGCAACATTTTGCTACTTAATATAAGGAAGAAAACACAGCAATTTATTGATTCGTTAAAATTTTTATTTGATTCCCTATGATAAATTAAGTGCCCTTTTGTCTTTATGCAAAATATAAAACAACATATTTCTATACATTTCAATGTGAGACATTCATTTCTAATTAAAAATGGTTGTTTTTCAGTTCCTGTGCATGTTTTATGCATTAATAATGTAGTATAAGCATATACTATGCAAGTAAAATAATGATTGTGCCTTTTTTAGCATTATACACATACACACACATATATAAATAAAGTTTATTAATTTATCCTTTCTTGTCCTCATTTTACAGTGTTAAAGTATAGAAATTTTAAATCAACTTAAAGCCTTCTTTTCTCCTGGTTGGTAAAATTTACAGAATAGATTATTGAAGAAGTCCTTAAGAGCTCCAGGATTGTAATTTTTCATTAACATAAAATTTTGCATTAAAAAATTTAAAAGGCCTAACTGTATAGTTTCCTTCCCTTTTCGAATTAAATAAAAATTCGTTTTCCTTCAAAATAATTAACACTTACATTAAGTAAGCTTGAACGAGTTTTTTCTTTTTGAGAGGGGAAAGAAATTCCAAGGAAAATTTGAGATTGTTGTACAAATTGATATATGAATATTGATTTAGAACGTTTACTTTGTGCATAAATGCACAGTCTGAGAATGCTAGCTTTTTTCTGTACCCAATTCCCTGCACACAAAGTGTAAGATTAGTTTCTTATTTCAGAATTGTAAATAGTGATAGAATTTGAAAATTCTCTGCTTTTAATTTCCCTAATTAAAATAATGTCTTATGAAGCTGTATGTTACAGTCTTTGAGTTGGCATCCGCAGTACAGGGAATAGATCTGTTGCATAAAAGAGCTTACAATATGTCTATGTCAAAATGGAAGGAGCAATAATTTGAGCTGTTTACAGGCTTATTATGTAGTCCTGATTTACCACTCAGGCTTATTATGTAGTCCTGATTTACCACTCAGCCTTTAGTTCAGGAATCTAATGGCACAGCTGCTTTCTGTGGTTTTGTACATACTCATTTTTTTGTTGTTTTTATGCACTGTGACATGGGTTTCTATTTTAAAGATGATATATAAATGTTTTCTGTTACTTTTTAAAGAGCTGCTATTTACCTAACTTTTTTTTAAATATATATACATATATACACATATATATATTAATTAAATCTGCATTGTAATATCTCAAAAAAAAAAAAAGTTTTAGTGATAAATATTTTAGTATCTCCTCAATATTTTTCTGTAGTAATTTTTAATGAGAAACCTGTTAACTGTGGTGGGGGGGGGGAGCTACGTATCTAATAATGTAAATATGAATTGTAATTTCATGCTCTGTAACTGTGTATAGAAAACATTTTATTTAAATCCGGTGCAAATAGTGTGTCTTTGCCTCAATAAAAGGGGCAGTTATTTACACAATGAACTTTTTTATGCGAGCTTTCTTATTCCTACTATTTATTTATTATTTTAAATTCTTTTACGACAATTGTGATTATTGATATAGAACATTTATTACAGTTATATTATTAAGATTTATTGCTTTTAATGTTTTTATCTATCATAAAAAAAATATATTTTAAAAAAGACAAAAAAATATTATGTAAAATAGAAGCTACAATTCCTTGTTGCTTGTACAAAATCAACTTTTTATTATTATTTATACTTATTTACACACAAATTCATTTGTTCACTGTTATCTTATATATAAAACATTCTCTCTAACTATTGTACAAAAAATAATAGAGTATGGTAAAATTGACAGTTTACCAATTCAAATATAAAGATTTTGTTTAAAAGTGCAACCACATATGCAAGTGTACAAATGAGTTTCTTTTTGTTTATAATAAATCTATTTAACTGGTTGATGTTTTTTTTATGTTACTTTAAAACACAAAATTAAGATACACATTGAGGTCTAGATTACATGATTATCATGTTAGCATAGATATTATTATCCTTACAACTGAAATGTTTGTTTAAATAAGGAGAAAACGTGTTCGCTTGATGTGTTGATTGGAACTTGCTGTTTTATGCTACTAAAACATGCACAAAAGAATAAATACTGTGCCACGACTTTTGATCCAGCCCATGGAGCATACCAAAATCCCATATAAACCCAAATTATATGGCCCGCAACTTCGATAACATCCAAAACCTGTGACCAAACTTTGTGCCAATTATTCAGATGTGTAATCCATTACGATTAATTTTCGCTTTCAGACCAAGATTAAAATTACCGGGAAAAGTATTTTTCTACGATTATCACGGAAACCGAATTTTTTGATTACAATTGTGTAATCTACTGAAAATGTCAATTACAATTGAGTCGGATTACAATTGTGTAATCTACTGAAAATGTCAATTACAACCGAGTCGGATTACAATTAAATTACGATTACAAAACTTTTTCTTTTCTTTTCTTACCCTTCTGGCTTTGATATTATAATTTCTAAATTTTACAATTTAAAGAACAGAATTATCACAGTCCAGCTGTCTTGGCAGCTAAACTGCTCCATATGCTCCAGAAAACTGCCCCATGCTCAAAACTGCTCCATATGCATTTGTTGATTCATTAATTTTTGGGGAAATACAATTTATTTTACTATAAAAATGTATTTAAGTACTAGGTAACAAGATCAGTTTTACTGTTAGATGAACCTGGTCGATATCATAGGCCCACTTACGAAAAGTTTTTAATGCAAATCTACCTTTATTACTACATGGTAAACGAGGCATTTTCAAGATTTAACTGAAACCAATGTCATATGTTAGCGGAGGAGGGGGGAGGCAGCTTGGTGATTTGTTTGCCAGGAAGGACAGCTCTCCTCACTGAATCTGTCGTTTTCAGCTAGATATCCCCTTCACAGAGTTTCCTGCCACAATGAGGATCCTCGTCAGAATATTGGCACCCTTCGGAAATTGCTAGAGACCGCCAAGAGGAATTTTTGGAACCACGGATGTAACCATGCACAGAATCTACACAGTGGTCTTTTGTGGGTACAGCAGAATCGAACACGCAACCTCCTGGTTACAAGTCCAACCAACGCCCCTTAGAGAGGAAAGCCGCGGCGCTTACTTGTTACTAGAGATGGGGAAAGAATGAACATCCTGTTCTTTTGAACCTGTTCTCAAAAGAACGGGAACACCCTGTTCAGTAATCACAGCAAAAACATGTTCTCAGTTCATTAAAGTCCGACACTTCAAAATTTTATGGCAGGCAAGATCGTTGTAAAAATAAATTTTGGAAAGTGCCTTAAAAGTGAAATTTCTCATTAAAAGGCGTGATTAGTATTTTTTTGCTAAGAAAAATTTAAATTCTGGGGGACCAGACCCCTTCCCCCCCCCTCCTACCCCCTTCTCTTGTTCACACCTTGGCTACGTTATCTGATGGTGGGGACAGAAGTTCACAATTTTAGCTTTATCAAATTCTAAGTAATTGCAGAATCTTAGCTATTCTGAGAAATAATGATAACGATGATGATTATCTGGGGGGGGGGGAATAGAACTTTTAGCCCAACCTACCATAATTTTAGAGTGGACCCAGGCTAAGAATAAGAAACTTTCTTATATGTTCAATACAAAATTCACTCACAGGAAAACAATTCGTCAATTTTTATTATTCCAGCCAAACTACTCAATTTCAATCAAAGTAAAAAATTTAATAATAAAGAAAATGATAGTCTGAAACACAAATAAATCGAAAAAAAATATTTTATCAACATCAAACAATAATATAAGCATTACACTATCTCCATATAAAACGCTCCTTCCCTTCATACGCTCTCAGCCATCTCTTTTTGGCTGAAAAAGAACTAGTTCTTTGATCACGGCAGTGAGCTGGAACACCTAGTTCAGTGTTCTTTCGCGGAACGGAGAGCTAGGTGTTTATTCGAGGAATGGAGAGAGCTGGTGTTCTTTTCGGAACGGAGTAAACGAAGTGTTCTCGGTGAATGGTGTTCTTTTGCTTTAATTCCATTCTGATCTGAATACAGGGTCTAAGTTGTAGACTTGGAGTCAGAAGTAAGGCTGTACTTAGAAAAGGGGGAAGGGGGTCCTATGGGTTTGGACGTCTCTCCCTCGACGTTATTACATTATGTGTATATGGTGTATTTATACAGGGACGTAGCCAGAATTTTTTTTTTTTTTTTTGGGGGGGGGGGGGATGGTGAGGGGTATGAATTGCAGTGATGTATAAATGAACGAAATGTTTTTGCAATAGTTAAAAAAAAAATTAAAATCTTGCTACATAAGTTGAAAATTGGGTGTGGGGGATATATCCTGAAATTTTTGTCTGGGTATGGCCCAGGTCTGAAGCCGTTTAAGCTGGATTTTTGGAGCCATGTAATTTTATATGCCAACGTCGTATTCATTTTCTTAAATCGGAGTCGGAGCAATACTGAGCCTGATACTTACAGCTTTTTAAACGGAATGTCTTTAATTTTTAAGCTGGAGCATGTACTTTTAAAGTTGAAACTGTACATTTTTTTAAGCTTTAAGAGCGTATCGACTATTTTGTGGGCTCCCCCATTGGAAATGGGCAGGTTCACGCCGTGTATTTTTAATATTTTGAATTAGAGCTAAAAATGTTTGTTGTTGGTACAAAAGCCATATCTTTTAAGCTGGAGCCCGATACATATATTTTTATTTGTAGTTGTAGTCAAAGAAGGATTTTTTTTTTTTTTTAAACCCGAGCCAGATCCATAACCTCTTGGAGGTAGACCTGGAACAATATATATTTTTTAAGAGGCGGAGCGAACGGTGAAAAACGCTGAATTTTTCAGCAAACAACTTCATCATTATTATTTTGTTAACATTTTAAATTAGGGGGGGGGGCAGACTTTCTGATTCACCCCCTTGGGTATGGTCTTGCATGAGTGCTTAGATAGGGGACAAGGGGTCAGGGCCGTATCCAGACAAAAATTTCGGAGGGGGACCAGACCCCCTGGGTATGGCCTTGAAGGGGGTGCTCCCTCTCCAGCTTTCGTTATAGTGAACACTCTTATAGTATTTTGAGTTTTTTTATCATTATTATTTTTGTATTAAAATGTTTGAAAGTCCGGAAAAAAACTTCTACACCCCCCTCCCATTCCTCCAAGAGTTACGACTATAGGGTCAAAGTTTGCGTTACTTAGGTGCATTGTGATAATGTGGATATTATGTGCCCGAGGTAACATACTTCCTGACGACCCCCTGGCACATTATCCAGGGTCAAAGTCTTGCGTTACTTTCGCTTTATCATGAAATTTATGGTGTGGACTGGGAATAAGGCTAGGAAAGGAGGGGGTGGAGGATTTCATTGCAGATTTTCAGCTTCAGCGGTCGCTCCTCTTGTGCGTCGGCTCTTACTGCAGTAGTGCGGAAGAAGAAAAAACTAAAACAAAAGGGTATGCAGTCACGTGGCATATTGTATCAGACCGTTCAAGGATTAGTTGAAACAGATCATTCCTTTGCTCTGTTACTGGTACAACTCTTATTTATGCTTATGTTTGGTACAACTCTTATTTATATAGTTTTTCCTCATGGATAGAAAAAAAATCTTTTGTTTGGACGGATTTTAAAAGCTTGATTTTAAAAGACTCTGCTTCCAAAGCTTTGTGCAATATAGTCTAATCAAAATAAACAGTTATGAATATTATGTCATTTTAGGAGCTGTCAGACTCAAATATTGTTTACTCATGTAAGCAATATTGTATCACTCAGGTAAGTAATCGAAAATTAGGCCTGGCCTAATAATTCTCTCTAGAATTGAAGTTTTTCCATTTCTTTTTACATACATGCTATGAGTAAGGATAACAAAAGTTAATAAAAAGCACAGAAAAAATTTTGATTTTAGAAATATGTGCATATTTAACACTATATTATAGAACGTTAATATAATTAAAATATTTTTACCAAAAATTACTTTTAATATACTTGATTAAAGAAAGCCAGTATGTTGGTTACAAAGTTTTTTTAAGCATTTTGCAATTGTATTAAAGCATAATACATGTTAAAAAGGACGTATATTTTCATTTTTAAATTGAATAAAATAGTCATAATAAAGCTACGATAAATCAAAGAACCTATTCTCAAAAGAACGGGAACAGTGAACAACTGTTCTTTGAAAATAACGCTTTTCCCCATCTTTACTTGTGACGTCACACCGAATAAGTAAAGCAAATCATTTCCATTGGGTTTCTCTTCTCTCTCGCGGCGCAGGAAAGAGGTGAAGCCCAATGGGGAAACGCTTTGCTTTACCTACTCGGTGTGACATCACAAGTAAGCGCCGCGGCTTTCCTCTCTAAGGGGCGTTGGTCCAACCCCTTAACCACTATGTTACCACGGCCCACGAAATAGGATGTTTTGAGTGTTGAGGTTGATCAACATAGGAAATGTTCGAAAAATTCCAGAACTTGGTAATCAAACCCAAGACTGCTGTTTGATAGGCTTGGTGTTTTAGCACATCCTTGAACTGAAACCAGATTTAACCTGATCAAGCAACATCCTGCAATGATGCAGCAGCTGAGATTTAATTGCTTCCTTGCCTAGATCTTGCTTTGCTCGTTTCGAGAGAGGTATTGGTAGACATGAAAAGTAGTAGCACTGCTTAGAAAGATAAACCTATGCCGTTACATTTTTTCAACGATGTTAGCGAATAATATTAAAGCAAGTTTAAGATTTTTTCGGTGTTTTTTTTAAATAAAGCACCATAAACAGGGCCCTGGACACATACCCTGTTTACTTTACAATAATCTTTAGCTTCACTATATCAGGCTACACGTATGTAAAATGCATAGTTATTGCTTCACAGAAGACTTCATACAGAATTTAACGACATTTTTAAAAAATTGTTTTTACTTTCATAACACATAGGGCTGTTAAATATCAAAAGCTGGTCCTGCTGAAAAAATAAACTTTTTAATTTCTAGATAACACATGTTCTTTCGAAAATTCAAAATCAAAACTTCAGTAATGACTACTAAAGTGCATTCATTGACGATTGAACCAATTAAAGAATAGCAGAAAGAAGATATCCTAACCTAAACATACATCTTCAAAGTGTGGTGGAGGATATATAGAATGTGTGTTGGTACTGGTAGGATGTTATAAACAAAAACTATTCAAAACTGAACTGGACAGTGATATTGGCTGTGCGGATTATAAAACATAGTGCTACTTACAATAAAAATGATATGAATTCCCTGTAAAATCATTTTATAAATAGTTAACAATTTCCATTTAGATGTTGATTTTCCAAGCAATTAGTTATTTTGCTTACAGAAGAACTGACACATACTGTTCTGTATGTATATACACACACATCATATAAACCAGGTGAACCAAAAGTCAGGCCAAACTTAAAAAATGAATAATTTGAAAACGAATCAAGATACAAAGCTACAGATGGAAAAGAAACCAGGTTTTGTGTGGCAACGAATTAAAATAGTTCTCTTGGTGTCCAACAGATGGCACTGTCGGATTTCTGATATAGGATTATGCAAAGCGATATAAAAGGGAGCAACTGGAGCAGGTAATGGTAGTCGAAGCTTATACGCATGGAAATGCTGTCCATAGTTGAGAAAGCCCTCTTAGTCAAACGTCATTACAGTGCGGCACCCATAATCCAACATCGGTGGGAATGACACTGCTGGATTACAGATTTTTCCGGATTATAGATGTGTTGAAAATTCCCATTAAAACCATTGTCGATCACGTGCTATTGACCAATGTATTATTTATCAATGAAAAGTAGTCTTGTATATATACGCTCGCTATATAAAATGCCAAAAAAGTACTAAACTACACTGGAACAAATGTAATTTACTGTTTATTGATAAAATGTAATTCAAACGGAAACTATAAAGCAGAAAAGATTGTTGATTTTGGACCATTTTCATAAAATATAATACAAATACAGTGCAGCATCCATAATCCGGCACTAGTCGCGTTTTTTTTTTTTTTTTTCCCCGAAGGGATCCGGAATCTCAAAATCCAGAACTTTTAACGCTGATTTTAATTTATGTATGACTATCTTAATTTTTTTTTTTTCTTCTTCAATAGATAGTTTTTCACCGAATATTTTTCTTTTTGTTTCGTATTTCGGCACTAACATGTCTTTGCCGATCACCATTACTGCCGCAAATATTTGAATCAATGCATTTTCTAATACCGAGATAAAAACAAAAGTAAATACGGCTTGGTTTGCTTATTATATTTAAATCAATTGCAGTCAAGTCAAAGGTGCAATGTAGCTGAATGAAGAATTCAAAGATAATGAGAGTGCTTTCATAGAACATTAATATGTATGAGTTTTTAAAACGAGACAGCATGTTTACGCATCATCGTAAACACGTGGCTAACCCCCGATGGGGCTACTTCGGCACCATTCAATGCGCATGCTCGTAGACTTCATATGGGGTTCAAAATTCAATCCGGTCAGGAAATTAATGGTGTCGCCATCTAGTGATTACTTTTGGAAACTTTGTATTTCTCATAAAAATTTTGCAATATTTAGGATTAGCTTTGCACTTGTGGGCATGGCCATGGCTGACTGGGATCTTCCCTTCCCCGGCTTTCCAAACGGGTCTAAAAGCCCGTATAAGCGGTAGTTCGCATTCCTTCCGCCGTGGTGTAGTTATATGTCCTGAACAGAGCGATTTAAAGGGCCAGTCCATATGATTAAAAGGGCATTAAAACTGTCAAAAATGCTTGATTAAAAATTTTTTGTTTGTTTGTTTTGTTTAAACAGAATGTATCTTTATCTATAAATATTTTGAAACGTTTCTTCATCCATGCACATATTGAAAAAAAATTTAAGAAATTGTTAGTTGGTTAATACTTTTAGGAGCTTCTTCGACATGTAATAAATTAATAATAAATAAATATATTAATTTATATTTTATTTAAATCTTCAGAAGACTGTAATACTTTTTAAAGACTTGTTTTTCGGAACTCCTACATATTTTAATATATTAATACAGCATTCTCCCTATACGTAAAAAACACTCAAAATACTGGGGTTAAACGATAAAATAAATAAAAACTTTGTGAAAAAAACACACATTAAATGTAACTTATAATAGTTACGATCGTTTCGACCAAAAAATTCTTTCGGTCTGCATCAGAAAAAGTCCGAGACGCAGGGGCGTCGCCAGACATCCTTATTTCACACTTTTTCACTACAGGGGTTACAATTACGGAAAGCTTTTTGCGTGAAGAGCATAAAAATTCTCTTAAATTCCTAGAACGGGTGGACTTTCAAAGTTTTAAGTGGACTACGATTTATTCTATATTATTTTACATATCTGTGCTAAATTTCAGGCCGATAGGTTCATTTTTATGGATTTGTATACGAACGACATTTTATTCGGCAAAATCGCCACACATGGCAACCACGATCCTTATTTCACACTTTTTTCACTACAGGGGTTAAAATTACGGAAAGACTTTTGCGTGAAGAGCATAAAAAATCTCTTAAATTCCGGGAACGGGTGGACTTTCAAAGTTTTAAAGTGGACTGTGATTTATTCTATATTATTTTACATATCTGTGCTAAATTTCAGGCCGATAGGTCCATTTTTGTGGATTTGTATACGAATCAAATCCACAAACAAACAAACAGAATTTCATTTTTATTTATAAGACTAGCTGAAGTACCCGTTCTTCGCACGCGAATGAATGGACTTTTTGATATTACGATTTGTGGTGATTACTATTCATTGTAATAAACAGATATAGCAAAGTGGATATCGCGTTATATTGTGTCCAATAATCATGCATACCGAATTGCAAGGCAATCGTTTGTACGGTGCAAAAGGCCATGCGGCGTAGCGCAATCTAGTGGCGAGTTTTAGCAAAACGGATACGTCGAAAATATTTTTCGCATTCAGATATCGATGTATACGAATTTTCATGACTATCGGCTGGACAGTCCTGAAGTTCATGTGTTGACGCGACATCTAGTGGCAAGTTATAGGAAAATGGATAACGCCAAACTCTTCCCCGTGTTCAAATATCTATGTATACCTATTTTCATAGCGATTATTTGCACAGTCAAGAAGTGATACACTGCAGGGCCATCTAGTGGTTCAATAAAGTAATGATTTGCTACAGCGCCGTCAAGTGGCGAGTTATAGCAAAATGGATAACGCCAAAATATTCTCATTGTTCAAATAGCTATGTATACTGATTTTCATAGCGACCGTGTTCAACTATCTATGCATACCAATTTTCATAACGATCATTTGCACAGTCTAGAAGTGATACACTGCAGGGCCATCTAGTAGTTAATTAAAGTAATGATTTGCTACAGCGCCATCAAGTGGCGAGTTATAGCAAAATGGATAACGCCAAAATATTCTCATTGTTCAAATAGCTATGTATACTGATTTTCATAGCGACCGTTTGAATGGTCAAGAATTTGGCCTGCTGCAGCGTCATCTAGTGGCGAGTTAAAATAATAATGCATTGCAGTGTCATCTAGTGGTGAGTAACATCAAAAGGAACGCAGTTAGAATATATTCTTCGTGCTCAAATGTGTAAGTATAAAAAATTTTATGCCGATCGGTCGAACGGTATAGAAGTTGATGCTTTGCAGCGCCATTTAGCGGCAAGTTACAGCAAAATGGATAGTGAAAAATATTCTCCGTGTTCTAATATTCGCGTGTACCAAATTTCATCGAAATCGGTTGGACGATATTCGGATAGCAAACGGCTAAACGGAATAGAATTCAACGTTGTGCTGCGGCACCAAGTGGCAAGTTAAGGAAAACGGATAGCATAAAAACCTTCTCCATCATAAAAGACTTAGGTGAACCAAATTTCATCGTGCAACGGTGCTCAACGGTTCTGGAGTTTTTCAACCTCATAAACACATACCAACATTCATTTTTATCTATAACCAGTGTTATTATATATACCAGTCTCAAATAAAATCCAGTTTCAAATCTAAGCCTCGCCAAAGTGCCAACATACGCCATTTTGCAAGAGTTTTTTCAGGGAATCATTCGAAGCATTGACTTAGCAGCAATCAATATGGGAAATGGTTCGACCGCCAAAGAGTAGCCAAAGAGAGTTATTTGAAAATTGGAATCCCTTAATACAGCCGATTTTTTTTTTTAAATTATCAACTATAATGTGTTTTATTCATCGTTACTCCGATGTACTAAGATGTACTAATGAGAAGATTTCTATTTTCTGAAATTTGGCGGAATTCCCCCAACTTAAATCAATGTACTCAATTGGCGAGAATTCTGAAGTTAGATCGCTTGAAATCCCTTAATAACTGCATTATTTCTTCACGGATCATTAAAATTTAACGCTGTATTCTAATAAAACCTTTCCACTTGTTTCCAAAAATCTATTTCCTTAAGCTCTCAATAAATTGCGCAAAGCCGAAAACTGTGCAAACCGCTAGAACTCACTTACTCAAAATCCATATTTCAGCCATTTTATTTTTTCGCCAAACTAAAAGAATTTACACATTAGCCTCGGAAATCTTCAATTCTTATTGTTTTGCGTGTAAAGCATTACATTCCTGCTCTGATTTCCCATGCACACGATATTATAATTTAAAAAAAAAAAACCTGACGAATATAAACTAACAAAAAAAATCATTATTATTCTTTTATTTTTACTTTGAGAATTTAAAACATTTTATTCGGTAAAATCGCCACACATGGCAACCACGATCCTTATTTCACACTTTTTTCACTACAGGGGTTACAATTACGGAAAGCTTTTTGCGTGAAGAGCATAAAAATTCTCTTAAATTCCTAGAACGGGTGGACTTTCAAAGTTTTAAAGTGGACTACGATTTATTCTATATTATTTTACATATCTGTGCTAAATTTCAGGCCGATAGGTTCATTTTTATGGATTTGTATACGAACGACATTTTATTCGGCAAAATCGCCACACATGGCAACCACGATCCTTATTTCACACTTTTTTCACTACAGGGGTTAAAATTACGGAAAGACTTTTGCGTGAAGAGCATAAAAAATCTCTTAAATTCCGGGAACGGGTGGACTTTCAAAGTTTTAAAGTGGACTGTGATTTATTCTATATTATTTTACATATCTGTGCTAAATTTCAGGCCGATAGGTCCATTTTTGTGGATTTGTATACGAATCAAATCCACAAACAAACAAACAGAATTTCATTTTTAT
Source organism: Cheiracanthium punctorium (assembly GCA_038373885.1). NCBI lineage: Eukaryota > Metazoa > Arthropoda > Arachnida > Araneae > Cheiracanthiidae > Cheiracanthium > Cheiracanthium punctorium. Next base: position 305,746 of record JAWZYV010001044.1, on the reverse strand, counting down.
TTATAAGACTAGCTGAAGTACCCGTTCTTCGCACGCGAATGAATGGACTTTTTGATATTACGATTTGTGGTGATTACTATTCATTGTAATAAACAGATATAGCAAAGTGGATATCGCGTTATATTGTGTCCAATAATCATGCATACCGAATTGCAAGGCAATCGTTTGTACGGTGCAAAAGGCCATGCGGCGTAGCGCAATCTAGTGGCGAGTTTTAGCAAAACGGATACGTCGAAAATATTTTTCGCATTCAGATATCGATGTATACGAATTTTCATGACTATCGGCTGGACAGTCCTGAAGTTCATGTGTTGACGCGACATCTAGTGGCAAGTTATAGGAAAATGGATAACGCCAAACTCTTCCCCGTGTTCAAATATCTATGTATACCTATTTTCATAGCGATTATTTGCACAGTCAAGAAGTGATACACTGCAGGGCCATCTAGTGGTTCAATAAAGTAATGATTTGCTACAGCGCCGTCAAGTGGCGAGTTATAGCAAAATGGATAACGCCAAAATATTCTCATTGTTCAAATAGCTATGTATACTGATTTTCATAGCGACCGTGTTCAACTATCTATGCATACCAATTTTCATAACGATCATTTGCACAGTCTAGAAGTGATACACTGCAGGGCCATCTAGTAGTTAATTAAAGTAATGATTTGCTACAGCGCCATCAAGTGGCGAGTTATAGCAAAATGGATAACGCCAAAATATTCTCATTGTTCAAATAGCTATGTATACTGATTTTCATAGCGACCGTTTGAATGGTCAAGAATTTGGCCTGCTGCAGCGTCATCTAGTGGCGAGTTAAAATAATAATGCATTGCAGTGTCATCTAGTGGTGAGTAACATCAAAAGGAACGCAGTTAGAATATATTCTTCGTGCTCAAATGTGTAAGTATAAAAAATTTTATGCCGATCGGTCGAACGGTATAGAAGTTGATGCTTTGCAGCGCCATTTAGCGGCAAGTTACAGCAAAATGGATAGTGAAAAATATTCTCCGTGTTCTAATATTCGCGTGTACCAAATTTCATCGAAATCGGTTGGACGATATTCGGATAGCAAACGGCTAAACGGAATAGAATTCAACGTTGTGCTGCGGCACCAAGTGGCAAGTTAAGGAAAACGGATAGCATAAAAACCTTCTCCATCATAAAAGACTTAGGTGAACCAAATTTCATCGTGCAACGGTGCTCAACGGTTCTGGAGTTTTTCAACCTCATAAACACATACCAACATTCATTTTTATCTATAACCAGTGTTATTATATATACCAGTCTCAAATAAAATCCAGTTTCAAATCTAAGCCTCGCCAAAGTGCCAACATACGCCATTTTGCAAGAGTTTTTTCAGGGAATCATTCGAAGCATTGACTTAGCAGCAATCAATATGGGAAATGGTTCGACCGCCAAAGAGTAGCCAAAGAGAGTTATTTGAAAATTGGAATCCCTTAATACAGCCGATTTTTTTTTTAAATTATCAACTATAATGTGTTTTATTCATCGTTACTCCGATGTACTAAATGAGAAGATTTCTATTTTCTGAAATTTGGCGGAATTCCCCCAACTTAAATCAATGTACTCAATTGGCGAGAATTCTGAAGTTAGATCGCTTGAAATCCCTTAATAACTGCATTATTTCTTCACGGATCATTAAAATTTAACGCTGTATTCTAATAAAACCTTTCCACTTGTTTCCAAAAATCTATTTCCTTAAGCTCTCAATAAATTGCGCAAAGCCGAAAACTGTGCAAACCGCTAGAACTCACTTACTCAAAATCCATATTTCAGCCATTTTATTTTTTCGCCAAACTAAAAGAATTTACACATTAGCCTCGGAAATCTTCAATTCTTATTGTTTTGCGTGTAAAGCATTACATTCCTGCTCTGATTTCCCATGCACACGATATTATAATTTAAAAAAAAATAACCTGACGAATATAAACTAACAAAAAAAATCATTATTATTCTTTTATTTTTACTTTGAGAATTTAAAACATTTTATTCGGTAAAATCGCCACACATGGCAACCACGATCCTTATTTCACACTTTTTTCACTACAGGGGTTACAATTACGGAAAGCTTTTTGCGTGAAGAGCATAAAAATTCTCTTAAATTCCGGGAACGGGTGGACTTTCAAAGTTTTAAAGTGGACTACGATTTATTCTATATTATTTTACATATCTGTGCTAAATTTCAGGCCGATAGGTTCATTTTTGTGGATTTGTATACGAACGACATTTTATTCGGCAAAATCGCCACACATGGCAACCACGATCCTTATTTCACACTTTTTTCACTACAGGGGTTAAAATTACGGAAAGACTTTTGCGTGAAGAGCATAAAAAATCTCTTAAATTCCGGGAACGGGTGGACTTTCAAAGTTTTAAAGTGGACTGTGATTTATTCTATATTATTTTACATATCTGTGCTAAATTTCAGGCCGATAGGTCCATTTTTGTGGATTTGTATACGAATCAAATCCACAAACAAACAAACAGAATTTCATTTTTATTTATAAGACTAGCTGAAGTACCCGTTCTTCGCACGCGAATGAATGGACTTTTTGATATTACGATTTGTGGTGATTACTATTCATTGTAATAAACAGATATAGCAAAGTGGATATCGCGTTATATTGTGTCCAATAATCATGCATACCGAATTGCAAGGCAATCGTTTGTACGGTGCAAAAGGCCATGCGGCGTAGCGCAATCTAGTGGCGAGTTTTAGCAAAACGGATACGTCGAAAATATTTTTCGCATTCAGATATCGATGTATACGAATTTTCATGACTATCGGCTGGACAGTCCTGAAGTTCATGTGTTGACGCGACATCTAGTGGCAAGTTATAGGAAAATGGATAACGCCAAACTCTTCCCCGTGTTCAAATATCTATGTATACCTATTTTCATAGCGATTATTTGCACAGTCAAGAAGTGATACACTGCAGGGCCATCTAGTGGTTCAATAAAGTAATGATTTGCTACAGCGCCGTCAAGTGGCGAGTTATAGCAAAATGGATAACGCCAAAATATTCTCATTGTTCAAATAGCTATGTATACTGATTTTCATAGCGACCGTGTTCAACTATCTATGCATACCAATTTTCATAACGATCATTTGCACAGTCTAGAAGTGATACACTGCAGGGCCATCTAGTAGTTAATTAAAGTAATGATTTGCTACAGCGCCATCAAGTGGCGAGTTATAGCAAAATGGATAACGCCAAAATATTCTCATTGTTCAAATAGCTATGTATACTGATTTTCATAGCGACCGTTTGAATGGTCAAGAATTTGGCCTGCTGCAGCGTCATCTAGTGGCGAGTTAAAATAATAATGCATTGCAGTGTCATCTAGTGGTGAGTAACATCAAAAGGAACGCAGTTAGAATATATTCTTCGTGCTCAAATGTGTAAGTATAAAAAATTTTATGCCGATCGGTCGAACGGTATAGAAGTTGATGCTTTGCAGCGCCATTTAGCGGCAAGTTACAGCAAAATGGATAGTGAAAAATATTCTCCGTGTTCTAATATTCGCGTGTACCAAATTTCATCGAAATCGGTTGGACGATATTCGGATAGCAAACGGCTAAACGGAATAGAATTCAACGTTGTGCTGCGGCACCAAGTGGCAAGTTAAGGAAAACGGATAGCATAAAAACCTTCTCCATCATAAAAGACTTAGGTGAACCAAATTTCATCGTGCAACGGTGCTCAACGGTTCTGGAGTTTTTCAACCTCATAAACACATACCAACATTCATTTTTATCTATAACCAGTGTTATTATATATACCAGTCTCAAATAAAATCCAGTTTCAAATCTAAGCCTCGCCAAAGTGCCAACATACGCCATTTTGCAAGAGTTTTTTCAGGGAATCATTCGAAGCATTGACTTAGCAGCAATCAATATGGGAAATGGTTCGACCGCCAAAGAGTAGCCAAAGAGAGTTATTTGAAAATTGGAATCCCTTAATACAGCCGATTTTTTTTTTAAATTATCAACTATAATGTGTTTTATTCATCGTTACTCCGATGTACTAAATGAGAAGATTTCTATTTTCTGAAATTTGGCGGAATTCCCCCAACTTAAATCAATGTACTCAATTGGCGAGAATTCTGAAGTTAGATCGCTTGAAATCCCTTAATAACTGCATTATTTCTTCACGGATCATTAAAATTTAACGCTGTATTCTAATAAAACCTTTCCACTTGTTTCCAAAAATCTATTTCCTTAAGCTCTCAATAAATTGCGCAAAGCCGAAAACTGTGCAAACCGCTAGAACTCACTTACTCAAAATCCATATTTCAGCCATTTTATTTTTTCGCCAAACTAAAAGAATTTACACATTAGCCTCGGAAATCTTCAATTCTTATTGTTTTGCGTGTAAAGCATTACATTCCTGCTCTGATTTCCCATGCACACGATATTATAATTTTAAAAAAAATAACCTGACGAATATAAACTAACAAAAAAAATCATTATTATTCTTTTATTTTTACTTTGAGAATTTAAAACATTTTATTCGGTAAAATCGCCACACATGGCAACCACGATCCTTATTTCACACTTTTTTCACTACAGGGGTTACAATTACGGAAAGCTTTTTGCGTGAAGAGCATAAAAATTCTCTTAAATTCCTAGAACGGGTGGACTTTCAAAGTTTTAAAGTGGACTACGATTTATTCTATATTATTTTACATATCTGTGCTAAATTTCAGGCCGATAGGTTCATTTTTATGGATTTGTATACGAACGACATTTTATTCGGCAAAATCGCCACACATGGCAACCACGATCCTTATTTCACACTTTTTTCACTACAGGGGTTAAAATTACGGAAAGACTTTTGCGTGAAGAGCATAAAAAATCTCTTAAATTCCGGGAACGGGTGGACTTTCAAAGTTTTAAAGTGGACTGTGATTTATTCTATATTATTTTACATATCTGTGCTAAATTTCAGGCCGATAGGTCCATTTTTGTGGATTTGTATACGAATCAAATCCACAAACAAACAAACAGAATTTCATTTTTATTTATAAGACTAGCTGAAGTACCCGTTCTTCGCACGCGAATGAATGGACTTTTTGATATTACGATTTGTGGTGATTACTATTCATTGTAATAAACAGATATAGCAAAGTGGATATCGCGTTATATTGTGTCCAATAATCATGCATACCGAATTGCAAGGCAATCGTTTGTACGGTGTAGAAGGCCATGCGGCGTAGCGCAATCTAGTGGCGAGTTTTAGCAAAACGGATACGTCGAAAATATTTTTCGCATTCAGATATCGATGTATACGAATTTTCATGACTATCGGCTGGACAGTCCTGAAGTTCATGTGTTGACGCGACATCTAGTGGCAAGTTATAGGAAAATGGATAACGCCAAACTCTTCCCCGTGTTCAAATATCTATGTATACCTATTTTCATAGCGATTATTTGCACAGTCAAGAAGTGATACACTGCAGGGCCATCTAGTGGTTCAATAAAGTAATGATTTGCTACAGCGCCGTCAAGTGGCGAGTTATAGCAAAATGGATAACGCCAAAATATTCTCATTGTTCAAATAGCTATGTATACTGATTTTCATAGCGACCGTGTTCAACTATCTATGCATACCAATTTTCATAACGATCATTTGCACAGTCAAGAAGTGATACACTGCAGGGCCATCTAGTAGTTAATTAAAGTAATGATTTGCTACAGCGCCATCAAGTGGCGAGTTATAGCAAAATGGATAACGCCAAAATATTCTCATTGTTCAAATAGCTATGTATACTGATTTTCATAGCGACCGTTTGAATGGTCAAGAATTTGGCCTGCTGCAGCGTCATCTAGTGGCGAGTTAAAATAATAATGCATTGCAGTGTCATCTAGTGGTGAGTAACATCAAAAGGAACGCAGTTAGAATATATTCTTCGTGCTCAAATGTGTAAGTATAAAAAATTTTATGCCGATCGGTCGAACGGTATAGAAGTTGATGCTTTGCAGCGCCATTTAGCGGCAAGTTACAGCAAAATGGATAGTGAAAAATATTCTCCGTGTTCTAATATTCGCGTGTACCAAATTTCATCGAAATCGGTTGGACGATATTCGCATAGCAAACGGCTAAACGGAATAGAATTCAACGTTGTGCTGCGGCACCAAGTGGCAAGTTAAGGAAAACGGATAGCATAAAAACCTTCTCCATCATAAAAGACTTAGGTGAACCAAATTTCATCGTGCAACGGTGCTCAACGGTTCTGGAGTTTTTCAACCTCATAAACACATACCAACATTCATTTTTATCTATAACCAGTGTTATTATATATACCAGTCTCAAATAAAATCCAGTTTCAAATCTAAGCCTCGCCAAAGTGCCAACATACGCCATTTTGCAAGAGTTTTTTCAGGGAATCATTCGAAGCATTGACTTAGCAGCAATCAATATGGGAAATGGTTCGACCGCCAAAGAGTAGCCAAAGAGAGTTATTTGAAAATTGGAATCCCTTAATACAGCCGATTTTTTTTTAAATTATCAACTATAATGTGTTTTATTCATCGTTACTCCGATGTACTAAATGAGAAGATTTCTATTTTCTGAAATTTGGCGGAATTCCCCCAACTTAAATCAATGTACTCAATTGGCGAGAATTCTGAAGTTAGATCGCTTGAAATCCCTTAATAACTGCATTATTTCTTCACGGATCATTAAAATTTAACGCTGTATTCTAATAAAACCTTTGCACTTGTTTCCAAAAATCTATTTCCTTAAGCTCTCAATAAATTGCGCAAAGCCGAAAACTGTGCAAACCGCTAGAACTCACTTACTCAAAATCCATATTTCAGCCATTTTATTTTTTCGCCAAACTAAAAGAATTTACACATTAGCCTCGGAAATCTTCAATTCTTATTGTTTTGCGTGTAAAGCATTACATTCCTGCTCTGATTTCCCATGCACACGATATTATAATTTAAAAAAAAATAACCTGACGAATATAAACTAACAAAAAAAATCATTATTATTCTTTTATTTTTACTTTGAGAATTTAAAACATTTTATTCGGCAAAATCGCCACACATGGCAACCACGATCCTTATTTCACACTTTTTTCACTACAGGGGTTACAATTACGGAAAGCTTTTTGCGTGAAGAGCATAAAAAATCTCTTAAATTCCGGGAACGGGTGGACTTTCAAAGTTTTAAAGTGGACTACGATTTATTCTATATTATTTTACATATCTGTGCTAAATTTCAGGCCGATAGGTTCATTTTTGTGGATTTGTATACGAACGACATTTTATTCGGCAAAATCGCCACACATGGCAACCACGATCCTTATTTCACACTTTTTTCACTACAGGGGTTAAAATTACGGAAAGACTTTTGCGTGAAGAGCATAAAAAATCTCTTGAATTCCGGGAACGGGTGGACTTTCAAAGTTTTAAAGTGGACTGTGATTTATTCTATATTATTTTACATATCTGTGCTAAATTTCAGGCCGATAGGTCCATTTTTGTGGATTTGTATACGAATCAAATCCACAAACAAACAAACAGAATTTCATTTTTATTTATAAGACTAGCTGAAGTACCCGTTCTTCGCACGCGAATGAATGGACTTTTTGATATTACGATTTGTGGTGATTACTATTCATTGTAATAAACAGATATAGCAAAGTGGATATCGCGTTATATTGTGTCCAATAATCATGCATACCGAATTGCAAGGCAATCGTTTGTACGGTGCAAAAGGCCATGCGGCGTAGCGCAATCTAGTGGCGAGTTTTAGCAAAACGGATACGTCGAAAATATTTTTCGCATTCAGATATCGATGTATACGAATTTTCATGACTATCGGCTGGACAGTCCTGAAGTTCATGTGTTGACGCGACATCTAGTGGCAAGTTATAGGAAAATGGATAGCGCCAAACTCTTCCCCGTGTTCAAATATCTATGTATACCTATTTTCATAGCGATTATTTGCACAGTCAAGAAGTGATACACTGCAGGGCCATCTAGTGGTTCAATAAAGTAATGATTTGCTACAGCGCCGTCAAGTGGCGAGTTATAGCAAAATGGATAACGCCAAAATATTCTCATTGTTCAAATAGCTATGTATACTGATTTTCATAGCGACCGTGTTCAACTATCTATGCATACCAATTTTCATAACGATCATTTGCACAGTCAAGAAGTGATACACTGCAGGGCCATCTAGTAGTTAATTAAAGTAATGATTTGCTACAGCGCCATCAAGTGGCGAGTTATAGCAAAATGGATAACGCCAAAATATTCTCATTGTTCAAATAGCTATGTATACTGATTTTCATAGCGACCGTTTGAATGGTCAAGAATTTGGCCTGCTGCAGCGTCATCTAGTGGCGAGTTAAAATAATAATGCATTGCAGTGTCATCTAGTGGTGAGTAACATCAAAAGGAACGCAGTTAGAATATATTCTTCGTGCTCAAATGTGTAAGTATAAAAAATTTTATGCCGATCGGTCGAACGGTATAGAAGTTGATGCTTTGCAGCGCCATTTAGCGGCAAGTTACAGCAAAATGGATAGTGAAAAATATTCTCCGTGTTCTAATATTCGCGTGTACCAAATTTCATCGAAATCGGTTGGACGATATTCGCATAGCAAACGGCTAAACGGAATAGAATTCAACGTTGTGCTGCGGCACCAAGTGGCAAGTTAAGGAAAACGGATAGCATAAAAACCTTCTCCATCATAAAAGACTTAGGTGAACCAAATTTCATCGTGCAACGGTGCTCAACGGTTCTGGAGTTTTTCAACCTCATAAACACATACCAACATTCATTTTTATCTATAACCAGTGTTATTATATATACCAGTCTCAAATAAAATCCAGTTTCAAATCTAAGCCTCGCCAAAGTGCCAACATACGCCATTTTGCAAGAGTTTTTTCAGGGAATCATTCGAAGCATTGACTTAGCAGCAATCAATATGGGAAATGGTTCGACCGCCAAAGAGTAGCCAAAGAGAGTTATTTGAAAATTGGAATCCCTTAATACAGCCGATTTTTTTTTTAAATTATCAACTATAATGTGTTTTATTCATCGTTACTCCGATGTACTAAATGAGAAGATTTCAATTTTCTGAAATTTGGCGGAATTCCCCCAACTTAAATCAATGTACTCAATTGGCGAGAATTCTGAAGTTAGATCGCTTGAAATCCCTTAATAACTGCATTATTTCTTCACGGATCATTAAAATTTAACGCTGTATTCTAATAAAACCTTTGCACTTGTTTCCAAAAATCTATTTCCTTAAGCTCTCAATAAATTGCGCAAAGCCGAAAACTGTGCAAACCGCTAGAACTCACTTACTCAAAATCCATATTTCAGCCATTTTATTTTTTCGCCAAACTAAAAGAATTTACACATTAGCCTCGGAAATCTTCAATTCTTATTGTTTTGCGTGTAAAGCATTACATTCCTGCTCTGATTTCCCATGCACACGATATTATAATTTAAAAAAAAATAACCTGACGAATATAAACTAACAAAAAAAAATCATTATTATTCTTTTATTTTTACTTTGAGAATTTAAAACATTTTATTCGGCAAAATCGCCACACATGGCAACCACGATCCTTATTTCACACTTTTTTCACTACAGGGGTTACAATTACGGAAAGCTTTTTGCGTGAAGAGCATAAAAAATCTCTTAAATTCCGGGAACGGGTGGACTTTCAAAGTTTTAAAGTGGACTACGATTTATTCTATATTATTTTACATATCTGTGCTAAATTTCAGGCCGATAGGTTCATTTTTGTGGATTTGTATACGAACGACATTTTATTCGGCAAAATCGCCACACATGGCAACCACGATCCTTATTTCACACTTTTTTCACTACAGGGGTTACAATTACGGAAAGATTTTTGCGTGAAGAGCATAAAAAATCTCTTAAATTCCGGGAACGGGTGGACTTTCAAAGTTTTAAAGTGGACTGTGATTTATTCTATATTATTTTACATATCTGTGCTAAATTTCAGGCCGATAGGTCCATTTTTGTGGATTTGTATACGAATCAAATCCACAAACAAACAAACAGAATTTCATTTTTATTTATAAGACTAGCTGAAGTACCCGTTCTTCGCACGCGAATGAATGGACTTTTTGATATTACGATTTGTGGTGATTACTATTCATTGTAATAAACAGATATAGCAAAGTGGATATCGCGTTATATTGTGTCCAATAATCATGCATACCGAATTGCAAGGCAATCGTTTGTACGGTGCAAAAGGCCATGCGGCGTAGCGCAATCTAGTGGCGAGTTTTAGCAAAACGGATACGTCGAAAATATTTTTCGCATTCAGATATCGATGTATACGAATTTTCATGACTATCGGCTGGACAGTCCTGAAGTTCATGTGTTGACGCGACATCTAGTGGCAAGTTATAGGAAAATGGATAACGCCAAACTCTTCCCCGTGTTCAAATATCTATGTATACCTATTTTCATAGCGATTATTTGCACAGTCAAGAAGTGATACACTGCAGGGCCATCTAGTGGTTCAATAAAGTAATGATTTGCTACAGCGCCGTCAAGTGGCGAGTTATAGCAAAATGGATAACGCCAAAATATTCTCATTGTTCAAATAGCTATGTATACTGATTTTCATAGCGACCGTGTTCAACTATCTATGCATACCAATTTTCATAACGATCATTTGCACAGTCTAGAAGTGATACACTGCAGGGCCATCTAGTAGTTAATTAAAGTAATGATTTGCTACAGCGCCATCAAGTGGCGAGTTATAGCAAAATGGATAACGCCAAAATATTCTCATTGTTCCAATAGCTATGTATACTGATTTTCATAGCGACCGTTTGAATGGTCAAGAATTTGGCCTGCTGCAGCGTCATCTAGTGGCGAGTTAAAATAATAATGCATTGCAGTGTCATCTAGTGGTGAGTAACATCAAAAGGAACGCAGTTAGAATATATTCTTCGTGCTCAAATGTGTAAGTATAAAAAATTTTATGCCGATCGGTCGAACGGTATAGAAGTTGATGCTTTGCAGCGCCATTTAGCGGCAAGTTACAGCAAAATGGATAGTGAAAAATATTCTCCGTGTTCTAATATTCGCGTGTACCAAATTTCATCGAAATCGGTTGGACGATATTCGGATAGCAAACGGCTAAACGGAATAGAATTCAACGTTGTGCTGCGGCACCAAGTGGCAAGTTAAGGAAAACGGATAGCATAAAAACCTTCTCCATCATAAAAGACTTAGGTGAACCAAATTTCATCGTGCAACGGTGCTCAACGGTTCTGGAGTTTTTCAACCTCATAAACACATACCAACATTCATTTTTATCTATAACCAGTGTTATTATATATACCAGTCTCAAATAAAATCCAGTTTCAAATCTAAGCCTCGCCAAAGTGCCAACATACGCCATTTTGCAAGAGTTTTTTCAGGAATCATTCGAAGCATTGACTTAGCAGCAATCAATATGGGAAATGGTTCGACCGCCAAAAGAGTAGCCAAAGAGTTATTTGAAAATTGGAATCCCTTAATACAGCCGAATTTTTTTTAAATTATCAACTATAATGTGTTTTATTCATCGTTACTCCGATGTACTAAATGAGAAGATTTCAATTTTCTGAAATTTGGCGGAATTCCCCAACTTAAATCAATGTACTCAATTGGCGAGAATTCTGAAGTTAGATCGCTTGAAATCCCTTAATAACTGCATTATTTCTTCACGGATCATTAAAATTTAACGCTGTATTCTAATAAAACCTTTACACTTGTTTCCAAAAATCTATTTCCTTAAGCTCTCAATAAATTGCGCCAAGCCGAAAACTGTGCAAACCGCTAGAACTCACTTACTCAAAATCCTATTTCAGCCATTTTATTTTTTCGCCAAACTAAAAAAATTTACACATTAGCCTCGGAAATCTTCAATTCTTATTGTTTTGCGTGTAAAGCATTACATTCCTGCTCTGATTTCCCATGCACACGATATTATAATTTAAAAAAAAATAACCTGACGAATATAAACTAACAAAAAAAAATCATTATTATTCTTTTATTTTTACTTTGAGAATTTAAAACATTTTATTCGGCAAAATCGCCACACATGGCAACCACGATCCTTATTTCACCACTTTTTTCACTACAGGGGTTACAATTACGGAAACTTTTGCGTGAAGAGCCATAAAAATTCTCTTAAATTCCGGAACGGGTGGACTTTCAAAGTTTTAAAGTGGACTACGATTTATTCTATAATTATTTTACATATCTGTGCTAAATTTCAGGCCGATAGGTCCATTTTTGTGGATTTGTATACGAACGACATTTTATTCGCAAAATCGCCACACGTGGCAACCACGATCCTTATTTCACACTTTTTTCACTACAGGGTTACAATTACGAAAGATTTTTGCGTGAAGAGCATAAAAAATCTCTTAAATTCGGGAACGGGTGGACTTTCAAAGTTTTAAAGTGGACTGTGATTTATTCTATATTATTTTACATATCTGTGCTAAATTTCAGGCCGATAGGTCCATTTTTGTGGATTTGTATACGAATCAAATCCACAAAACAAACAAACAGAATTTCATTTTTATTTATAAGACTAGCTGAAGTACCCGTTCTTCGCACGCGAATGAATGGACTTTTTGATATTACGATTTGTGGTGATTACTATTCATTGTAATAAACAGATATAGCAAAGTGGATATCGCGTTATATTGTGTCCAATAATCATGCATACCGAATTGCAAGGCAATCGTTTGTACGGTGCAAAAGGCCATGCGGCGTAGCGCAATCTAGTGGCGAGTTTTAGCAAAACGGATACGTCGAAAATATTTTTCGCATTCAGATATCGATGTATACGAATTTTCATGACTATCGGCTGGACAGTCCTGAAGTTCATGTGTTGACGCGACATCTAGTGGCAAGTTATAGGAAAATGGATAACGCCAAACTCTTCCCCGTGTTCAAATATCTATGTATACCTATTTTCATAGCGATTATTTGCACAGTCAAGAAGTGATACACTGCAGGGCCATCTAGTGGTTCAATAAAGTAATGATTTGCTACAGCGCCGTCAAGTGGCGAGTTATAGCAAAATGGATAACGCCAAAATATTCTCATTGTTCAAATAGCTATGTATACTGATTTTCATAGCGACCGTGTTCAACTATCTATGCATACCAATTTTCATAACGATCATTTGCACAGTCTAGAAGTGATACACTGCAGGGCCATCTAGTAGTTAATTAAAGTAATGATTTGCTACAGCGCCATCAAGTGGCGAGTTATAGCAAAATGGATAACGCCAAAATATTCTCATTGTTCAAATAGCTATGTATACTGATTTTCATAGCGACCGTTTGAATGGTCAAGAATTTGGCCTGCTGCAGCGTCATCTAGTGGCGAGTTAAAATAATAATGCATTGCAGTGTCATCTAGTGGTGAGTAACATCAAAAGGAACGCAGTTAGAATATATTCTTCGTGCTCAAATGTGTAAGTATAAAAAATTTTATGCCGATCGGTCGAACGGTATAGAAGTTGATGCTTTGCAGCGCCATTTAGCGGCAAGTTACAGCAAAATGGATAGTGAAAAATATTCTCCGTGTTCTAATATTCGCGTGTACCAAATTTCATCGAAATCGGTTGGACGATATTCGGATAGCAAACGGCTAAACGGAATAGAATTCAACGTTGTGCTGCGGCACCAAGTGGCAAGTTAAGGAAAACGGATAGCATAAAAACCTTCTCCATCATAAAAGACTTAGGTGAACCAAATTTCATCGTGCAACGGTGCTCAACGGTTCTGGAGTTTTTCAACCTCATAAACACATACCAACATTCATTTTTATCTATAACCAGTGTTATTATATATACCAGTCTCAAATAAAATCCAGTTTCAAATCTAAGCCTCGCCAAAGTGCCAACATACGCCATTTTGCAAGAGTTTTTTCAGGGAATCATTCGAAGCATTGACTTAGCAGCAATCAATATGGGAAATGGTTCGACCGCCAAAGAGTAGCCAAAGAGAGTTATTTGAAAATTGGAATCCCTTAATACAGCCGATTTTTTTTTAAATTATCAACTATAATGTGTTTTATTCATCGTTACTCCGATGTACTAAATGAGAAGATTTCTATTTTCTGAAATTTGGCGGAATTCCCCCAACTTAAATCAATGTACTCAATTGGCGAGAATTCTGAAGTTAGATCGCTTGAAATCCCTTAATAACTGCATTATTTCTTCACGGATCATTAAAATTTAACGCTGTATTCTAATAAAACCTTTCCACTTGTTTCCAAAAATCTATTTCCTTAAGCTCTCAATAAATTGCGCAAAGCCGAAAACTGTGCAAACCGCTAGAACTCACTTACTCAAAATCCATATTTCAGCCATTTTATTTTTTCGCCAAACTAAAAGAATTTACACATTAGCCTCGGAAATCTTCAATTCTTATTGTTTTGCGTGTAAAGCATTACATTCCTGCTCTGATTTCCCATGCACACGATATTATAATTTTAAAAAAAATAACCTGACGAATATAAACTAACAAAAAAAAATCATTATTATTCTTTTATTTTTACTTTGAGAATTTAAAACATTTTATTCGGCAAAATCGCCACACATGGCAACCACGATCCTTATTTCACACTTTTTTCACTACAGGGGTTACAATTACGGAAAGCTTTTTGCGTGAAGAGCATAAAAATTCTCTTAAATTCCGGGAACGGGTGGACTTTCAAAGTTTTAAAGTGGACTACGATTTATTCTATATTATTTTACATATCTGTGCTAAATTTCAGGCCGATAGGTTCATTTTTGTGGATTTGTATACGAACGACATTTTATTCGGCAAAATCGCCACACATGGCAACCACGATCCTTATTTCACACTTTTTTCACTACAGGGGTTACAATTACGGAAAGACTTTTGCGTGAAGAGCATAAAAAATCTCTTAAATTCCGGGAACGGGTGGACTTTCAAAGTTTTAAAGTGGACTGTGATTTATTCTATATTATTTTACATATCTGTGCTAAATTTCAGGCCGATAGGTCCATTTTTGTGGATTTGTATACGAATCAAATCCACAAACAAACAAACAAACAAACAGAATTTCATTTTTATTTATAAGACTAGCTGAAGTACCCGTTCTTCGCACGCGAATGAATGGACTTTTTGATATTACGATTTGTGGTGATTACTATTCATTGTAATAAACAGATATAGCAAAGTGGATATCGCGTTATATTGTGTCCAATAATCATGCATACCGAATTGCAAGGCAATCGTTTGTACGGTGCAGAAGGCCATGCGGCGTAGCGCAATCTAGTGGCGAGTTTTAGCAAAACGGATACGTCGAAAATATTTTTCGCATTCAGATATCGATGTATACGAATTTTCATGACTATCGGCTGGACAGTCCTGAAGTTCATGTGTTGACGCGACATCTAGTGGCAAGTTATAGGAAAATGGATAACGCCAAACTCTTCCCCGTGTTCAAATATCTATGTATACCTATTTTCATAGCGATTATTTGCACAGTCAAGAAGTGATACACTGCAGGGCCATCTAGTGGTTCAATAAAGTAATGATTTGCTACAGCGCCGTCAAGTGGCGAGTTATAGCAAAATGGATAACGCCAAAATATTCTCATTGTTCAAATAGCTATGTATACTGATTTTCATAGCGACCGTGTTCAACTATCTATGCATACCAATTTTCATAACGATCATTTGCACAGTCTAGAAGTGATACACTGCAGGGCCATCTAGTAGTTAATTAAAGTAATGATTTGCTACAGCGCCATCAAGTGGCGAGTTATAGCAAAATGGATAACGCCAAAATATTCTCATTGTTCAAATAGCTATGTATACTGATTTTCATAGCGACCGTTTGAATGGTCAAGAATTTGGCCTGCTGCAGCGTCATCTAGTGGCGAGTTAAAATAATAATGCATTGCAGTGTCATCTAGTGGTGAGTAACATCAAAAGGAACGCAGTTAGAATATATTCTTCGTGCTCAAATGTGTAAGTATAAAAAATTTTATGCCGATCGGTCGAACGGTATAGAAGTTGATGCTTTGCAGCGCCATTTAGCGGCAAGTTACAGCAAAATGGATAGTGAAAAATATTCTCCGTGTTCTAATATTCGCGTGTACCAAATTTCATCGAAATCGGTTGGACGATATTCGGATAGCAAACGGCTAAACGGAATAGAATTCAACGTTGTGCTGCGGCACCAAGTGGCAAGTTAAGGAAAACGGATAGCATAAAAACCTTCTCCATCATAAAAGACTTAGGTGAACCAAATTTCATCGTGCAACGGTGCTCAACGGTTCTGGAGTTTTTCAACCTCATAAACACATACCAACATTCATTTTTATCTATAACCAGTGTTATTATATATACCAGTCTCAAATAAAATCCAGTTTCAAATCTAAGCCTCGCCAAAGTGCCAACATACGCCATTTTGCAAGAGTTTTTTCAGGGAATCATTCGAAGCATTGACTTAGCAGCAATCAATATGGGAAATGGTTCGACCGCCAAAGAGTAGCCAAAGAGAGTTATTTGAAAATTGGAATCCCTTAATACAGCCGATTTTTTTTTTTAAATTATCAACTATAATGTGTTTTATTCATCGTTACTCCGATGTACTAAATGAGAAGATTTCTATTTTCTGAAATTTGGCGGAATTCCCCCAACTTAAATCAATGTACTCAATTGGCGAGAATTCTGAAGTTAGATCGCTTGAAATCCCTTAATAACTGCATTATTTCTTCACGGATCATTAAAATTTAACGCTGTATTCTAATAAAACCTTTTCACTTGTTTCCAAAAATCTATTTCCTTAAGCTCTCAATAAATTGCGCAAAGCCGAAAACTGTGCAAACCGCTAGAACTCACTTACTCAAAATCCATATTTCAGCCATTTTATTTTTTCGCCAAACTAAAAGAATTTACACATTAGCCTCGGAAATCTTCAATTCTTATTGTTTTGCGTGTAAAGCATTACATTCCTGCTCTGATTTCCCATGCACACGATATTATAATTTAAAAAAAAATAACCTGACGAATATAAACTAACAAAAAAAAAATCATTATTATTCTTTTATTTTTACTTTGAGAATTTAAAACATTTTATTCGGCAAAATCGCCACACATGGCAACCACGATCCTTATTTCACACTTTTTTCACTACAGGGGTTACAATTACGGAAAGATTTTTGCGTGAAGAGCATAAAAAATCTCTTAAATTCCGGGAACGGGTGGACTTTCAAAGTTTTAAAGTGGACTGTGATTTATTCTATATTATTTTACATATCTGTGCTAAATTTCAGGCCGATAGGTCCATTTTTGTGGATTTGTATACGAATCAAATCCACAAACAAACAAACAAACAAACAGAATTTCATTTTTATTTATAAGACTAGCTGAAGTACCCGTTCTTCGCACGGGAATGAATGGACTTTTTGATATTACGATTTGTGGTGATTACTATTCATTGTAATAAACAGATATAGCAAAGTGGATATCGCGTTATATTGTGTCCAATAATCATGCATACCGAATTGCAAGGCAATCGTTTGTACGGTGCAGAAGGCCATGCGGCGTAGCGCAATCTAGTGGCGAGTTTTAGCAAAACGGATACGTCGAAAATATTTTTCGCATTCAGATATCGATGTATACGAATTTTCATGACTATCGGCTGGACAGTCCTGAAGTTCATGTGTTGACGCGACATCTAGTGGCAAGTTATAGGAAAATGGATAACGCCAAACTCTTCCCCGTGTTCAAATATCTATGTATACCTATTTTCATAGCGATTATTTGCACAGTCAAGAAGTGATACACTGCAGGGCCATCTAGTGGTTCAATAAAGTAATGATTTGCTACAGCGCCGTCAAGTGGCGAGTTATAGCAAAATGGATAACGCCAAAATATTCTCATTGTTCAAATAGCTATGTATACTGATTTTCATAGCGACCGTGTTCAACTATCTATGCATACCAATTTTCATAACGATCATTTGCACAGTCTAGAAGTGATACACTGCAGGGCCATCTAGTAGTTAATTAAAGTAATGATTTGCTACAGCGCCATCAAGTGGCGAGTTATAGCAAAATGGATAACGCCAAAATATTCTCATTGTTCAAATAGCTATGTATACTGATTTTCATAGCGACCGTTTGAATGGTCAAGAATTTGGCCTGCTGCAGCGTCATCTAGTGGCGAGTTAAAATAATAATGCATTGCAGTGTCATCTAGTGGTGAGTAACATCAAAAGGAACGCAGTTAGAATATATTCTTCGTGCTCAAATGTGTAAGTATAAAAAATTTTATGCCGATCGGTCGAACGGTATAGAAGTTGATGCTTTGCAGCGCCATTTAGCGACAAGTTACAGCAAAATGGATAGTGAAAAATATTCTCCGTGTTCTAATATTCGCGTGTACCAAATTTCATCGAAATCGGTTGGACGATATTCGGATAGCAAACGGCTAAACGGAATAGAATTCAACGTTGTGCTGCGGCACCAAGTGGCAAGTTAAGGAAAACGGATAGCATAAAAACCTTCTCCATCATAAAAGACTTAGGTGAACCAAATTTCATCGTGCAACGGTGCTCAACGGTTCTGGAGTTTTTCAACCTCATAAACACATACCAACATTCATTTTTATCTATAACCAGTGTTATTATATATACCAGTCTCAAATAAAATCCAGTTTCAAATCTAAGCCTCGCCAAAGTGCCAACATACGCCATTTTGCAAGAGTTTTTTCAGGGAATCATTCGAAGCATTGACTTAGCAGCAATCAATATGGGAAATGGTTCGACCGCCAAAGAGTAGCCAAAGAGAGTTATTTGAAAATTGGAATCCCTTAATACAGCCGATTTTTTTTTTAAATTATCAACTATAATGTGTTTTATTCATCGTTACTCCGATGTACTAAATGAGAAGATTTCTATTTTCTGAAATTTGGCGGAATTCCCCCAACTTAAATCAATGTACTCAATTGGCGAGAATTCTGAAGTTAGATCGCTTGAAATCCCTTAATAACTGCATTATTTCTTCACGGATCATTAAAATTTAACGCTGTATTCTAATAAAACCTTTTCACTTGTTTCCAAAAATCTATTTCCTTAAGCTCTCAATAAATTGCGCAAAGCCGAAAACTGTGCAAACCGCTAGAACTCACTTACTCAAAATCCATATTTCAGCCATTTTATTTTTTCGCCAAACTAAAAGAATTTACACATTAGCCTCGGAAATCTTCAATTCTTATTGTTTTGCGTGTAAAGCATTACATTCCTGCTCTGATTTCCCATGCACACGATATTATAATTAAAAAAAAATAACGTGACGAATATAAACTAACAAAAAAAAAATCATTATTATTCTTTTATTTTTACTTTGAGAATTTAAAACATTTTATTCGGCAAAATCGCCACACATGGCAACCACGATCCTTATTTCACACTTTTTTCACTACAGGGGTTACAATTACGGAAAGATTATTGCGTGAAGAGCATAAAAAATCTCTTAAATTCCGGGAACGGGTGGACTTTCAAAGTTTTAAAGTGGACTGTGATTTATTCTATATTATTTTACATATCTGTGCTAAATTTCAGGCCGATAGGTCCATTTTTGTGGATTTGTATACGAATCAAATCCACAAACAAACAAACAAACAAACAGAATTTCATTTTTATTTATAAGACTAGCTGAAGTACCCGTTCTTCGCACGGGAATGAATGGACTTTTTGATATTACGATTTGTGGTGATTACTATTCATTGTAATAAACAGATATAGCAATGTGGATATCGCGTTATATTGTGTCCAATAATCATGCATACCGAATTGCAAGGCAATCGTTTGTACGGTGTAGAAGGCCATGCGGCGTAGCGCAATCTAGTGGCGAGTTTTAGCAAAACGGATACGTCGAAAATATTTTTCGCATTCAGATATCGATGTATACGAATTTTCATGACTATCGGCTGGACAGTCCTGAAGTTCATGTGTTGACGCGACATCTAGTGGCAAGTTATAGGAAAATGGATAACGCCAAACTCTTCCCCGTGTTCAAATATCTATGTATACCTATTTTCATAGCGATTATTTGCACAGTCAAGAAGTGATACACTGCAGGGCCATCTAGTGGTTCAATAAAGTAATGATTTGCTACAGCGCCGTCAAGTGGCGAGTTATAGCAAAATGGATAACGCCAAAATATTCTCATTGTTCAAATAGCTATGTATACTGATTTTCATAGCGACCGTTTGAATGGTCAAGAATTTGGCCTGCTGCAGCGTCATCTAGTGGCGAGTTAAAATAATAATGCATTGCAGTGTCATCTAGTGGTGAGTAACATCAAAAGGAACGCAGTTAGAATATATTCTTCGTGCTCAAATGTGTAAGTATAAAAAATTTTATGCCGATCGGTCGAACGGTATAGAAGTTGATGCTTTGCAGCGCCATTTAGCGGCAAGTTACAGCAAAATGGATAGTGAAAAATATTCTCCGTGTTCTAATATTCGCGTGTACCAAATTTCATCGAAATCGGTTGGACGATATTCGGATAGCAAACGGCTAAACGGAATAGAATTCAACGTTGTGCTGCGGCACCAAGTGGCAAGTTAAGGAAAACGGATAGCATAAAAACCTTCTCCATCATAAAAGACTTAGGTGAACCAAATTTCATCGTGCAACGGTGCTCAACGGTTCTGGAGTTTTTCAACCTCATAAACACATACCAACATTCATTTTTATCTATAACCAGTGTTATTATATATACCAGTCTCAAATAAAATCCAGTTTCAAATCTAAGCCTCGCCAAAGTGCCAACATACGCCATTTTGCAAGAGTTTTTTCAGGGAATCATTCGAAGCATTGACTTAGCAGCAATCAATATGGGAAATGGTTCGACCGCCAAAGAGTAGCCAAAGAGAGTTATTTGAAAATTGGAATCCCTTAATACAGCCGATTTTTTTTTTAAATTATCAACTATAATGTGTTTTATTCATCGTTACTCCGATGTACTAAATGAGAAGATTTCTATTTTCTGAAATTTGGCGGAATTCCCCCAACTTAAA
The DNA here is from genome assembly GCA_038373885.1 of Cheiracanthium punctorium. NCBI lineage: Eukaryota > Metazoa > Arthropoda > Arachnida > Araneae > Cheiracanthiidae > Cheiracanthium > Cheiracanthium punctorium. The sequence continues at coordinate 284,635 of JAWZYV010001044.1, read as the reverse complement.
TCAATGTACTCAATTGGCGAGAATTCTGAAGTTAGATCGCTTGAAATCCCTTAATAACTGCATTATTTCTTCACGGATCATTAAAATTTAACGCTGTATTCTAATAAAACCTTTTCACTTGTTTCCAAAAATCTATTTCCTTAAGCTCTCAATAAATTGCGCAAAGCCGAAAACTGTGCAAACCGCTAGAACTCACTTACTCAAAATCCATATTTCAGCCATTTTATTTTTTCGCCAAACTAAAAGAATTTACACATTAGCCTCGGAAATCTTCAATTCTTATTGTTTTGCGTGTAAAGCATTACATTCCTGCTCTGATTTCCCATGCACACGATATTATAATTTAAAAAAAAATAACGTGACGAATATAAACTAACAAAAAAAAAATCATTATTATTCTTTTATTTTTACTTCGAGAATTTAAAACATTTTATTCGGCAAAATCGCCACACATGGCAACCACGATCCTTATTTCACACTTTTTTCACTACAGGGGTTACAATTACGGAAAGCTTTTTGCGTGAAGAGCATAAAAATTCTCTTAAATTCCGGGAACGGGTGGACTTTCAAAGTTTTAAAGTGGACTACGATTTATTCTATATTATTTTACATATCTGTGCTAAATTTCAGGCCGATAGGTTCATTTTTGTGGATTTGTATACGAACGACATTTTATTCGGCAAAATCGCCACACATGGCAACCACGATCCTTATTTCACACTTTTTTCACTACAGGGGTTACAATTACGGAAAGCTTTTTGCGTGAAGAGCATAAAAATTCTCTTAAATTCCGGGAACGGGTGGACTTTCAAAGTTTTAAAGTGGACTACGATTTATTCTATATTATTTTACATATCTGTGCTAAATTTCAGGCCGATAGGTTCATTTTTGTGGATTTGTATACGAACGACATTTTATTCGGCAAAATCGCCACACATGGCAACCACGATCCTTATTTCACACTTTTTTCACTACAGGGGTTACAATTACGGAAAGCTTTTTGCGTGAAGAGCATAAAAATTCTCTTAAATTCCGGGAACGGGTGGACTTTCAAAGTTTTAAAGTGGACTACGATTTATTCTATATTATTTTACATATCTGTGCTAAATTTCAGGCCGATAGGTTCATTTTTGTGGATTTGTATACGAACGACATTTTATTCGGCAAAATCGCCACACATGGCAACCACGATCCTTATTTCACACTTTTTTCACTACAGGGGTTACAATTACGGAAAGCTTTTTGCGTGAAGAGCATAAAAAATTCTCTTAAATTCCGGGAACGGGTGGACTTTCAAAGTTTTAAAGTGGACTACGATTTATTCTATATTATTTTACATATCTGTGCTAAATTTCAGGCCGATAGGTCCATTTTTGTGGATTTGTATACGAATCAAATCCACAAACAAACAAACAAACAAACAGAATTTCATTTTTATTTATAAGACTAGCTGAAGTACCCGTTCTTCGCACGGGAATGAATGGACTTTTTGATATTACGATTTGTGGTGATTACTATTCATTGTAATAAACAGATATAGCAATGTGGATATCGCGTTATATTGTGTCCAATAATCATGCATACCGAATTGCAAGGCAATCGTTTGTACGGTGCAAAAGGCCATGCGGCGTAGCGCAATCTAGTGGCGAGTTTTAGCAAAACGGATACGTCGAAAATATTTTTCGCATTCAGATATCGATGTATACGAATTTTCATGACTATCGGCTGGACAGTCCTGAAGTTCATGTGTTGACGCGACATCTAGTGGCAAGTTATAGGAAAATGGATAACGCCAAACTCTTCCCCGTGTTCAAATATCTATGTATACCTATTTTCATAGCGATTATTTGCACAGTCAAGAAGTGATACACTGCAGGGCCATCTAGTGGTTCAATAAAGTAATGATTTGCTACAGCGCCGTCAAGTGGCGAGTTATAGCAAAATGGATAACGCTAAAATATTCTCATTGTTCAAATAGCTATGTATACTGATTTTCATAGCGACCGTTTGAATGGTCAAGAATTTGGCCTGCTGCAGCGTCATCTAGTGGCGAGTTAAAATAATAATGCATTGCAGTGTCATCTAGTGGTGAGTAACATCAAAAGGAACGCAGTTAGAATATATTCTTCGTGCTCAAATGTGTAAGTATAAAAAATTTTATGCCGATCGGTCGAACGGTATAGAAGTTGATGCTTTGCAGCGCCATTTAGCGGCAAGTTACAGCAAAATGGATAGTGAAAAATATTCTCCGTGTTCTAATATTCGCGTGTACCAAATTTCATCGAAATCGGTTGGACGATATTCGGATAGCAAACGGCTAAACGGAATAGAATTCAACGTTGTGCTGCGGCACCAAGTGGCAAGTTAAGGAAAACGGATAGCATAAAAACCTTCTCCATCATAAAAGACTTAGGTGAACCAAATTTCATCGTGCAACGGTGCTCAACGGTTCTGGAGTTTTTCAACCTCATAAACACATACCAACATTCATTTTTATCTATAACCAGTGTTATTATATATACCAGTCTCAAATAAAATCCAGTTTCAAATCTAAGCCTCGCCAAAGTGCCAACATACGCCATTTTGCAAGAGTTTTTTCAGGGAATCATTCGAAGCATTGACTTAGCAGCAATCAATATGGGAAATGGTTCGACCGCCAAAGAGTAGCCAAAGAGAGTTATTTGAAAATTGGAATCCCTTAATACAGCCGATTTTTTTTTTTAAATTATCAACTATAATGTGTTTTATTCATCGTTACTCCGATGTACTAAATGAGAAGATTTCTATTTTCTGAAATTTGGCGGAATTCCCCCAACTTAAATCAATGTACTCAATTGGCGAGAATTCTGAAGTTAGATCGCTTGAAATCCCTTAATAACTGCATTATTTCTTCACGGATCATTAAAATTTAACGCTGTATTCTAATAAAACCTTTCCACTTGTTTCCAAAAATCTATTTCCTTAAGCTCTCAATAAATTGCGCAAAGCCGAAAACTGTGCAAACCGCTAGAACTCACTTACTCAAAATCCATATTTCAGCCATTTTATTTTTTCGCCAAACTAAAAGAATTTACACATTAGCCTCGGAAATCTTCAATTCTTATTGTTTTGCGTGTAAAGCATTACATTCCTGCTCTGATTTCCCATGCACACGATATTATAATTTTTAAAAAAATAACCTGACGAATATAAACTAACAAAAAAAATCATTATTATTCTTTTATTTTTACTTTGAGAATTTAAAACATTTTATTCGGTAAAATCGCCACACATGGCAACCACGATCCTTATTTCACACTTTTTTCACTACAGGGGTTACAATTACGGAAAGCTTTTTGCGTGAAGAGCATAAAAATTCTCTTAAATTCCTAGAACGGGTGGACTTTCAAAGTTTTAAAGTGGACTACGATTTATTCTATATTATTTTACATATCTGTGCTAAATTTCAGGCCGATAGGTTCATTTTTATGGATTTGTATACGAACGACATTTTATTCGGCAAAATCGCCACACATGGCAACCACGATCCTTATTTCACACTTTTTTCACTACAGGGGTTAAAATTACGGAAAGACTTTTGCGTGAAGAGCATAAAAAATCTCTTAAATTCCGGGAACGGGTGGACTTTCTAAGTTTTAAAGTGGACTGTGATTTATTCTATATTATTTTACATATCTGTGCTAAATTTCAGGCCGATAGGTCCATTTTTGTGGATTTGTATACGAATCAAATCCACAAACAAACAAACAGAATTTCATTTTTATTTATAAGACTAGCTGAAGTACCCGTTCTTCGCACGCGAATGAATGGACTTTTTGATATTACGATTTGTGGTGATTACTATTCATTGTAATAAACAGATATAGCAAAGTGGATATCGCGTTATATTGTGTCCAATAATCATGCATACCGAATTGCAAGGCAATCGTTTGTACGGTGCAAAAGGCCATGCGGCGTAGCGCAATCTAGTGGCGAGTTTTAGCAAAACGGATACGTCGAAAATATTTTTCGCATTCAGATATCGATGTATACGAATTTTCATGACTATCGGCTGGACAGTCCTGAAGTTCATGTGTTGACGCGACATCTAGTGGCAAGTTATAGGAAAATGGATAACGCCAAACTCTTCCCCGTGTTCAAATATCTATGTATACCTATTTTCATAGCGATTATTTGCACAGTCAAGAAGTGATACACTGCAGGGCCATCTAGTGGTTCAATAAAGTAATGATTTGCTACAGCGCCGTCAAGTGGCGAGTTATAGCAAAATGGATAACGCCAAAATATTCTCATTGTTCAAATAGCTATGTATACTGATTTTCATAGCGACCGTGTTCAACTATCTATGCATACCAATTTTCATAACGATCATTTGCACAGTCTAGAAGTGATACACTGCAGGGCCATCTAGTAGTTAATTAAAGTAATGATTTGCTACAGCGCCATCAAGTGGCGAGTTATAGCAAAATGGATAACGCCAAAATATTCTCATTGTTCAAATAGCTATGTATACTGATTTTCATAGCGACCGTTTGAATGGTCAAGAATTTGGCCTGCTGCAGCGTCATCTAGTGGCGAGTTAAAATAATAATGCATTGCAGTGTCATCTAGTGGTGAGTAACATCAAAAGGAACGCAGTTAGAATATATTCTTCGCGCTCAAATGTGTAAGTATAAAAAATTTTATGCCGATCGGTCGAACGGTATAGAAGTTGATGCTTTGCAGCGCCATTTAGCGGCAAGTTACAGCAAAATGGATAGTGAAAAATATTCTCCGTGTTCTAATATTCGCGTGTACCAAATTTCATCGAAATCGGTTGGACGATATTCGGATAGCAAACGGCTAAACGGAATAGAATTCAACGTTGTGCTGCGGCACCAAGTGGCAAGTTAAGGAAAACGGATAGCATAAAAACCTTCTCCATCATAAAAGACTTAGGTGAACCAAATTTCATCGTGCAACGGTGCTCAACGGTTCTGGAGTTTTTCAACCTCATAAACACATACCAACATTCATTTTTATCTATAACCAGTGTTATTATATATACCAGTCTCAAATAAAATCCAGTTTCAAATCTAAGCCTCGCCAAAGTGCCAACATACGCCATTTTGCAAGAGTTTTTTCAGGGAATCATTCGAAGCATTGACTTAGCAGCAATCAATATGGGAAATGGTTCGACCGCCAAAGAGTAGCCAAAGAGAGTTATTTGAAAATTGGAATCCCTTAATACAGCCGATTTTTTTTTTAAATTATCAACTATAATGTGTTTTATTCATCGTTACTCCGATGTACTAAATGAGAAGATTTCTATTTTCTGAAATTTGGCGGAATTCCCCCAACTTAAATCAATGTACTCAATTGGCGAGAATTCTGAAGTTAGATCGCTTGAAATCCCTTAATAACTGCATTATTTCTTCACGGATCATTAAAATTTAACGCTGTATTCTAATAAAACCTTTTCACTTGTTTCCAAAAATCTATTTCCTTAAGCTCTCAATAAATTGCGCAAAGCCGAAAACTGTGCAAACCGCTAGAACTCACTTACTCAAAATCCATATTTCAGCCATTTTATTTTTTCGCCAAACTAAAAGAATTTACACATTAGCCTCGGAAATCTTCAATTCTTATTGTTTTGCGTGTAAAGCATTACATTCCTGCTCTGATTTCCCATGCACACGATATTATAATTTAAAAAAAAAGTAACCTGACGAATATAAACTAACAAAAAAAATCATTATTATTCTTTTATTTTTACTTTGAGAATTTAAAACATTTTATTCGGCAAAATCGCCACACATGGCAACCACGATCCTTATTTCACACTTTTTTCACTACAGGGGTTACAATTACGGAAAGCTTTTTGCGTGAAGAGCATAAAAATTCTCTTAAATTCCGGGAACGGGTGGACTTTCAAAGTTTTAAAGTGGACTACGATTTATTCTATATTATTTTACATATCTGTGCTAAATTTCAGGCCGATAGGTCCATTTTTGTGGATTTGTATACGAATCAAATCCACAAACAAACAAACAAACAAACAGAATTTCATTTTTATTTATAAGACTAGCTGAAGTACCCGTTCTTCGCACGGGAATGAATGGACTTTTTGATATTACGATTTGTGGTGATTACTATTCATTGTAATAAACAGATATAGCAATGTGGATATCGCGTTATATTGTGTCCAATAATCATGCATACCGAATTGCAAGGCAATCGTTTGTACGGTGTAGAAGGCCATGCGGCGTAGCGCAATCTAGTGGCGAGTTTTAGCAAAACGGATACGTCGAAAATATTTTTCGCATTCAGATATCGATGTATACGAATTTTCATGACTATCGGCTGGACAGTCCTGAAGTTCATGTGTTGACGCGACATCTAGTGGCAAGTTATAGGAAAATGGATAACGCCAAACTCTTCCCCGTGTTCAAATATCTATGTATACCTATTTTCATAGCGATTATTTGCACAGTCAAGAAGTGATACACTGCAGGGCCATCTAGTGGTTCAATAAAGTAATGATTTGCTACAGCGCCGTCAAGTGGCGAGTTATAGCAAAATGGATAACGCCAAAATATTCTCATTGTTCAAATAGCTATGTATACTGATTTTCATAGCGACCGTTTGAATGGTCAAGAATTTGGCCTGCTGCAGCGTCATCTAGTGGCGAGTTAAAATAATAATGCATTGCAGTGTCATCTAGTGGTGAGTAACATCAAAAGGAACGCAGTTAGAATATATTCTTCGTGCTCAAATGTGTAAGTATAAAAAATTTTATGCCGATCGGTCGAACGGTATAGAAGTTGATGCTTTGCAGCGCCATTTAGCGGCAAGTTACAGCAAAATGGATAGTGAAAAATATTCTCCGTGTTCTAATATTCGCGTGTACCAAATTTCATCGAAATCGGTTGGACGATATTCGGATAGCAAACGGCTAAACGGAATAGAATTCAACGTTGTGCTGCGGCACCAAGTGGCAAGTTAAGGAAAACGGATAGCATAAAAACCTTCTCCATCATAAAAGACTTAGGTGAACCAAATTTCATCGTGCAACGGTGCTCAACGGTTCTGGAGTTTTTCAACCTCATAAACACATACCAACATTCATTTTTATCTATAACCAGTGTTATTATATATACCAGTCTCAAATAAAATCCAGTTTCAAATCTAAGCCTCGCCAAAGTGCCAACATACGCCATTTTGCAAGAGTTTTTTCAGGGAATCATTCGAAGCATTGACTTAGCAGCAATCAATATGGGAAATGGTTCGACCGCCAAAGAGTAGCCAAAGAGAGTTATTTGAAAATTGGAATCCCTTAATACAGCCGATTTTTTTTTTAAATTATCAACTATAATGTGTTTTATTCATCGTTACTCCGATGTACTAAATGAGAAGATTTCTATTTTCTGAAATTTGGCGGAATTCCCCCAACTTAAATCAATGTACTCAATTGGCGAGAATTCTGAAGTTAGATCGCTTGAAATCCCTTAATAACTGCATTATTTCTTCACGGATCATTAAAATTTAACGCTGTATTCTAATAAAACCTTTTCACTTGTTTCCAAAAATCTATTTCCTTAAGCTCTCAATAAATTGCGCAAAGCCGAAAACTGTGCAAACCGCTAGAACTCACTTACTCAAAATCCATATTTCAGCCATTTTATTTTTTCGCGAAACTAAAAGAATTTACACATTAGCCTCGGAAATCTTCAATTCTTATTGTTTTGCGTGTAAAGCATTACATTCCTGCTCTGATTTCCCATGCACACGATATTATAATTTAAAAAAAAATAACGTGACGAATATAAACTAACAAAAAAAAAATCATTATTATTCTTTTATTTTTACTTCGAGAATTTAAAACATTTTATTCGGCAAAATCGCCACACATGGCAACCACGATCCTTATTTCACACTTTTTTCACTACAGGGGTTACAATTACGGAAAGCTTTTTGCGTGAAGAGCATAAAAATTCTCTTAAATTCCGGGAACGGGTGGACTTTCAAAGTTTTAAAGTGGACTACGATTTATTCTATATTATTTTACATATCTGTGCTAAATTTCAGGCCGATAGGTTCATTTTTGTGGATTTGTATACGAACGACATTTTATTCGGCAAAATCGCCACACATGGCAACCACGATCCTTATTTCACACTTTTTTCACTACAGGGGTTACAATTACGGAAAGCTTTTTGCGTGAAGAGCATAAAAATTCTCTTAAATTCCGGGAACGGGTGGACTTTCAAAGTTTTAAAGTGGACTACGATTTATTCTATATTATTTTACATATCTGTGCTAAATTTCAGGCCGATAGGTCCATTTTTGTGGATTTGTATACGAATCAAATCCACAAACAAACAAACAAACAAACAGAATTTCATTTTTATTTATAAGACTAGCTGAAGTACCCGTTCTTCGCACGCGAATGAATGGACTTTTTGATATTACGATTTGTGGTGATTACTATTCATTGTAATAAACAGATATAGCAAAGTGGATATCGCGTTATATTGTGTCCAATAATCATGCATACCGAATTGCAAGGCAATCGTTTGTACGGTGCAAAAGGCCATGCGGCGTAGCGCAATCTAGTGGCGAGTTTTAGCAAAACGGATACGTCGAAAATATTTTTCGCATTCAGATATCGATGTATACGAATTTTCATGACTATCGGCTGGACAGTCCTGAAGTTCATGTGTTGACGCGACATCTAGTGGCAAGTTATAGGAAAATGGATAACGCCAAACTCTTCCCCGTGTTCAAATATCTATGTATACCTATTTTCATAGCGATTATTTGCACAGTCAAGAAGTGATACACTGCAGGGCCATCTAGTGGTTCAATAAAGTAATGATTTGCTACAGCGCCGTCAAGTGGCGAGTTATAGCAAAATGGATAACGCCAAAATATTCTCATTGTTCAAATAGCTATGTATACTGATTTTCATAGCGACCGTGTTCAACTATCTATGCATACCAATTTTCATAACGATCATTTGCACAGTCTAGAAGTGATACACTGCAGGGCCATCTAGTAGTTAATTAAAGTAATGATTTGCTACAGCGCCATCAAGTGGCGAGTTATAGCAAAATGGATAACGCCAAAATATTCTCATTGTTCAAATAGCTATGTATACTGATTTTCATAGCGACCGTTTGAATGGTCAAGAATTTGGCCTGCTGCAGCGTCATCTAGTGGCGAGTTAAAATAATAATGCATTGCAGTGTCATCTAGTGGTGAGTAACATCAAAAGGAACGCAGTTAGAATATATTCTTCGCGCTCAAATGTGTAAGTATAAAAAATTTTATGCCGATCGGTCGAACGGTATAGAAGTTGATGCTTTGCAGCGCCATTTAGCGGCAAGTTACAGCAAAATGGATAGTGAAAAATATTCTCCGTGTTCTAATATTCGCGTGTACCAAATTTCATCGAAATCGGTTGGACGATATTCGGATAGCAAACGGCTAAACGGAATAGAATTCAACGTTGTGCTGCGGCACCAAGTGGCAAGTTAAGGAAAACGGATAGCATAAAAACCTTCTCCATCATAAAAGACTTAGGTGAACCAAATTTCATCGTGCAACGGTGCTCAACGGTTCTGGAGTTTTTCAACCTCATAAACACATACCAACATTCATTTTTATCTATAACCAGTGTTATTATATATACCAGTCTCAAATAAAATCCAGTTTCAAATCTAAGCCTCGCCAAAGTGCCAACATACGCCATTTTGCAAGAGTTTTTTCAGGGAATCATTCGAAGCATTGACTTAGCAGCAATCAATATGGGAAATGGTTCGACCGCCAAAGAGTAGCCAAAGAGAGTTATTTGAAAATTGGAATCCCTTAATACAGCCGATTTTTTTTTTAAATTATCAACTATAATGTGTTTTATTCATCGTTACTCCGATGTACTAAATGAGAAGATTTCTATTTTCTGAAATTTGGCGGAATTCCCCCAACTTAAATCAATGTACTCAATTGGCGAGAATTCTGAAGTTAGATCGCTTGAAATCCCTTAATAACTGCATTATTTCTTCACGGATCATTAAAATTTAACGCTGTATTCTAATAAAACCTTTTCACTTGTTTCCAAAAATCTATTTCCTTAAGCTCTCAATAAATTGCGCAAAGCCGAAAACTGTGCAAACCGCTAGAACTCACTTACTCAAAATCCATATTTCAGCCATTTTATTTTTTCGCCAAACTAAAAGAATTTACACATTAGCCTCGGAAATCTTCAATTCTTATTGTTTTGCGTGTAAAGCATTACATTCCTGCTCTGATTTCCCATGCACACGATATTATAATTTAAAAAAAAAGTAACCTGACGAATATAAACTAACAAAAAAAATCATTATTATTCTTTTATTTTTACTTTGAGAATTTAAAACATTTTATTCGGCAAAATCGCCACACATGGCAACCACGATCCTTATTTCACACTTTTTTCACTACAGGGGTTACAATTACGGAAAGCTTTTTGCGTGAAGAGCATAAAAATTCTCTTAAATTCCGGGAACGGGTGGACTTTCAAAGTTTTAAAGTGGACTACGATTTATTCTATATTATTTTACATATCTGTGCTAAATTTCAGGCCGATAGGTTCATTTTTGTGGATTTGTATACGAACGACATTTTATTCGGCAAAATCGCCACACATGGCAACCACGATCCTTATTTCACACTTTTTTCACTACAGGGGTTACAATTACGGAAAGATTATTGCGTGAAGAGCATAAAAATCTCTTAAATTCCGGGAACGGGTGGACTTTCAAAGTTTTAAAGTGGACTGTGATTTATTCTATATTATTTTACATATCTGTGCTAAATTTCAGGCCGATTCCACAAACAAACAAACAGAATTTTATTTTTATTTATAAGATTAATTTATTACATGTCGTAGAAGTTCCTAAAAGCATTAACCAACTAACAATTTCTTAAATTTTTTTTCAATATGTGCATGGATGAAGAAACGTTTCAAAATATTTATAGATAAAGATACATTCTGTTTAAACAAACAAAATTTTTTTAATCAAGCATTTTTGACAGTTTTAATGCCCTTTTAATCATGTAGAACGACAGTTCTACTAGTGACGCAGCCAGCCCCAACCAACCAACCGTAAAATTTGGCGGCACTTATATATACAGCTAACTTTTCTATTTTCAAAAGTGTCTCATCTGGATCTCGGAATCCGCTCTAACGAATTTTTTACAATTAATATATGATTTTAATCGGTGCCAAATTCGATGAGTGACGTCGCCGGTTAAGCTAGGAAAACTCGTTTTTTTTATTTAATCCAGTTCAAAGAGGGAACTATTTAACCCGCGTAAGGAAATACGGAAAATGATCTCGTTTTAAAGGCGGTAAACAAGGCAGGGAGTAGGAATACAGTGCTGTAGATCCGTGACAAGATTTGTACAAGTTACCTTATATCGTAAACCCTGTCCTAGACAGCTGGTACCTTTCGCTCCCTCTTCCTGAGCAAATGACTTGTGTTCTGTCCTCGACGTCGCACTTTTGTGAGATGAGCTTTGTGTTACTGTCGTTTTTCTTTTACTTCATTTTAAAAAATAACAGATTATTATATACTTTACTTATTTTTTTCTGTAATTTATTTTGCTATAATTAATAATTAAAAATAGTTAAGACTTTGAATTAAAAAAATAATTAATTTAAGTATTTTTTGGTAAAACTCCTTCCTAACTTTTTCTTTAAGTATTTCGTTTCCCTAGTATTTTGATAGCTATTTCTAATTAAATTAAGTCTTTATTTTTCTAATATTATTAATTCTATTTGGAAAATTCAATATGTAATTAATATTTCAATGAATTTTTTTTTCTCTTCAGAAAGCTCACATAATTAATTAATAATAATTATTTAGTATTCAAAGGAAAATAAATAGTAGTTTTACATACTAACTAGTTTTAATAGGAATTCTTCTACTCTTCATGTATATATAAAATTTATTGAAATTATTGAATTATAATTTTAAAACCAATATATTTTTTTTTTTAATCTTAGGTTTTTCTCACTTTTATTGTGTATTCCTTTAAATACCAGATTTAAAATTTTGTTCAATACTTTTCAGATAGAAATTTGATTAATTAATCTAAATTTATACATGCACTATATTTTGTATTAGACATTTGAAGGCCGGAGATGGCATCTAAAACAAGATGTTGTGCCCAGCCGAGCCGAATTTATAAGATACTGAAGATGGTAGATAACTGAAGTATAAATGTCCAGGGTTCTGGTCTACCGGATGGCTGATAATCTAAAAATTCGGAGTTTTGGACGTTTTTTCTCACGATGTAACGTAAATACGCTTCAGAAGCACTGAGAAAGTCAACCGCGCAAGACCCTTATTCTTAAACTGGTAGTTCATCTAAAGGTTCTCTAAAAAAATTGAAATTATCAACTGATAAAAAAACAAAAACATAGTATGTAGTTTTCTAAAAAGCGACATAAAACCAATTATAAACAATAATTTTTTGAGTAATTTTCTATTTTATTAATGATTATAGTCATTAATTAATTTAATCAACAATTTTGAGATGTATCATTAACTTATTAAAAACTTAGTATATCATAATATAGTTAAAAATTTAACTTAGAGATAGCTTTAAACTGAAAGCAAACATTGCATTAACAGATTACATTGCATTAAAATAATAGAACGAGTAACTAGATTATCATTAATTAAGAACGAGATTATTAAATTAATAATTTTAACGAAACTTAACTTACGGTGATCGTTAAACTGAATGCAAATTAATGAATCACAATGCATTAAAACAATAGAACGAATAGTTATATATTGTTGTTGTTATTCTAGATTTACGGCCGATTATAGCTACACGTAGGCTCTAAGCCGAGACGTGGGGTGCCCTCCGTGGGGGGTCTTTCTAAGGGGTCCTAACCCGTATTTACGCTGTTTTGGAGGAAACCACGGAAACTCCGAACGATTAGGTCGGCGGACGCAACCTGGTTTCGAACCAGGCACCTTTCGTCTCCCAGTTCAGAGCGCTATGCGCTCCGCCACTGATGGGGCCCAATAGTTATATAATTATAGTAAAAAGTTAACTTACGTTTAGCATTAAACTGAATGCAAATTTATGAAATAAAATCAAAGGTGGTGGCAGGGATACTAATCTGTACTCGACCCAAATTATAAATAGAAAATTACTCAAAAAATTATTGATTATAATCAGTATTATGTCTCTTATGATAAAATTCTAACAAAAATATGTCAATTTTCTGTTACATGTTACAAAAGAACTTGCTGTGACTTTTTTAATCAAATACTCTGATACTGCATGAAAACAGGTTTGTATATTTATTTACATAACTTAGTGTCAAGCAAACTTCCGAAATTCGCCCTTGAAACTAATTTATTATCTTCTGACCATACCCTTAAAAAGTAATGATATCTCCATGCAAAAACCCTCAGCTGGTTAAAAGTTTGTGACGCAGCATTTTACTTTATAGATCTATGAATTTTAAATACGGGTCTTAAAAATAATATCAAATTTTGAGTGACGCCCTGCTGAGAATTTTAAAGATTTGTTTTTAAATTCCATTACAATTACTTTCGTTTTATTTTCTAAAGAAGATATACGCATTTAAGCAATGCTTTTAATTATGAAATACACTGTCAAATGTATCACACTTTCACTGAGTCTGTATAATTTTTTCAAATGAATTTATTTCAATAATTTAATTTATCTTTTGCGTCACGCTATCCAAAAGGGCAAGTAAAATTTACGTAAATATTTAGTTAGTGTCATAGTAACCAAACTAAGTGCAATGTATATGAAAATTTTGCTTGCCCTTTTGGATAGCATGACGCAAAAGATAAATTAAATTATTGAAATAAATTCATTTGAATACATTATACAGACTCAGTGAAAGTGTGATACATTTGACAGTGTATTTCATAATTAAAGACATTGCTTAAATGCGTATATCTTCTTTAGAAAATAAAACGAAAGTAACTGTAATGGAATTTAAAAACAAATCTTTAAAATTCTCAGCAGGGCGTCGCTCAAAATTTGATATCATTATTTTTAAGACCCGTATTTAAAATTCATAGATCTATAAAGTAAAATGCTGCGTCACAAATTTTTAACCAGCTGAGGGTTTTTGCATGGAGATCATATGGACTGGCCCTTTAAATCGCTCTGTTCAGGACATATAACTACGCCACGGCGGAAGGAATGCGAACTACCGCTTATACGGGGTTTCCTATTGTTCTCGGTTTCGTCTGGATAGCCGGGGAAGGGAAGATCCCAGTCAACAATTGCATGGCTAACTGGGATCTATCCCAGTTAGCCATGCCCGTATGAAGTCTACGAGCATGCGCATTGAATGGTGCCGAAGTAGCCCCATCGGGGGCTAGACGCTTGTTGTTTCGACGTAATTAAGAAGCTGTGAAGAGAGTAAAATTGGGAATAATTCAGCTTGTAAAATAAAACTAGAGTACAAACTACGGAGAGATTTAATAAATTCGATTTTATATCTGAGAGTCAACTGATGAATGTGCATGTGCTAATTAACCAATTAAATACAAAAAAAAAAATGAAGCAAGTCAAATTAACCGACGTATTTAATGTAAATACAAAAGCTAATTAGATTCTAATAATAATTTAATACACTTATTTTAAATTAGTATTTAAATAAATTTCAGTTACTATTTGTGTTTGTGTTATATTTTATGAAAATGTTCCAAAATCAACGATCTTTTCTGCTTTATAGTTTTTAGTTTGAATTAAACACTAAATTACATTTGTTCCAGTGTGGTTTAGTTTTTTTTTTTTTTTTTTGCGGTTTATACAGCGATCGTATGCATATTTTAAGACTACTTTTTATTGATAAATAATACACTGGTCAATATATAACGTGATCGACGATGGTTTTAATGGAAATTTTCAACACATCTGTAATCCGGAAAAATCGGTAATCCGACACCGAGTCATTCCCGCCGATGCCGGATTATCGGTGCTGCACTGTAGTAACTGAAATTTATTTAAATACTAATTTAGAATAAGTGTATTAAATTATTAGAATCTAATTAGCTTTTGTGTCTATATTAAATACATCGGTTAATTTGACTTGCTTCTTTTTTTTCGGTATTTAATTGGTTAATTAACACATGCACATTCATCAGTTGACTCTCAGATATAAAATCGAATTTCTTAAATCTCTCCGTAGTTTGTACCATAGTTTTATTTTGCAAGCTGAATTATTCCGAATTTTACTCTCTTCAGTCTCTTCACAGCTTCTTAATTACGTCGAAACATACCAATTCCCACCCTCTTTTTCAAAGCACTGGCGAATTCTTTCCCGCGATAGTTATTGCATTTTGCAGGGTGACAGGATGTCTAGAAATAGGGTTGCCAGGTCTCCAAACTAAATAGCCGGACAAACCAGCCAGTTTGGCCGGACAGCCTACAATACTGAGGATTTTCTCTCAGTATTAATAGGTACAACAAAAAAAAGTATGTAAAATCAAGCTTTTTTGATTATTACCATGAATCTTGTTAAATTCTAATGAAATATAAATAACATCGAATGCCAAATCAGTTCAAGTACTTTATTACTAATCAGCCAAAGTCACCAATAAAAAGCCTAACAAAAGCTGGACACCGTTCAGTTTGGCCACGCAATCAAAAAGCCTATGTCCGGCTTTATCCGGGCGCCTGGCAACGCTATCTAGAAACAAGGCAATGTGTCTGAAAGGAGCCGAAGCGTAGTGTTTACGATGATGTGTAAACATGCTGTCTCGTTTTAAAACTCATACATATTAGTGTTCTATGAAAGCACTCGCGTTATCTTTGAGTTCTTCATTCAGCAACTGCACCTTTGACTGCAATTAATTTAAATGTAATAAGCGTACCAAGCTGTATTTACTTTTGGTTTTATCTCGGTAGTAGAGAATGCATTGATTCAAATATTTGCGGCAGTAATCGTGATCGGCAAAGAAATGTTAGGGCCAAAATACGAAACAAAAAGAAAAATATTCGGTGAAAAACGATCTATTGAAGAAAAAAAAATTTAAGATAGCCATACATCAATTAAAATCAGCATTAAAAGTTCCGGATTTTGAGATTCCGGATCCCTTTGGGGGAAAAAAAAGAACCGAGACGTACCTGATTATAGGTTCCCGGATTATGGATGCTGCACTGTATAAGAATGCGGAAAGTGCCATAGAGGCATTGCAAGCATATCACTACATGAAGGGCATGCGAGGCAGAATTTGAATCTACCGGATCTTTGGCATCACGTGCAAGAAGTGGTCGTCCCCTAACAGCCGCTACTGTTGTCACGACAGTGGAGCAGACGGTGCAATCCATGTCGGCGATTTCTGCACATGAGGAGAGCAGTGCTCGAGAAGTTTCTGACTGATAGAGTGAATTACGGGAGCACCTAGCTCGTCGAGCTTATCTCCAGTGTGTTTTTGTAGATCGATTTTTGTAGATCATTTTTAAATCTTGTTTTGGGGGGCCCTACAGATTGGGCGGGGATCAGTCAAGTCAGTGGATGTTGAAAAGAGTGGGTAAAGGGGGGAAAACCAGATGGGAATGTCGACCCGACCTCCCTCCGACAATCGGACTTCACAGGGCGGGTTGCTCGACCATCTGGGGCGAACTAGGGGAGAAGGGTGGAAAGAGCCGCCCTAGGGCGCTTCTTGTTTTGGGGGTCGGTGTGATCATACTCAGGAAACTCGGCAACAATCTCATTATCGAGATTATGAAGTTTGTCGAAAAAGCTGTTGGTGAGTTTGTGTTTGTGCTCCCGTAGGAGCGGTATGTTTAAGTCGTTCCGTATAGGAGCGTAGGCCCAAGGATAGACCCCTGGGGCACTCCGCTCCTGATAGGTCGGACGGTAGAGTAAGCGTCTTGAACTTTTACTGTAAAGGACCTGTTTTGGAGGTAATCATGAATGAGGTGGACAAATTTGTCCGGTATTTGTAGTTGAGTTAGCTTAAAAGTGAGACCCTCGTGCCAGACTTTATCGAATGCCTTCTGTAAGTCCAGAAGGAGGATAGCCGCACGTTTGTTGTTGGCGATGGCGTCATGTGCTAATTCGACAACCCGAACCAGTTGTTGAGTGGTGCAGTGGCTCTCCCGAAAACCAAACTGCTCAGGCATTAGTATGTTGTTTTGGTTTAGATGATCTTTAAGTCTTATTGAAATGATTTTTTCAGTCAACTTGCTGAGCGAGCTCAGCAAGCTGATGGGTCTGTAAGCAGCAGGGTTTGTGAGGCACTGCCCCGGCTTTGGTATAGGGCACACTACCGCCGTTTTCCAGTGAGTGGGGAAGTGTGCAGTGTGAAGGATGGCGTTTGTGAGTCTGGTGAGGCAGAAAAGAATTTTTGCGGGCACATTCCTCAACATAACATTGGTTACACGGTCCTGACCCGGGCACTTTTTGACATTTAGTTTCTTGATGATATTGCATAGTTCTGAGGGCAAGGTTGGCGGGATGCTATGTGTAGGAGTTTGATTGAGGTAGCTCCTAACGTGGCTAGAAATGGTGGCGTGACGGGAGGCGAGGGCAGGGTCCTCGTCTTCGTTAGAAAATTGCTCTTCATAAGCGTTGGCTAGGATGTTAGCCTTGTCCGTGTCTAGGGTGTAATACATATTTCCGTCCTTAAGAGGGGGAATGTGTGATTTTTTATGCGTGATCTTTCGTATTGCTTTCCACACAGAGCCATCGTGAGGGGAGAGCCCCTCGATGTAGGAATTCCAATTCTGATGCTTGTGGGTGGCAATTTGTCTTTGTACCTCGGCCCGAAGGCGGTGGTAGGTGGTTCTGTCCGTAGGGTTGAGAGTTCTTTGATAGGTTTTTCTCGCCCTATTACGTCGGTTGATGAGGCCCCGGATGTTGGGGGGGAGTTTAGTGTAGTTTCCTGCTACCGCCGGGCGAGAAGCTTTTTGATAGGCGTAGAGGATGAGATCCGAAAGTCTTTTGGCTTCTTCATCTATTTCCGTACTAGTATTTAGTGTGGTGCGAGGGAAAGGGGTACAGAGGAGCTCCTCCGTGAAGTGGGACCAGTTTGTATGTAGTCTCGTGCAATCCCTGCTAATGATATTTGTGTCTAAATCGAATTGGACCGGAAGGTGGTCCGAGGAGAAGTGATTTATAGTACGGCTAGAGATGAGCTGTTTAATGTTATTGTATAGTATTAGGTCAATAGTGGAATCACCGTGAGTGGGGGTTTTAGGGTAGGAGAGCTTTGCATGGTTTTGAATAAGGAATTTTAATAGACCCGTGCCCCGTCGACAGTTATACTTGCCGTTCCACGCAAAGTGGTGGGCGTTCATGTCGCCGGCAATAATGTTGGCGTGGCAGTGGCTGAGGAGTTTGCGGAAATCGTCCGCCGGAAAGTTTATTTTTGGCTTGATATAGGCCGAGGAGATCATGAGATCGCCTTGAGCTGTATGTACAAAAATTGAGGTAGCTTCAAGTTCGTCTAGAGAGATGTTGGAGGTGAATGAGTGTGGGATACAGGTTCTAATGTATATCGCAGTACCGCCAGAAAGACGGTTTCTGTTTGCCATAGGCCTGTCATTTCGATAGAGGGTGTAATTTGGGATGTGGTAGCTAAGATTGGGGCGAAGCATAGTTTCTTGGAGAAGGACTAAATCGACATCGTTATGAGCCAGGAAGTCCCTAAGCTCAGCGATTTTGTTGTGGAGCCCTTGGGCGTTCCACACTATGAATCTAATTTCTTGAAGAGCTCGACCCATGCTGAGGGAGCAGGCTGTCGGTTATAACCTGGAGCAGGGCGAAGGCCCTGTCCAGGGGGTCGTCGTAAGCTTTAACGACATCAGTGGCCGTCTTAAGAATCCTCAGAAGTGAGGGGAGGTCCACGAGATCGTTTAGATCTCTTACTGTTTGTATTACCTCTGCAAGAGAGGAGATTGTAGTAATACTGGTCTTGGAGGTTTTTCGATCCTTGTTGGCAGTGTTTGCCTTCACCTTCCGCCACTTCTTTCTTCGCGTGAGTTTAGTGTTTTTCTTTGTGGTTGGAGCCGGAGGCTCTTGATAAGTGTCGGTGTTTGGGGCGTCTTGCGCAGGGGGGTCCTGGGGGGCGCTTTCAGTGTGTTGTGTGCTCGGAGGGGCTGTGTCCTCAACGTCCGAGGCGGAGTCTTCAGTGTTAGACTCAAGGTCCTCCGGGAGGTAAACTGTATGTTTATTACGTCTTCCCCGTCCAACCTGAGTCCAGGCTGAGAAGCCGGGTGGGGGGTTTGAGAGGTTTCCTAGTTTGTTTTGAAAGTCAGTGACATTGTTTGTAGGGGGTTTTGGTTTTTGTACTGAGGTATGCGGTTTGTGTCTGTTAGCCGGGTTCTTTGGGCACCCGCGGTAGGAGGCCACATGAGGCCCGGCGCAGTTGGCGCATTTTACAGGGTCCTTGCCCCGAGTGGGGCACTCCCTAAAGCGGTGGGGCTCCGCGCATTTGAGGCAGCGGGGCGTTAAGGAGCAGGGTAAGGAGGAGTGGCCATAACCCTGACAGTTATGGCACTGTTTAACCCGAGTGTTAGTGTATTTCTCCACCCTAACCTGTAAGAAGTTAAAAGTGTCGAGTTCGTATATGTCCTCAATGATCGTGGTTCTTTGTAGGTCTATTATGCAGTTTTTGTTTTGGTTCTCATGAACGCTATGTTGACAGGCCGGAAGTTTCTGCTAACGAGGAAGTCATCGATTTCATTCTTAGGTGTTGAGGGGGGAATTCCCTTAATCAATACCTTAATTGGTCTCTCATTGCGAGGGTCAAAAGTTTGACACCTTATGTTGTTTTCCTTAAGGTAGGCTTGAACCTCTCTAAAGTGAAGATCATTTTTTAGTACTACCATAAAAACAGTAAACTTGCAGGTTACCGGGTACTTGGTGATGTTGGAGATTTTTTTGCAGTGTGTTTCGTGAGTGCCCGGGGGGAACTCACAGAAAAATCTGTGTTTGCCACTGGTGGTTTGGCCACTGTTGTCGGCAACTTCTACTGGTGGAGTGTTATCAGCAATCTCAGGGTCAGGTGTAGGAAGTCTGCTGCTGGGGCTGGAGCACCACCCACGGGAGATGTATAACAAAGCCTGCGCGCAGGTTTGTGACGTCGAAAGTACTAGGCCTTCACTGAATAGTTGAGTAAACGCTTGTACTTTTTTTGCTTGCTCTTTAAACTTGTTTT
This sequence comes from Cheiracanthium punctorium, assembly GCA_038373885.1. Taxonomy (NCBI): domain Eukaryota; kingdom Metazoa; phylum Arthropoda; class Arachnida; order Araneae; family Cheiracanthiidae; genus Cheiracanthium; species Cheiracanthium punctorium. The sequence continues at coordinate 264,440 of JAWZYV010001044.1, read as the reverse complement.
AGTTCCTGTAAAGCCCGATTTGAGAGATAGCTTTTGATATAAAGTTAAAAATAGTGCTATAGAGAAGTATTTATTTTAATAAGTATTTTTCTTATACTTATTTTGTTCAAAATAAGCTTTCATTTGTATTCTAACTCCAAGTGCTTTAAATACAGGATTTAAAGCAAAATTCACAGCACTACGTGTAATTAATTGATATTAATATTAAGAGATTTTTTCAAATGTGACATATAAATTCATTCTAATCTTTTAACTGTCTTCTTTTTAACGCCCCCCCCCTCCCCCTTAAAACGTAAAAATGAATTTTTAAATTGAGACATTTTCAAAGAAGTAGAAACAACACAAATGGTATTTATTATTTATTAATCTAGAATTAGTACATTCAGAACGTCAGTTAAAATAAACGCATTTAATGATCATTACTTTCAGAATACATTTCTTACTATGCACTTGCTTTAAAGGCTTACCAAAAAAAAGTGGAGCATATGATTGTAAGACCTTAAATAATTTATATCATTTACTAGTACAACATAAATACAACATTTTTAAATCGAGATCATGCCATGACTTCACGAAGCCTAAGTTAAATTTTCTAAAGTACCCAAATTAAAGTTAAATAAAAATATCAAATAAACCAATATCTTTTCCTAAATCAAATGGCATAGAGGCCGAAATAATCGTATAGTTTAAACTTCTTACCGCCAAAGACCCAGGTTCCATCTGTGCAATTCGCTGAAAAGAAAAATGGCGCAACGACGCCATTGTAGACCCAGTAAATAGACAAGGAATAAATGAAGAAAACACTCTGTTAGACTTTAAAATCTTACATTTATTTTAAATTAACTTCATCATAACAAATTTTTTTCCTTGAATAACTAACCACACCATTACATAAGAGTATAACAACAACTTAACTTATTATTAATAGAGCTCTCTAACCATTTTAACCATTATTTTAAGTGCACTTTAGTAGTAGCCGACTGCTAAAAAAATTTAAATAGAGAAAGAGAAAAGAAAGAAAAGAAAATAAGACTTATCGTCTTTAGGAAGAATCTGGGGGGCCCCCATCATGTCTTTCTCATCACGTTGTCATTCGTTGCTCGTCCATCATCTCTCCCCGCTTGACGCCGCCGAAGGGTCTCGCACCTCAGGAAATCTCAATACCAAACGACCTCCTCACGACACGACACCACCACCGTCAGATCTCTCCTACCGCCAAATCTTCCTCTTGATTTTTCTCTGCCTCTTCGCTCCACTATTCATGCGACAATCAAGTTCGTTCATGAACTTTATTTTTTCATATCTTAGTGCATAAAAATTGAAGTGAAACTTATTTAGTTGGTGAAGTTACGTCGCATTAAAAGGAAATTTAATTATTTCGTTGGTTAATTGATATATTTTGAGGCATTTACAATTTTTCTTACACGTGGTTGTGTTCCTCCGCCGATTTCGATGTCTGTATCGAATCTTCATCCAATCTATCGAATTATGTAAAATTGATGCAGGGAAAAAGGGTAATAAGAAAAAAAACAGAAAATGCAGAATAAAAAGTTAAAGACGGAGAGAAAATTTTAGCATAAAAAAAAACACTTTTAAACCAAAACTTAAAATTTAGGAAACACTTTACAAAGCCAAAATATGATGTTTGTATCAAAAATTTATTTAAGAAAAAAAAATGTCGGCATAAAGAAAAGGAAAAGTCGGCTCGATTTTAAAAAACACATATAAACATTTTTAACATTAACTATTTATCAAAAGTTACAATCATACCAATACCACATATCAAAAAGAAAAGTTTTGTTCATCCGATCTGGCAGCCTGTTTTGACGTTAGCGCGCAAAACGAATCAAAACAAACCGCGAAATCGGAAAGTTTGTGCCGTGAAAGAAATAATAAACAAACCCAAAAGATAAGTAGTACAACTTAAACATTACACAAAATATTACTCTATAATTTGTTTTTACTACTCATAGATCGCTAGAACAAACATTATTTTCAAAACATTTTTTGAAATCATAACAACTACCTTCCCCTCACCTTAAAAAAAAAGGAACTTTTTTTTTTCATTACACCAAAACCAACAGCTCTTTAACCACTCCATATGATCCTCACCAAAGGAAAAAAATATTTCTCAAAATAACAAATGAGAAAACATAAATGCTCTAAATTGAGCTTTACACGCCACAAAACATTTGAATGAAATATTAAAAAAAACTAAAATATCACAGCTTTACCCAAATTGCAAAACTACCCGACTACATTGATTACACAAAACATTAAGGTATATATATAAAAAAAATTTATATCACATCATGAAAGAAAAATTTTGATGAGAACTGTAGGACTCCCAGCAAGAAAAGAAAATAATTTCACATTATTCAACTCACAAAAATGGCTTTAACCACAAAATAAAGAAAAATTTGCACCATACTTGACATGAACTAAAAGGTAAAAAAAAATTTGCTTCCTAAATGAAAGAAAACAATTACAATTACACTGTTAATATCAGTTCGCAGTCTACATAAAAGAACCTCCCTATTATCAATTCATTTAGGTTAGCTACTCCTATAATTAATAGCAAAAAAAAACTTCTACATATCTTGCAACAGATATAAGGGCCCTAAATAACAGTGTTGTAATACAGTTACTACCAAAGACATACAATGAAAATAAACATAAAATAATACTCAATACCAAAATACATATTAAAAAAAACTTGTCAATCAAAATGTAAAAGTCCATCATTTTAATAACATTAATTCTTGACGAATCCTCTAGAGTCCCTTGGGCGAAGTGAGTATGAATGTTGCCTTGTTGCTGGTCTGGACACAGGTTGCTGTATGCTCCTACTACTGGACTGGACTGGCATCTGTTGTTGAGTCTGCCCTGAAGTCGACCTCTGTGTAGTAGTCTTTTTCCTGTTGCTATTTGTGACAATTCTATAACGACGCCTAACTGGTGCGGGGAAAGGATTGTCGGGGAGATCTGGTTCATTAGACTGATCAGTTACATTTTCTACATCACTATTGTCATCCTCAATGAGCTCTTCAGGCAAAGATGGAAAAATTATACGTTCAGGAATTTTAGTTAGTCTGTCAACGTGTACATGTTGTATGTCATTAGGGTTGTTAATATGTACTATTTCAAAATTTACATTACTAGTCTGTTTTTTACCTCTGTAAGGCCCCTCATTAAACTTTGAAAATTTCTTCCCCTTCCCCGCTTTAATAGATGGAGTGTAAAGCATGACCAGATCTCCTACAACAATGCCCTTCTCCTTACAAACTTTACTCCTGTAACTCTCTTGCTTTTCAGCAGCTTTGATAAGATTCTCATGGACAAGTTTAAAAGCTCTCTGAAGGCGAAGTTCAATATCCTCACTTAATTCCCTTTGATCTGCATAACTTCTTAAAGGTGGGTTGTTAATTAAATGAATGGGTAAAATTAAATCCCTACCAAAGATTAAATGAGCAGGAGTGTCTTTAATGGTGGAATGTATTGCAGTTCTATAGGCGAAAAGAGCAAAATGTAAGTATTTGTCCCATTCATTTGCAGTCTCATTTACTAAGTGCTTTAAAGAGTTGACAATTGTGGCATTGCGCGTTCAACCACTCCATCCGCCGAGGGATGATAACTGGTGGTGTAATGTTTTTAATGTTTAATTTCGAATAAAGCTTTTTTATGCTGTCCGAAAGAAATGAGCTGTATCTATCTGTAATTAGGTGTTCTGGAATTCCGTGAGTGCAAATAAAACGCTCTAAATTTAAGGCAACAGTCTCAGTTTGCAGGTCCTTAACTGGATAAGCTTCTACCCAACGCGTGAAATAATCGCTGATTACAATGATGTGTTGATGTCCTGACTCAGTAATGGGTAAAGGGCCTACAGCGTCCATACCAATCCGTTCAAAAGGTCTACTAGTCACTGGAACTCTCTGTAAAGGAGCCTTGTGTTTGGCTACATATCCACGTCTTTCTATACAAGATTGACATGACTTTACATGGTTCTTAATGTGGTGATTCATGTTCCACCAAAAGTAATTTTGTCTAATTCGGGTAATTGTTCTCCTAATACCTGGGTGTGCCACTGTCATTGAATCATGTCCTAACGTCAAAACTTCTTTAATTAAAGTTTTTGGAACGACTAACCTATCTGTGACGACCGCACCTTCTTTGGGTTTGTCATTCACACAAAATAAAATACCATCTTTAGTAAAAAATTTAATTCCCTTATGTTCTACCTCCCCAGATTGACTCAATTCATCAAGAATACTTCTACACTTACTATCTTCGTCCTGATTGCTCTTAATACGGGAAGAAGGAAAATTTTGAACCATTGTGTCGATGAGATTTACGGTTCTGGACAAAGTGTCAGCTGGCACATTTTGTTTCCCAGGAGTGTGAAAAATTTCAAAGTCATAATTTTGTAAAGCTAAAATCCAACGGGTAATTCTGCCACCATCTTTCAGTGTGAGAGCATAGGAGAGGGACTTTTGGTCCCAAAATGTTTGAACTTTTGTCCATAAAGATAATGTTTGAAATTATTAATTCCCCAAACTACCGCAAGAGTTTCTCTTTCAAAAACACTATAACGCGTCTCTGCATCTTTCAATCTCCTACTAGCATAGCCCACAGGATGTATTTGTCCATCAGGCCCTTCCTGACTAAGTACAGCTCCAATAGCAAAACCCGAAGCATCAGTATGTAAAATAAATTCTTTCTTTGTATCAGGTAAAAGTAAACAGGGGTATGAAATTAAGGCGGATTTTAATTGGTTGAAAGCTTGATCTGCTGAAGTATCCCACTTAAAATCCACAGATTTTTTTGTTAGGTTGGTTAAAAGTATAGCAATATTTGCAAAATCTTTAATGAATTTTCGATAAAAGTTACACAATCCCAAAAATGACCTGACCTGCTTTTTGTTACCCGGAACGGGAAAGTTCTGAACTGCCTCAACATTCCTGGTATCAGGTGAAAGTTTACCCTCTTCGACTTGAAACCCAAGGTAAGTGATTTTATCTTTGACAAGTTGACATTTTGCAGGATTTATTTTTAAATTATGTTCCCCGAGTCTTTTAAAAACCATATCTAATTTCTCTAGATGTTCATCAAAAGTTTTAGACGCTATAATTAAATCGTCTAAATAGGTGTTAATGTTCCATTCTTTCAAACCAGCCAAAACAATTTCTAACAATCGCTGAAAAGACGAAGCGGCATTCTTTAATCCTTGAGGGAGTCTATTCCACTGAAATAATCCGAAATCTGTGGCAAAAGCTGTTTTGTGTCTATCACCAGGGTGGAGATTCATCTGCCAATACCCTGAACATAAATCTAACGAAGAAAAAAATTTAGCTCCCTCCAAAGTATCTAAAAGGTCTGAAATTAATGGTAAAGGAAAAGGAAGAGGTTGAGTTTTTAAATTAAGTTTACGATAATCACAAACTAGTCTATAAGTGTTGCTTTTCTTTTTAACCAGTATAACTGGTGAAGAGTTGTTAGAAAAAAAAAAAAGCTATTTCTTTACTTACCTTTTATTTCCATGACATTTTATCTCTAAATTTGCTAAAGTGAAAAAACGAAACTTTTGTAAACTCCTTTAAAAGTTTTCTAAGTGAAAACGTAAATTCGCTAACATTTGAAAATGGCGGTGTAAACATCGTCATGTCTTTAACGCCGTAATAAAAAGTTTACATTTCTCGCCGATAGATGGCGCTGTTCCTAATTTGCATAAAATAAGAACTCTTTTTTCCCTATACAAATATCCATCGTAGTCCCGCACTAACTGGCAGGTATAAAAAGGGCATCACAAGTTAACCTTTCAGACAGTGAGAGTTCTCGGTCTGCTGTGTTGTGTGTGTAAACAACCGATGTGATTCAAATAGAGCCGGATCAGGGATCCGTGCTGCGGTACCCAGATGATTCAATGTGATGTGATGTGTTTTGTGAATCTGAATAGATCGCCGCTGGCGACTTGTCTTCCAGAAAGCTTGTTTTTTTATTTGTGCTACTAAGCGGATGTTGCTTAATGTATTGTGTCTTCACCATGTGCACTGTGTAAACCTACCATAGTCATCTTGTTTCAATAAACTACAGAAAAGGTACCTACTTTGTCTTTCTTACTTAAACGCATATTCAAAACCAAAGATTTCTACTGTGCAACTCAAGTTGAATGAGTTTCAACTCTGCCTAGAATCTACAAAAATTTATTTTACAGATAAAATCCAGTGACTATTCAATTTCAGCCAAAGACTTTCAATTTGTAATTTAATTTGTTTTTTGAATAGCTTAATTTATAATACAATATAATTTAGTAGTTAATCTTTTCACGGTTATGGGCCACCAAGCCCAAGTTTAAATGTGTTTTGAATATGTCGAGTGTATTTATAATGTGTTTAGTTTTTAAAGTGTTTTTAACGTATACAAACAGATTTTAAGTGCCTTAAAATTATAAGAGGGTGGGCCTGTAGTGTTTTTAATCTTTTCTTGTAAATTGTGTTGTATCCTAACTTTCCAAAATGGAAGCTTCAATTACCCAAATAGAAAAATTGTCTGCCGACAATTATGAGTCTTGGCAGGAAGACGTTAGGGTATTGTTGATGGATAGGAATTGTTGGGAAATAGTCAGTGGTGTAGAAAAAAGACCCCCTGAAACTGACGCTAAGGAATTAAGGGATTACAAGATTAGATACGGGCGTGCTTATAGCACGATATTTTTGAACATTTCAAATGAATACAAGCCTCTTATTTCTGGCACTTATGACCCCAAAGAAGTTTGGGAAAAATTAAATAAACACTTTAAACCTGAATCTAGAGCTCGTGCTATGAGACTCACAGATGACTTTTTTTCATGTAGATTGAACGAAGGGGAGGAAATAGGCTTATTTGCAGCCAGGTTGAGGATGATAGTTAAGCAATTAAAAGACGCTAACGCTCCCCCAGCTGACTGGTATCAGTCATTTCAATTGCTAAGGTACTTACCCTCGGAGTATCAGGGAATTGTTCAAACAATTTACCGCTGGCCTGACGAAACATTTAAGTTCGATTTAGTTTTAGCCGAACTTTTGGCTGAGGAGGCCAGACTAAAGCAAAGTGTAGGGGATCAAGCTACCGTCGCAATGTCTAGTCAAGTGAAGCGTGTCCCACCTAAGAATAGTGTAAAGAAAGACACTAGAAAGTGCTATAGGTGTGGTAGAATCGGACATTTAATTGCTAGCTGTAGGATCCCTCCCCCCAGTAATCGTAAAAGTAACAAACGACAACCCAAGAATCACATGATAGAAGCCCACACAAGTGAGGATTTAAATGATTCTTCATGGATTTTTGATACAGGGGCTAGTGCTCATTTTTGTCGGGATAAAAGACTTTTTAAAAACTTTGAACCAATTAAAGGTCGGTCGATGTCGGTCGCCATAAACGGCATTGATTGTTCCATAGAGGGAAGGTGAACAGTCGAGTTAAAATTTCAAGGTGGTAAAGCTTTAAAAACATTAAAAACGTCCTCTATTCCTCTAAATTAAGGAGAAATCTCCTGTCAGGTCCTGCATTGGACACTGAGGGCATTACATTTAGAGGGGGAAATAACAAAGTAGAGGTATTTTCACGTGACCGACAAAAACTATTTACAGCACACAAGAAACGTGGTCTGTACCATGTTTACCCTACAATAACTAATAAAAAGAAAGCAGAAGCTAATTTTTCTTCAAAAGGTGACAATCAGAACTTAGAACTTTGGCATAGCCGTTTTTGTCATATTAATTGTAACGCTATAATTGAAACTAGTAAGGGAAAGGTATTTGGCCTACCCGTTTTTAAATCTAAGTCGTATAAACCCTGTCATGTTTGTAAAATAGCAAAAACTAGAAGAAAGAGCTTTAAAAGTATTCCTAAGATTAGATCGAACAAACCCCTCCAACTTTTGCACATGGATGTTTGTGGACCTTTACCTAACCCATCCATATCGGGACATAAATTCTTTTTAACGATAACAGATGACTACTCAAGAAAAGTCACTGTTTATCCTATGAAGCAGAAATCTGAAGTCTTCGAGAATTTTAAGAGGTACCAAAAACGTGCAGAACGGTTTTTAAACAGAAAAATTATCAATATCAGAACTGACAATGGCATGGAATTCTGCCATAATGAATTTAAGAAGTTTTTGGAGGAGGAGGGCATTAAAGCTGAAAGAACCAACGATTATACGCCGGAACAGAACGGTGTAAGTGAGAGATTTAATTACACGGCCTTGGACGCTGTAAAAGCTATGTTACACTCCAGTAAACTGGGAAATGGTTTTTGGTCGGAAGCATTGTTATGTTTCACATACACCTGGAACAGGGTATGCCACGCAAACCAATCTAAAACACCGTTTGAGCTATTTTGTGGTCGCAAACCTTCAGTAAAGCATATACGAACTTTTGGATCAAAAGCGTTCGTAGGTGTACCACGTCAATTACGAAGTAAGCTCGAAATGAGGGCAAAACAAGGCATACTAGTTGGGTACGCTATGTTTACCCGTGGCTATAGAGTATGGCTACCGAGTGACAGAAAAGTCGTTGAAACAAGTAACGTAACGTTTGATGAAAATTTACCCACTCGTGAGAGCAGCGGAGTCGTGCTGGAACCCATTACAGCGGAAGAAAGTTCCGATGAAGAAAGGGAACCAGAAATAGAAGATTACGAGAAACCTAGCACATCCGAAGAAAAATTTGAAATAAGTAGCGGTGAATCCGATGAGGAGGAGGGAGAAGAAACAATTCGTTTTTCTAAGTCTAAAGACCGAGTAGCACCACCTAAAGATGTAGTTTGGATGAGAAAAGCCGTCCCTAGGTCAGACGGGTCCAGAAATGATATATACTACGGTATATCAGGAAGCAATATAAGATTACGATCCTGTAGAGAGGTCGAGGCATATTGCAAGAAACATGGACTTAAGTATGACCCTGAAAAATTTAGTTTTAAAGGTAAAGATACCTACACCGGCATTGTGAAAGACGAAACGAATTTGACCAGTTCCTGACTAGAGGATATAGTAATTCCAAACTCATATTTTCAAGCAATAGATTCTCAAGATTCAGATGAGTGGAAGAAAGCTATGACTGCAGAAATGAATGTTATGTACGAAAGAGAAGTGTGGAAACTTGTACCCGTACCTCAAAATGTAAAAATAATAAGCAATAGATGGGTGTGGCAGCTGCACCCCCTTTTCGACTCCATGGTTTCTCCCACCTTGGAGTCAGCAGCGAGCTACACCTCAACCCCACCGTGTTTACGCCATGGTTTAGGCGCTAGAACGAAAAGAGCTGGTGTACGGTGTATTCTACGATCTCATACGTAAGTTTTATACGAGAATTTATATTATACGATACCTACGATACCTGATCCATGTACATAGCTTGTATATAATTCATTAAATATAATTTTTAGGAAATCTGTTCTTATTTTTATTGAACCCGGACAATTTAATCTTGACTTCAGCTTACGTACGTCACAGATTGGCATCCCTGCTTAGGATGGAAAATTTTAATTAATTTTCAAACAGATTTCATATTACGATATTAATATGGATCAGGCTAAAATACGACGTTCTTCAATACGAACTGCCTTTACTAAAACCGCAAATAAGCTTGAAGAATTATTTAAGTCTAACGCTGCATTAACTGATGAAATTGAAATATATTTAGAACAATTAACTGATAAAGCAACGCAACTGAAAGAATGTGATGATGTAATTTTTAAGTGTTTGGAAGATAAAAAATGTACGCAGAATGAATTCGATGAAGAGTATAACTCTTGTGAACAATATCAAGAGAAATGTATATTTTTAAAAACAAAACGAAAGTTGCTCGCTGCTAGCGTTAAGCAAAACAACGGGAGTGTCAACGGCTCCATTTCGTCTACGAAAGGGAATGATCAGTCGCCGCTTGTAAATAATGCAGGAGCTTCGGCGAAGTACGCTCTTCCGATTTTAGAACTTCCGAAGTTTACTGGGAATCCGAGAGAGTGGCTAGGTTTCTGGAGTCAATTCGAAAAAATTCATAATGATGACAGAATAGACGCTCGTGATAAATTTGCGTATTTAATTCAGAGCACAGTACCTAACACAAAGCCGCGTCAGATATTAGATAGCTTCCCTCCCACCACAGAAAATTATCCTAAGGCTGTGAATTATTTAAAGGAGCGTTTCGGAAAAGAAAATATTTTGATACAAGTATACGTTAGGGATTTATTACACCTTGTTATAAAAGATAAAAAGCCCAATTTATCAACACTTTACGATGAATTACAAACAAAATTAAGAGGATTAGAATCGTTAGGTCTAACGAAGGATAAATACGCCGAAATACTGTTTCCGTTGGTGGAATCATGTATGCCTCCAGACCTGCTGATGACGTGGGAGAGAAACCTCTGTTTTACGCAAGAGAAAAATGAAGGTAAGTCTGATCTAGACTCTTTAATTGATTTTTTAAGAATAGAAGTTGAAAGTGAGCAAAAAATAAAGCTTGCTCGCAATACATTCAGTGTTGAAAAGGTAAACAAGAAGCACTACAAGAAACTTGAGTACTATAGTTGTGTTCCGACAGCTTCTGAATTGTTTATTTCTCATAAAAATGTGCGTAATGAAAATACACAAAGTAATAAAAAATCAGAATATTATATTTTTTGTAAAATGTTTACGCATTCATCCGAGAACTGTGACCAAGTAGATAATATGTCATTGTTGGATAAAAAAGATGCAGTTAAGAAACAAAATGCTTGCTTTGTTTGTTTAAGACGTAACAGTCATAGAGCTAACCAGTGTAAATCTAGGATTAAGTGTTTAATATGCAGAAATAGACATTTTGCTATTCTATGTCCTGATTTACCTACGAAAACCAACACGTTGAACAACCAAACGCATTTCTCGGATGTGTTACTGCAAACTTTGATTGTACGTTTATGTAATGGCAGTCGAGAACAATTAGTAAGAGCTATAGTTGATACAGGTTCTATGAAAAGTTATATCTGTGAAAGTGTTGCTGAAGAAATGCAGTACGATGTTTTACGACGAGTTAATTTAAAACAAAATTTGTTTGGTGGCATTGAAACTGAAGAAAGTGTTCACAACGAGTATAATGTTGAATTACGTAGTTTTGATGATAGATTTAAGTGCAGTGTAAAATTATTAAGTCAACCGAATATTTGTTCTGATATCAAACAAATACCCCATGGTGCCTGGATTAAAGAATTAAGAAATTACTGTATTGAATTAAGTGATTTTGAGGAAAATTCTGTAAAAGCTGATAAAGCAATTAAATTACTTCTTGGAGCTGACACAGCTGCCAAATTACTTTCAGGCAAAATTATAAAGTTAAAATCTGGACCTGTAGCGGTTGAAACGTCCCTGGGATGGACCCTAATGGGGAAAGTTCCGGTTAGTACAGCAGATGAATCTTGTGCATCTATTTGCATTTCGTCGTTGCTGGTAAATAATAATTGCATAACGGATCTCTGGAAATTAGATGTTTTAAATATAACTGACCCTGTGCAAGATAAATCTAGAAAAGAGTTAGAGACAGATACGATGAACTATTTTAATGAAACCATATGTATTGATCAAGAGGGTAGATATGAGGTAGCTCTTCCTTGGGTTAAGGACAGTTCTGTTTTGCCAGATAATTACAGATTAGCTGAAAGATGTTTTAAGAAAACAAAAGATAAACTATCAGCTTCCAATAACATCAGTGCATATAATGAGGTATTTATAAACTGGCTATCTCTTAAAATAATAGAAATCCCGAATCAGGAAGAAATTAAAGAAGGATATTATTTACCACACAGGCCTGTATTTAAAGAAGAAAGTACGACAAAAATACGACCTGTATTTAATGCTTCCGCACGTACGGGCAATTCACCATCACTTAATGACTGTTTAGCAACGGGACCAAATTTGATAGAGATTATCCCATCCATTCTAAATAGATTTCGGAAAAATGCTGTAGGGGTTACTTCAGACATAGAGAAAGCATTTTTACAGATTTCGATCAGGGAAAGTGACAGAAGCTTTCTAAGATTCTTTTGGGTTGATAGAGATAATTTCGAACAAAGTCTTATATACCAACATAGAAGGGTTGTATTTGGAATCAGAACCAGTCCATTTTTATTAGCTGCAACTTTAGATTATCATTTAAGCAGGGTGACAGAAAATTTGAAACAGACAGCCGAAATCCTCAAGAAGTCATTTTACGTAGACAACTGTTTGGCCAGTCTAAGTTCGGTAGAAGAAGTTGAAAAATTTATCCTTGAATCACGAGTGATTTTATCGACGGGACATTTTAATTTGCGTGGATGGCGATCAAATTTTCTTAATGGAATGATTGAAGAAGATCAATCTATGGAAAAATGTGTCTCTGTTTTAGGACTTATTTGGGATACGCAACGTGACACATTAGCTTGTAATTTTGATAAAGTACCTTCTCAAGTAGACAAAGTCACGAAACGCAGTGTTTTGGCAATAGCTCACCAAGTGTTTGATCCGATAGGATACACTTGCCCTGTTATGTTAATACCTAAACTAGTCTTACAGGAAACATGGTGTTTGAAACTTAAATGGGATGACGTACTCCCCGATCACCTTACGGTAAAATTCACTTCATGGCTCCAGCAGTTACCGTTACTTTCCAAAATTGAAATTCCTAGATGGTTCAAGTTTACGAACCGCAATGAACCGATCAGCTTTCACGTTTTCTGTGATTCTAGTCAAGCAGCCTACGGTAGTTGCATATACTTGAGAATAGAACATGACGATGAAGTGACTGTCAGTTTAATAAGTGCAAGAAGTAGGGTAGCACCCTTGAAAAATGTAACTATTCCGAGATTAGAATTGCTTGCATGTCTGATCGGAGCTAGATTATTGTTTTCCATTCTTAAAGATTTACAGTTCCCTACGTTTAAGATTTATTGTTGGACTGATTCTACAACAGCTTTATGCTGGATACAACGGGAACAAAACTGGGCTACGTTTGTAAAGAATCGTGCCAAGGAAATACGAACACTAATTTCTCCCACACATTGGCAACACCTTCCTGGAAAATTCAATCCAGCCGATTTAGTTAGCAGGGGATGTTCTGCTGAACAGCTAATACGTCTGCAATGGTGGGAGGGACCATCATGGCTCTATAACAAAGAAGAGACATGGCCTAAATCTGAAGGAAAAATAAATGAAGATCTAGTAAATGCAGAGAAACGTAAAACTGTAGTTACTACTCTTAATAAGTCTGAAGATGACTCTAAATGGTATTACAATTACTTTTCTTCTTACAACAAAATTGTTAGAATGCTTGCGTGGATATTTCGCTTTTACGGGAAAATGAAAAAGACCAATACCGAAACTTTACTTAATATATCAGTTCCAGAATTTGAAAAGGCAGAAGTAGCTCTCATACGTCTGATACAGAAGGAATCTTTTAAGGGTTTAACAGATGAAAAAATTCGAAATTTAAGGCCAATAATTGACACAAACGGTGTTATCAGAGCTCAAACTAGTGTTATCTACCGAGATGACACAGAATATTTCAAATATCCAGCCATTTTACCATCAAATCATCCTGTAGTACATCTTTTAATAATGAAAGTGCGTTGTGAACTGTTGCACGCGGGAACCTCTCTAGTGATGACTCAACTCAGAGAGAGTTATTGGATACTAAAATCCAGAAAGACCATACGCAATCGCATACGACGTTGTATGAAGTGTCAACGATTTAACGCCAAAAACTTCGAAGTTACACCTGGAACATTGCCAGAAGACAGAGTTCGCGATGCTAAGGTATTTGAAATAGTTGGTGTGGATCTCGCTGGACCTCTCCATTTGAAGAATAAGCAGAAAGCGTACATTGTACTTTTTACGTGTGCAGTGTATCGAGCGGTCCACCTGGAGCTCATCACGCAATTAACGACAGAAGCTTTTGTCCAGTCACTAAGAAGATTCATATCAAGACGGGGACGACCTTCGAAAGTATACTCCGATAATGGAACAAATTTCGTTGGTACGAAGAATGTCCTAAGTAACATTGATTGGAAGATTGTACAATTGAAGGCCGTAGAACAAAGAATCCAATGGAAACTAAATCCTCCATCCGCAGCCTGGTGGGGAGGATGGTGGGAGCGTCTTGTCCAAATGGTTAAGCGAATATTGAGAAAAGTTTTGGGACGCGCCTCCCTAACCTACGAGGAATTGCTAACCGTTCTTTGCGATTGCGAACCAGTAATTAATTCCAGGCCACTAACGTATGCTTCACAAGACATTGAAGATCCATCACCTTTGACTCCTGCTATGTTCCTGCATGAAATTTCTTCATCAGGTGTTCCAGATCTGGATGTTGTAGACTGTGAAAAATTAAGCAAAAGAGCCAAGCATTTACAGAAAATTCGTGATGTTCTGAGACGCAGATTTAGATCAGAATATCTGGGACTGTTACGACAAACATCAAAGAAAGCTGGAAAAGTCACTCCAATATCCGTTGGAGAGGTGGTCTTATTGGAGGGGACGAGCAAGGGGAGGACAGCATGGAGCTTGGGTCGAGTGTTGAAGCTGTTCCCGGGCCGGGACGGACATATACGCCTTGTTCTGTTGAAGACTGAGAATGCTGAGCTTCTACGACCTGTGCAGAAACTTTATAAACTGGAACTTGATGATTCTTCTGATGACTAAACTGTTGAACTTTTAATTTCTCCTTTTTCAATTTTTATGTTTAACTTTAACTGTGTAACTAAGAATTTTTTGTAAGTAAGTATTTTGTACATAAGTAAGTATTAATTGGTTTTGAGTGTTACTCAAAAGGTGGGAGGATGTGGCAGCTGCACCCCCTTTTCGACTCCATGGTTTCTCCCACCTTGGAGTCAGCAGCGAGCTACACCTCAAACCCACCGTGTTTACGCCATGGTTTAGGCGCTAGAACGAAAAGAGCTGTTGTACGGTGTATTCTACGATCTCATACGTAAGTTTTATACGAGAATTTATATTATACGATACCTACGAAACCTGATCCATGTACATAGCTTGTATATAATTCATTAAATATAATTTTTAGGAAATCTGTTCTTATTTTTATTGAACCCGGACAATTTAATCTTGACTTCAGCTTACGTACGTCACAATGGGTATTCACAGTAAAACACGACTCAAAAGGTAAAATAGTACGATACAAAGCTAGACTGGTCGCTCAAGGATTCGGTCAAAGAAAAGGTGAAAACTACGACCAAGTTTTTAGTCCAGTGGTCAATTTTTCGGTAATAAGATTATTTTTCTCTTTCTTGGTTGGACATTTTCATTGGTTTCATATGCAAGTAGACATAAATTCTGCATACCTATACGCCCCAGTAAAAGAAGATATTTATATGAAGCAGCCGAAAGGATTTGAAGAGGAAGGTAAAGAAAACTACGTCTGTAAGCTCAACAGAGCTATTTACGGCTTAAAGCAGAGTGGACGTGAATGGTTCAATGAAATACACGGAATTCTAAGTGAGTTAAATTTTAATAAGCTAGAGTGGGCTAATTGTGTCTACATTTATGAAAATAGTTTAGTTTTACTACTGTATGTTGACGACATGGTGTTTATATCTAAAACCAAAGAAAAAATAGAGAAGGTAATTAAACTTTTAGAAGATAAAGTAGATCTAAAGAAGTTGGGTAGAACGAAGAAACTACTCGGGGTACAATTTGTTGAAAATAGGGAAGGACTATTTATCCACCAGGAAGATTACATCAATAAAATTTATGAGCGGTTTAAGAAGTATCAGATACCATTAGTTTCATTGCCAATCGCAACTGGAATTGTAATGTCAAAGACGCAAAGTCCTAGTAACGATGCTGAGACTAAGGAAATGGAAAAACTGCCCTACCGTAATATTTTGGGATGTTTATCGTTCTTGGCTAGTAGAACCAGACCTGATATATCTTACGCTGTAAATATCCTTTCTCAATTTCAATCTAACCCCGGCCATCATCATTGGAACCAATTAGTAAAGCTACTGGGATATGTAAAGTCAACATCGAAGTTAAAGCTAAAACTTTCCAACATTAATGAAATTTCAATAAACTGTTATTCTGATGCCGATTTCGTCTCAAATAGAGATGATCGTGTGTCGATGGGAGGTCACATCTTAATGTTAGACAAAGCCTCAATCTCGTGGCGAACTTTTAAGCAGAAATGTGTAGCCTTGTCATCTATGGAATCTGAGTTTATTGCCCTGACAGAGGCATCAAAAGAACTGTTATGGATGTATAGAATCCTAGATGAACTAAAAGGTTTAGACATTCTTCCAGAAAATTTAAAAGTTACCTTATTTTGTGACAATCGTGCAGCTATCGACTTTTCAAATTCTCCTATAGAGAACAATCGCACCAAACACATACATGTAAAATACCATTTCTTAAGAAGCCTCGTCTTAGAAAAATTGTTTAAATTGGAGTATATTAACACTAAACAAAACCCCGCAGACATTTTCACAAAACCCTTACCCAAAATCAGCCTGTCCACTTTCAATGACAAAATTTTTAGTTAAGTGTGAAAGACCTACTCCCGTTTGTGTTTGTGGGAACCTAGGCAATTTTTTTGTCTCCTATAAGCCCTTCGGCTTGAGACCTTTTTTGAGGGGAAACCCAGGTAGCACACATACGTTGGGGCAACGTATGAATGCATACGTTAGGGCAACGTTGAAATGACACGTTGGCTTACGGTTATCCAACGGTTGGCAACTGGTTATTTCTTACGTTGGGCCAACGTATGCTCTAACGTTTTGCCAACATATTTCCAACCGTTGGGCTAACGTATGAATGCATACGTTGGGCTAACGTATTAATGCATACGTTGGGCTAACATATTAATGCATACGTTGGGCTAACGTATTAATGCATACGTTGGGCTAACGTATTAATGCATACGTTGGGCTAACGTATTAATGCATACGTTATGTTAACGTATAAATGCATACCTTGGGTTAACGTGTAAATGTATACATCTGGACAGCGTAAAATCTGTATGTTGTCACTCTATTATCCAGCTGTTGGAAATTGGTTATTTTTAACATTTAGCTTTCATAATTGTTAACCGTTACATTTATAAGTTAGTTTCATATTTTAGGCCAATGCAGAAACCTTGGATAATTATATTTGACAAATTGATGTGCTATTTCATAACATTTCTATAGATATATGAAAAACTGTCAAATTTGAAATTAAAGTTTTTAATTATTTTACTAACAGCAAATGCAGTGACGGATTCAGATAAGTTTTAAGGGACGGCAGATATGTAGAACGAAGCATATTATCAAATAGTCACATTTTTTCTTTCATCAAATATGGTTCCACTTCAACAGTGGGTTTCTGTGCGCTTAGGAGCAGGGCGAGCGGACACCCCACCCCCCTAAAAAGTACTTTTGTCGACAACATCGTCAGTTGCCAAAGGACTGTCAGCAAATTTCAGCTTTAATCACCAATCTGTAAAATGCTCAGTGTATAAATTACCAGTTCTGCCGACAGTTTATTATAAGTTATACTATATCATGAACATAGTCTTGTTACGATTTTCCTTTTAGTGATTTTTGTGCCAGTAAATAAGTCCCTTTTGTCCCCTCATGCCAACTTCATTCCAGATCATGTAATGTAGTGTGTATTTAAGGCAAACAAGCACATTAAGTATCTGCCTGGGGTGGGGGGTGCCTCGGGCGAAGGACTTTTAGGAGATTTAATGCATATTCACACTACATCTGGAGGAAACCGCCCAAGAGGCCAGATAATCAGTGTATATTTTTGAAAGAATATTGGTATATATCGTCAGAAAATTTTGTCTTTACACCCCACTCCCAACATTTTTGCTTAAAACCGGCTCTAGTCCCGTCACTAACAGAAATGTGTTATTTTCAAATAGTAACCGATCTGTCAAGTTACAAACATTATATTAATCTGTAGAAAACTAACCTATTTTGCACTATGAGGAAAATTAATATTGCAGGTGCAACTTATGAACTGTTTAAAAAAAAAGGCGGGGGGGAGAGATCGGAAGCAGGAAAATATTTAGAAGGTACTTTCAGAAGCTATCCTTTACAGTTTTAGAGAACCAGGACGGCAGGCAAACAAAATCATAAAAACTTTTCGAATTAATTAAAAGAAAAAACATAACGTAAAGGAAAGAATGCTTATTTTTTGAAATATGATTCACATCCCTCTTTCTCCTTTGATAGTTACTTCTGTAAAGTGTCCCTCAAAACCTCTGAAAATTTACTCAATTGAAACTTTTGTAAGGAGGCTTAATCTCTTTTTTTTTTTTTTTTTTTTAAATATTCATGTGGGGAAATCCAATAGGAGTATAAAGTCACTGAAGAATGTCACAGAAATCATTCTTTACTAAAATATTTATTTATTATTTTTTACATTTATTTCAATTTACGTAATTTTTTAGATTCTTAATTTTTAGTTTGCCCGAATAAATTTGGTATGGAATACAATGACATTTCGTAGTTCTATTTTTATTTTCAGTTAACTGTAGATATTGACTACAAAGAAAGAAAAATATTGCATGCGTAATGCATATGCATTACGCATACAAGTATCAACACACAGGTGCATCTATATTATCTGATTATGAGAAAGATATCAGTACAACAGAATGTATTAGTGATGCTGCTTACACGCTATAGCACATAAAATGAAAAAAGTCGTTGATGGTACACAAAAAAAAGTTACGACGCGTCCCGCATAATTACCATTGCAGAAAATTTTGAAAAAAAAAAAAGAGAGAGAGAGAGAGAACTTTTTTACTAAAATACGCAGTAGAAGAGACTTGTCAAAGCAATAAAAATGTTTTTTCTTCCAGAACTCTCAAAGAGTATTTGATTGGATATAGATTATGTATTTTTCTCCATAAAATTTGAGTCCTGTAGCATATAACAGGTGTAGATACAAAAATCTCTTCTAAAATAATAAATAAATAACAAAATGAAGTTGGTAAATATAGGTATATATATGAACTGTAAAGTACTATAACACATTTGTAAAATATTAAAATAACTGAATTCTTAAAACTGTAAAATATTTTATACATACCTTTAACAACAAAACAATTTTGATGCACAAATTTAAATCCTTGTTGTTGATTAACCACTGTGAACCAACGAGATTTCAAAATTGAAGTAGTGTTAGTTTAATAACTACTTCTAAATCTGAAATCTCATTAGTCATTATAATCTTGCAAAATATAAGCACGGCTCAAGTTGATTTTTTTTTCAGAATAATCTTATTAGGAGAAAACAATTATGTCCAATTTTACCTTCTCGACTGTTGTACAACTATGAGCAAATAAAACTTTATTTTTAAGCTGTCTAGCATTGTTTAGTAATCCAAAACGCATCTTTTAATAAGCACTGTGCAATTATTATATATTTATTACCATAGCTGCATAGTAAGTTGTTTGCTTACATACTTCGAAGATCGTTAGGCTTATGGACAATCGAACTATAATCAATGCATCGATATTAATAGTTATCGTGATTCAAGTTACTACAAACCTATGCAACGATTAAAATTCACAGAAATATAGCTGAAAAGATAAATATTCGTTTCAGATTTAAACTATCAATCACTTTATAAAAGTGTATCAACACATCATAACAAGCAATGGCGGAAACGGAACGGCGAACGGACATGAATCTATCGCTTCCCGGTTTCCTGAATGTGTGTCTCTGCGCATGCGCAATGATACGGTTGCCCAACACAACATTCAGCTATCCGATGGCCAACGGTTGTTTTATCAACGGTTGCCCAACACAACATTCAGCCATCCGATGGCCAACGGTTGCCCAACACAACATTCAGCCATCCGATGGCCAACGGTTGTTTACCAACGGTTGCCCAACACAACCTTTAGCCAACAGAATACCAACATTTCCATATGGACATCCAACGTTTGCCCAACGTAACAACCTTGTGCCAACCACGTGCCATCAATAACCCAACGTATGTGTGCTAGTTGGGAAGGGGGGGAAATTTTTTGAAATTTTTGATGAAAAAAAAAACAAAGAAAAATGAACTTTATGTAATTGTGTTTGTCCTATTATGTCTGTCTGACATCTTTTCAGTCGAGGGAGTAAAGTTCCCCACGGAGTGCGATATTCTTAGCTCTGGTCTTTCTCTGAAGTTTTCGAGCAGCCTCAAAAGCGTCTCGCGAGGTGAAACTGTAATTTGCCAGAGAATTCTGAGGTGATTGGTTAGTTCTAAGAGTAGAGTATTTTCGTCCCAATCACAGGTGATATTAAAGTTTTATTTCAGTAAGTCCCATTTTTGCTAGTGGAAGCTCCTATATGTCCACCCTAGTCTGTAAGGTGTTGTGTCAGGCATATAATGTGTTAACCTATAACACAATTTTTTTTCCAATTTTTTCGGGATGCATCCCAGCTCGATCTCAGTTGGATTTCAATTCGAGTTTTTTTTTCAAATTTAATTCGTATTTTTCATTGCAATGTACTGTACTGTATTATATTGAATAAACTTTGCAAAATGTGAGTATTTTCTAAAGTGCACTGAACGTATATCATGAGTAATTTTGAAGTATGAATATTTTTATGATTAGAAATGTGTTTATTAATGTCCTAGCATATGTGTTTATTAATGTTCTAGCATAAGTGTTTATATTTGAATGCATTTATATAGTAATTTCTAGTAAGTTGAAAATTTTTTGAAATGAAGTAATTTTTGAAATGTGTACTAACCATGCTGGCCAGCAACAACTGTATATAGTGTTTCTACTAACCTTTAGTGAATTTTGAAGTATTTTTCATGCATCATGATTAACTTACTTTTTCGTTAAAGAGGAAAGGTTACCTCTAATTTTCGTTTACTTTGAATCTGCCAGTTTCCTAAATGTCATGGAAGGCGGGCCCTTGTTAGAAAAAAAAAAAAACGCTATTTCTTTACTTACCTTTTATTTCCATGACATTTTATCTCTAAATTTGCTAAAGTGAAAAAACGAAACTTTTGTAAACTCCTTTAAAAGTTTTCTAAGTGAAAACGTAAATTCGCTAACATTTGAAAATGGCGGTGTAAACATCGTCATGTCTTTAACGCCGTAATAAAAAGTTTACATTTCTCGCCGATAGATGGCGCTGTTCCTAATTTGCATAAAATAAGAACTCTTTTTTCCCCTATGCAAATATCCATCGTAGTCCCGCACTAACTGGCAGGTATAAAAAGGGCATCACAAGTTAACCTTTCAGACAGTGAGAGTTCTCGGTCTGCTGTGTTGTGTGTGTAAACAACCGATGTGATTCAAATAGAGCCGGATCAGGGATCCGTGCTGCGGTACCCAGATGATTCAATGTGATGTGATGTGTTTTGTGAATCTGAATAGATCGCCGCTGGCGACTTGTCTTCCAGAAAGCTTGTTTTTTTATTTGTGCTACTAAGCGGATGTTGCTTAATGTATTGTGTCTTCACCATGTGCACTGTGTAAACCTACCATAGTCATCTTGTTTCAATAAACTACAGAAAAGGTGCCTACTTTTTCTTTCTTACTTAAACGCATATTCAAAACCAAAGATTTCTACTGTGCAACTCAAGTTAAATGAGTTTCAACTCTGCCTAGAATCTACAAAAATTTATTTTACAGATAAAATCCAGTGACTATTCAATTTCAGCCAAAGACTTTCAATTTGTAATTTAATTTGTTTTTTGAATAGCTTAATTTATAATACAATATAATTTAGTAGTTAATCTTTTCAAGAGTAAGGAGAGTCGCTGACTGAAATGATCCCTGTGTCGAGCAGTTGATTAATCTGTGTGCGCAATTCTTCTCGTAAGGCGTGGGGAGTTCTATACGGCTTATGCCTAACAGGTATGTCATCTGACAAATAAATCCTGTGTGCTACAGTGTTGCAACCCGATAGCTCCTTAACTGACTCAGCAAAAATATGTTTATGATTGTTCAACAATTGCATTAATTTCTCTTTTTGAGCCCCCGATAAATGAGATAAATCAAATTTACCCCCAAACAATTCACAATCAGTTAAAATTTTTTTATTTGGGAATACCTTATTCCCCCGTACACGATATATATTTCGGTTACACACATAACCATCTTCAGTCGTTTCTGGATCTCTCACTAATGGCGGCTTCTTTTTATATCTTCTTCGTTCTTCTTCTTGAAAGTTCGATGCATGACGACATCCCATGATTGGTCGATTGTATGAAGCGTATCGTTGATGCTGCCCTCTGTCAGCATCAACGATACGCTTAAGATATAAAAAGAAGCCGCCATTAGTGAGAGATCCAGAAACGACTGAAGATGGTTATGTGTGTAACTGAAATATATATCGTGTACGGGGGAATAAGGTATTCCCAAATAAAAAAATTTTAACTAATTAATCCGCCGTATTAAATAATGTTTTATGTGTTTTTATTAATTCACAATCATCATCAAAAAATTCATTAACTACGTTAACCTCTGCCTCAGCATCATTAACAATATCTAGTACAGGCTCAATGTTAACTAATTTACAATTTTTGTTTATGTGAATAGGAGTGTCGAAAAAATTAGCAACTTTAACAAAATATATACCATTATCACTACCAGTATTTATTGAGCATGATATAACATAATTTTGAGAAAGAGAATGCTTATGTGGTTGTATTAATACATTTTCAGCAAGTTTGAGATTGTTTTTGGTAGTGACAGAGATAATTAATTCAGATCTTGGAGGAATTATATGTTTACTAATAGTATAACCTGTTTCATGAACATCTCTTAGACAATTAACATTGTAACCTGTACTAGTGTCAAACCAATTAATTTTAAAATTTTCATTAGAAATTGTGTGTTGCTCAAAATCTATCTTAATTTTGTTATTAGAAAAAAAATTTGCACCCAAAATAGCATCATATGACATAAAATTATCCTTACAACAAAAAAATTCAACAATAACTTTACATTTATCAATAGAAACTTCTAATTTAACTTTCTTCTCTAAAACCATCATATTATTAGAAATCCCAATTATTTTCACATTGCACTGTTCTACACTTTTTATTTTATTACTTATTAAGGTATCGTTTACAAATTTGTCTTTAATAATGGAGACAGAGGCTCCCGTATCACATAAAGCAAAAATCTTTTCTTCCTGTAGGTTTATGGGAATTAAAGGTAAAACTGACGTATGACCAAAATTCCCAAGTCCTATGCGCTCTGCGGACGTGTCTGAAAGTAGCGGCGCTTCGCTATTTCGGCCCTCAATTAGTTTCCCGGTCTCTCCCTGTAATTATTTCTAGGTGGATAATTCTGAGAAACCCTACGCGTGCAACGACGGCTAATATGCCCTTTCTCTCCACAGGAATAACAAACTATTTCACTATTTTTTCTTTGCCCCAACATCAGTTTTAAATCATTAATTTGTTCCTGGAGGTCGGCTACGCGCTTGTCTGTTTCTAATAAAGAGTTCTGCATCAGGGCATTTATCTCCTTGAGTTCAGATGCAACTACCGACGGCTTGATTTCAGCTTGAGCTAAATGGACTGATGAAGTAGCCCTGTCTAAAGCGGAACATTGTTCTTCTTGAAGAACTAAGTCCCACATTTCTTCGAAGGTGTCATGTTTCTGTGACATGACAAAACGTCTAACTGCTGGACTGAGGCCTTGAATGACCTGAGCTGTCAGCATTCTCTTTCTAACTTCTTCATTTTCATCGAAACATTTATGCGATAAGCCTTGTACGCGCGTTAAAAAGGCCCTCGCCGACTCGTTGATTCCCTGAGTAGCTGTTGTGAACTGCAGTAAAGAGTTGTCCTGCGTTTTGTTCCCAAATCGATTGATCAGCGCTGTCCTAAAATCTTTATAGTTTGCTTGTTTAAGTTGTGGCTGCGAACGTAAGAATTCGCGTGCTTCGCCTATACATTTCGTCTTAGCGACAAATAATGTTTGTACAGCGGTCCATCCTGCATGGAGCTTTACCTCCTCTAGTTGATCGAAAAAATCATAAATTGTGACATTACTATTGTTTCCCGAGAAGGGATTAATTAAGGGGAGAAATTCGGTGAAAGCTGGGCAAACCACTATATTTCCATTTACAGTGGGCCCGTCTTCATCGCTGTCATGCTCGAACATTATTCAGACCCCAAACAAAATCAAAATTCAGTTAAAATTATTGACAAAAAAAAATTATTTCCCTCCACGGCACAAAACAAAACCATAAATAATATCAGAGTATCATCTTCATTATTCCTTATTAAAGCGAAACACAGACTCCGGAAATTTAAAAATGTCACGGCGCCATTTTGTATGCCATGACTTCACGAAGCTTAAGTTAAATTTTCTAAAGTACCCAAATTAAAGTTAAATAAAAATATCAAATAAACCAATATCTTTTCCTAAATCAAATGGCATAGAGGCCGAAATAATCGTATAGTTTAAACTTCTTAACCGCCAAAGACCCAGGTTCTATCTGTGCAATTCGCTGAAAAGAAAAATGGCGCAACGACGCCATTGTAGACCCAGTAAATAGACAAGGAATAAATGAAGAAAACACTCTGTTAGACTTTAAAATCTTACATTTATTTTAAATTAACTTCATCATAACAAATTTTTTTCCTTGAATAACTAACCACACCATTACATAAGAGTATAACAACAACTTAACTTATTATTAATAGAGCTCTCTAACCATTTTAACCATTATTTTAAGTGCACTTTAGTAGTAGCCGACTGCTAAAAAAATTTAAATAGAGAAAGAGAAAAGAAAGAAAAGAAAATAAAACTTATCGTCTTTAGGAAGAATCTGGGGGCCCCCATCATGTCTTTCTCATCACGTTGTCATTCGTTGCTCGTCCATCATCTCTCCCCGCTTGACGCCGCCGAAGGGTCTCGCACCTCAGGAAATCTCAATACCAAACGACCTCCTCACGACACCACCACCGTCTGATCTCTCCTACCGCCAAATCTTCCTCTTGATTTTTCTCTGCCTCTTCACTCCACTATTCATGCGACAATCAAGTTCGTTCATGAACTTTATTTTTTCATATCTTAGTGCATAAAAATTGAAGTGAAACTTATTTAGTTGGTGAAGTTACGTCGCATTAAAAGGAAATTTAATTATTTCGTTGGTTAATTCATATATTTTGAGGCATTTACATTTTTTCTTACACGTGGTTGTGTTCCTCCGCCGATTTCGATGTCTGTATCGAATCTTCATCCAATCTATCGAATTATGTAAAATTGATGCAGGGAAAAAGGGTAATAAGAAAAAAAACAGAAAAGGCAGAATAAAAAGTTAAAGACAGAGAGAAAATTTTAGCATAAAAAAAAAACACTTTTAAACCAAAACTTAAAATTTAGCAAACACTTTACAAAGCCAAAATATGATGTTTGTATCAAAAATTTATTTAAGAAAAAAAAATGTCGGCATAAAGAAAAGGAAAAGTCGGCTCGATTTTAAAAAACACATATAAACATTTTTAACATTAATTATTTATCAAAAGTTACAATCATACCAATACCACATATCAAAAAGAAAAGTTTTGTTCATCCGATCTGGCAACCTGTTTTGACGTTAGCGCGCAAAACGAATCAAAACAAACCGCGAAATCGGAAAGTTTGTGCCGTGAAAGAAATAATAAACAAACCCAAAAGATAAGTAGTACAACTTAAACATTACACAAAATATTACTCTATAATTTGTTTTTACTACTCATAGATCGCTAGAACAAACATTATTTTCAAAACATTTTTTGAAATCATAACAATCATAAATAGTTATCAAAGCTTTTCCATAGGCAATTTCTTCCCAAGAATATTGTATGGAAGATTTTATTTTATAGTAGAACTGAGGAAAATTTTTAAAAAGAGGAGTATATAAATTCTAATTAAAAAGGTATTACTAGATTAAAAAAGCACGTTCATGCAAGAGATCATATAATAAGAGAAAAGTATTTATAAAATCAGTTATAATACCCCCTTTCATCAGAAGTCCGTCAATGAATAAGTTTTAGAATTTCACATAAAACTAATACTGAATTCTTTTAAAGTTTTTCAGCTTATCACCATAAACATTACCTATTTTTTTTTACGTTTATATTACAACTTTTTTTCCTGGTTTACAAAATTCAAAGACTAAACAATCAGTTCATATTATTTTATAATTAAAGTTTCAGTTGATTTTTAACTAAAATTTGTCTCATTTTTACGGTTAGTATAGATTATATATATATTTTCAATTTTCTGTCAACAAAAAAGTTTCCACCTAATAACAAGTATAGAAATTATAATTATGAAATTGCAATCGGAATTAAAGTGAAACAAAGTGAAATTTAAGTAAAGGTAGTTGAATCGATGATATAAATTAAATTTTTGTACTAGATTTAAAAAGCACAACCAAGCTGAGCAAGCATAGCTGCATTTCACAAGATTATATAAGAGTATTTTTTAATACTTTTCTACACAAGATTATTTTTAATAAATATGCCAAATTAATTGAATTTCCTAATCAATATTTAGTAATTAATTTATAAAAGGAATATATAAATTTTAAGACAAATTTAATCTTTTGATTTAAAATTCTATCCAAGAAATGAAGCACAATTATTAGATACATATTTAGTTTTTCAACATTCAAATGCAAAAATGCTGCAATGAGAAAGCAGATTGCTTATAAATCACGTATCTTAGCATTTATCCAAGAATATCAAGATTTAATTTACCTTACATATAAAAAAGGCATGTTTTAATCAATAAATACAAATTATATATTTAAAAAAATGTAGAGTATATAGCTATTTAAATTGAAAAGGATTTATTTTAAAACATATTCATAATGCCTTGCCAAAAGTTGTATTTTGCAGTCTTACAAACAATAAACCCATACATAAAATTTCCAAAATTATAATAAAATAATTTTTCAATATATTTTTCTAAACTATTCTGTGTTTAATTCCATTTATCACATAATGTATACTGTCTGAATATTCTAAAAGAAACTGTATTTATTAGTTCATATACACAAATTAAACTATTACCTTACAAAAATACAGATAAACCATCTTTGTTTATTTTTAACATAAAATATCACCAGGGAAATACAGCAAAGATGTTTCATTAAACAACGAAGAATAAATATATAAGAAAAATATATGTTTAAAAATATAAAATACATTTAAAACATCTGTCACGAACAACTTCATCCAAATAATTCAGAAGAGATGTTTCGCCTTTCAAAAATGTAGACAATATAAAGTACATATCTATTAAAAATTTTCATTTTAAACATATTTTTACCAATGAAGGCATTACTGAATTAAGAAACACACTCATGCAATTTATTAAATAATAACAAAGTACTTCAATAAATAAGTTCTAAAATTTGATTGAAAATTAAGTTTTTAAGGAGAATCACGATAAAAGCTATCAATTTCTTTCCCTTTTTTTACTTTCTTTTGACTGTTTTTTTCTCCTTTATATATTCAAAGTAGAAGCAATCATTTTAAATTGAGTTAAAATTTCAATTTTTTGAGACTAATATTAGTTTTATTTTATGTGATATTTTATTTGTTCTTTAATCTTCTAAAGGCCTAAATTTTTCTATCCACACAAAACAGTTTTCAACCAAAGATAAATATAGAAATCATAATAAATTTTGAATTAGGATTAAAATGAAGAAAGAAATCTAATTTTAGTTAAAGGTAGACAATTTTAGCTCATTATGCTGTTGCTTAGCAATATCATTTCTTTTTAAACAGTAGTTTTTTTATGAGAGCATTAGTAGACATTTTTATAATCTTTTATTTTTTAGCATTTTGAATTATATGACCAAACTCATAAATGTCTAAATGGGATAATTCCGAGTTTAATTGACACAATGTGATAAAAATAACAGCTGCGCGCTGATTACTTACCCTGAGAAATTCTGATTCGTAGGTTGCTGATACAAGCTTTCAGAAGAATGTGTATAATGGTTTTTATGCAGCTTAAAAAGATTTAACTGTTCTTTTGCAAACTTCATCATAGATACATCCTCTTCTTGAATGTTAAGAAGGTCGTCTAAATATCCACAGACAGAATTTAAAACAGTACTTATCTTATTTACTTCATCCTTTTCTATAGATTGTACATAGTCTAATATTATTTCAAATTGGTCAAACCTTTGCACATTGCCATGGCAGATTAATTTTAGAGTTTTCTGTGGTAAGTTCAAGTCCTTTGAAATATGCTGATACTTTTAAATCTTTGTGCACTATCACAGATGAAACGATTGCAGGGCATGGCAAGACTTTTAAAATGGCAAATATAACACACTCTTTTTGAATAATTTTCGTCCATATATCATCTCTTTTGAGTTTTTCTGAACACTCTAGAAATTCTGAAGTGTATTGACAGACAATTCGCTTTCTCTTTATTCTTTCAAGGCAATACTTTCATCAATGGCTTTTTTGGAGATGCATGCTTTCAAGTCGACAATTTTTTACTATCAGGGTCTTCTCTTATGTATGCGTCTTTGCTCGATAAATAAGATGGACAGTTGGGAAACAAAACAGGGAAAGCACCATTTTTTAGCATGGGACGATCCAGTGGAGCAGTGATGAGTTTCCCAGTATTTTTATCATATTAAGATACTTCTTTAATGACATCTTCAACCTTGAAATATGTTTCACAGACCTGTAAAATAATAATGAATAAATAAATAAATAACACTAAAATAAACTATACATTAGATTAAGAAAACTGTCAAATTATAGATTTGTATTTAATTATTTCTGAGGTGTACGTGCCTTTTTTTTACTCAAGACAAATTTAATTCTGTACTGTAGCTTTCTACATTTTTGCTTAAATATTTATTTATTTTTAAATCATGCATTGCTACGTCTTACTTGATCTAGCATGTGTACCCCCTCAAAAAAATGTAAAACAATTATTAAAAGAAACATTTTAAAACATTTATATTAACTCTAGAAACAATAAAGGTTTAAAATACTAGAATTTTTAAAAACTTATTATTGAACTGAATATATCATTACAAAACTTGATTAATCTGAAATCATTTCTCAAAAATTTTCTACGAAGCGTTGTTGTTAAATAATTTGAAAAAAATCTTGCATTTATTTGGGTTTGAATTAACTATGTTCAAAAATACATACAACAATCATAGGCGTAGAGTTATATGGGCCCATGGGGCTCAAGCCCCCCCAATAAATTATGAGTTGGGGCTGAGCCCACCCAATAATTTATGTTAAATTTAAAAAAAATGCATTTTACTCAATTTTTACAATTTAAAGAAAAAGAATTTCTCTCAAGTTATAGAAAAAAAAAAAACTTTTCTTTTATTCATAAAAATTTTCTTCTGATTTCGTTTTCGATGAATATTTGAGATTCATTCTGACACCACATAATACAAGATGCTATTAAGCTGGCCGCACCAGGAGCCGGTTAATAAAAAACAGTCTATGCAATGGTAATTATGAAATCAAAAGTTCACATCAGCCTAAAATGCATTCAGTAATCTAAAATGTTCCTTCCCCACTACCTTTGCATCTTTCACTATGCTTCCATTTTTTACTTTGTTTCACTGCATTTTAAGAAGGATAACTTGGTAGGAAGGCACTATAACGGATAGTTACCTTATAAAATTTTAAAAAAAGAAACGCCAGAACCAACGGCAAGTGAAACGTTTCAAACGAATGCAAGTCGCAGTGATGCTTGCACAGAACAGTAGGCATATTTCTATATTTTTGCTTCTGCATTAAGGGGTCTCAAGAGGATTGAGGAGCAAATATACACGTAGTATAAACCCTAGCGGTTTTACATTTTATGATCAAAATAAAAGTCACAGAATAATGAAACTTTTTTCGTATAATAATACACTATAGTAAATCATAAAATTTCCGATAAAAATCCATTACCTTTCACATATCTTAGTTTTTATATTATCTTTTTAGTTTTAGAATTTTAAATTTTATTTTAAAGTGAAATTTGAAAAAAAAAATTACTTTTTCTCTTATATTTCTGCTAAAATTTCAAAAGTTTTTCACTTTCACTTTTAATATTAAATTACTCTATAGATACTGACGCCAGCTATAACTATACAAAGTTTTGTGAAGATACGAATCATAGAAATTTTGTTATCGTACAGATAGTTCAGAAAAAAAAAAAATGTGTTTTGAGAAAACGCAGTTTAAAGTTACCTTACTGTGTTCAAATATAAAACATTCATAAAATGTTTTTATGTTTATCACCGGTTCTAGTTGGAATAATTGCATAAAATTGGGGTCAAAATGCTCAGATATAATTGAGCTCTCAAATAAAATTAAAATTGAAAATATCGATTTTTTTAATCCTTATCCTCCTAAGACCCCTTAAAAATTGGGAGATATACAAGCCCGGAAAAATCTATTGCCCGATATGCCGGGGGCATGTAAAATTCTCAACAAGTATGTATTTTTTTTAGCCATATGTGCCTGATCGGGCATGTAAAAAATTGATCAAAAGTGATTCATAAAATAATTTTAATATGCTGGTTCATATATCATACGGATTTGGTTTGTGGTTGCAACATTTCCTTTCAATGCAAACAGTCTGAATAATGTAAATTTTATAGAGCAATAAAATGTAGTAATTTTCGGGCTTGTAAATTTTTGTTCGGGCATGTATTATTTTAGGCTACATGTCCGACTGGGCATGTAAATGTTTGGAGATTTTTTCTGCCTCCGAACATATTTGCCTCTGAACAGGCTTTAATCAGGTTTGCCACTCAATTTCTGAAAAAAAAATTCCCTGACTTTTCCAGGTTTTCCAGACCATCATGCGATAAAAATCCAGACTAATTTTTATGTTTATAATGCCTACTTTGCATACGTTCTTCAATATTTTTAGCTTCCTAAAGTAAGGTTAAACGTTGTTTGTTTACAAACACTGATTTTCCAGTCCAAATTACATGATTTTCCAGGTTTTGGGCTAAAATTTGCAATTTTCCCTGACTTCTCCCTGAACTTTTTTGCCAAAATGAAATTCCCACACTTTTCCAGGCTTTCCCTGTTCTCCCTGACCAGTGGCGACCCTGTTTAATTCTTATCTGTTAAAGATAAGTATAGGCAATATAAATTGGGAAAATGTTACAAATAAGGTCGGAAAAATTCTCCGTTAAGAAAAAATTCCTCTCGTCTATTTTCAAAAAGTTACTCTTTTTAAATTTTTATACGACCCCGTAATTTCCTATTAGTAAAATGTATCTCGTACACTCATAAAGTGATGTACCAAATCTGAGCCTTTCATCATACGATGTCGCAGAGATATCTTTAAAGAAAGAAAATCAGGGACTATCTATGATTTTGTATGTAAAAGTTTATTTCTAGAGTGGAAAAAATGATTTTCTGTCGTAATTTCTGTATGACCTTTGAAATGCAATTATTCGACGCATTTCAGTCTTAAAATGTCATTATTCTGAAGCTAATAAATTCGATTAATGAGTTTAGACTGGGATTTAAATCGTGATTTATAAACGAGCTGAGCCATAAATCGCGATTTTTGGGCGATATTGGCTCTCTAAAGTGATGTCATTTACTTATTTAGGCCAAGAATTTTAGGTTCGGCCACCAGAAACCGCAAATGCCTGCAAATTTAGCTTAATTTGCACTTTTGATTCTTATATGCTCTAAAAAATTGTCTCTGAACGTAATATTTGTCTAGCCGAGAAACAAACCTTACAGTGAAGTACTCTGTTTCAGACATTAAAGATTGTTTTTCAGATGACTTTAAATTAAATTAGATTAAATTGCCAAATGCTATTTTATTATTACATATATGTATGTGTGTGTGTGTGTGTGTGTGTATATGCGTATATATATGCGTGTGTATATATATATATATATACACGCATACATTATATGTGACGCCCGAGCCCCCCCAATAATTCTGGAAACTTTACGCCTATGACAACAATACGGTTTAATTTATTTTTCTTACAAAGAAAAGGGTATTGCTTACCTTAGATGTATCTGACGGTTGGAAATTGCATCTTGGAATGCTTCTTATCCCTTTATTTTTTAGTTCAGGGTCCTTAGGAAATCCAAACACAGCAACACGAGGTCCATTTTTATAATTCCCTCGGCAATTTGGAACATAACACTTGAATGACATCTTAGAAGAAATATTTAACACATGCTAACAAGTAAAAAATTAGCTCGTGATACCTCCGAATATGAAATAAACAAAATGTAATAAATAAAATTCAAAACACGTGTGATTTCAAGCAAGAGCAACTTGTAGAACGCAAAGGACGTGGTGAAACATACCGGTAGAACGACTTTCAAAAATGCTCCCCTTCCTTAGGGGAAGGGTGAAGAAGGCCTAGATATGATTACGTCACACAGCCTTCTAGTTCCTGCGCGCAGGCTTTGTTATATAGAGCATTTCGACGTGACGTATCTCTAACGTCAGCTGAGTGACAGCTTCGCGCATCGTTCTGCGCATGCTATTTCTTTACCTAAATGTATTATTTAGCAATCTCAGTAATTCGTATAAACTACGTGTAATCTGAGGAGGTTCATTGGGTTTTCGTATTACGAACGCAGCCCCACTGTGAAGTATGTAAACAAACTGCAGAATAGCAAGCAACAGGCGTTTCAGTTTAGACATCAATCAACGACTGTGCACGAAAGAATGTACATTATTTATTTAGAAATATGGAAGAAATTTTAAAGCTGTCAGCAACTAATTAAACTCTAATTGCAAAATTAGATGTTGTTTCTAGTTTAGGATTGTGATATTTTTTCATGATTTTTAAATATATGGATAATTTGTCTCCAATGTAATTTGAAGCTATAACTAGATAGGTTTATCCTTAGATTGACATGAATTTTAGTGCATGCTTTCCATGGATAACACTTTCTGGTGTGGTTTCTGTTATTAAATGTGCATATAAAATGCATTAGAATAAATCAATTAAATACATGAAAGAATTGGTTTGTTAATTATTTTTTAAAAACATATTTTGATTAAAAAGTCAATTTATACATTGTTTACAGATCTACTTTTGTACCAGTGGTTAGTTTATTAAAAAAATAATAATAAATAAATAAAACAGGAAGTTTCTTATGTTGAAACTGGCATGTGATGTGTTAATGTATGATTACTTATTGTTGCTTATGCTAAAAAACTATAGAATCTACTTTTTTAAAATCACTAAACTTGGCTACCAGCCTTTTTATTCTTTTTCAGTATTCTAAATTAGGTATGGAGTGGAACTTTAATAGAAAAAACACATTTATTCAAGATATTTAACTGACACCCTCTTTTATTTCACCTTCTTATCTTAATTCTTTCTGTTGTTTCTTTGACTTCGTGAAATCAAGGCTATACTGTTGTTGTTCTCGTGTCCATGGACAGATGATTAAATGGTTAAACTGTAGTTCGTTAAAATAAATCTTTATTCTTTTACCTGAAACTATTTCCACTCTGTTCTGCGGGGAGCTGATATTAGGATTAGAAATTATTCTGAAGATTTTTATATTTTTTGTTGCTTACGTATTATCCTGGTGGTCATTTCAAACAAAGTATTTTTTCATCAAATGTGCTGGAAACTGTTGCCAATTGTATTCGAAACCATTAATTCATGTGATCGGCATTTATCTTGGCGAGAAATCGCTTGTCTTGTTTGAGTGCCGGGATAATAAGTCAGTAGCAATTTTTCTATGAATACTGTTCTTATCTGCTGTTTAGATTCAAGAACCTAAATCATTTTATGCAGATAAATATTGTCAAATATGATGCTTTTTTTTCATTTTTTTGTAAATAACTTCTAAAGTAATTTAAATTGGCTGACTGAAATTTGATTTTTTTAATATCCTGTGTAAATCATGTGAAAACATATTTTCAAGTAACACTAATTTACGATGTTGAAAAAAAAATTCTCTTACATACAATCATCATGGAAGAATATAACTGTAAAAATCTATATACTACTTCTTTTATTATGTTTTTTTTTTTTTTTAATCAAATCATTGAACTAATAAATCTGATATGGACACCACATGACTTCCTTGTACCTCTATTAAACCAGAAATATTTTCGGAGCACTTCATTCAAACTTATTTCATTTGAAAGAGACAAAATACTGCAATTCTAAAGTTTACCGCCAAGCTGAGTTCAATTTTAAAGATTTGTTTCACTTAATTGGGCAATATTTTGACAAAAGCCAATAAGCTTGCGATAGCGAGATTTCAGTCACAGCTGAAACAGTTATTCATCACAGATTTTTAATGAAATGAAGGTATCTATAGACCTTTAATATATTTTAAGTCTTTTCGGTGACCCTGTAAATAAATTACTCAGTCCACAGCAATCAAAAGCACAGTTAGATGTTACAATAGTTCTAAATACAAAATTTCAACATTCTATGGTTAAAAGTTTTAGAGTCATGCAAAATACATAATTATTTTTGGTGTTAAATTAGCGATATTTTGGAAAAACTCAACACGGTGGATGACAAATAGCGAGATTCTGTGCATGGACCAATGAACAACTACAGACATAATATATTGAAGACAGTGGCGTAGCCAGGGGTTGGGTGGGGGGGGGGAATAATGGATCACAACACACACACCCTGAAATTTTTGCAATACAAAATGTATATTCTTCACTCCCTCACCACACACATTCACATGTATACATATATGTGAGTTACAATAGTAACCCCTCCCATGAAAAATTTCTGGCTACGCCACTATTTGAAGATGTCTATAGACATTAATGTATTGGAATTCTGGTAGTTGCATATTGTAGGGTTCCTCTTGGCATCACGTTGACAGCCTTGTGAGGACTCCTCCGACCGCCGTGTTCAAGATAGTAAACGAACTTGGTGCGTTCTTGAGTGGGAGCGGTTTGCGAACCATCACCCGAATGAATTCACTGTTGCGACTGAACTGAAGAGAAGAGACTGTTGTTGTCTCCCTACCACGGACTAAGAGGCTTTAGAACGGTCATCGGCAAGCGGCAGACGGGCGAAACTGCGTCAGCCTCTGAAAGGAAAATATGCGACCCCTTTTAATGATTAACGGCATGGGCGCCCTCTGACGACACACGGCGTAAGTATCTCCCGCCGGGTGCTTCCGTTGATATTTGTTTACGTTTTAGCTACTAGCACACGACGCATGCGCCAAAAATTAATGGGTACGACCCCCAGCGCCACCTTTTGGGCAAATTTCATTTAGTTCTTTCACAATGCTTGGATGATTGTCCTGAACCCTCTTAGTCCGTGCTCCCTACAAAACTGTGAGTTGGACACGAAGAGTGAATGGTGCGTCGAGCACGTGAAGAGAGAACGGCCCTTGCATGGGTTATTTTAATTGCTAATGAAACACTCCGGTTAAGGAGTTTGTGTCGAATCTTAATTATTTTGTTTAATAAAGTGTCAGTGTGAAATTTATGTAATTATTGTAAATGGCTGGAATAAACATATGTTAACCCAGAATGACTGATTATCTGGTGGCCGTATCCTGAAGACGTTACAGCCATTTATAACTGGTGTCAGAAGTCGGATCGTATCTACGAGGAGAGCTTTGCTTGATCACGCAAGTTCGTAAACTCGTCCACCGAGTTGTGTCAACAAGTGGAGACAGTTGGGGAGTTTTTCATCCTGGCGGAAGCTGTGATTTGTGAGTTTGTGTCTACAAATGAAGACGAACATTTTCATCCTGGTAGATTTGTGAGATATATACCATCGGATTCACGTAAAATTCCAAGGTAATTTGAGAGCTCCATCCCGGTAAAGGAAATGTGTGAGTGATTATCAACGAAGAGTGAATTTGTGTAACACCGGGTGTAGGTGGATTTTCAGAGTTAAGGATTATATTTACTAGAGGAAATCGTGCCTTTCGCGTGTGGAATGACCATGCTAAGGTAGGCTTGTTAGTTAGTTATCCGGAGGCAAATTGTGGCGTGTTCTAAAAAGTGAGATAGTACACTATTAGAGTTGAAAAAATTTGTATTTCCGTTCTGTATAGTTTTTTGAGCTTTTAAATGGGTGTAAAATGTATGAATTTTTGTGAAAACTTTTTGTTTGAGCTGAATTTAGTAAGGGTTGTCTTATGCACAGGTGCACTCATAGTCAATTGCTTTGTATAGATATATATTTCATTGTATAGAATAATTTTGTAGAGTTGGGAAATTTTGGGATAAGAAACATGGCCTACCTTGCAAAAAAGCGCAAAGCCGTTTTGGTAACTTTGGCTTTTGAATTGGGGGTAGATGCCGATCAGACTGATAGGGTTAAAGACATTATAACGAAAATTACAACGTCCGTGGATTACAAGGAAGAGTATGTCAAAAATCTGATTGAGCGAATTGAGGATGAGCAAAGAGAGAAGGGGGAGGTGGAAAAACTAAGGGCGGAGCGCGAATATGAGTTAGAACGTCTGAAATTGACAAATGTAGATATGAGTAGTCTGACCTCGTCGCATGACGAGCTGGGCCGAGTTACGCGGGAATTAAAAAACTTTATGCAAAAGTTTGACCCGAACACCTCGGACATTTCTTTATATTTAGTTATGTTTGAGCGGCAGCTCAAACATAACTAAATATAAAGAAGGCTCAGGTAGACAAGTCTGATTATGTCTCTCATCTTATACCGCTTTTGCCCATAGAAATCGCGGAAATTATTATTAGGGAACCTGAAGAAAAGGCTGAGGACCATCAGTATATAAAGAAAGTGTTGCTGGAGCGCTTTAAATTAATCCAAACATGATTGTGTCCAACACATGACTTCCTTGCACGTCTATTAATTCAAAAATGTTTTTTACGCACTTCCTCTAAACTTATTTGTTTGAAAGAGATAAAGTATCAATAATAGTAAGGTATAGCGATTTCTAGCCAAATATTTCGATATCGCCAAGCTGAGTTCAATTTGAAAGATTTCCTTCTGACACTTTATTTGGCGATATTTCACCAAAAGCCGACAAACTTGAGATAGTTTGCGAGATTTTGGGGATAGCCAAAGTAGTCATTGACCACTGACTTTCAATGAATTGAATGCATCCATACACCTTAATGTATTTAAAGTCATTTGGCTCACCCTGTAAATAAATTCCCAGTCGATTGCTGTCAAAAAAGATATTGAAAACAGTAAGATATTATAATATAGTTCTAAATACAAAAGTTCAAAATTGTACGGGTTAAAGTTTTAGAGTTATACAAAATACGAAATAATTTTTGGCGCCAAATTTGGCGATATTTCGGCGAAACTCGTCAATGTCGACGACATTTGGCGAGATTTTAAGCATGGACCAACAATGACAGATTATCGCCAAATTTGGCGATATTTCGCCAAAACTCGCCAAGAACGATGACAAATGGCGATACTTTGGGCATGGACCAAATGACTGACTATCGCCAAATTTGGCGACATTTCGCCAAAACTCGCCAAGGTCGAGGACAGACGGCGAGTTTTTGGGCATGTACCAAACAATGACTGTCTACAGTTGTATTATATTGAAGATGTCCATAGACATTAAAGTACTAAAATTCTTTTCGGTGGTCCTGTAAATAAACTCTCCAGTAGATTGGAACCAAAAATCGAGATACACAACTAGATGTTACAACATTCTTATATATGAAATTTCATAATAGTTTTTGAGATTTGAGAGTTAAATATGCACACACGTACACCAAAAGTCGCCAAGCTTGGCGACTTTTGGCATAGTTCTTGAGGGAGGCACGTGACCGTGGTCGGACCATTACCTAACTTATGTGGTAGGACGATATTGTGCTTGAAATGGATGAATGCCCCTAAAATTGCCATTGACCGTAATGTATTGGAAATCTTTTGAGTGTTCCTGTAGCAGAACTACAAATGATAAAGACACTTTTTTTAATGGAGAAATTCATTTTCCAACTCTTTACAGCATACATCACTTCTGAGTCGTTTGAAATAGCCCAATACCTCTAAAAAACGCTTTGATGAATTTCGGCCCATAGAGCGTAATGTATTTCGAATCTTTTGGGCGGTTCTGTAGATAAACTATCCAGTCGAATGGAATCGAAAGGGGAGGTGCACAACTAAATGTTACAACTATCCAAAATATGAAGTTTCGACATTCTACGCTTAATAGCTTTTGAGTTAGGCGAGTTTAATGAATTTCGGCCCATAGAGCGTAATGTATTTCGAATGTTTTGGGCAGTCCTGTAGATAAACTATCCAGTCGAATGGAACCAAAAGGAGAGGTGCACAACTAGATGTTACAACTATCCAAAATATGAAGTTTCGACATTCTACGCCTAATAGCTTTTGAGTTAGGCGAGTTTAATGTGTTTCGGCCCATTGAGCGTAATGTATTTCGAATGTTTTGGGCAGTCCTGTAGATAAACTATCCAGTCGAATGGAACCAAAAGGAGAGGTGCACAACTAGATGTTACAACTATCCAAATTATGAAGTTTCGACATTCTACGCCTAATAGCTTTTGAGTTAGGCGAGTTTAATGAGTTTCGGCCCATTGAGCGTAATGTATTTCGAATGTTTTGGGCAGTCCTGTAGATAAACTATCCAGTCGAATGGAACCAAAAGGAGAGGTGCACAACTAGATGTTACAACTATCCAAAATATGAAGTTTCGACATTCTACGCCTAATAGCTTTTGAGTTAGGCGAGTTTAATGAATTTCGGCCCATAGAGCGTAATGTATTTCGAATCTTTTGGGCGGTCCTGTACATAAACTATCCATTCGATTGCCACCAAAAGGGGAGGTGCACAACTAGATCATAGAACAATCCTAAATATCAAATCTCAACATTCTACGACCAATAGTTTTTGAGATATGCGAGTTACATACATACGTACGTACGTACGTACAGACGGCATGGAAAAACTGGCCATAGCAGACTCGCCGCTGGTCAAAATGAGTTGCAGACGCGTTAATATGATCGTGCATGCTAGCCTACGATAGGATGCATCGAAAAAAATTTTAAAATTAAATTTAGAGGTAGTCAAAATCGGTTTTTTTGTCGAAATTTGGCCCCCAAAATTTTTCGGGATCACATTACTTCCTTATACTACGTACAAGGAAGTAAAAATGAAACCTTCAGAATTAAATTTACCCAGCACCAAAGACGCGTGGGGGCATTGTGGAAGGGTCTGGTGTTTGAGCTCGGAACCTTTTTGGACGGCTGGTTAGATGGAGTGGCGGTAGACACGTTTGGAAAGTTGAAAGAGCTGATGATTGCTGATCAGATAAAAAACCGTGTCTTACCGGAAGTAAGAGAACACTTCATTGATAACTGGGGAGACCTGGTCAGTCCGTTGGAGTTGGCAAATAAATTAGATCAATATGAGGCAGTTAGAAAAACTTCGCGGAAACAAGTAATTTCAAGGGCTTCTGATCGGAAGGAAATGGATAAAGAGAATTTTTTGTCAGCAGGAAGGGAATCCCCTGAAAAAAAAATAAAAATCTAATGGTCGGAAACACTCCTCCCTGGAGAAGGCTTGAGTTTAGACGTAAGAATTCGGAAAATGCTGCATTTGACCATAGAAAGAGATTTAGATGTTTTTTGTGTGGCTCGCCGAGCCATTTAAAACCAAATTGCCCAAAATCAAAGGAAAACCGTGCTTTTGAGCAGGTAAATAATGTGATAATGGGGGAGTCTGGTGAGGCTTTATTCGAGCCCTATATGAGCGAGGCAAAAGTTAACGGAAAATTAATGCGAGTGTTGAGAGACACGGGAGCAAACATGGATATGGTATCTTTGAACCATATCAGTCCTGGTGATTTGTTGGGTGAAACGGTGTGGGTAAGACAATCGCTAGATAAAAACTATACTTGTTTACCTCTTGCAAAAATTGAAATGGAAAGTGCGAAATTTGGAAATGTTGTAACTAAGGCAGCTGTGATTGATTCTTCCCTTGATCAGGGTTTTTATCTGTTATCAAATAAAACTGCGAAATTAATTGAAGATCAAAAAAGAAACCCATCACTAGTTAACGCAGTTGTTACTCGTAGTCAACAGCGAGAAGAAATACGTCGGAACTCTGGGGATCCTGACCGTACACAAGGGGAAAACCTAGAACAACCCTGTATGACGGGCAGTTTTGAATTGGAGAAAGCAGAAAAAGTGCAATTGCCGGAGGGGGGCGATTCTGCTATTCGAACCCCTTTATCAGTGGACTCGCAAAACTTCGCTCGCGAAGAGAGATTGTCCCGCTCTTAAGCCATGTTTTTCAAGCGTGCAGGAGAGGGGAGAAAAATCTGAGTTTAAAATGGAGAAAGGGTTATTGTTTAGAAAATCTGTGGATCACCTCAAAAACGAGCGTAAGCAGCTTTTTGTTCCGAAAAAATTTAGGGAGAAGATTAAAGCTATCTGTCATGAAGAGACATCGGGACATGTGGTTGTTGCGAAATCGAAGGATAGATTGCTGCGTTACTATTTTTGGCCTACCTGCATTAAAGATGTAGAAAATTATGTTCGTACTTGTGATCCGTGTCAGCGGGTTGGAAAGGCTCGAGACACTAAAAAAGCCCCGTTGAAGCTGGTACCGATCATTGGGGAGGTTTCCTCAAAAATAAATATTGATACGGTCGGCCCTTTGCCATCTAGTGCAGATAGAGATCGGTATTTAGTAACGGCCATCTGCATGTCATCGAGGTATCCTGAGGGCCACGCAGTGAGATATTGGTTCGGTTTCGGTGATTGAGGCGTTGTTAATGATTTTCAGTAGACTGGGATTTCCACGGGAGGTACAGTGTGACTTGGGAACCTCATTCACTAGTCATCTCACCACCGAATTTTTTGACCGGTTTGGAATAAAATTTACTCATAGTTCGGTTCATCGCCCCCAATCAAATCCTGTTCAAGGGTTTCATAGGACTTATTGGAGCAATTCCTTCTAAACTTCCTTAGTGACTGTGATTTGTCTATAAATGTTCATAAGCATTCATTCTGGATTAATTTATTATGCTTAATTTACATTTGTACATTTAAGACAAAGGTTTTAAAAGTTTAGCCATGCTACAGGCGAACATGCCTGTCTGCCAATACATCTGGTTCTTATCTCTAGTGAAACATACTGAAGTAAACATACTCACCAGTGGCGCTGCAATCGCGCAGAAATTTTCTCTTCCAGGGGGAAAGTCACAAGATTCTACATCTTCCCCCCCCCCCCCGATGAAATTAAATTTCATCTAAATACTAAATAAAAAAGTTAAAATACAAATATGAAATAAAATAGTTAAAATACAAATAATGAAATAATGGTTACACAAATTAAACTCAAATATATATATAACACAATTAAAGTTCGCAGTTCAATCAGTCTCTTAGCTCTAATGGAAACAGCAACTGTACAGGTCTTTTAATTGTTCCTGATTTGATTTTTACGCTGCATGCTCTCACCTTTCCGTCTCTACCTGGAAACACTTCAAGGATTCTACCCATGCTCCACATGTTTCTGGGTAGCTTAGTGTCTCCCAAAAGTACCACATCACCTTCTTTGAAGTCTTGTGATGCTGCAGCAGAAGGTGCGCAATTGGCCGATTTTAAGTTCATTAAGTATTCTTTTCTCCATCTTTACCAGTAATGATCCAACAGTCTTTGTCGGTAGTTATAACGTTTAGTTAATGTCTTTCTGGTTGTCATGAGGTTTTCATTCAGTTTTACTGGTGATAATGACGTTATTCGTCTTCCTGTTAAAAAATGAGCTGGCGTCAATGGTGATGGTTCTGCAGGATCTTCACATAAATATGTGATTGGTCGGGAATTAATTATAGATTTCTATCTCTGTTAATATGGTTTCTAGTTCTGCGACAGATAGGGACGATTTTCCGATAACTTTGCGTAGGATTGTTTTGACTGATCTTACTAATCTCTCCCAGAACCTGCCCCACCAGGGAGCTCTTTCCACAATAAATTTCCAATTTATACCTGTTTTTCCGAAAAAGTCGCTTACTTCCGATGAATTGATGTTATTCCATATCTCTTTTAAATCAAGGTTTGATCTCTTAAACGTCTTCGCGTTATCGGAGTAGATAGTTGAACACAATCCACGTCTGGCGATGAATCTTCGTAAAGCTAATAAGAATGTTTCGGTGGTCAAATTAGATACTAATTCTAAGTGAATTGCACGTGTGACTGCGCATGTACACAGTAATATATAATGCTTCCTGTTATCATCTCTTGTAAAGAGGGGACCAGCGAAATCGATTCCTGTGATCTCGAATGGAAAGGATTTCTGGATTCTGTCCGCTGGCAGAGGTGCAATCACTTGTGTACCAGAACGTATTCTAAATCGTTTGCAAGTTAAGCATTTTTTCAAGATAGATTTAACTACTTGTCTTCCTCTAAGGATCCAAAATTTACTTCTTGCTTCCGCCAAAGTATCAGCTACTCCCGAATGATAGACCTTTAAATGAGCGTTCATTACTAGTAATTCGGTGTATTTTGACTTGCTGGGAATTATCCATGGATGTTTTTCGTGTAATTCCAGATCGGAGTTTTGCAGTCTTCCGCCTAAGCTTATAATTTCATTCGAATCTAAAATTGGATTTAAATTGTATAGACATGATGACTTGTCAACTGAATTTCCTTCTTTCAATGAGTTAATCTCACTTTTAAAATGTATTGACTGAGTGTGTTTTACCCAATAAATTTCAGCGATACGCAGTTCATCTGCAGTTAATGGACCGGATTTTTTGGTATCATTTCTCGCATTGTGAACAAATCTGTTGATCCAAGCAGTGATTCGATACATCTTTGACAGTTTACTGTAGTTTTCAATATTTAGGATTGGGTCTTTATTAGGGATGGTGTTGCAGACTAACTGATGGCAGGTTTCTGTTTTGACCGTTTTCTTTTCTGCTAGCACTTCTTCTGATGTTACTTTATCTGCTATGCTTGATGGCCAAAGTTCTTCCGATAATGTTAACCAGTCTGGTCCTCTGAACCACCTGTTACTGTTCTTCAATCTTTGAACTGATTCACCTCTTGTGAGCAAATCTGCTGGGTTTTCTTTTCCTTTACAGTAGTTCCAGTTCTGTGGATCAGAATTCGTTTTTATTTCGATGACCCTGTTAGCTACAAATGGTTTCCATTCTCTCGAAGTGCCTTTAATCTAGTGCAGAACTATTGGCGAATCCGTGTAAAGATAGATGTTGCATTTCTCTATTTTGAAAATATCTTCAAGATATTTGGCAATTCTAGCTGCAATTACTGCTCCTAGGAGTTCCAACCTGGGTACGGTCAGTCGTTTCAATGGGGCGACTCGCGCCTTTGACATTACAAAAGTAGTATTAAATCCCTTCGCATCCCTTTGCCTAAAGTACGCGATTGCACCGTAAGCCCTGGGACTGGCGTCTGAGAACACGTGAAGTTGTAGTGCATCCGTATTCATTTGAACTTTGTCTGGAAAGTATCTTCTCTCGACAGAAAGATCTTTAATATCTTCAATTTCGGAGTTCCAGCTGACCCACTTTTCTTGCAATTCTTGAGAAAGTTTCTCATCCCATCTTGTTCCTCTTTCCCACATATCTTGAAGGAGACATTTTACTCTGATTGTATATGGCGATAAAATTCCCAATGGGTCGAAGATTTTAGCTACTGTTTGTAAAATGAACCGTTTTGTGTTTTTAGCATTCTTAATTGAGTCTAAGAGGGGATTAATCTCTAATTGTAAAACATCTAATTTGTCATCCCACTTTATTCCTAACACCTTAGATGGCTCTTCATTATCTTCGATCTCCATGTTATTTTCAGACCAGAGTTTGCTCAAATCTTTGGAATTTGTTCTCCATTTTCTTAATTTCATTCCTGCATCCATTAATAGTTTATCTGCCTTCACTGACAAATTGTACGCTTCACTAGCATCTTTACCTCCAAAGAATAAATCATCAACGTATAAATTTTTGTCTAACATTTCAACTATCGTAGGTAATTCTGTTTTGTATCTTTGTATGTGGTGTTTAATCGTTGCAGCTAAGAGGAAAGGGCTTGAAGTAACTCCAAACGGAACCCTCCTGAATCGGAAAATTTTAATGTTGTTTGTGTCAAATAAATCTCTATCTGTCCAGAGAAAACGAAGATAATCTCTATCAGAAGGCGCAACTGCAATCTGCAAAAATGCCTTCTCAATGTCCGATGAAAATGCAATTTTATGTTCTCGAAACTTTAAAATTAAAGTCAATAAATTGGGGTTTAAATTCGGTCCTTGATGTAAATATTCATTTAGGGATTTTTGTTTATTTTCTTTGGAAGATGCATCGTATACAATTCTAACTTTGCTTGTGGTTTTATTTTTTCTAACAACTGCAGAGTGAGGCATATAGTAACAGTTTTCCAATTTTATTTCAGCATCCTGAC
Organism: Cheiracanthium punctorium; assembly: GCA_038373885.1. Classification (NCBI taxonomy): domain Eukaryota; kingdom Metazoa; phylum Arthropoda; class Arachnida; order Araneae; family Cheiracanthiidae; genus Cheiracanthium; species Cheiracanthium punctorium. The sequence continues at coordinate 220,113 of JAWZYV010001044.1, read as the reverse complement.
ATTCCTCAATAATCCCTTCCCTAAGTTGTTCTGAAATAACATTCTTATAATTTTCATGCAGCCAAGGATCTTCTTTTAATCTGTACATTAGTTTATTAAATCGACGTTTTGCAAGGTCAAAATTATTATGAGGTACTTGTGCCTCATCCTTCCACGGTAATTTTACCTCGTATCTTCCCTTCTCATATTTTATATTTTCCTCAAAGTTTTTTAAGACTTCGTTAGACGCGCATAAATTTTCCTTTTCATTTATGCCTAAAGAATCCAACTCAAAGAACTTTCGGAGTTCATTACATATTTCACTTGATTCTGCTTCGCAACGCATAAACAGAGAATTAATACACTGCTCTGAGGTGTTTATATCTTTCTCAGCCTGTCCCATGACTGTATATCCAAATACCGTTTCGAGTAGAAGCAGATTGTTTATATTTTGAAGCTTTCCACATGCCACTCGGGCGAAATTATCTATGCCTATTAGAATTCCGATCTGACCTTGACCGCGCTTTTCGTAAGCCAGGGGGTAATTTTTCTCTCTCATCAGCTCTCGTATTTTTTCATTTGGAATTGCCACTGGCGCCGTTGAAATAATTTCTGTCTGAAGTGCCTCAATTTCGATCTCCGCTGAGCTCGTGAGATTTCGCAGTAGCAATTTACCAACTTTGTAGGATTTTTTAATTGGTTTAGAAGAACCAAATGGATAAACACTCAAATTTTCTTCACGAATTATAGGGAGTTTTAGCTCTTTAACTATATTTTCCGAAACGAAACTTCTTTGAGACCCAGTAACCAACAAAATACGCGCTATTTTCGATTTAGAATTACAATGAATTAATACGTCACAAGTTAATAACAGCATATCACTTTCTACTTTCGGTTCGTGTTGATTGTGAAACATGGTAGTTATTGTAGTTTCGTTGTCGGGTTTAGATTCTAATGTGTCACAGATAGACTTGTGGTGTTTTTTGTTACATTTGGGACATAGTTCAGCTCTGGAGCGACAGGATTTCACAATATGGGACCTTTTTAAACAGAAATAGCATAAACCCTTACGTTTTAGAATGTTTTTCCTTTCGGATATCTTAAATTTAGTACGATCATTAGTTGTGTGTGTTTCGTTTTCACAATATACACAGGTATCTCTGGATATCGCGTTCAGTGCAGCTGTAGGGGTTTGAAAGGGTTTAGGTTTATATTTATGATTTTTATATGAGTTTTCTCTGTTTTTATAGTTGGATATTTTATTGTCGGTATTTTCTCTTAGATTAATTTCGGAATTGTTCGGTTTTGTCAGATTTTCCGTTCTTTCTCTATTTTCTATTTCCCTTTTAAGGAATGTCATCAAATCCGTTATTTTCTCACTTTCGTTTTGTTTTTCCTGACGTGCAAATTCTAAAGCCAAGTTTTTTGGGATTGTTTTTATTAACACCGGAAATAGTAAACATCCATATGTATTGGTTTCAATTCCAAGACTTTCGAGTCCGCGAATTTGTATTAAACATTCATCGTAAAGTTTTCTTAGACCTTTTAGATCGCTGGACTTTCTAACCGGATTTAAATTAAGTAATTTATTCATATGAGCATCGATTATAATTTCTTTTTTACCGAACCGACTTTCTAAGATGTCTACAGCCTTTTCGTAATTTTCCGAAGTCAAACTTAATCCTTGTATAGCTGTTGCGGCATCGGACATCAGAACAGATTTTAGATAATTGAACTTCTCTACATTATTGAGAGTTTCGTTCTCATGAAATGCTGATTTATATTGGGCCCAAAAGGAAGGCCAAGAACATATATCTCCGTCAAATTGTTCTATGTTCAGTTTTGGTAATTTAATGCTAGCTTTTCCTGGGACGTTAATGTTATTAGCGTATCCTGCGTTCGAAGTATTTACTCCGTTACTTGAGGAGATCATTGCCGGTTGCGTTTTTTCGTTTATGTTTTGTAAACATTTGTTGCTTCTAACTTTAATACTAATTATTTTTTCGCGATACTCTTCGGGAGTTTCTATCTCAGTCTCTAACTCTGTAATTTTTATAACAGATTCTATGTCAGTATCAAGTGCAATAAGACTTTTTTCTTTTTCGATTAACTGAGCCAATTGTTCTTCAATTGTCAAGGAGTCTATGTCCTCTGTGACTTTTTTAATTTCGGTTTCCAGTTTGTTTATAATTTTAGTTGTTACTGTTCGCAATGTAGCTCGCGTTTTCTTAAGCTTCTCAAGATCCATTTTGTTAATTTTAACAATCAGTTTTTATTTGATAACTTTATTTTCAATAAATCAATAAGTGAGCAAAGGTTTCACTCACCTTCATCTAAAGTTATCCCGAGTCTGGATCGCGGGTGAGGCACCAAAATATTGGAGTAATTCCTTCTAAACTTCCTTAGTGACTGTGATTTGTCTATAAATGTTCATAAGCATTCATTCTGGATTAATTTATTATGCTTAATTTACATTTGTACATTTAAGACAAAGGTTTTAAAAGCTTAGCCATGCTACAGGCGAGCATGCCTGTCTGCCAATACATCTGGTTCTTATCTCTAGTGAAACATACTGAAGTAAACATACTCACCAGTGGCGCTGCAATCGCGCAGAAATTTTCTCTTCCAAGGGGAAAGTCACAAGATTCTACAGGACTATTAAACGGTTAATCAAGGTATTTTGTTTAGAATCTGGAGAGGATTGGGAGAAAATTTACCCTCAGCATTACTGGCTCTACAACCATTCGAATATAGAATTGTGCATGGGACAGGCTCCGCCAACAAAAATGCTGACGGCCTTAGTCGAGGGAGTTAAATGCATTTTGTGGGAATTGATAATAGGACTTTCACTTGTGCATGGAATGTTGAAATTGAGTCAAACTTGTATGTGGGAGTATTGGTGTTTTTATATCATTTAAATTGTTAGAATATCAGGTTTATAAAATTTTGAAATATATTTTGTGTAGTTATGGGTTAGATTAATTCTGTTTCAATTTATGAATAGTAGGAAATTTGCCTCTGGTTTGTGTCGAGATCAGGTTATCTACATGGAAAGTGGAAACTAAATTTTTTCTCTGATACATCGAAAATATTTTTTTCTAAGGGGGGAGGAGCTGTAGGGTTCCTCTTGGCATCACGTTGACAGCCTTGTGAGGACTCCTCCGACCGCCGTGTTCAAGATAGTAAACGAACTTGGTGCGTTCTTGAGTGGGAGCGGTTTGCGAACCATCACCCGAATGAATTCACTGTTGCGACTGAACTGAAGAGAAGAGACTGTTGTTGTCTCCCTACAAAACTGTGAGTTGGACACGAAGAGTGAATGGTGCGTCGAGCACGTGAAGAGAGAACGGCCCTTGAATGGGTTATTTTAATTGCTAATGAAACACTCCGGTTAAGGAGTTTGTGTCGAATCTTAATTATTTTGTTTAATAAAGTGTCAGTGTGAAATTTATGTAATTATTGTAAATGGCTGGAATAAACATATGTTAACCCAGAATGACTGATTATCTGGTGGCCGTATCCTGAAGACGTTACAATATTATCCTGATAGACATCCGTGCCAAATTATTTTTTCGGAAAATGTGCTGGCAAACTGTAGCCAATTGTATTCGGAACCATCATGATTGCATGCAACCTGGATTTATCAAAGCGAAAAATTGCTCATCTTGGCAGACTGCAAGGATACATGCACGTACCAAAATTCTTTAGGGTGGTCCTGTAAATAAACTTTCCAGTAGATTGGAATAAAAAATCTAGGTTGAAAAAAAAAAATGTTTTAAGGATGTTACAACAATCTTATATATAAAATCTCAGCAATCTACGACTAATAGTTTTTGAAATATGCAAATTAAATATATATACACCAAAAGTTGCCAAGTTTGGTGACTTTTTAAGGCAGTTTTTGAGGGAGGTGGCTAAACGTCACCGGACCATTATCCAACCATATGGTAAGATGTTATTCTGCTTGAAATGAATGAATGAATGTTTCTAAAACTGCCATGGGCTGTAATTTGTTGGAATTTTTCTAAGTGCTATAGAACTGTAAATGATAAAGATACCATTTTTGATGGCAAGATTCATTTTGTAATCCTTAACAACATATATCACTTTTGATTCATTTGAAATAACTTAATAACTCTAAATTACACTTTCATGAATTTTTGCCTATAGAGCATAATGTATAGATGTAGATGTTAAAACAATCCTAAATTTAAAATCTGAACACTGTACGACTCAGTTTTTGAGATCTGCGTGTTACATAATACGTACGTACGAACAGACGCCAGGGAAACACTGATCAAAATGGTCTTGCCGTCAGTCAGAATGGGTTGTACATGAATTTATATGAACACGTATACATGTGTACAATGAGATGTCAAGCAAAAACTCAGTAAATTTAGAGGTAGTCAAAATCTGGATACCGAATTCTTTTTGCGATCACATTATTTCTTTGTACGTCATACAAGGAAGTAAAAATATTAGTGTTTATAAATTGTATAGACACACACACACGTACAGTGCCCCTAGAAAATGATAACATGCTTTAATTCTTTATCTATTAAAGACAATTAGGCAGTGTGAATTGAATAAATGTTTAAAATAAGGTTAAAAAAAAAGACTGTTAAGAGAAAATTCCTCTTGTTAATTTTCACAGAGTTACACTTTTTTAAATTTCTTAGAACTACCTTACAAAAAAATTCCTAGAATTTCAGCCTTTCATCATTTAAAGTCTTAAGGAATATCTATAAACAAAGATGACTGGGGTCTATACTTGAATTTGAATGTAAAATATTCTTTCATAATATCTGTATGATCCTTAAAATGTGATTGTGATTTTTTTCCTTTCAAGAGCTACTGAAAATTGGTTTAAGTCAGTACTCATTATCTTCATACCTTTGACACTTTTCAGGATATAATTCTCAAATTTTGTACATCACCTCATCAGAATATGGAGCACATTTTACCGATTGGGGATATTTTTGTATGCTGGTTATATACAAAAAGTGTAACTTTTTGGAAATTAATGAAAGAAATTTTTCAATGAGAAAACATTTAATTGCTCCAGGGCTAGCGGTAATTTCTAGCAAAAAAAGGTGCCGGAGCCTTAATATTCTTATGTTAATACTCGGTAGCGAACTGCAAACCCCTGCAATATGGGGTTGGTAGCACATTTAATTAAAATAACAATAACTAAAGATTTTCCCATATAATAAAAATTTCACATAAGAGTGATATAAAATTAAATAGCCGGAAATTAGCAGGAAGAAATATAAACATTATACAGAAAACACCCAAATTCTGGTGGTCTTAGGAATCTCAAATCTGGTCGAGGTGAAGCGAATATGATTTGTCTTGTCTGCTAAAATCAGTTTGTGCTTGAAAAGGGGAACATTTATGAATTAATGTACTAGTGTTGGGCTTCGGAGCAAGTATTCATGAGCTTTGCTGGGTTTTGCCTAATATGTAAAAATTCACCCAGAAAAAAGAAATGCACGGTCAGAGTTCCAGCTTTTGATTTCTGTTCTAACTTGAAACAAAATTCAAAAATGTAATTGTAGAATTGTTTAGTACAGTTTTATGAGCTAACAATGCGAAACAGAAATGTTTTCCATCTTATAATAAAAAGGCAGAAGCTTTATGTAACATAATAGAATTATAAATTTACATTTTGCACTCATGTTTACTGTCAATTTAAATAATTATGCAACTAAGTAAAGATTACATTAATTGGTCTACGTCTTTAATTTAGTTGATTTATTGGATTATTTTTTAAATTCATATTCATACGTATTAGATTAATTACATGTACAAATATGTTATGCGATGCATATGTTACACTTTTTTTATTAATGGGATAACTGGTCTTATTTTACAGGCATTTACATATTTAAAAGAACACTATGATAAATAATAACAAACAGTACATTTTATTTTTTATAAAAGAAAAAAACAATCAGAATATATCGTAATAGGAATTTAAATAAACACTTCTTTAATATAAATATTAATGGAATTTGATGTTTTCTGGGGCATACAGAATATCCGATGAATTATAATTCAAAAACAAAACTTTATTCTTGCATAAATCTCACAAGTAAGAAAATTTCGCATGCACAACAATGATATTTGTAAACAAACAGTAATCCGAATAACCTGCCGAATCTGTTGTCTTTTCGAACGCAGTACCAGCGGAAAAAGTCGCTTGAAATATCATTAAAATATTATATGTTAAGCTTTTTAAAATATTAAACGCCACCTGGGACACAAAAGTCGAAGGTCTGATTAACAAATTCCATCCATTACAATCATCCAAAAAATTAAATTTAATACTTTTTTTGAATGTTGAAAATCGAGTTTTTCCCATTGAAATACATTACGAGAACCCCAAGCTGTCACGCAGGACGGCGACCTATCGCAGAGAGGAGCGGCCCGTCGAAATGCTCTATATCTCCCGCGGGTGGTGGCTGGAGTCGCAAGTATGTTTTTCTGTGTGATCCATGGTACTGACGTCTTCGTCAGAGTCTGACAAGTCTGGAGGGTCGGTGGGTCTATGCTTGTGTGGAGATGGCGAATTCTCATCCTCCAGGTTGCGTTTCCTTGACGGTGGAAGCAGCCCATGTTGGTTAAAATAGTCGTGCGCTTGCAGCGACATATGTTGTTGGTAGGGTAGGAATAGGGGCGTTTTAGCCAGCTGTCCTAAGGTTGGATTTTCAATAAGTGCGGTGAGTTGTGTGTGTATGTCTGCATGCTCTCTAAGGAGGGAGTGTTTTCGCTCGATCAGACTATCAGCAAAGTTGAAGAAGGCTACAAAGTAACCGAAGAGTTCGTTTGAGCGCTTGTCCGCATATCGGAGCTCGAAAGCTTGCGCGTAGTGTGGCGATAGTGTGTCTGTCGTGTTGAAGTTGGACATGATTCCCTAGGGGGGACCTGTAAGAGAAATACTGCAGTGGCTAGTTGCAGTGGTGCAAAAGGTGGGGGCCTTACGCAGTCGCTTTTTCGAGGGCTACCCCTTGCCAACTCGGGTGGGCTACGTAAAGCAATGCGGGGCAAGTAGGGCAGTGCCGGGGACAGCACTGTATAGCCAATGTGACGGGATCGCCGCCTGTACAGGAGGTACAGTGAACCAGATCTCCACCCGTATCACCAATGGCTTTCCAATTAAGGCCCTGAAAAGAGCCGGTCCGCTTCTCGATGATTACGGGTTTCAGTCAATATGAAGGATGTTCCAGGAAAATCAGAAGGACAGCACGTGGTGAATGCGGTCGGTGAGCAGCACGTGGCGAAATTCCAGCGACGGAAGCAGATTGTGCGTCTAGCCGCGGGCTAGAGTCGTAGACCCGGCGCGCGGAGAAGCAGGTGGTCGGAAAAACCGGTTTAGGAAGGAGCTTCGAGAAGTTTCGAGGCAGACAGGAGTGTCATACGAAAGTGTGTGGAAAGCACTGCGAATAACTCTGAAACGGTATCCCTATAAGTTGCAACATAACCAAGAACTGAAACCTCCTGACTTCGACACTCGTCGAGATTTTGCCAATGGTGTATTCAATAAAATGGAAGAGCAGCACAACTGGCTTCACACTGTGCTTTGGACAGATGAGGTGCATTTCACACTTTCTGGCGCTGTTAACACCCACAATTGTCGAGTGTTGACCACAGAAAATCCACATGCATTTGTTAAGGTACCACATGCTGTACTTGCAACAGCCTAAAGTGACGGTCTGGTGTGGCTTCTGCTGATTTCATAATGGGTCCATTTTTTTTTTCGAGGAAGTCACACAGACGGGTTTCAAAACAGTTTCTGTCACTGGTCAGCAAAATGCAGCACTGTTACAGAACAACATTATTCCTGAGCTGCAAGCGCGACAGGCACTTCAAACAGTCACCTTTATGCAAGATGGAGCACCACCTCATATTGCTCTGCCTGTGCAACATCTATGCTCAACATTTGGGGAGGATCGCATTATCAGTCTCTGCTTTAATCAATCATGGCCTCCAAGATCTCCCGATCTTATGCCCTGTGACTTTTGTCTGTGGGAATTATTGAAGTCAAAAGTGTACCGCGACCAACCGGCATTACTAGCTGCACTGAAAAATGCCGTTCTATGCCGTAACGCAAGAAATGCTACTAAATGCTGTGAACGGTGTGGTGACTCGTCTCGCAACTGTATTTCTGAATGATGGGCAGCACATTGAAAATTTACTGTAGTACCAATTAACTGTAATTAAGCTGACTTGTAAGTTGTCAACATTTTTTCATTTGTAAATCACCTTTTAGTGAAATAAAACACTATAGCACCATCTGTTGTTTGCCAACAGAACTATTTTCGTTTCGTTGCCACACAAAACCTGTTTTCTTTTCCATTCGTTTGGTGCACACCATATCTTTGTATCTTGATTCGTTTTCGAATTATTAATTTTTAAAGTTTGTCCTGACTTTTGGATCACCCGGTATATCAGCTTAAAATCAAAAGTTAGTTGAACTTTCGAACATGATATGAAAGAGCTAAAAATTTTCGTGAAATATAGAAAATTGGTTAACATAAAAGTAGCGTGGGCCTGGATTCCGATCAAACGCTTATGTGTTATATCTCCTTTCTCCGTCACAGAGTTGAGGCAACCGGCTGATTTTCCGAAAGAGATGAAACACGCGACGCCGCATCTTCGAGTGTCACGTGATCAGTACTTGCGGCAGCTACATGCTGCTATAGGCGACAGCTAAAGATGGCTGGCATTATAGCTATGGCACGAATATAGAAAAAATACGTCCACATTTGAGAGCAATTTGCATTTCAAACGTCTTCTCGATGGAAACGCTTTTTGTGTTTGTTATTCTGTGTTGTTACTTATATTTTTATTTACAATTTTTAATCTTACAAGGAGAGGGCACGACCTTGGAATCACCGATTCGAAAGAAATTTGGTACAAATGTAGCTCATAACATGCAATCACTGATGCAAATTTTAGGACGCAATATACAGGGATTCTCAAAAGATCACCCTCCAAACATTTGAGAATCAGCATCAGCAAGTACCTATGGGAGATTCTGCCCAGTCTGTTTAACAACGATTTTTTTTTTTCATCTTGCACTACACGAACAAGAGAAAAAATTTTTAAGAGTGGGAAAACAGTGTCGGGAAATGTTAAAAGTGCGACTCGCAAGGCAATCTCAACTACCTGAGTGTATTCTCAAAAGTATTTTAGAAGCAAATAGAAAATTCTAGAAGCAGCACAAAAATTTAGTTTGGGATCCAAATCCAAACGGCCGAAAAGTCAATGTGGCCGATTGGAAGAGTTTGCCAAGGCATTTCTGCATGCAAATGGTTGTATGAAGCAAGAGCATCCTGCATCGTGGTTCAGTGTATTCTAAGTTTAAACAATCTAAAACACTCTAAATCTCTAAAAATGACAGAGTCTAGTTAATTTTGATATTATTTAATGAAGGTTAAAGTAATCACAATTCTATGACATCTAAAAAATAAATCGACAAACATATCTCTACGCATCAACAATCAAAATTCACACAAAATCGAACCGAAACTTCTTTTAAGTTCAGTCGGTTGCCAGATGTCAAAATCAAACTTGTTCTCGGGGAAAATGCGCAGCTCGCGCGCGTTCCGAAAATGTTCTCGGAAACTTGAGTGTTCGCTACGGAACACATCCAACATTCTAATTTCTGGGCCCCACCATGGCCGAGTGGATAAGACACTCGACATGATAGGCGGCTGAGGTGTGAAGGTTGCGCGGCTGTCGATCCAACTATCTGGAGTTTTTCCAGATGGTTTTCTCCAGATTTAACGTGAATACGCATTAGAACCTCTGAAAAAATCCTGCGAACAAGGCAACCACCCCAGAATGCAGATACCTCTAGTATAGGATTGCCCCATAACACACAGTAACTCCAATTTCTGGAGGCCCGACGAGTGGCTGAGCGCATAGCGCCCGCAACTGGGAGAAGAAAAGAGCCTGGTCAAACTCAGGTCGCGTCCGTCAATCTAGCGGTTCGGAGTCTTATGCAGTTTTTTCCGAAACTTCTCATAAATACGGATTAAGACCCCTTAGAAAAACCCCTACGTAGGGCACTCCGTACTCGGCCTCATGTAGATAATTGTTCGTATTACCAAAATAAAATAAGACCAAGCAATTACTGCAGTGCTCTTATTCTGGCAGAAAAATTTGGAATGCAAAATTTTCAGGCTCCGGCTCATTAGCTAGAAAAATTCATAAAATGGAAGCTGACGCATTTCACATTTGAGAAAATCTGGAAGAAAGAATAATGGGAAGGGGGAAAATGAAACAATTGACTCATTTTGATTTTCTTGAAACCTAATTTTATTGTACTGCTTGATTTACTACCTTTTTTTAAGGTAACTTAAAATAATTTTTTGTGGATAGTAAAATAATATAATGATAATAAAAGTAATATCTTTAAACATGCCAATATATCGAGAAAAATATTCACAGTCCTCAGAATGTAAAGTGTAAAAGGTTGGTGTTAGTGCTGTAGGATTATGGCCAATTATCTGCACATGGAATCTAAGCGGATAGGTGGGGGTCTTTCTATGGGGTCCTAACCCTTATTTACACTAACCTTATTTACTCGTTAAACAGAGAGCTAACTATATATATATATATACCAAGAATATTTACACCAATACTTATTAAATCCTTGTGGACTAAACATAATTTCTCTATTTACAAAAGAGCTTTTATTTTTAAACAGAAGGAGGGGCAACTTTTATTGACTCACTATCGCCACAGTGGCTGGAGCACAGTCCCCAGTTTTATTTGTACAGTGGAACCTGTCTAATGGGACTACCCTTGGGAAGAACGAAACTGGTCACCTTACAAAGGTGGTAAAGTGTGGTGGTTGTAAAGCAAAATTGTATTTGGTGCAAGTTGTCACTATAAGCAGACGATCTCTTTACCAAGGTGGTCACTTTAGCAGGTTCCACCGTATTTGAATAGACGACGGCACACTGATATGGGGAAAAAAATCTTCCGTTGCTCTCTCCATTTTATAGGGAAGGGAGTTTGTGGTTTAGTGCAGAAATCTTTTATCGGTAAACCCCGATTTGCCATTAAAAAGTCGTAAAATTCATGACGGGAATGTCCTCTTACCCTCTGCAGTCACGTTAGACGCAGAGGCAATCAGCATCGGCCTTAAATGATGCTGAAGCATAGACGAACCATCCAACCCTCCGCAATTTATACGGCTTTCATTCTTTCAACTGCTCTCATAAGCAGGCCCGTGAGGACAGGGGGACGTGTCCCCCTGCGCCCTCTGCTTGAGGCGCCCCTTGCGCTCTTAAGCCAATGAAAAAAATTGTGAAAGAATTTCATTTTCATGTACAAGAAATTAACGTTGAAAAAATGTTTTATACTAAATATTTTTTTTTCCTTGAATGCGAGGGCGGATTAAAGGGGGTGGGGCGGTGGGTGCGGCCGCCCCCCGGAGAGAAAAGAAATTAATGTAAAAGATCCTATTTTACTACCATAAAATGGATGTGTATGTCAACCTTCTAACTAACCGCCGCCCCCACCCGCTCCCGAAAAAATTGCTTTAATCCACCACTGCTCGAGTGTTCTAGTTTTTAAAATACTACAAAAATGTAAATTTACTACACTATTACGAAGAAGCATATAATGTACGAAAAGTTTAACATTTTAAGTATCTATGAACTGTAATATTTCCCTCACTCGATTTCGATCTGCATGATGGACTAAAAGTCTGTGATTTCTGAATGGCATCGACTCTCAGTCTGCTTTTACTTATATTGTTAGTGGAATGTTTCGGTGTTCGATGGTAAAATACGATGTCTAAAAATATTCGCGACATTTCATATTGATAGAGTAATTTTCTTTGTTTTTCACAAAGTCGTAGCCAGGCGTTATCAGGGTCCAGTGACGTATTATTGCAATTTTGGGGGGGAGGGGCAGGGGCGTAGCCAGGGAGGATATCGGGATATCTCCTCCCTCGAAATTTCCGATTAGTGATCACAAGATTAATGCCGTGCAGAAATTCTGTCTATTTATAGACATAAGTTCGTATCTCCCTTCCAGCGAAAAATTTTCCTGGCTACGGGGGGGAGGTTAGTTGGAAGATTCACACACACATCCATTTTATGGAAGTAAAATTGGATATTTTACTTTTTTTTCTCAGAAGGGCAAGGGCGGATCCAAGGGGGGCGATCCCCCCCCCCCTTGAGCAGACTAGATCTCAAACATATATTTCGTTCGAAAACTCATTTATTCCTTGCTTTCTCTACTCCTTTTTTTCGATGAAAAATATTTAGCATTTTGTATAATTCTGATGTCTTTAGCTTCCGAACAGAATCAAAAAAGGCACTAGTAGGGCAATAGTAGTGGTTAATACTTACCTTGTCTGCAACAGAATTCTCTAAATGTGATTCAGAAGATCAAACAATTTCGCCCCTACTGGAGGAGAAAATGATAGTATATTCCACCTCCCATCTTGGGCTTTTGTAAAGCCAATGTCCGCATCGAAATACATGTACTATTATTGTTCCGTAAGCTCGGAGATGTTCTAAAGTAGTGGATTGACTTTCTGAAAAATAATGGGATGGGAGAAATTTCAAGGAAAGACGGTTTCAACAAGATGGATGCATGTTTGACCCTTTAATTCCGAAAGTACATTTTTCGCCTAACTAAACCGAGACTTCAGACTTACCCGAGATTTAATCCCCCTCCCCTTAAGACATTTCGGCTTCTTTTTAAGAACAATCACTTAACATCTTGTTCGCGCCTTTTCCATGTATACGTGAAGTACAAAGAACAACTCACTCAAGAACAACCATGATGTAATCATATTGTTATATTCTTACAGTCAACCATTTGAGATTTCATCTAGTAAAACTATCGCCTCCCGCCCCAAGAAAAATTTCTGGATCCGCGCTTGCGGGAAGGGCGATCTCCCTCTACCTCTTTAATCCCCTTGAATTTTTTACCTCTAAGGTTTCTCACTATTATGCAGGAAAAGACTACCAAGTGCGCCCTTCTGAGGCTTGCGCCCCTGGCACCTGCCAACCTGGACAGCTTCTAGCTACGGAACTGATTTTGTAAATTAATATTATGAAAAGTCCCTCCCCCCCCCAAATAAAATAAAATAAAATGGAAATGTCATTTCCTCAGAAACTTGAAAGCAATGGCGTTGCTGGGGGGGGGGGGCAGCAGTTGCTCTCCTTAAGTCTTTGATTCGCTGATTGGTGCAGTCGCATACAACGCGAACCTTTTTTTTTTACTCCTGTACAAAAATAAATAAATAAATAAGCTTTATAATTTTTTTAACTTTCAAAAAAGAGGTAAACAAGGAAAGCACGCCTATTTTATCCCAGACTCTCATAACTTTACACTCCTTTCGCGTTTCCATATGATAAGGTCATAGCGGCAAGCAGAGAAAACATCTATGTTTCTTGAAAAACCATGCTCAGACAAGATTTCTAAGCACCCTTTTTTCTCTTCCCCATTTCGCCCACTTTCAGGCAACAAAACGAGATTACCTCCATCCATCTGGCTCGGATCGCAGGTAATGGTGTCCGGTATCAGGCATGGGTGTCCGGTATCTGTAAACGGGCACCCCTCCCCCCATACATACACGCACACACCGATCTGGATCTGTCCATGGAAATATATATCTGTATAGCACGAATGTTTCTGATGTACGTGTACACATGTTCCAAATAAATAAATAAATAAATAAATAAATAAATCCAACTCCCACTAAATACTAGAATCCACTGTAGTATCGTTGTAAAAGAGGGGGGCAGTAGTTCTTCTCCATAAACAAAAATCAGCGCTTAAAATATAAAATTAAATAACTTCTAAACGAAGATGAATTAAATTGTGCTTCTACTTTAAGGTGCATTCATATATAACTACAAAAATCAGTGTGCCATTGTATTAATTTACTTAACAGTATGCAATTTAATTAAGAACTTATGAAAAGGACTTTTAAAAGATGGTATAATTATTCTAAGCACTATGATTTAGAAAAAGAATGATTTGCTTAAAAAAAAAAATAATAAAAAAACTAGTTTTTCAAACTGATTGTTGCTTAGTAAATTTCTTTTTGGAGCATTTATGATGCCTGCAAAGGAAGAAAGTCTTTCGACAGGAGCACTAGTCCGCAAACTTGTGTTAAATTTCATGAAAATTTCTTTTGCTGTTGGATATGAATCGAGAACTTTCAAATCTGTTGATTTTTCGAAAAGAAACTGCAGCAATTGAAGTCCAACCGCATTTTGAGACTTTGTGGTATACGGTTCGGAGTCATTAAATTCAAACCCGTCAACATCATTCGTAGTAGTTTTATCTTCAACCTCTCGCGCCCCACTCTAAAATTACTTCATTTTGATAAGGACAACATTAAAAATTGAAAAGCTTACTAAAATGTTTCATTTATTTCATCCAATCTAATAAAATAAAATCTTAAATTATGATAAGAAACATAAATTTAGGGTTCAAGCTCTTAAAGCGAATTCAAACCCAAATCCAATATTTTTTAATACAGACATCAATGGCGAAGTTTAAATTTCTGAGAACTCGAACACGATCCATCCATGATTCTAAATATAGGATGAGGAAAAAAATGAGTAAATGATGAACAATTAAAATTAATAAAAGAAACTTAAGGTTTACTTAGATTTCCAAACAAGACAAAGATTTTTTTTTTTAAATATATGTATACTGTTTCTCTCTCATGCTTTTTTAAAAACTAGGAAGAGCATGCTTTGATGGAAAGAGAAGTAAATATGACTTGCAGAGCGTTCAATTAAAAAAGTTTGAAAAAAAAAAAGCGTTGAAAAGCATGTATATTAAATTTTATGACTTATTGAATTCAGTTAAACATTTGAACAAAGGAACTCAGCTTAATCAATTTTATGAAAAGACTGAAGTTTTACCTTTAAGCGAGAGTTTTAAAATTTGTAGTGGTTTTGAATGTTCCATTTAGATAGACCTTTATGGTTGGCAAAGCTGGCACCGGGTCTTAACTTTCTCTTTTGTATCTACAGATAAAATTTGAAAAAAAATTCCACTGAGAATTGCACAACGACTCGCAAATTCATCTAAATTGGAAGTTTGATCCATCTCGACATATAACTTCAGAAATACTGACTGACTAATTTTTCTGTAACTTGGTATCGCATTTGAAATCTTTTATAAATTCTTTTACAGAAATCCAGTGAATATTACTCAAACATGCTGTTCTCCTTTTTCAGCTTCAGTCACATTTGTGAATCAGTTATCAGCAATACAGAAAGCCTCCTAGACCAACTATCATTAAACTAATCTAAATAGGCGTGTGAGATTTCCCCCCTCCTTCTTGCTTAATATAACCTAAGCGTCTCAAAAAACATAACATCTTTTTAGTTACCATTTATAACACTAAAATAGAGCAGATGCAACAGAATTGTTTATGTCATGAACTGGGGAAAAATTAATGCCAGCAGTCCTATTATTTCTGTTTAATTTTTCCAAACCAAGCTAATTTTTATGTTAGATTAATTTAACTTCAGAATGAAAATGTATTTTCAGTGTTTCGAAAATACAAAATACATTGAAAATGTATTTTAAAAATAGTATTTCAAACACATGTATTTGCGATACTGCCCAACTCTGATTATGAAAGCGTGAACAGAACATTTCCCAGATGTGTGTGTGGGGATTGGCCAAGATTACTTCACCATATGTTCATCACGTTACTATGACGTTCCTATGATGGAAAGACAGAAAAAAGAAAACATAAACAGTTACAAAAAGGCATGCAAAATACAGGGAGGGACAAGTGCTCCCCCCCGTTCTATGTTGCCGACGCCTATGGAAAGCGCCCTCATCATCCCTTGTCCACCGCCCTCTCAAGGCACCCAGCACGGGCCTGCTCATAAGTTGTCCACACCACCCAGACGTATGGGTACAAATCCTCATTATAAAAGTAAAACATATTCTAAGATATAAGACAAAGCGAGTACCTGGCAATGTACAGCTGGTCTGGTTTTAAAAAAGAAAGCTCAAATTGTAAATAACAGGTAATAGTGATAATAGTTGTAAATAGCAATTGAGGTTGGTTAACTACAGTCCTCATAGAAAAGGATGGGAATTACTCAATCTGGAAAACTTAATGCTATCCTAAAATGTATGCTGTGAACACTCTATATTGCACGGTGGCTGTGAAATGGGTTCAATAATGCATTCAGCAATTATACTCTGTACACACTAAAATGTTAATGGGTAGGGCCCGCGAACAACAACATGAATAAAGGTCGTTGCTGATTAACCACGCCTTGTCGTCACTACAGTGGTTAAGGCGACATTTTTCTGGCGAAATTTACGACTTTTAATGACCAATCGGAATTTACCAACAAAAGATTAATGTGTTAAACTGAAAACCCTGTCCCCACACACAATGGAGAGTCAACGGAACATTTTTTCCCGTATCAGTACCGTTGTCCATTGAAACGCATAAAACACGTGGCTTATGAGCATCGGCCTTACTTGGTCTGTATAGGGCGACGATAGCTCTGCCCCCAACCCTTCTGAGTTTTCTTTCGATGGTTCTTGCAGCAGACAACATACTTATTTAGTTGTGATATACTATGTCTAGTTATGCATTGGGAGAAAAGTATTGGAAATTCATTGTATCATTCTAAAGAAAAACGGACCATCTGCCCCCCCCCCAGATGGTGTCTCTGGATCTCCCCTGAGCCAGGTGGATACAGAGATTACAAGAATATGACATCGAGATACGTCATCGGAAAGGAGCATCTCATGGAAATGCAGATGCTTTGCCGAGAAGGCATGATCGTGCATGCTAGCTTACAATGAGATGCATCGAAAAATTTAAAATCAAATTTAGAAGTAGTCAAAATCGTTTTTTTCGTCGAAATTTTCCGGGATCATATTACTTCCTTATACTCGGTACAAGGAAGTAAAAAGGACAGTTTTAAATATGAGCAGTTTCAAATATCAAGCGTTTACAACTATGTCGAGAATTTAATAGGGCAAAACCTCCCAGGCTTCAGTACCAAACTTTATTACTAGGCCCTACAGTGCTTTTATTGTTAATCCCCTTCTAGTCCAGTCATTTGGTAGTTTTACCAGGAAAGTTTTCCGTGAGTTTTGAAAATGGGCAGTTTTATAGATTTCGATGTGCTCTTTCCGAATTTCAACTTTGCCCCTTAGTATCTTTATCGCCATATTCAAAAAATGGCACCTAAAAGCAGTTTTTTGACAATATCTCCTTTCCGACTCCTTTCACTTAAAAAAGAATTACAAATAAAGAAACTAGTGAAAATTTCCTCTACAAATTATCTACTTGTCTTTTTTTCGTAAAATCAATAGTTTTGGCGTACAAGCGCCACAAAGTGTAGTTCAGAAATGCGTTTTGGCCAAAAAACTCATTTCCACACCACCTTGTGAGGTAGAGTACGCGCGCGTTTCTTTCTTTCTTTTTTTTTTAAATCGTGGTATGTCACAGTAGGCCTAATCCCCGTGCATTTAACTAATCCAAAATTTAGCGAATTCTCCTTCGCTTCACTGTTCTTGATAGACCTGCTGTTGCGAATTCATTGTCCCTAGTACCTAGTAGCGATAGAAAAGTCACAGCCTGAAATTTTTTCCACATCAGCTGCAATGGGATTATCAGTTTTATCACAGTCCCCTTCATTCTCGATATCATCATACGTTTGCTCGAAAATGGTCTCCGATTCTTCCTCTTCATAGCTATCTTGTAATGGAACTTAAGAGTTATCACAGGTACCATTGCAATTCGTGCACCATATGCTTTAGGACTTTAGGAATACCATTCCTAAAGTCCATTCGGAAAGCACGCTTTCCTTGACCCCCTCGTTCATGAGTAAGGTCGCCAAGACATTTCATCGTCCTCATCAGCGATTGTTCAACTGTCATATCTGACCACGTACCACACCAAAATTTGTCGGAACGTATAATTGTAAAATATCCTTTAGTTGTGAAAAGTTCGTCTTCTTCAGCTGTCATTCTTTCTTTCAAATCAAGCATATCTTGCAAATATAAATGACCAGATTTTGCATATAAGAAGTGGCTACTGTCATGAAAATAAGGCATTTTCTGGACAATGTCAAGATGTAAATTCCAGTTGCTCATTCTTTCTGCCTCGATGAACTCTTTTTTACAAGTGTAACCATTCGGAAATATTGCACCCATAATTTCGCAGTAGCTCCACGTTGTTCCAATTTAACCAGTTCAGTGGTATAGGGATGAACAAAATACAGAGCAATGGGGGTGGAAAAAAAAACAAGAAATGGCTGTTTCCTGTTATCACACTCGAGCCCCCCAGCTCCGGAAAGCTTGTTAAAACTTATTTCTTGCAAATGCAGAAAGAGACGTCAGATAGCCTGTGGATGCCGAAAGGCTGGGTTAAAGTGTTCCGTTATATGCATGAATTGCAATGGTATCTGTGATAACTCGCAAGTTCCATTACAAGATGGCTATGAAGAGGAAGAATCGGAGACTATTTTCGAGCAAGCGTATGATGAAATCGAGAACGAAGAGGATTGCGATAAAACTTGTAAGTCAGTCCTGAACGGGCAAGTGAGGAAAGGCTGAATAAAATTATAAAGTCTCAATTAATTTCACTAAGTCCGTCAGTGCTAACTAACTAACGCTATTTAGCAGACTTCACGCAGAATGGAAGCAGTTTTTAAAAGACTTGCTCAATGTATAAGACAGTGTAAAAAGTTGTAAAATGATTAAAAATATTTTCAATAAGATAAAAACAGTTTTTATTGCAATCTTGAAAAATCATTCATCCGGTTACAATCCGGGAAAAAGCCACAAAGTAAGTAAAAACAGAACTTACATCATCATTTACTGTTACAAATTGAAGTATTCCTTTTGAAAAGGTAAGTGCTCACTTGAGCCGACGATTGTAGTACTCTTATTATCTTAACATTGTCAAACTAAAAAAATGCTTTAAAAAAAAGAACTAGGCAAGCAAAAACTGAGCAGCGATAGCCAGGCATCAAAGCTAGAAGTATTTAAATCTTAGCTGCGATCAGCGAAGTATGCTAATCCAAGGACATGCGTACCGGGAGAAAACGGCACGTGCGAGGCGCGCGGCGTCATTGGACGATCGGCGTTAATCTGCATAAATAAGGTGACCATACGTCCTCGAAATTCGAGGACAGTCAATACAGACCTTTTTGTTATTTTGTCCCCAAAAATACTTTGTCACCAAATGTCCCCAAATTTAAAGATTTGTACTTTTTTGCCCCCTGAAAGTTTCCGTTTAGTTTAATTCTTTCAGAAAAAACTGAAGAAATAAGAAAAATAAATCAACTAAAAGCACCATCTACTCAGAGAAACAATGAAATTCGATCTCTGAAAGCGTTTGTTGTCATTATGTGTGTAGCGGGTACAGATATTCAATAAAGTATTCGACTATGACCAAATTTCCCATTTCAGTTTTGATAATAAGTAATCATTTTTCAGGAAGAACCATGCTTGAAATTGACGTACTAAAATTTTCTTGCACTCGAATACTTTTTTAGAGGGTGTACAAAGTTTCATGAAAAATTATCACAAAATGATCTAATGTAAAAAGCAATGTCTTCTGAAAAATACAAATACTATTCCAAGAGTTAAATTTTGAATAAATTGCAATATTTCAACATGTTCCTTTCATACTTCTGGTTTAAACAAATATTTATAAACGAATGAAATACTTCCATTAATTTATTAGAAATAAGAATACACAATTGATATAAAAAGCTATTAGAGTTCATAAGGTTAAATTAATGCTATGAATTGAAGGGCCGATATTGAATTACGGCAAATAAAAGAATTTTAGAGGTTAACTTTTAGAATCAAATAACTGTGAACTGAAACTTGTTTTCTGTTTGCATTTAAGCTTAAAAGAAGTATTTACGAGTAAAGTACGGTAACAAGACCGAAAATAACGCTTTAATGCCTGATAGGGATAACAAAACTAATAATCCCATCGCGGCTGATGAGTAAAAAATTTCGGGCTGTGACTTTCTATCGGTACTAGGTACTAGGGACAATGAACTCGCAACAGCAGGTCTATCAAGAAGAGCGAAGCGAAGGAGAATGCGCTAAATTTTGGATACGCACGTGGATTAGGCATACTGTGACATACCACGATAAAAAAAAAAAAAAAAAAAGAAAGAAAGAAAGAAACGCGCCACTTACTCTACCTCACAAGTACCTAATAATGCCAAAAGGCATACTGAACTTCTGAACTACACTTTGCAGCACTCGTACGTGAAAACTATTGATTTTACGAAAAAAAGGTAATTACATAAATTGTAGGAAATTTTCCCTAGTTTCCCTTTTTGTAATTGTTTTTTTCGTAAAATGAGTCGGAAAGGAGATATTGTCAAAAAATTGCTTTTAGGCGCCATTTTTATAACATGGCGGCGCGAGCGGCAAAGGTACTAGGGGGCAAAGTTGAAATTCGGAAAGAGCACATCGAAATCTATAAAATTGCCCATTTTCAAAACTCCCAGAAAACTTTCTGTTTTGGAAACCACTGTCGACCAAAGTGAATCCAGTTCGACCAAAGTATTCCGTTAGCAATATCAAATCCCTCTGCAGAAAACATGAATCAAACGGAAAAGTGACCACGGCACGCTGCGTAGACAAAATCCCGTGCTTGAAAGAAATAGCACCCGAGTGGAAAAAAAAACTGTACACAGTAGGAGTTATGCAAACAGAAATTTAGTTAAGAAAATACAAGACACTTAAAGGAAAAACACCCATGCATCTAAAGACCATAAAACTCATCACAATCTACTTCTGCTCAGAGTAAAAAAAAATACTCCACAACACATTCTTTTACAAAATCTGTGATTTTTACCAGAAATTAATTAAAAAATATACTTTTATTCAACTCTAAAAAGCTTTTGAATAACCAAAAATTGATTTTGAAAAACTCCCAATTTCAACGGGAAATCAGCAGATGGTCCGCATACTAGGCAAGGCATAATCCTAATTATTTTTATTTCCTTGTACAGAGTATAAGGAAGTAAGGTGATCCCGAAAAATTTCGGGGGGCAAATTTTGACGAAAAAAACCGATTTTGACTACCTCTAAATTTACTTTAAAGAACTTTTTCGATGCATCTCATCGTAAGCTAGCATGCACGATCCTATAAACGCGTCTGCAACTCATTTTAACCAGCGGCGACTCTATTGTGGCCATTGGCGTAACTGGCCTGATTTTCTAGGGTGGGCTACAGCCCCCTTTATCTTCGCGGTAGTATATTATATGTAAGTGAGCATTACTATATTATTATTAATTAGTATTAGTTTAATATAAGTCCCGCAGTAGCTAGCCCATACCCAAGGGGGTGCATTTGGGGGGCCAATGCCCCCCCAAGAAAAAATTTTTGCCGCCCCCTGTGACTACCCGTAGAATATAATGTATCGAATTCTTTTAAGCGCACCTGTAAAAGTTATCAATCTTATATACGACATACATTATATAGCATATATAAATTTTGTAGCAATAGATGCATATTTACGGCGGTTAGGAGCATAGATGAACAGATAGAACAGATGGACAGACAAACCAAAATCATACACACTTTAGCCTTATTTGAAAGTGTTAAAACACATCAGAATCACTAACAATAGTTAAGATAATTTCATAACGGAAAATTAAGTCAACCAGAAAACATTGAGCGTGTGCACTGTTTAGGACATTCTGCCACCACTAAAATTTTATTAACACACGCAATTAGTAAAAATAATTTAAAAAAAATAATGTAGTAGTTAAAAACATGTTTTCATAACACTTAAAAGACCTCTGAAGATGGGGGAGAAGAAAACAATTGAACATGCATACTCATACTGGGGGCACTGCCCCCTTTGTTGAATCATCTGGCTACGGGCCGAAGCAGTGGACTAGTCACTAAACTGGTGCATTTAAAATCTGTTAATGGGTCCAAAGTCCTCCATGTTCAAATGATACCTCTGAGGGTGCCGATTTCAGGTGCTAGGTCTCTCGTCTGGTATTGGCTCAAAATTAGGAGACCCGGAGTTAAGATCAGTCTTCCTCCCACTGGAGCTCGTTAAAATGGAAACTGCTCCCTTTCGCTGATCCCCGTCCTATTGGGGGATCTGGCACCGCTCGGCTATTGCTAAAGGGCATTTGAAACAACAGTTTATCACACTTAATTATACATTAAGGGAGTACTCTATACATTTAGGAAGTTAATAAAAAGAAAATCCTCCTTCTGCTTGACACGAAAATCTGGACATTTGATTTGGTTTTAAAATGCTGCTTTTCTCAGAATAATCAGGAAAGTTAATTTATTTCTACCAACTATAGTTAGCGATTTTTAACAGTTTTTATATTTAACACCACGTCTGTACATGTATTTAATGTTTAGATGGTAAGTTGTTAGATTTTCTTGCAATAATATTAAAACCTCGGTTAAAAAAGTTGACCATACAGGGAGAAAAATCATTACTTGTTTACTTTTTATTAGATATGATTTTACTTGTTTACTTTTTATTAGATTACATTTTGAAGCATCGCTACTGTCATTAAGCAGTAGAAATTTTGTTCTTATAAAATTTATCAGTTCTTAGAAATAGAAGCCTGAAATTAACAGATTTTATTTGAGCATGATAAACTAGTTACAGTTCTTTTAGAACTTCTTAAATTCTTAATGCTTATGGTTTGGGTTAAAAAATGTAAACCTTTTCTTTTTTTTGCGAGGTGAGAGGAGAGAAAGAAAGCATTTCTCGGAAGTGTTTTTAAAATATAAAAATCACTGATTACTCTTTTTGTCTGATGTTGGAAAGAACGTACAAAAATACATGACATTCGTGATTTGAATGCCAGATCGCGCGTTCGCTTTTCCACCTAGCACCGAAGACCACCGTTTACAGGTGGTTTATGTGTGCATCTTAAATTAATGGTTCCAAAAGTCCTCTGTCCAATTAGCAGCTTTCAAGGGGCACCAACTCTTAACGTCTGATGAGGGTCAAGCAAATACATATGTATACAGTGTGCCCGCTAAAGTTCGCTATCACGGCAATAATTTCTGAACGGCAAGAGCTATAGTAGGGTCTAGGTATAGTAAAGTTGTCTTGCGCTAAACAAGGCGCAACAAGTGGCGCTCATAGCCATTAATTTAAGATGCACACATTAACCACCTGTAAACGGTGGTCTTCGGTGCTAGGTGGAAAAGCGAACACGCGATCTGGCAATCAAATCACGAATGTCATGTATTTTTGTCCGTTCTTTCCAACATCAGACAAAAAGAGTAATCTGTAATTTTTGTATTTTAAATTTGAATTTTTTATTTTTAAAAAACCCTTCCAAGAAATGCTTTCTTTCTCTCCTCTCACCTCGCAAAAAAAAAAAGGTTTAAATTTTTCAACCCAAACCATTAGCATTAAGAATTTAAGAAGTTTTAAAAGCACTGTAACTAGTTTATCATGCTCAAATAAAATCTGTTAATTTCAGACTTCTTTTTCTAAGAACTGATAAATTTTATAAGAACAAAATTTCTACTGCTTAACGACAGTAGCGATGCTTCAAAATGTTTTTATTTAATAAAAAGTAAACAAGTAATGATTTTTCTCCCTGTATGGTCAAATTTTTTAACCGAAATTTTACTGGTTTTAATACTACTGCAAGAAAATCGGACAACTTACCATCTAAACATTAAATAAATGTACAAACGTCGTGTTAAATATAAAAACTGTTAAAAATCGCTACCTTTAGTTGGTAAAAATAAATTAACATTCCTGATTATTCTGAGAAAAGCAGCATTTTAAAACCAAATCAAATGTCCAGATTTTTTTTGTCAAGAAGAAGGAGGATTTTCTTTTGATCAACTTAAAACTTTAATAATTAAGTGTGATAAACTGTTGTTGTTTCAAATGCCCTTTAGCAATCGCGGAGCTGTGACAGATCCCCCAATAGGACGGCGATGAGCGAAAGGGAGCAGTTTCCATTTTTATGAGCTCCAGGGGCAAGAAGACTGATCTTAACCCTGAAGTCTCATAATTTTGAGCCAATTCCAGACGATAGACCTAGCACCTGAAATCGGTACCCTCAGAGGTATCATTTAAACATGGAGGACTTTGGACCCATTAACAGATTTTAAATGCACCAGTTTGGTGACTAGTCCACTGCGTCGGTCCGTAGCCAGATGATTCAACAAAGGGGGCAGTGCCCCAGTATGAGTATGCATTTTCAATTGTTTTCTTCTCCCCCATCCTCGAAGGTCTTTAAAGTGTTATGAAAGCATGTTTTTGACTACTTTATTTTTTTATTGTTTTTACTAATTGCATGTGTTAATAAAATTTCAGTGGTGGCAGAATGTCCTTAACAGTGAACACGCTCAATGTTTTCTGGTTGACTTAATTTTTCGTTATGAAATTATCGTGATATCTTAAATACTGTGAGTGATTCTGATGTGTTTTAACACTTTCAAATAAGGCTAAAGTGTGTATGATTTTTTTTTGTCTTTCCATCTGTTCTATCTGTCCATCTATGCTCTAACTGCCGTAAATATGCATCGATTGCTACAAAATTTACATATGTTATATAATGTATGCTGTATATAAGATTGATAACTTTTAACAAGTGCACTCAAAAGAATTTGATACATTATATTCTACGGGTAGTCGCAGGGGGCGGCATTTCAGTTTTTCATTTGGGGGTGCGAGATTCGATAAATTAAAATCCAGAATATGGAATAAATAAAATGTTTGTCAAATTTGGGGGGGGGGGTGAGACTGCACCCCTTCGCGCCCCTTATTTGCTGCCCCTGGGTAGTCGCATTCTTCAAATCTTACTACAGAGATGTTCGGCTGTTTTAAATGAAACAAAATTGGTTTATGTTATTAAGGATTACAGAACAAACCTCTCTATTGAAAATAGTGTCTCCCTCATTAATAGTTCTTTTACTGGAGCTCCCAAATGTACGGTCGCAATGGAAATTTGTGAAAAGGAAATAGAAATCAATGCCACCTGGAATTTCTTAAAGACCTTTTTTATCATGAAAATTGAGATTTTGACATATTATTCAGAAAAAGGGCTATCCGATAGATCATTTAAAATAATAGTCTTTACAGAGTCCAAGACGAAATTTAGGTCCGTTTTACAGTCCCTTCACAAAATTACAATCAATTAAAATGCCCCCCCTTTGCAAAAATAAAATATTTAAAAAAACTTTTTATTGGATCTTTACCTCTTGATTTGTTTCGTAAATTATTTTAAGAAAAAAAAATAACTTTTACAAAAGTTATGAAAATTCACAAAAATAGACATTGAAATCCACAAAAATAGATATTGAAATTCTCAAAAATGTGACCCTGGAAAAAATTCCTGAATCGACCCTACTTTATGTTTGATGTTATTTTAAACATCATTATAGATATTTTAAAATTTAAAACAACAATTTTAAACAATTATATGGCCTCGAAATCAAACGTGTAAACACCCTTTGTTTTTACGGCAGTTAGAGGACGGAAGGACAGACAGACGAACTTATATCATAAACACTTTTCAGCCTTGTTGGAAAATACTGAAGGCAAATTAGAATCACTAACAATATTTAAGAAATTACTATAATTTCTTAGTGAAAAATTCAGTCAACCACAAAAATTAGGCAAAAAAATTGAGTGTGTTCAGGACTTGCCACCACCATCAGTTAACTCCGGTTATAACGAACTCCTGGGGACCGGCAAATTTCGTTCACTATGTATATCCAAAGTTCAGTAAAACCGATGTCTCTCCAATGTTAAACAGCTTAATACAAAACTAGAAAATAGTATTTTATACAAATACTGAATGTTTATTAAGTATATCAAACATAATTGCATTTATGGTTCTAGAACTATTTGTTAAGTAAAATGAACACAATTAATCCCATTTATGATAATACTGTACATTCCATTTAGTTGGCTAAAGATGCTGTCGCTTTTAACCTGTGATTGAGAATGGAAAATGAAATCTTCTAAGGTCAAGACCGAAATTTCCACTTTTGGTTCACTTTCAAGATCACTGTGCTTTTGTTAATGAATACTTTTAAAAATTAGAATGCATTGCTGCAATGAAAAAAAATTTATGACCACCTCCCGACCCTTCCCCTTGTTTATTATAAGTACGTTAGCAAGCACAGACACTGGCAATTCACAAGTATTTCGAAACAGGTTCTTGTGTCAATTTTTCTCTCTACTCCAACACGAAAGAGACACTTCGTAGAAATCGAACAACATCAACTTCTGCCGTCCAGAAATTTTTAAGTTCACTATATATGAAGTGAAGTTTCACTTCATATATAGTGAACCGAAAAATGCCATGTACATTTTTAATGCATGAGAATCCGGACTAATGAAATGCGTTCACTATAGCTGAAAGTAGCAGAGCAAACCAGCATTAAAGAAGGCAGGGTGCATAGGCAATAAAAATAACTTCCCATAGAGTGCAATGTATTGGGAATATTTTGAGTGCTCCTGTAGAAAAACTATAAATGCTACATATGCCATTTTCAATAGCGTACATGGTACTGCAGATAAGAATAACATATATCAATTTCATAGAAATCGATGCATATTTACGCAAGTTAGAGCATGGACGGACGGAAAGACAGACAAACCAAAATACACTTTTCAACCTTGTTGGAACTTGTTAATAAAATTAAAAGGCAGGCAGAGAGAATGGCACTACTTGAAAAATGCCTAACATGAATGCTGATAATGTTCAATAAATGGAAGAAAAATCATTTATTAGAATATTTAATCATATACGTAGAAAGTACATTGCTTAACAATAACAATACAGCAAAATGAAGATATTTTAACAAATAAACAAAAAAAAAAATGTCAGTGGAAGCAAGGTATTAAGATGAATAATGGAATGTGTGTATAACAACATGATTTAAATTTTACATCTAAAATAAAATTAATTCACTCAATGGAAAACAAATTTTGTTTAAAAACAATTTTGAGTAAAAATAAATACATTTTACTGCTTGAAAACCAGTGTTAACACATATATAGGGTGTCCCAAAAAGGTGGTAACGGGCTTTAATTCTTTATCTATTAGAGATAAGTGGGCAGCGCAAATTGAAAAAAAATTTCTAAATAAGGTCGGAAATAAGACTCCACATTAAGAAAATATTCCTCTCCTTTATTTCCAAAAAGTGACACTTTTTAATTTTGTATACAATCCCCGTACAAAAAACTTGTCAATCAGTAAAATGTACCCCATACACTAATGAAGGGATGTACCAAATCTGAGCCTTTCATCATACAGCGTCGCAGAGATATCTTTAAAGAAAGTTGATACGGGACAACACATGATTTTGAATGTAAACGTTTCTTTCGTTATTTCCGTATGACCCCTGAATGCGATCATTCGACGTGATTTTTTTCCCTTCGAGAGCCGAGGAAAAGTGGTTTAAGTCAGCATTATATTTATCTGACACTTTTGAGGTATAATTCTCAAATTTTGTATGTCAAATCATGAGTGTATGGGGCACATTATACTAACTGGGAATTGTTTTGTACCGGGACCCTATACAAATTTAAAAAGTGTAACTTTTTTAAAATTAACGAAAGGAATTTTTTCTTAACGGAATCTTATTTCCGACCTTATTTTGAATACTTTTTCAATTGACACTGCCCACTTTTTTCTCTAAAGAATAAAAGTCCGTTACCACCTTTTTGGGACCCCTGTTTAAGCAGTGAAATTTTTTAAATTAATATTTAGACATACAGATTACCTATATTTACATATGCCCTTTTTAAAAATTCACATGTCAGATAGGATTTATATCGAATCAATTTTTACAGTTGTAAAGCAACTTGCATTAATCACAATAATGAACAATTGCAACAGTAATGCATTCATACTATTATCTAACAGGCTTACACTAAGACAGCTGATTAAAAAAAAAATATACAGAAGACTCTTGAAATTCGCACACTAGGGGACCAAGGAGTTTGCAGATTATATATTATTTTGTTTACATATTCCCTTACTGTAAATATAATGAAAATTAATTATACCAGGGATGAGATTGACAAAAAAGGAAAAATCTGAAAGAATTTGAGTTATAATACGTATGAGTTCCAAGTTCAATAAATATTGTAACTGCTACTGATATTAAATCTATACTACTTATATACAATTTTGCCTTAATGAAAAATAAAAATATTCAGAAATTTTTTGAAAAATTGAACTGTTTTCAAACATCGGAAATGTCTGAAAATCAGACAAAAGTCTGAAGAATCACATCCCTGTTATACTCATTAATTTAAAATTTTATATAAAATACATGAAAAACAAAATTGTTTAATTTTTTATATTTTAAGGCTTTTTCAATTTTGCTAATATAGAATCAATTACTGTTTGTTTTAGAGCTTTCGATTTTAATTATTTTACATTGAAATTGAGTTACATTGATTACATTGAGTCAATTAACTGTCATTATTTTCTGTTGTGATGCTAATGAATGATTTTGGAAGCCTCAAGATAACAACAAGGCTGTATGCAATATTCCTCAAGATATTTTTTTCATTTCTTTATTTGATTCAATTTTAGAGTTGACATTTAAGACTAATATTTACAAACATATTTTTATTTCTTTATCAGCTCATGTGAGTTACTGGAATTTCACCCTAAGAAGCAAGCCATTCTAAAATATGCTACTAAACAAGAAGGTATAGTATTAGTTATCTTTCACAAACTTGTTAACTATGATTTAAATTGCGCTTTTAATTTTTTACCGTTCAAACTCTAGAGAGAAATTTTAATTACAAATATGAAAACTACCAAAAAACATAAGATTTCTTTTGCTGCCATCTTGAATTCACAATGTAACTTAACAGTTGACATATACAACTTTTTCAGTAACTGTGAATCTCAGTGTTTATGTCTAAAAATTATTGTGGATTATAGAAAAGCCAGTTCCAAAAGTTGACCGATACAGACTTTTTCAATAATCAATATTTGGTGCAAACCAATTTTTATAAAATTATTAATTACACAAGTATCAAAATTGTATAACCCAATTAAGAAAGCAAGCACATTTGAAAAAATTACTGTACTATTAAATAAGTTAGAAATTTGTTTTCTAGCTGTCCCTCATATTCAGAGTTAATTTAATTTTTTACTCATTTGCATAATAATACTTCTAGCTTATGAAGCATATGGTTTTTAAAAGGATTATTCAATTATGAATTCTAAACTCTGTTTTTCCAACTACTGGTGTAGATACTCATTTTCATATTTTAAATAAATTACAGTACAGTCCCTCTAATCCACACAGGTCGGGACCAAGGGCTGTGCAGATTATAGAATTATGCAAATTGTGGGTCATTTCTTTGTTGACATCCTAATAATAAATGCTTTACTGATAAATGTGTTCAACAGTATACACTGTGCATATAACGATACAAATGAAACATAATTTCGTTATTAAAGTTATTTTGTAATAGAATTGGGGAAAACAATTTTTTCTCTTTATTTTAAAAGACTGTTTATTACAGTAGCAAATTTAAAATTACCTTGCCATTACGATCTAACAGATTATTAAGAGATATTTTATGCTTGGCAAGACAAGCTTGTTCCTGCATATATTTTTCTATAAAGATTCAAAATCATACCGAATGTGAAAGGATCCCATGCCTTGCCATGTATTCAATATCGTATAATGCTGAATTTTCATCAAATAGTTAATTTAATTATGATTAAAAATAGCTGATAGTATTACAGAAAACTTCCTATTCTAGTCATTTCACTTTCAACAAACTGAAAATTTTCACCAGTGTTTCACTCGATAAAGAAAAATTGCAATGTAAAATTTTTTATTTACATCCAGGGGCAGATTTGCAGAGTTGGAGGCCTCGGGCAAAAGCTTCATTGGGAACCCTCTTTCGAATTTTTTTTTTTTCAAAATTTCCAAATTTTTAAACTTAAAAAACAATTTGGTGGTCCCCTTTTTGTTGGAGGCCCGGGCACTTGCTCCAAATGCCCTCCCGGAAATTAGGCCCTGTTTACATCTGAAATGCACAGTGAATTATTGGAGTTTGAGGATTAGAGGGAATGTACTGTTTTTATATTACAATCAGAATAGTAACGACTCATTTAGGGCTGTAGTTCAAAGGAAAAAATCCTGTTTCTGGTCTTGGTACACAAATTGAAATAAGCTAATAGCAACAAGGTCTCAAAAAAAATGAAAGATGTGTCTTCATAAGCTGCATTACACACTGTAATAAACAAAAAACAGTGCCTTTTGTAAAACTTTCAGAAAAAATTCTTAAACATGGAGCTGTACTGTAAAATTTCTGTAGGAATGGCACATTTTGCAAGATTTTTTATTTTTAAGAATATTTTCTAAAATTTTTGTAGTTGATATAGGTTTATCATTTATTTCAGTATGTAGTACAGCTAGTATAGAGACAGTCTCAAAATTTTGAAGTGCCTGGCATGATTAGTTTGTTTGTACTTATGTACCAAGCCATTACAACACTTCATTTATTTTGTAGAAGGAAATAAAAATGAATACAAAAATGAAAAGTAGGAAAACTTTTGGTACTTGTGTGATTACTTATGTATAATCAGGAGTCGATGCAGATGAAAATTGGGTCCGTTTTGCAGCCCCTTCACAAAATTACAATCGATTAAAACGGCCCCTTCACAAAATCACAGTTGATTAAAATGGCCCTTCATTGGCATTTTACCCCACATTTTAATCTGTTTTATTGTCTGTTTAATTATTTTATCCAAAAAAGTGACTTTGGCAAGAAAATTCACAAAAATAAGTGTTAAAATTCACAAAAATAAGACCCTGGAAAAAATTCCAGGATCGACCCCTGATAGTACTGTCGACTGCAACAAACTGACTTCAATCATTTGAGCAGTCAAAATACAACTGGCACTATTAAAAATTGTGATGAATTAAAAACGTAATCGGATTATCAACACTAGCAACAGAAAGTTGTGTTATTGGAATTTAATCACACAGATTGGGAGGTGGGGGAATATAGCCCAAAATGGCCGACAGTATAATACTTGTGTATTATAGCAGCCTCCAGCATAATTCGTCATATTAGGGTTACAACAAGATTGCAGCTATGATTTCATGAAGCACATGAAGTGCAAAAATAGAAATAAATAGTAACACTGCACACGTTTCGGCGAGATTTGACCTTCACTATCTTGGTTGATTACTTGGTGACTGAATTTTGGAGGTTTACTAAAATAAACAAGTACTAAAATTTTATAAGCATACATATGCATTCTTAAGGGGGTATTCTGGTTTAGAAGCCTTAATTTTAGGTGTTTTTTCGGACGCGATAAAAATATATATATATATATATTTTACTATCCATATTTTTATAAGTTTTTTATTGATATTTAAATAATACAAAACATTAATGATATAAGAAAAAAATCAAATTTCAAAAAACTGCAGGCCGGCGAAGTGGGGTCTGATGAAAAAATGACTTGTCCTGGTGTGCAGGATATAAATCCTTCCAGTGACCTGAAATGGAAAACCATGAATAATCCTTTAAGAGGAAGGATGTAGTTATCGCACGACGAGACGTTTTTGAAAAAAAAAAAAAAAAAAAAAAAAAAAAAAAAAAATTCACAAAATGGCAGCAGTTTGAAAAATACATTTTGTTTTTTCCCTGTCTTTTTTTTTGTCGTTCAGAATTTAAAAAAAAAAAAAAAAAAATTAAACTCTAGGTAGTGCGATACTATAATGTATAAAGAAGCTCTGTATAAAATTTCAAGTGAATCGGTTGAATAAAACTTGAGATATCATGCACACCGTTTCTTGAAAAGTAGTTTCGAGAAAAACGCATTTAATATATTTCAACGAAATTAAATAGAACGATCACTCAGTTCCCGAACAGTCGATTTTGAGAAACATACATCAATACAAGTACAAAAGACCTTGGCAGCCAGAGTGCCAGAGTTTGACGAGCGTCTATTGTTCGCTCGCTCTGGCCCGGATGCGAAACGGTTTTGTCGGCGCGTCACAAAATGAGCTGTAACTCCGAAAATAATTTAAATTTCGAAAAATCCTCTTAGGGACATATTCTTAAAGGGTTACACTATAAAAATATTAAAAGAAAAAATCGATTTTTTCGAATTTCTAAACCAGAATACCCCCTTAACAAAACATTAAAAATTTATAAATAAATTAAAAACAAACCAATATACAAGTAACATATACTATCTTTAAATACAAGTATCCATATTTTAAGGCTGTTGGTTTTGGAAATCGTGCAATTTATGAACAGCTTTTTAAAGAATTTAACTGTGCAACAGACTTGGAAAAATTTAGAATGTCTCTTTACAAATTATACTGCAATCTGTTACAAACAATGAGCCTATAGGTTGTGAAACACTGAAGAAAGAATGCTAAACATACAGAATTTTGCAATATTTCCTTAAATAGTTAACCGTTCGGCCCATTTTTTTAAGACAATTTTTGTACTTATGAATTTTTTTTCTAAAAGTTGCATGCGACATGGCTTCATGGTTAGTATTAAATCATAGTGCATTGAGTGAAGAAGCATTATTAATTTTTTCGGGTGTTTAACACTGGTTAGTTTATAAAGCTGTTCAAAAGTTCTGTGATAACATCTTTTCAAATGGAGCACCCTTAATGTTTCTAGAAATATAATTACTTGATATTACACACCAGGGACATAGTGAGAAAATTTTCGAGAAGGCTCGAAAAGTAGAAAACTTTATGGTTGATAAAATTTCAAGAGGTCCAGGCAGCCCTGGCAAAGCCCCTGTTACACACCATTCATTCATCAACACCTATTACTAATTAGATCTGAAGTGAAAATTTGGCAAGATGTTCTGTAATTACTCAGATGAAATGCGATACTCATACATCTATTCATGCATCTTTCAGTAAGATACAAAATGTGTTATAAAAATAATTGGGTTACGTAAAAAATATCCTGAGCTATTGTTCTAAAAATATTCAATGTAAAGTATTCTATTCAACATTTGATAATTTGTATGTATAGTAAAATCGCATTGGGATTATATAAATTCATAAAAATAATATAAAACATTTTTAACATTATCAAAATAAACAAAAATAATTAAAGGACAGTGGCATTTTTGTGAAAGTGGGAAAAACTATGCTGACAAAAATAGGTTTGTATTGCATTTGGAAAAAGTATGGAAACAGTTACTATTGCAAAAAGTATGAATATTTTTTACAAAAGAGGTAAAAAGAAAAACTGACTTAAAAGCTTTCTTAAAATAAAAGGTACACATTTCATAAAGGGAAAAAAATTGCTGATTAAATCTATGACAGAGATAAAATCTGGTTCTTGAAAACAGGCAATTAAAATCTTTTAATCAATTCTTAACCTTTATTCATTAACTATTAATAAATATTCTAAATCATGAAGGATCTTGATAATTAAATTAAATGAATAAGATGTAATTATGATTTCTTTTCTTCATTCAAGTTTGATTTTATCTTCATAATTTTCTAATTAATATTTAACTTTGAACAGTTCTAATAGAAAAAACTATCGTATGTAAAGTGCCTAATCTACAGTGGTGGCAAAAGTTGTGGCCAATCTAGCTTTGTATGCTTATAGGAGGTGCTACGTTTCACAAAATGCAAACTCATATATCATTTCAAAGAGAATTTTAATACTGGTTTCAATACCAGAGATGCCACTCATAAAATAGCAAAAAAAGAGGAAACTGTGCATGAATAAACAAAAATAGTGGAAAAAGAAGAAATCCCACACAAATAAGTGGAACTTACTTTAGAAAAACGTAATGTATGGAGAAAAAACATTTAGTTTATTTTTTGTTTGCTTTCATAAATATTTTATTTCTCAATGACAAAATATTTTTTGTTTCAACTTTAACTATTTCACACCATTTAATTTTTTTCTGAACCTGCTTTATTTTGCGAAGTTTTTCCTTTACTGGTTTCTTTGAAATAAATAATTTAAATTTGAAATAGGAGTTAATTTTTATTCTTACAGCATTGGATATTTAAATAACGGAATGCTAAAGGAAAAATACTAATTTTCAAGACAGATGGAAAAAGATTGAAATTGAGAGATGCTGGAAATTAATACTTAATTACTGCTGGGAAGAAAGGGAAAATCATAAACACCATGGAATTTTTAGAAAAATTCTGCTGCTGACGCAAAATGATTAATAAATAAATAAATTAAATATAAAAAGCGGAAATCCGCCGATTGGCGGAAAAGTGGCATCCCTGCAATACACTGGTGTAAATATGTGCCATAGAATAAAGTTTATAATTACTTTAATCTGAAAAACAGATACAGTGTAATTTCTGACACTGTATTGGATTGAATTGTAAATTCTAGCTTTCCAGGTCAATCATTTATTTTTCAGAGCTTAAAACTCTTGTCAGCTCAATGAGACATCAATGTGAAGCTATGATAAAAAATTACTGCTACCTTACAAACTGCTGATAAATCACTGCAATCTTCAGTATCTGATGTAACTCGATATTTATTGCCCTTTAACTTTTTTGCATTGCAAATATTTTAATCTAGTTTTTTATATTGAAATCAGCATTAAATTATCTTTATAATGATGTAAAAAAGTTTGCATTTTGTGAAACAAAACATTTTTTTTTTAACGCAAACTAACTTAGAAAAGAAAAAAAGTTTCCAAAAGTGTCAACAATTTTGGCCACCACTGAATAAGTATGTATTTTTTTTTCACTAAACGAAATTAATGTATGTATTAGTTTATTGATTAAATAGATGACAGTTATTATCATTATGTGGATATCTGTAAAGTATTGTACTCTAATGTAATTTAATTTCAGAATGTAACTATTTCTAAGTATCTACAGATAAAAGAATAAATCAACCATGTACGAAAATATGCTTGAGCATTTCAATTTAAAGCATATGAAAGCAGCTTAATTATGGTTAATTATTTATAATATTTTATAATTCAACTAGTATTCTAATTAAACTAAAATAGGCAACCCTCATAATTAACACACGTACGAAATGAATTACTCAATTTTAGTAGTTTTTCCCATTTTAGCATGCCTTTTCCAGTTTTTGCTGGGAAACTGACCAACCCTGATAATGGGTTAAAAAAAAAAAAAAAATTGTGAAACATCTAGATTTCATTCTTTTTAAAATCAAGTCAAGAAATTCTATTCACAAGTTTCCTAAAAATTCATCAAAATAAAGTAAAAAATATTTCCCCCCCCCATAGAATTATGAAAAATAATTACATTTTTACTGCACATTTATTTATTTATGAACAAAATGAATATTTAAAAGCAATTTGGCCCATGTCACATTATGTACAAAATTAAATTATAAAATTTGTAAATTGTTAACAAACAATTAAACTTTTGTCTTCAAATGCAAAATATCAAAATGTTATAAGATCAACTTCTGGCTGAGGGGGAGGTTGCAAAGCTTTTTTTTTCCTCTGCTCTTCAAACAACCTACGAAAAATTTGACCGTAATGCTCATGGAGTTCGATGAACAGGTATCGTTGGCGGGAGCTTTTAGATTTGCTTCCAGCATGAAGCAGATCATCTTCAGATGATGCAGTTGTGATGTTTGAATTGACCGCACCATTACTTCCATCACTTTTCCACTTATCAAAAGGATTGAATCTTGGGGCACGACCTCCTGAGGCGGCATGTCCAAAAAGGCAGCCATCAGATCTATTGGATGGAAGACCCGTTCCTTTGAGTCGATTGGGTACTGAGGAAGCTGCCTGTTTCTCCATTTCTGTAACTTCATCTAACTGTCTTTGAAGCTCTCCAACCATCAGCTTCACGTAATCATAACTTGCGGAAGCAAGTGCTTTCATCCATTGTTCCATGGTTTCTTGACTGTTAGCACATAAGATGTAGGTTCGGTTGCCTGCCCCATGGAACACCAGTTTAAAAGCATAAGTTTCTTCATTCTCAGCTAGTTCTACGGTGCATCCTTCCAGTATCACTAACCCCACCGGCTCTTTATCATCTT
The DNA here is from genome assembly GCA_038373885.1 of Cheiracanthium punctorium. Classification (NCBI taxonomy): domain Eukaryota; kingdom Metazoa; phylum Arthropoda; class Arachnida; order Araneae; family Cheiracanthiidae; genus Cheiracanthium; species Cheiracanthium punctorium. Next base: position 184,111 of record JAWZYV010001044.1, on the reverse strand, counting down.
TCTTCTCAAAGTAGAACAGAAGGTTTCCTTTCAAAACAAACCATCTCTTCTGGAAGCTTTTGTTGACTTCCCCTCTTTTTCCCAGCCAACCTTCTTTGTCAATGCAGGCTTTGGATGCAGCAAAACTGATCAAATTCCTTTCATTAATTTTCATTTTATATCATTAATGTAACAGTTTTTACATCTGAAAAAAAGGTGGAAAAATGAAGAGTAAAAATTCAAGTCTAGATTATGTAATTACAAAACATGGTACTTTTCAGTTAGCTGGGTGCTAATCCCATCAATTACTTTTTTTTCGTCAAAGTTAAAGGATTACTTCTACAACATTGCCATTCCACTATTTAGCAAGGCCGTATCCAGAAAAAAATTCAGGGGGGGGGGGAGAATATGTAGTGTTAAATTTTTCTCCTTTAATTGATCTCCAGAATCAACGTAAATAAAAAAACTAACACATTGACTAAAATGTTAAGGGAAGGAAAGGGGGATCAATTCCCTATTATCTCCAGCTAGCTACGGCCTTGCTCTTTAGTCCATATTATAGTTCAGATGACCAGTCAAAATGTCAGGGTTCATAACTTTTTGGTGATGTGAATTTCAGGAGTTTTTCAGCAGCAAATATAATTTTTCCAGGAATGGAGATAAATTTCTTAAGATTTCAGTCTTTCCAGAAGTAAATATATTTTTCCCATTAAAATGTGTTTTTACCTGTTATATCCATTTAAAATCCACATAGATTACAAGGTTGTTATCGAACAGTCAATCAAGTTATCCGTATACCAAATAAATGAAAATATACGGAAAGCCCCTCCACTCCAATCTTTTTTAACTTTAAAATTCAACACTTGAGATTAAATGGCAATTGCTTATGTGATACTTAAATAAGGCATAAAAGACAAAATGGACTTGAAAGTATGAAAAATTAAGTACAAATAAATTTGATTACACCGGTCAACAATTTATTATTATTATTATTTTTTTTTTTTTTGGAGGGGGGGTGTGTGTTCTGTTCTCATGCTTAAATTCCGGTTCTAGACATTGAAAAACACTTAAATTTTCATTTTTAGTTCTTAAAGTTTGCTTTTGTCTGATTGATGTCGATAAGTATATTTTAATTTATTTCATAAACGAAAGATGGCAGCACTTTGATTAACCCGAAAGTAAACTGTATTATTATTTGTAACTCTGTAGTATTATTTGTAATGTTATTATTTGTTTGTATTATTATTTGCTCATACGAACATAAAAGAAATACGAAAAATATTCACTTTTAGACATTAATTTCTTATTATTTTACATTTATATGTTATTGTTTATCACAAATCTTGAATAAAAAAGACTTATATCCAGCAAAAACTTTTTTGATCATAATTTAGAGTGTAATTATTGAAAAAATATAAAAATCAGTGAATTTTGCCAAAAAATTGAAAAATTGCTTTAATTTCTACAAAAGCAAACTTTCATTAAAAAAAAATATATATATATATATATTATTTTTAGTTTTGGCATAGGAGAAACTAAAATTTAACATGTAGAAGTCTGACCCAAAAATCGTGTTGACCGGTGTTATTTTATGAAGTACAGATTATCGATTTTACAGACAGAAACATAGAATATATTAAACCTAATCTAATTATATGAAAATATCATTTTTTATATTATCATTTATTTACAATAATCTGAATTGAGGAATCTCAATATGATCATCGATACAAAAATATTTAAAGCAGATTAAATTCACATAAAAATTAAGTTCTAATTTAAATGAAAAATTCTTCCAGGGGGATGAATTAAAACACATTTAAATAGAAAAGGCATTAGCTATCTTTAAAAGATAAGCATTTATCCCTTACACCCAATACTAAATTCTTTAAGTCTTTAATTTCATCAGAGAGCATTATTAATGCTACTTTCCTAGTCCCTTCAACTTGGTCCACATATTTAACAGGAGATTTACTGAGACCTTCAATCTTTTTCTAAATTAAGTCATTTCCCCCCCTTTTTTTTTCTTTTACGAACTTGATATCATCTAATATTAATTTTCTTTTATCTGTTACAGTGGCTTTTCTTGTTCATCTAAAAATACTAAATATTTCTGCCTTGCTCCTGAAGCACATAGCACATTCCAGCCTTGCTCCTGAAGAGCATCTTTGTTACATCAATATTCTCTAATCCACCAACATTTCTAATGTGGTCACTTGCAGAAAAATCTCCCCCCTCCCCTCCCTCAAGCACATCGCAAGTGTGAAGAAAACTTTAAATCTCAGTCAGATATCAGGGATGAGAATGCACAGTGTGTGAGCTTGAATTTCATTAGCGTGCCACACAATCTTTACTATTAAATTTCAACCACAAAACAATCATAACTTCATCCTGAACAAAATAAGGTAAATGCTCCAGTGGTGGGCCATTTTCGAATTTTAAGTTGAAAAACAAGAAATTCCAATTAACCATTGAGATAAGAGATCAACCTCTGACTGGCTGAAACCCTTATCAACTAAATACCTAAGGTGCAGCACCTTCATTTCCTGTTTATTTAGGTAAAAAAAAGGTTGCAACTGAAGTTGATCTCTCAGAAGCATTCTAAGTTTATTTCTAGTGATTTTCTTAAGAGGCAAGTCTTCATTCAAGCCATTTTAACACACATTCTATTTGTATTTAAAATGAATTGTTACTGATATAACTTGATTACATCCCGAATGTATTATAAACTATCACTGATTGAAACTGCAATAGTAATTTATTGATAGTAATGGGTGGCCCACTTTTAGATCAATGGTTTACTAAATGCTACAGAAGTGGGTCGAGGCAGCCTAGTACTGGAGCACATTCTTTTTCTCATGTGTGCTCCAGTAGTGGGCCACATGGCCCACTTCTGAGTTACTAATAGTTCATAACTAGTACAATCATGTAGGATTGCACAAACTATTAACGTATTGTTATTATTACTGTATATAACAACTCCATTCTATTTTCCTTAGCCATTTAAGAAATCTAGGTGGCCAACTTTTGGTATGTTCACTAAAAGTACATCAAAATTTCGCTATGCCCACTTCTGGTGCATAGAAGTGACCTAAGATTTTTTTTTTTTTTTTTTTTTTTATGTATCACAATTATTTTGATATTTTAGATGATTACTACTTTAGGTATGAGTTTGAACAACCATAAAAAAATATAGATTGACAAAACTTTAAGTTAAGATGATAATTGAAGAACTATCCTTAACTGGTCCACTGCTGGAGCATTTACCTCAATAGCGGTACTCAGGTATAAATAAATATTTAATAATCAAATTTAGATAGAGGACATTCAGTAACGAAAAATGTTATTATTTTAAAAAAGCATTTCAAGCAATTTAAAAAACCTGAGGTCCAAGACAAATCGTAAATTTCATATCTAAATTTCAGACTATTCTTTTGTTGTAAAAATAAAGTAACATAAAAATTCTGATTTTGGGGTCTAATCTTGTTTTTACTTGAGAAATGTTTATCAGAAATACAGTAAAATGTGTGCATATGCATCAGAGTTTTCTTAATCCCAAACTTAATATCAAAATAAGTATTTAAATTGTAAGAATAAAGAAAGATAATGTTTCCTTGTTTAATAAAAGAATAAATAATCCTTTTATAAATGTCTTTAATACTTTTCCAGATAAAATTTTAAGAATTCCAGGATTTACAGGACCTTGATTGATAGATGGAAACAAAACAGGAACAAATGCCTCTAACTTATTAGCTGCATGCAGCCAGAAAATAAAAGAATACAACTCGTCTACAGTTTTTTTTTTATTAAAAAAAGTTTAAAAATTAGTTTTTAACAATAAGAAGAAAGCATATGAAAATAAAATGAAATATAACTGCAGCACTTTCTCAAATTTTTAAAATTTCAGGAGAAAAATGATACACAGATCAATAAATATGCTATTGGGAAAAACAAAGTCTTATTTTTGTTTAAAAATATTTAAATACTGCATATATTTTTACTAAAAGGAAAAAACATGTTTTTTTTTCCCTCAACCATGCAAAACCAATCTACAGTGATGATTTCTTAGTTTTGCATACAAACTATTAGAAATACAGCATTTAAAATTCAAGAAATTTATAAAAATAAATCAAAATAGGTATTCAATTCATGTACTTAGAAACTGCATTAGAAATATGCATAAAGAAAAGACTTAAAGGAAAATATTCACTAACCCAATGCATATAAAAAGATTGAACTTGAGTTGGCAGCTATGTAAACAGTGATCAGCAATGATTACAAATGCAATTTTTTTTTTTTTTTTAAGAAAAAAAGGAAGTAGCTGAACACGGAATCCCGCAGAACATTCTGGTTTCTGGAATATACAGTATTTCCAGGAATAATTACTAAAACTCCAGTTTTCTAGGTGGCATATTAACACAGAAATGTGTTCCCGAAATGGCTTTGCCAGCCAAGAGCAAGTTCTTTTTTACCCAACATGAGAGTTATTGATTGCTTTTCACTTTTCAGGACTAAAGGAAGTGGGGAACAGACTTGTCCTCACTGTCTGTCCATTCATCCTCTAATCAGTCATGCTCCTTTTGTGGATTGATATAAGCTCACTTCAGAGTATCTGTACTTAGTAGAACAGTGAAACCTCTCCGAACGGCTACCCCTCTACACGGCCAATTTTTCATGGCATGGATTTTTTGGCTCATTGACCTAATGTTAAAATAACCTCTATCAGCGATTACCCGACCCCCTCTAAACGACCACAGAGTGGGATTGCTCATCTCATTTTTTTTGAGAAATTCTACCCACTCTATGCTTTAATTTTGAGCGGGAAAACCCAGGGTCAGGTTTATGGTCGAATATAAGACCCAGTAATAACCAGGGCCGGCCCGACGGGCATGCGGGGCCCCAGGTGAAACTCATGAGCGGGGCCTCTTTTCTATTATGTCTTATGTTACTACTAGCACTGCTAGTACATATTAGCTTTATTTCTCGGCTTTTTACAAGATATAACACAACCATCTATCAAGTTCTGTCTAATGTGATAGCAAAAAAAAAAAATTGCCCAGCAGCAGGGCCTTAGGCAATCGCCTACATTTGCACTCCCCTTGGGCCGGCCCTGTAATAACTTGCGAAGTCCATTGAAGCATAAATGTTATTCACGTCCATGCTCACGCCAATTTCATTTTATGTCAGTGATCTGAGTTACAACAATGTCGAAACGCGTTTTCCTAAATCTCGAGCAGAGCATAGAAGTTCTTCGTGAATATGAGAATGGCAAATCGGCAAGAAAGCAGGCTGAATTATTTAACTGCAGAACGCAAATCAACAAAATCATTAAAGAAAAGGATTTGATTTTGAAAGGGTATGAAGACTTCAAATTTCGTGGTGTTAAATGGATGTGCTTTTTTAAAAAAATGGTTGTTTCAAAGAAAAGTAAAAACTTGAAACAGACACAAATTATATCTTAAAAAAAAAAAAAAAAAGTAAGAAAGCATTAAATAAAGTACTATTTTCTCTTTAGATAAGTTTTAAATTTCATTTTAAATAAGGAATATGTGTCAGACTTGTTTATTATAGCAATTATTGTATAACAGTAAATAAAAGCTTCAGAGCGGCCAAATATTCTCAGTATGGTGGGATGGCCGCTCAGAGAGGTTTCGCTGCATTAATATGCTCTGCACAATCATGGCATTTAGATGGTGTAAAATTTTGATACACAAAGAAATACACACTATTCTGTTAAATTCTTAATCGGATGACAATTCCAATATTTGCCTTGAAAGGGATGAAGAAATTGGTGATGAAAATGAAACATCTGTCATATGCCCTAATACAGATGTCTCAAATTCCTCTGGGAGTGAATCTGAAGAAAACAAAAGTAATGATGAAAATTATGATTTTTCGTGGATGGCCAAACTAGATAAAGTGGCCAGTCATCCTGTGTTACATGGGACAATTCCATATTTTGAGGTTTGTCCCAAATTTAAAAGTGTATTCTCATTCCCATGATCAACAAAAAAAAATGAATGACCCATGGAAACAAAAAAATTTAGCTGTTATGAATCTGGGGCAACCAATTTTTAATAAAAAGCTTTTTTTTCTTCTTATAAATTTACAAAGAACAACACAAAACTAAAAATATTCTAAACTAGCTGACCCGGCGAACTTCGTTCAATTTTAGGTTGCCAATTAATATAGTTTTAATAATTAAGTGTCTTCAAACCACTTAAATGGTGCGTTTATCGCTAATTTGTTCACTTTCGTTAAAACTTGTGCATAACTCGTAGAGACTCATGACTGCGAAGCTCGCCAAAGTGCGTCGATTTTTAGGTTGGCGAGAGAGGGGGGGGGGTAAAGTAGGAAACAACCAGAAAATGAGCATTTATTCTTTTCAACATAGGCGACCTTAAATGTCGGATTATATCCATGTTCTTCAATAATGTCTGCCCCAAATGAAGTCATTTGAAAACAGCCATTGTATTTTTTAGTGTTCGCTAGGAAATGTCGTGATTCTGGTATTTTGCCACGAAGCAATGTATGTAATGGCTCAGGCGGCGGAGTCAAAAATGGCAATTTCACTTTGCCGTTAAGGCAAAACAATCCAGGCGACTCTCCAGCAAACTTCAATGCGCCACAATGCCCACAAACAACGTCCATTGGACCAATGCGGACGAAAGGATGCGAGATGTAATCAATTGTGCACTCGTATAGAAACGCTGCTCGATTGAGATCAACACTTGAAGCATTTCTCCTTGCGCGTCATCTCGTTGATGATTTGCACGATAAGTTCGAGGATTTCTCATTGCCAACCGAGCCGTTTCACGGGCTGCCTCTCTATGTTCTTGTGTTTGAGAAGAACGATGTTGGGCCACACTAACGCGGCGCTGTTCTTGTTCTTCTTCCGTGAATTGATTAGCAATATTACGAAGCCTAATTGCAGTACGGCTTCTTTCGGTAAGATTACATTTTGTGGGTCGTGGCGTTTTTAATAATAGTACTCCCACAACAGCATTTATTAATAACACTCGCACAAAACAAACAAATCGACCGGAAAACTTCACATGCCTTTTATAAAACAAATAACGGACAACATAAAACAAAAAAATTACACATTCGCGATTTACAGCTTGTAAAGCTCCGATTCAAAATATTACAATAACTTAAAAAAGAATGGGATTACTGTTGCTGGACTTTCAAGATTAAAAAGAAAAGTGCAGAAAGGATGTACAGTAGGCTGTCACTCAAATGACGTCACTGAAGCGTCACGTCCAGTTTGCTCTGTTGAACATTGTTACGATTAATAGGCTTGCAGTGTGTGACGTCATGGTTAGGCAAACTAACCAGTAGGCTTGCTCTACGTTACGTCACATTGCTATTTGTTTCCGAACATGCTTCAGCCCTATTAAAAATCTTCAAAATAGCAGCCTCCTGCATTTCTGAATGTGGTGTTTCCAACCCTGAAATGTATTCATCGTATTACGTTAACTAAAATCATAACTTAAGTTTAGCTAAAACCGTTCTTTTTTACGTTATTATGTTATCACTACATTCATTGACTGTTAGTCAGTAAAAAATTCGCTGGGTCAGCTAGTATAACATAAATGTTTATTTTCATTTGCCAAACTAATTTTTAACTATTTAAAAAATATTAGAACTATCTAATATCTAAGCTGTAGCAATTTTAATTTCCATGTATTGTATCCAATATAGCGATACTTTGTACATCCTCCATGGTTCTGTCTCGTGAAAAACATCGAGCTGTGTAATCTCGAGGAGCTATTTAGAATCGCTTTAATTGCGAATAGGACGTTAGTATTGCAGAGTATACAATTTTCGCACATTTTTAATTTATGACGTCAGGGTTTAACTGCCGTAAAAGATACACCAAACTCATTTTTAGTAAAAAAATTCCTAAAAGTCTGCAAATTATGCTACATATTCAGAAAGAACTGTTTTTTAGAGAAAATTTTCTCTTCTATCCGATGATGTAAAGGCTGTTTTGCTGCAAACGTAATTACCGCCGTTATTATAAATTAGGTGAGGAAAAATTCAAAAAATCGCGTAAAATAAAAAAAATTTCTAATTGAACTTTCAAAAATTTTAATAGTTATTCTGCTATTCGGGGCGAAGACGAATCCAACGAATCAGAGATCATTATAATCAGTCCAGCCATTCTTGAGTTATAAGTGTTGGAACAAACCCGACTTTGTTTTATGTATATAGATACCAAAGGAGGTGGTTAGTGTTAGCAATCTACAAGTAAATCTGTGTCTGTTTGGTAATGTTATAATTTACTGATTAAAAGTATGCATTAAAAATAAAATCAAAATTGAAACCTGTTATTTTAAGCAATTTTAACTCACCCACCACCACCATGCTTGAGTGTTCCTTATTTAAACTTAAGATGGTCGCTTTAATGTAGAACATGTTGAAGCTAGAAAAAAAAATGCATGGAAGTTATGGAGGAATTTTGTTTATATCAGGACCAATCTGAAAGTCCTTCATTTATAATATCACTCTCCCATTGAAATTAACAAGCCAAAATTGTCTCAAAAAAGTTAACCCTTTTTTTGTATAGAAATACACATTGCAGCTTCATATTACTGCCTGGCTGACAATTACTGGGGCAATCACTACATTTGCTAGTGCTCCAAAGTTGTTAGATTTTCTGTGTATTTACACCAGTGACTTGACTAACAAAATAATACTTTTGGTTGACTTTGAGAAAAGATGTACACCCGTTTCTTTTATTTAAAGGGTGCAGTAACCCTTTCAGGAATCTGAAAAAACTATAGATCCTTGTTTGATATGGTGTTTTCTATCGTGTCCAAGAGTACTAGTAAAGAACGGTAACAGGACCTTAAGTAGGAAACATTCATTTGTTTGGCAACAAATATCCACTGCTCTGCTCTATGCTGGAAATTAAGCTCAATCACAATAGGTTTGTATGCAATTGACACGTCTCAATTATTTGGTGAATTTTCACTTGAACCTACCTAACGGAAAAGTACCCAAAATCTATACTATTAAAATGTGAGTGCGTCTGTGTGTGTAGCATCATCTCCTCCGAAACAGCGGGGAGTTGAGTTTCAACCAAGGTGTTCATGGATTCAAAAAATTCTGAGGAAGCTCTACCAAAAACTTAAAATTTCAAAATTCCAATTAAAAGGCTAATTTTTTTTCTCTGTAATTCTATGATTGTAACCCCTGTAGTCAAAAACTGAAAAATAAGAATCATGGTTGCCATGTGTGGTGACACAAGGCTCAATTATTTGGTGAATTTTCACTTGAACCTACCTAACTGAAAAGTACCCAAAATCTATACTATTAAAATCTGAGCGCGTCTGTCTGTGTGTAGCATCATCTCCTCTGAAACAGTGGGGGAGTTGAGTTTCAACCAAGGTATCAACAGCATAAAAAGTAATTAAATTTTATTAAATCGAATCTATATGTACATATAAGCTTGTAATCTGTTTATAATTTATTTTTTCATAAAGATATTTAAAAGCTATTAAAATAAATTATAGCAAAGTTAACGACAAGGATCCATTATCTCGGAAACCAGTGCCATCCAATCCACCCTATTGTTTACAATTGGCATCGGCAAGGCAAACTTGGGTTGGTGACAAGATTTTGTCGCCAAAACAAAAGTGTGCCAAAAAGGGCTAATACTAAAGCTGTTCCTTGCTAATTTGGCACATTAACACTTGTGTTGTTACATGGAAAAGTGCCAAAAGTTCTCAATACATATTCTTATACATGGTCATTGGCAATTGATGTATTTAGCACCAAAAAAGGAAGAGCTTGGATATTTGCCACCAATGGCAACTTTTAATTCTTTGGTGATTTATGCATACGTATAATCTATAATCATTTCCCAATAAGGTTGCCATTAAAACAGTTATCTTATGCATAATGCTTGGCAGATTGCATATTGAGCACGCGAAATATTTCATCTCGCCGTGGTGGCAAGTATCTGAGCTGTACCCAGTGGTGTCATGAGAGGGTGGTTTCGGGGCTCAGAACCCCCCTCAATTTTTCAAAAACTGCCTTATTCTTGGCAATAGGAACCAGGCCCACAAAATAGGAAGGCATCAATATCTTTCATCTTCTAACTTTTAGTTAGAATTTTAGACATATTTTATGCATAACTACCTTTCACTATTGAAAATATGAAATAGAATAGAAATTGTATTTGCACAGTGGAAATATCCAATAAAAACAGATTACAGGACTCTGTGGCAACAAATGATAATGGGGTCTCATCTTCACTACTTTTTCCATGCTTAACCACTGTTAATCAAATTAGGATCCACTTTTCTCTCATATATGTGCCATCTCCTAAACTCGGGTGGCCCAGTTGCCCTGCCCTGTGGTAATTATGTCTCTGGATAAGGGGCCTCCATGCACTTAACAAAGGCTTTTGAAGCTATTTCGAGACCACACAATTTTTCGTTGCAGTATTACCTAAAACTCCCCTTAATTTTATTTTTCTGGCTACACCACTAGCTCACACTGTAGGGCTACACCACTAGTAAACTTCTGGCTACATCACTAGCTATACCTAAATGGTTTGTAATGAAAACATGTACATATCTGGGGTCCCCCCCCCCCTGAGGATACGCATAACCAGAATTTTGTGAATAAATGTAAAGCAAAAAAAGTTTATTTTATTTTAATTATACTGTGACCAGACGTCCTGCATTTTGCAGGACAGACCTTTTTTTTTCACGTCTTGTCCAGCAAACTGCATTATGTACCAATAAACATCTTTATTTTTGCCTTTGCACTGCATTCTGAGTCAGTCATTGCTCATTAGATATTTTAAGATAAATAATTTCGATGATTTTTAGTGAGACATCAATAATTTGTTATATTCAATATTTTTTGTTAGTATTGCCTGGTCATCTTTTTCGAAAAGTATTTCTTGTTACAGCCATAGATAGCATATATATATATATGTATATATAGAAAAAAACAGTACTTACATATTATCCCGGCAATCTACCAAGATGAGCTATTTTTTGCTAAGATAAATACCTGACACATGAAATTGTTGATGGTTCGGAATACGACTGGCAACGGTTTGCCAGGACATTTGACGAAAAAATAGTTTGGTGGTAATCTGAAGGGATAATACGCAAGTACCGAAAAAACTAAATTGAGCATAATGGGGGGAAAGGAGGTGGACTGATAAGGGCCATTTTTTGCCCTATCATACACTCAAAAAAAAAAGTTTCAATTTCCAACTATTATCAGGGGTCAGTCCAGGTTTCTTTCCCAGGGTCCTATTTTTGTGAAATTTTACCTAATTTTGTGAATTTATACCTAATTTTGTGAATTTTTTCTATTTCTGTGAATCTTTCCTTATTTTGTGAACTTCTTCCAATTTTCTATTTCATTTTTTGAGCAAGAAAGCAATCACGAAATAGAATTTAATATTTTTTAAAAAATTAAAAATAAAATGGGTATAGTTAGTTCCCTTAAAAAAAGTTGGCCAAAACTGAATAATTCCTGTTCACCGAACATCCGGGATGGTCATACCCTGGAACAATATTAAAAAAAAAAAAAATCGATTAAAATTAAAAATATAAAGCTTTAAATCTTTTACTTTTAAATGATTAAAAAATAGATTTTATAATAAACGTAGGCCATGGTAGTTTTGATTTTAAATTGCAGGCATTAAACACTTTTATTTACACCCCAAATTCAAACTTTAGTAATTTTTAAATATTACAATGTCTGTCAGTTTCGACTAGAAATACTCTAATACTAGCCATGTGAAAAGACAATTTTTAAATCTAGTTAAATTTCAACAATTGAAGGGAAATCAAAAATAAGTTGCAGATAATTACAGATAGGAGAAATTAGCTAACATATTTTTAAAAATTAATTTCAACTTGTACCATTAAAGAAAAATTACTTGTCAGTGTACACAGAATAACCCAAAAACACTGACCTGGGGTTTTATTCCTTAAATATTTTTCACAAATATTTTACAGTAAATCACAAATTTATGTAAAAAAAAAAAAAAAAAAAAGGTACAGAATTTTACAGTAATGATTATAATTTTTGGAAGATTAAATCTAAATAAATACAAATGTACATTTTTATATGGTCTCCAAACAGAAAATTCCCAGTCTGTAAGATGTGCCCATACATTAAGTAAGCTATAAATTTTCAGTCTTCTGTCATTTTTTGCGCGCTACGGCCCTGCCTATGCCGATAGCATTATTTCTCTGTAGTATACCCCTATGGCCGCTCTTTAAAAAGACATTAAATCCCAATAAAATCACTCCTATCCTTTTTGCTCACTCCCAAGAATGAAAAAATGCAGTATTACACTATTTCTACCCCACCCCCACCCTCTTTCCAGCCTTGAGCAATGATTGACCTATATTTATCCCATTTCACGTTCATTGTAAAACTTAATAAAACAATAATGCCTGGAAGCCAGTGTGATTGTTGTAAAACTTGGCAAAAAACAAAGTGATTTTCGTACCTGCTCGAACAAAAAAATTATAGCAATACTTAGAAAGTCTAAAAACTGTGACCTACTGATTGGTTCTAAGTTATGTCCGTTTTATGATTTAAGGCTTACTGGCACCACAACTCAACTGAAGTAAAAAAAAAAAACAAGTTTTGAGTATGCCCATGCACTACAAGATGCTGCCACTGAAGGATGGTCCGATAGTGATTCGGATGAAGCAAACAAGGAAGATTAATAAAAAAAATGTTACTAAGTGTGAAAACTGATTATTTTCGATTATTGGCTAATAAACGTACATAGTGCTTAGATAATCATTTATTTATACCACAAATTTCAGTTTTTATTATAAACTGAACCATAACAAAGAAGATAACTATGTTTTCTTCTTTGTTATGGTGTACACTCTTCTTAAATATATGTCACATCAATTGGCTGATGGCAGTGGCATAGGGAGAAAACTTTCATGGGGGGGGGGGGGGTTATGACTACTGCAATTCACAGATATTATTACGTGAGTGTGATAAGGGAGTGAAGAATATACATTTTGTATGGCAAAAAATTCCTCATGGGTGAGGTTATGACCCCCCCTTGGCTACGCCACTGGCTGATGGGCGAAAAATGGCTCTTAGCCCACCTCCTTTGTTGCCGATGCCCTCAAATGGTTTTGCCATTGTAACAGCACACGTATGTGCAGAATGATAGTTTTGCTTAAGTGATGGTGATTATTTCATTGATTAATGCTTGTTATCGGCCAATGCATGGTCAGCTATGACCCTTCCCTCCCTGACTGAAATGATGCCCTGCATTTTTTATCTCTGAATCTGGTCACCCTAACCAAGAGCCTACCGCTAAGCGTTATTAGTGCAAGAAAAAAGAAAAAAAAAACTGTATACAGCACATAAAACATGAATTGAAAATCTCTTCAGATCCATTTCTATTGCCAAAATTTCATTTATGCATGCACTGACAATTAACAGAAAAATTAAAAATTCACATGAAACTTTACACACCCAGAAATTACTTACAACAAAGTTTTTTGTATAAAATTTAAAAACGAAAAACTTCTTTACTTCTCTCTCTTATGATTAATAAATATAAGTATTCATGTGGTTAATTGACAGAGCAGTAAATAAGAAGAATAAAATTTCATGAAAATTAAATCGAACTGTCAACACTTCACTTGTTGTTGTTGTTGGAGGCAAGGAACCATCATGTACTCAGATTTGTGTGCTTGGACACAGGGAACCGCTTATAAATCCACGATATTATTAGAACTGTGGCAAAATCCCACATATCTTGCATTTTCGAGCATGCATAATTGTTATTTGTTATTCTAGCTAGCTACTGTGTGATGTAAACAGATAAGTGCATGGACTTACATATAAATAGGAGTCTTAGATATAAATGTAACGAATTTGCTTGCTAAATATGACGTCATGCGCAAATTACCCATGCAAATTACCAGCATGACGTCACCAAGCTGTTAATTTGCGTTTGTGCGCATGCGCTATTGATATTTTTCATCATTTCATATTTTCGGGCGCGTTCGAGAATTCATCGGTTGTGCACCGGTGTTACCGGTGCACGACCAGAGCGTTCGAAAAGGCGGAGCTTGGGGCGGAGCTCTAGAAGTAACCGCGTTCGAAAACGTTTCGGTCATGTAGCGGTTGTCTGCTCAGCGTGACCAGAGCGCAACCAGAATGACCCTGCTAGCGAGGTGGGTTATTCCGGTTATTATCGTAGTGTTGCCAGCGTTTATTTTTGTTTTCTCGGCTTAGAATCCGATGTAGTGAGGATGACCGAAACCGGTTGACAACCGTGACGTCACTTAACCGAAGAATGACCGCGACCGGTAGCACCGGTGCATAACCAACCGGTGAATTCTCGAACGAGCCCTTCGTGATTTTCGCCGAGGCAATCGCTGTTTCTGCGCAAGCCCTGGAGATCAAGGTAGAGAAACGAGCAGAGCTTTAATCACAATGGGCCCGTTTACATGTGCAAAAATGCGGAGTAAATACCGGGACTTACACTGCTTTCTACCCCGCTTCCCCTACTTAGGGGGGAAAATGCCCCTGTACTCCGCTTTAACCCGGGATTTTCCATTTTCACATGTAAACGGGCCTAATGCTGGCGCCATCTGTTGGTTCAAAATATAGTATTATATAGTGATTATCCCTGTGAATTATTCATTAAATTAGATTATCTATTATCTTCAATGACTATTTTTCAACCCTCACGTCAATGAAACAAAATTTTAGTTTATGAACATTAGTTTATTTTATTATAATACACTAAAAATGACTAAAAATAAAATACATTGAAATGTAAATTTTATTTCCAGATCTTCAATGGGGTACTTTCACTTCAAGAAGAAGAAGAGAAGTGAAATCAGCTGAGTAGGTGAAATAAACTCACGTGGCTGTTTTATTTTTCATCAGCTGAAGCAAAATTGAGGTAATAAAATTTACATTTCAATATATTTCATTGAAAAATTTTCATTGTTGAAAAATATTCATTGACGATAACAGATAGTCTAATTTAATGAATAATTCATATGGATAATAACTATATTTTAAACTAACAGATGACGCCAGGATTGTCATTAAAGCTCTTCGCTCGTTTGAATCTCTTGTGCGCACACGCAGCGATTGGCCCAAACGGTTGGGATTGGTGAAAATGCATACGATAACTACACCCTGTCAAAAAATATTCAAGTAAATGTGAAACTTCTTACGTTTGTATCATACACTGAAATTTATGCATTATAAAATATAGGTTAGATGTTACCATGAAGCTCGGGAGGAGAAACATCGGCTTGTTATCCAACTTGGACCAACTACTCAATATGAGAATTGCCGACGAAACTCTGGCTACCATTGATGGCGCCATCTATTGACGGCAGAGAAAAACAACATCGCGCGCTCGCTTTCCGATTTAAAGCTTCTCTAATTGGGATTTATTCATTTATGCTGAAATTTCATGAAGTATACACTAACATTTGAATAAATAAATACGATAATTAATATGCATATATAATAATTTTGTTTCTATATTACTTAGTTACAACGATGTAACATCAGTTTGATAATTTAATAAATTAATTAATAATTTAAATAAAGTCTCTTTAAAACTGCATACGAACGATATAATAGATCAGTTTTTGACAAATATTTTTGGTAGCAATTAGCTAAAAGTTAAAAAAAAATTCCTGCCTTCTTTCAGGCTATAAATTCCTCTTATATACCCACTCTTCCACATTATATTTTATTTTTTATTTATTTTATTTTTGTCTTTAGTCTTAAAGTTGGTTAGTTAAACCAAAAAACAAATATGGAAAGAGAAAAACATTTAACGCCGTTTTTCAGAACCACCAGAGCCTGATTATAACCAACAAGGGCCCCAGGAATTGATGAATTTGGGGGGGGGGGGTCTATGAAATTTGTTTTATTTTGATATAAAGAAGGATGTTTCCGAACAAGATTTGAAATTGGGGGCCCCTGGGAAAAGTCCCGATTTGCCCGTGCGATAATAAGGACCTGAGTACCACAAAAAATTACATAAAAATCAATGTCTTTTCAGTATCAGTATCATTTATCAGTTCTACAAAAAATTTCATAAAAAAGCATAAAGGAAAAAATTATTAATTCAATAAATACACGCATATTCAGTGATTGACCCTTTTGCATCAGTTTTGCAAGCTTTCACATATCAGAAAAAATCTATTATTTCATTAATTTTGAAAAATTTTGTATTTAAAAAAAACAGACTTTGAATTGAAAATATTTGTTTTTGTATAAGTTTTTCAGACTTATGCCAAAAATATCTATTCTGTATTGGTTTTGAAAATTTTTGTGTTTAAAAAGAAAATTCTATATATTTATCAATTTCGCTGCCATTTGTGTATTTCTTATATGATATAAAGTCCCCTCCCCCATCCTAATTAAATTAATAAACAGAAAAATATTATTCATAAAACTGTTATTATTTTTTTTTAAATGGACAATTTCAAAGTGTTATACTGCTGTTTCAATTCGATTATTGGGCCGTATTTTAAAGTGTTCACATTAGTATTATACTACTACTAACATGTACAAAAGGTTTTCTATTTACATAGTGTTACTTTTTATGTTATACATTTATAAGGGGCCATATTAAAGAAATATTATGGTGATGCTGTGGTGGGAGGGGGGAGGGGGTTAACGGGCTGCAATTCGTCGGCCAAGCATATCCCACACATGCTCTATTGGATTCAAGTCCGGTGAGTATGCTGGCCAATGCATACGGGTGATATCCTCCGATTGAAGGCATTCGTCTACAATGTTTGCACGGTGAGGACGGGCGTTGTCATCCATAAACACAAATTCAGCACCCATGGCGCCCCGAAACAAACGTACATGTTCTTCCAGAATGACATCCCGATAGATGTGGCCTGTCATCGTTACACTCTGAACATGCAGGTCAGTTCTGGAACCAAGAATAATTGGTTACAGAACTGACTTGGCTAAGAGACTCCAGATGAATGTCCGGCGAGAATCAGACTCCAAACTAAACCTGGACTCGTCGGAAAACATCACACAAGACCACTGTTGCGGTGTCCACAATGCATGCTCTCTACTCCAGGTTAATCGCAGGCGACAGTGAGTTGCGGTAAGTGGAACACATCTGACATGCCTACGAGCATATAGACCAATGTGGCCTAAGCGTCTGTACACGGTCTGCCTTGAAACTGTCGTACCGGTAGCTGAAGAGAGCTGACGAGAAAGGTCTGATGCTGTACTCCGTCTGTTTCTTTTGGCAGTAACTGCCAAATAGCGGTCCTCATTCGGCGTTGTAACTCGGGGGCGACCTGTGCTGTAACGTCTACTCACATTACCATCATCTTGGAATCGTTGCCAAAGCCTGGAGATGACACTCTGGGCGATTCCAAGTTCCTCGGATACTTCCAGCTGGGTACGTCCACATTCCAGTCGTCCAATAATTCTGCCACGTAAAACATCATCCAAATGCCTCCTTTGTGCAATAACTATGCGGTTTTTGCACTGAAAGGCTTTCACAGCGCTTGTGAACAATTTTACTTCTTTGCCACCATTCCTTATATACCCCTCTCTTACACTCTCGTCATTGTGACGTACCATCCACGCCATCTGGAGGTTTCCTGTAATTTGCATATTCTTCTTCAAGATGTGTGTGATCATTCCACAGGTGAAATTTTTATTTTAGAGATTAATTTCTGTGTGATTCTGAATTATCCTTAATTTATGGACATGAGTGTATTTCTTTTTATTTATTGGCGTACTTTTTAATAAATTTAGTGGCCATTGCAATATTAGTTAAAATAATTCTGACCTCTAGTCATTATTAAGTATAAGTTATTGTATATAGTAAATTAAAATGTATTTATACATTCCAGTGGCGCAGGAAGAAATTTTTCATAGGGGTGAGGGGGGGGGGTTACGACTACAACGATTCATGTATATGTGTATATATACATGAATCGTTGTGTGTGTGTGTGTTGTGCGATTGTGAAGAAAATACGTTTTGTATTACAAAAAAAATCCTTATTGTGGGGTGAGTGGAGGTTAACCCCCCTGTAGTTACACCACTGATATATTCATACATATATAAATAATAAATACATTACTATGAGGACAATACATTACTTTATATGTGTGTAAATACATATCTGCACACACATATATATGTATTTATTATAAATATATAATAAATATATTTGTAACAATTATTAATTTCAATTACCCCCCCCTCCAAAAAAAGAAAAAAAACGAGAACAGACTGCACAATTAATTGCTGATGCTTATAAAGGTCTAAGTATGCACACGTAATATATAATAAATACATTTGTAATAACAATTGTTCATTTCAATTACACAAAGAAAAAGAAAAAAACGAGAATAGATCGCACGATTGATAAATAGCCTTGTAACGCTAGCTTAAAAACGTAGAAGTCCTTTTCCCCACGAATCCATCTTCTAATGCATTTTTCCCTGCGCGCGCTCGTGTTTTCCCCTGTCAAATAGGAGGGTAGAAAAGTCTAAGTTCTTGTATTGGGATTCCATCTGCCCCTATCCGCACGTCCTTTCCTCCGGCTATCCGCTTGTGGTCATAAGATACTTTTCAGATAATTTGAGCGATTACGAAAGATGCTAGATTTTTTCGCTGGGCTTGGCGGCGACAATTTTTGGCTGAAAATTAGTGTGGGTGATACTAAAGGCTAGCCATTGTTTGTTTTTAGTTTTTATTATTTTCGTAACGAATATCTATTATTTTTGTCTCCTTCCTTTTTAGGGCTTTAAACATGATTTTACCGGCACTTTTGTTGATTTGTGTGACACCTGTGTTTTCCAGTGCAGTTAAAAATGCATCTGTTACTTATGATAGAAAGTCTGCTAAGTTTTCCATTCACGATTCATTAGTACCTGATGCAGTGGCTGTTGCTAATTTTCATGATGAAATATTCGTCACAGGGTATGTATGTATAATTACCTGTTTGAAAACTTTACTAGGTCTAAAAAGGCTGGCCATAATTCTCTAGAACTTTTGTTCTATGCATTCTATGAGAGGTTTTTGTAGAAATAGGAGATGTTTTAGGGATAGGAGATATGAGAGGTTTTGTATAAATCATACATAAGAGTAAAATGGGCTCTACGATCATTTTGAAAAGAAGGGGGAAAAAAAAAAAGCATTTTTGCAGGCTGACTTCTCTTTTACTTTCAGAATTTTAAAAAAGATATACTATGCAGGGATGCAGTGCTAAAATAAAAAGTGACAGGGGTGCTATAACTTTTATAAGCTGTCAAAATACAATTTTTTCAAAGATTATTGAAATGTAATACAAATTAAAAGCATAAACATAGTAGTTGTAAGGTGGTTCACTTACTTTTTTTTTTCGACATGATGCACCACTTGGATTATAATGAAACTTGGCATGCTGTTAGGTAAGACATAGGCAATTATTATATTTTTTTTTTCAAAGTGGTAATTCAATTAGATCTAATAGAAATTGTTTTAAAAAATTTTATTTGCCTTTTTTAAATACTTTTATTTAGGCTTGGTAATAGGAAACTACTATAAAATAAACTGTGAAATGTACCATAACACTTGCATCGAGATTTAAAATCCTAGCTTTAAAATTAAGTAAAATATATCGCTTTGAAAAAAGTAATCTCTGGACACTTTTTTTCAAATAGCTCTTCAATTAATTAAGGTATAAGGCTAATATCTACTTTATCAACTACTATTAGTGCCCGCTACAATGTAACATAGGTTACGATATAGGTTCCTATTGGGAGCAGTTTTGCCATGGAAGTACGGCTAGACACTTTAAGAAGTCAGTATGAGCATCGTATTATATTCTTTTTCAGGCACATAAATACATAAATATTTGGTTTAAGCATGAACAGACAGCATGACACTAAACAAAATGTATAAGGGTTTTCATTAAGAGAAAAAAAAATGGGTGAGAATTTCTCATTGTAGATATGAGCTGGGTAAATACCCTGTTGGTATTATTTATAAGTGGGTATTTATACCCCTGCCTTGTGTAAAACCCAAAATCAGGGTATTTATGATTTTTTGTTATTTTTATTGCATCTAATGGGTCCTCCAAATCTGGGATGCACAAATTCCTCACAGCAGTGGCGCACACAAGCGGGGGTCCAGGGGGTCTGGACCCCCCCCGCCCCCCCATCGGTTTTGATATTTTTTTTTGATTGATTATTATCCTATATCGGAACAGCTTTAGTATGGTCCCTTTTTGGCGATTTTTTGATTTGGCGACAAAATCTTGTCGCCAACCCAAGTTTGCCTTGCCGATGCCAATTGTAAACAATATGGCGGATCGGATGGCGCTGGTTCCGAGATAGTTGATCGTCGCCGTTAATTTTGCTATGATTTATTTTAATGGCTTTTAAATATTTTTATGAAAAAAAATTAAACAGATAACAAGCTTACATGTACATATAGATTCGGTTTAATAAAATTTAATAACTTTTCTTTTTGTGTGAGGGGGGGCTGTGCCCCCCCCTTTCTCTTTTGAGTAGATTAAATTAAACAATGCAAACAAATAATATTCTAAAGGCAATACCTCACAAAAATAACAAATAAAAAAGACAAAAAAATTAAAATACATTTTAGCATTCTGACAAGACTACGTAAGCAAAATAAAGAACTAATTCAAATCATAACGAACAATGCTTATCTCATACCTTAATTAAAATCGCTAAATTGTTTCAATATTGAAATAATAAAATCAAAATATCAAATATTATATTAATAACGGAATTATTTGTTGCTCCTACCATTAACAAATAAACAAAGGTAATAATAAATAAAAACAAACAATGCTTATCACATACCTTGATTAAAATCCCTAAGTTATTACAATATGGAAATAATAAAATCAAAATATCTAAAATTATTTCACTGTATAAAATATTAATAACGTAATTATTTGTTGCTTCTACCCTTAACAAATAAACAATCGGGAACGAACATATTAACCTGAAACGTACTATCAAAAGAATGTTTATTCATACAAAACTGCATATAAACAGTCAGTATGAACCTGAATATCCATTTTAAATTTCAGTAATAATTAAATAATAAAATTTAATCTAAAATAAAGCCATTAAAATAAAACCATAAACCGTAATGGCGGTTCCACAACTCGAAGCTCCCGCGCGAAATACTGGCAAAGGGGTGAAAGGGGTCTCCAAAAGTTTAATAAAGGAACAAACGCTCCCTATTCGCTGGAGCGAAACCGCGACGTCACGGATGAATGACGTCACGCTCCTAGGGTTGCCATGTCCAGCTCCTCCGCTCCGGAGCATCCGCCGGAGGAGTTACCATATTGGCGCCGTTATCGCGCCAAAAACGTCGCCAAAAATAAATCGCGCCAAAGGGACCATATTAAAGCTGTACCAAAAAATTTCTTGTTTTCCTCAACTTTTCAAAAACGAACTGAAAGTGAACATAAAACACCATCTTGTTCTCAAAACTGTACAACTATTACTTTGCTTCCTATTGTACTGTGTAGTGTATTCGTAGGGAACTGGATGGGACGAGTTTTGATGAATTCCATCTAATGAAAACAAACTCTTTCATCACTGATTTTTGTCAATCTGGAACATCCCTAAAAGTTGGATGACCCCCCCCCCCCCCGCCAAGCCAAAAATCCTGTGTGCGCACCTGCCTCACAGTAATAATTTTTTAATGTGAGGGGGGAAAAAAAAGAAAAGCAAGATTCTTGCTTTTTCATGCTCTAGTGAAAACACTGTGTATCTGATTTTGAATTGTTTCAATACATTATGGTCTATAAGCAGTTACTGTTTATTATGCATTTTAGAAACATATTTGTTTCAAACTCATGCCTCTGATTTATGCCACCACCCTCCTTATCTTTTACAAGGGTTCACAAAATAGTTCTTATACAGGGGTCATGCTGGCTTTTCAAGTTTGTGGTTCCCAGTGACTTAATAACTATTTGGGGTCCTGTATTTTTTGAATTTTAATAAAATGATGCAAACACTTATAAGTTTGACATAGGGGCATAAAAGCAAGTTCTCAAATTTTCCAAGAATCGTATAAAAACATGCCTCAGGCACTCTATTTTGAAAGAAAATGGGTCCTTTCTGAAAGATGGGAGTAAAATGTGCATGTCAGCATGACCTCTGCTTATTGATAATGTTCTGAGAGATACAGTTAAAAAAACTTTTTAATATGAAATTGAGGGAGTGAAATATTTTTTCATGTTAAAAGAATTTTTTGCTAAATGATTGCATGCATATTACATAGTACACTGTTGGGGCTGCACTGTATTATTTTGTGTTAATAGATTTTTCCAGTTGCATTTTTGTGTTAATCCTTTGAGGTGCAACCCTTTCCCAATGCTGAAAAAAGGGCAGCCATTGCTATCGCTCGACTTAATGACCAGCAAGAGGGCGGACGATCGAAACGTTCATCGCATGCCACAGATCGAGAGACCCTTTTTTCATGACAGCAGGCTGTGCGCAGGCACAGCCAGCTGTCATCAAAAAAGGGTCTCTTGATCTGTGGCATGCGATGAACGTTTCGATCGTCCGCCCTCTTGCTGGTCATTAAGTCGAGCGATGGCAATGGCTGCCCTTTTTTCAGCAGATGTCAGTGCTGTTCAAAATAATCGTGACCATTTTTTTACGGGAAATGACGTGCTAAAAAGGTAAAGGATTCTCGTGGAACTCTGTCACATGCAACTATTTTTTATAGAAATCCAATCTGTTCTTCGTGACTGGCAACAGTCAAAATGTTAGAGTTGGGTGTTCCCAGAGCGGGAACGCTGCGCGTTAAAGGGTTAAATGTATTTCACTACACTTTAATAGCATTGTTTTTATTTCAGTTATGCACTAATGCAGTCATGTAATCAATATATTTGTAATTTTGCTTTATTTAAGCTGGTCTTACTTGGAAGTGAAGACAAATGAGAAGTATCCTGATCCCATCCAAGCCTATGCTGCTGGAGTTGTTGAAGGCTACCTCACTGCGGATCTTCTCAGCAAGCACTGGTATAATACAGTTTCCGATTACTGTGATGGAGAGGCTCAGTACTGCAAGAGACTGGCTGAATTCCTGAAAACAAATTTGAATTTCATGAATGAGAATATTAAATCACGCAGGTCCTATGATGTCTACTGGCACCAGGTATCTTATTACTTTCCGAACATGTACCATGTAAGGAAAGTATTGTAATCATGAAAAAATTCGACTTCGAGATTTTGGTGTATTTACACGCTTGGAGGTCTTCTGAATTCATGGATGCTATTTTTACGAGATGTGTGTGTGTATGTGAGTGAACACGATAGCTCCTAAATGGAGCATTCGATTGAGCTAAAATTCGGTATATATGTTATAAACCACCATCGGAAGACCAGTATTGATTTGGGTGTGTATAGGACTTATAGCTTTTCTGCAGGGCTACGACAAAGATTTTTTACATTATGGCCTATGGCAGGAAATTCTTGAAAGTGCGCTAGTGTTTAAACGGTATATTCAATTGAGCTCAAATTGGGTATACATGTTATAAACCACCATCATAATATACCCGTATTGGTTTTGATGTGTGTAGGACTTACAGTTTTTCTACAGGGCTACGACAAAGATTTCTTTTACATGATGGCATATGGGGAGAAATTATTGAAAGTGCGCCAACGTTTAAACGATGCATTCGATTGAGCTTCAGTTTGGTATATATGTTTGAATTATTCATCGATTAAAATTTATTTAAATGCCTGGTAATGATCTTAATCGTAAGTGTTCGGAAAGTCGAGTGGAGTCACTCCAGATTTTTTTCTCTTGAACAGACTTTGTTTCAGACCAATCATAGAAGATTTCTATAGTCTTGCCATGCTATTTTGTTACTGTAATAACTTGCTAGCCAGCGTGAATCTTTCTTCATTCACACCCATATTCTGCCCTTGCTTTTTTTTATATTTCTGATTATGAGCTGTTCCAGATAATCCTCCATCTGATCCTGATAGTTGAAAGTCTTCTTTGAATGACTCAAAATCATTCTTGGTTAAAAAGTTAAATTATAATCACATACAAAGTAAAAATTATTCACATTCCCAGCTGAAGTCACTGCTAAAGCAACAATCATCGACATTGGAGGCAGAGAAAAAAAAAGATATACAGTTGAAGGCCAGAAATCCGCCAACCTAAAATCCGCAAACGTCCAAAATCCGCACACCTTCTCTGATGTAAATAATGAAATTCGCAGTATTCCGCCAATGATGAAATTGTTGAAAAGTTTCTTGAATCCAGATAAATATGATTCTGATGATGATGATAAAAACTTGGGCTTGGGTAATAATAATAATAAAAAAATCCATTTGATAAAAGTTTAAAGTTAAGAGAAGAATACCTTAAATTTTTATAACAGCTAAGTTCTGTAACAAAACAAGAATTAATGATAATTCTGTGTAAATATTCTGATGAAAATATGCAGTTTAAACAGTTATTGTTTAAACTGCATATTTAAACAGTTATACAATTTGCAAAATTAAATAAATAAAAGAAAGAAACTGAAAGTAGGAAAAAATATTTTAAAACAAATCACCATAGAACATGTTTTCAAAATTAGAGAAAGGAAATTTTGAAACCATTTGCTTTGCTAGTCTTCATGTAATTTCCTTTTTCTCCTATGCTTTTGTATTTAAAGTGAAAATATAAGTGAAATACATTTGACTGTGTTTTTATTTCATCGTAATTGTATTCTCCTTTTCTTAAATCAGAAATATAATGATTTATCTTTTATGGCCTGAAATCTGCAAAATCCTAAAATCCGCACAAGCCTTGGTCCCAAGCTGTGCGGATTTCTGGCTCTACTGTATTTAAAAAAATTAATTTTCATTTCAGGGCAATGATCAAACTAATATTACATACATTAATGTTATTATTGTAATTAATTTTATAAATACTTGTATTTAATGTTTCTTATAAGTGCTTATAAGTTTGATTTAAATTAATTTTGAATAGATAGCTTTAACTTTGGAGCAGTTGAAGGGATTAGAAGATGGATTTAAAAACACTGTTAAACATCCTTCTACTGATATAAATGTTATGGGATTGCTGTAAGTATTTAAAATTTTGTTTTGATGGATCTCTAAAAATGTATTAAACAGCATTTTTTTTTGCAATATTCTCCTGTCAGACTAAACATAAGTTTTTCATAGGAAACTTAATCTGGGAAACATCACCCATTTAACTGTATTGCTTATAAAATTTATTTCAAACATCTTTGACATTGCATTATAATAGTGATGGTATATAACACATTGTGGATGCAGATAGGACTTAGTGTAGAATTTAAGTATTTTATGATGAAGTAGTACATTTTTTTATTCATTATATTACTGAGGTACTTGTCAGTATCAAAGAAATTTTTAAAGCTTAATCCCAGTTATGCTATGGGTTAGAAACAAGAAATTAAAAATAGAAAAGTACAAAATATGACACTAGCACATGCTTTAT
Source organism: Cheiracanthium punctorium (assembly GCA_038373885.1). NCBI lineage: Eukaryota > Metazoa > Arthropoda > Arachnida > Araneae > Cheiracanthiidae > Cheiracanthium > Cheiracanthium punctorium. The sequence continues at coordinate 158,625 of JAWZYV010001044.1, read as the reverse complement.
TTAAAATTACATTGGTAGCATTCATAAAATGTCTTAGGAGCACATAAAATTGTGCTATATTAATAGTAATTAAATAATTTTTTTTTTCTGTGCCTGTAATAAATATATGTGATGATATTAGTGATTAGTAGTGGGGGAAAACTAATGAAAAAAATAACAAAATATTTTACTAGAAAAATCACTTTTTATTTCAGTTAAATATGTGGTACACAGACTTAACTATATATTTTTTACATTTATTATGAAATTTTATTATTAATATTATTTCTTAGTATCAGGAACTCTTACGAACAATAATTTTTTTCCTGGTCAAAACTCTTTAACTATTTTTTGCTAATTTTCCAAAATAAACAAATGGCACATGGAAAGATTACGGCTTGAATTTCAATCAATTTTCACAGTAATAAGAACAGCAATGACACCTACATGCAATAGTCTGAGTTTTATCATTTCTATCTATGTGTAGTTACTCTTAAAAGAGATAGATTAGATGTCTATACTAGTATTTTATAGATGTGGAGGAATAATTAAAATTTTTGTTCCACATATGATACCAGGTGCCTTGGTAGGGTTAGAAATGTTTTTTCTTTCAAACCATTTGAAGTCATATAAAACAGAAGTAAAATAATTTGCATATGAATTTCATCTTATCTAATAAATTAAATTTTTGCTTACTAATTTTTTTTCTTGAAGGGCAGTTGTTTTAAACATACATGGTTTTTGTAGATGCATTAATTTTATGAATGATGAATTTCTCAGTAAATATCTCTCAGAAAATATTAAAACATAGTTGGTCACACTTCCATATTTTTAGAAATCAATTATATTAATTATAAAACAAAAATAAGAAAACCAACTTGCTTTTGTATTTGTGCGACCTACAGAGAAAACGTGATTAAGTGAAATATACTACACATCTTACCATGCGTTAAAGCCTTAAAACAGGTGCAGCTGTATTATAGAAACCTGTAGTTTATCAATGATTCTTCAAAAAACCTAAAAATTGTTTAATTGTTTAGATTAATAAACATAATGGGTGATATGGAAGATTTGGAAGTTGTTTTGAACAAGAATCTGAAACGAAAAGTAGTGGGAAGTGGATCTTGTTCAGCTCTGGTGAAAGTTTTGCCAGGACATAAAGACTTATACTTTGCTCAAGACACTTGGTCTTCCTACAATACAATGCTGCGAATTTTGAAGAAATATGACTTAAAGTTGCACATGACCATGACTAAAGGTGATTAAAAAAAAAAATTCTTTTAAATGTTTATTTTATTTCAAGCTTTTCATTAGTTTACTCTAATGAAAAATGACTTTCCAGTTCAAAATTTGTATATGAAGATTAACCTACATTCCATCATTCAATCAAGCTGAAACTTTGTCATAAAACATGTAACTCCAATGACACTGAATATTGCTGTTTTTAATTTTTTGGTATTCCTTTCTAAAAATTTTTTAATCAAATATTGTGTTCCAAAAATCGTGGTTTTTTGTACATAGGAGCTCATATCCACCTAACTATTTATCAGACATTTTGTATCTTTGCATCATTGGAAAGTTCTTTCAATTCTGAAAAAGTGGAATCAATTGCCATTCTCTCGCATAAGTTTTCTATTTTTAGTGATTTTTAAAAAGAATGCTCAATTTTGTACAGTTAGAATTACTTTCAGTTTCTTTACATCGTAACATCTGAAAAGCTATACATTCTACCTATTCGAAAATTTCAACGTGTCCTTTTCTAAATCTTTTAAAATAAGAATGGTAAAAAAATATGAAATATTTTTGATTAGTTATAATTTTGATTTTTTAAAAATTTCAAGCTTTGTTACTATGTGCGTTTGTTATATAGTTCAATTTCAAAATTCATACAGGAATTTTAATTCACAGCCTATCATCCAATGAAGCTGATTTGGAGTTATATTCGTATAACTCCGATGACACTGAGTAATGCATTTGGGAAATTAAGTCAGAGCATTGTTTTGGGACTGCTTGGGATTTTCTGGAATTAGAAATCTATTCATGAGCATTGGCTTGGGTAGTATGCCTATAACTTTAGACTAGGGGTGGTTAAACTTACTTGGTCAAAGAGCCAGAAATGATGAATTTTAGATATTCTGGAGTCGCAGGAAATGAATATTTAAAAAAAAAAAAAAGGAAGATACAGTAGACTCTCATTTAATGGGGTCAGATTATCCCCATTAAATGATCTCAATTTGTAATATTGAATGATGCATGGAAATTAGTATTAAACACCACCTTTAAAAAAATTTGGAGGGCAATTTTATCAAATAAAAAAATAAAATTCCCACAAATGTCGACGATATATATGTAGGAAGCTGAAGGCTGATTACAATTAAATAAGTAAACAAACTAATAAGAAAAATACTTTTTAATCACCAAACAAGCCCTTTTGGCTAAGCAGCACTTATGCTATACACACACTCAAAATCTATAGAACAACCCAATCTTTATATTTTCACGTAGTTAATAAATTTTGTGCGTGCAACTTTTTGCTATGCACTTTAAGATCATGAAATGTCTTGTTTTAAATAAAACCAGTGAGTTAATTGGAGTCAGTGACTAACCTGAAACCAGTGAGTTTATTGGAGTCAGTGACTAACCTGATCCCACCGATATATATATATTCATTCTATTTTTTATGTATTAAGTTATTAATGTCCTATTGTATAGCATTTTTACACTTTCTATAATTTTTTCAAACATCTTCAGTAAAATTTGAAAAAATTTGGTTGTACGGGATATTTGCTTATTCAGAATTAGGAATTTCTCGACTATCTCAGTTAATCGAGAGTCTACTGTACCATGCTCATGTTCTTCTTTTTCTTTGGGAGAGAGGAAAGGAGAGAAACAGTTTTTTTTTACTTATTTTTTTAATAAAAATTAGCATGCGAAAAAAAAAAAAAAAAAGACACGGCAAAATGAATGCAGGAATGATAAATTAAATATTTTTTTAATACAGTGCCAAAGCTCAATGTTGTTTAAAAAATACTTGAATACTGAAACAGGTGAAAAAAAAAGTTTGTATTAATGAGTTTTAAAAGTTGGTTTTGGAACAAAATATCCTGAAATTATGGAGTGAATGAAGGTAACTGATATCAATTTTCTGTACTTTGTATTGTTGTGAGTCTTTATTTTGGATAAATAAGTTCATCAAAAATAATCATTGGACATTGGTCTATTTTAACTGATCAGTATTCAATTGAACTAATAAGAACTGATAATGATGACTAAGATGGACAACATTCATAAAACGTCCACAAGCACTACTTTTAAAGCTTCGTTTCACAAATTTGTTTGATAGAATCGATACCATTTAAAAAAAAATTCTTGAGTTAGATATTTAAGTCTGTTTACACTAGAATGACAGTTGGGCTCATTTTGACTCCTGAGTTCTTTGTCTGTTAATTACTACTGTGCGGAGAACGGGTACGCAGCTAGTATTTAAAAAAATTTTTGATACATCAATGTAGAAATATAATTTCAGATTTTTATTTAAGAATTAATTAGTGTGATTTATGAATTATCTTTAGTTACAATTATAAAATTTTAATTGGTAATATATTACCACATTCATTATTTTCTACTTTTACAGTCATTAAATGTTAGCGTTTTCTGCTTTTACAGGCTCTCCTATTATACCTGGCCATACGTGTACATTCTCTTCACAACCTGGCATGCTTTACTCTGGTGATGACTTTTACTTAATATCTTCAGGATTAGTAAGTTTAATATATTTTATTTTTTTATCAAATCTGCATTATTTTGGAAGATAATACATGTTCTTGAATCTGAAATACCTATATCTACATTAACTTTAGCTATCTTACACTTGAGAATTTTAATAATTGTTATATTGTTTCAATTTTAAAAACACTCAAAAAATTGTAAATAAAGACATCTTTTTGAGAAGCAGTTATGAAATGCAAGAAGAAAAAATTAACAATAGTGTCTTAATAAGAGGAGTGACTGTTTTTTGTGGTTTCCCTGAAGAAAGAAAAGAAGAAGAAAAAAAAAGAATTTTGCTTTTGTTGAGAAGATTTCTAGTTTGTATTGTTGGGGTTTCTAAAGGCTAACAGTGACAAATCTTCAAAGGTAGTAAAATACCGGCTGCTTTGGTTTAGCCTATAGATATGCATTACTTTTGTCGAGCCTATAGGCAGCAAATTTATAAATCTATCTGCTAATTTGGATAGGAATTTCCAAACTCTTCTTCCAAATAGGTTTTAGATACTAGTCTCATCCCCTTGCTTAAGATACTATTGTTAATTTGTCTTCACATTCCTTTACTGATTTACAGAAGAATGTTCTTAGCACTGTTTTAATCTTTTAATCTATGTTATATATATACTACCACTTACATTTTCCCTGTATCCATTTTTCTTTCTTTCTTTTTTTAAACTGTCAGTAATTAAGATTATGTGATAAATGAGCCTCTTAAAGCCCAAGTGGTGTAACTCACATTTTTCTAGTTTTGAGATTTTAAAGGTTTTATTGGGGTTGTCATAGTAAATTCACAATTACACATCAACTAGTGTTGCTACTTACGTGGTTGCTAAGGGAGTACAAATTACACTTTTTTGGGCTTTTAATAGAATGGTCTTTGTTGAACACTTCTGTGACCCTAATCCAATAAAACCAAAAAAAAAAAAAAAAAAAAAAAAATGGAGCTACACCACTTGGGTTTTAATGTGCTCATATAAAGCTGTATCAGAAAATAAATACAAAAAAATTGAAACTAAAGGTTTTTTGACAAAAAAAGTTATTATTACTTTTTTTAACATTACAGGTAAAACTGTAGTCCCTAGTGTTCTTTTGTTGAGAACAACTATAAATAATTATGCTATGGGTTGTTATAAATTTAAAGCAGTTCTATCTTCATTTATTTATAGATTGTTTCATGTATGCTAAAATTGATTTGATTACTTATGTATGTATGACTCATAAATTTAAACATAGTTATAAGCACATATTTAAGTTTCATTTCATCAAATATTTTAGGCCACAATGGAAACTACTATTGGTAATGGAAATGCAAGTTTATGGCAGTATGTAAAAGCTGATGGCACAGTTTTGGAATGGCAAAGAAATATTGTAGCTAACAGATTAGCTAAAAATGGAGATCAGTGGACAAAACTCTTTGAAATTATGAACAGTGGCACGTAAGTTGTATATCATGCTTATTTTCTTTAATTATTTGATAGTATTTGCACAAAGAGTTTTTATTTCTTGAGGTAGTATACTGTACTAGCTGCCAAGGCGACCAGCTTTGCTGCCCCATACCTTACTGTTCCTTATACTCAGTGCAGTGTTGACTCAATTTCTGGACTCATTTCAGTGAAAATCATGTTTCTTTGCTTTAACAGTATTTGTCATTAAATTTATTTAGGTTAGGGTTGCTACACATTTTGGGTGTCATCATAAAAGCCGATGTTGAAACAGCAAGTGGCTAAAATGTGTTCAAATGGTGACATTTTTTAGATGGGCGATTAATGCACCAAATATTGTAAATTCGATATTTTAAAGCTATGAAAAAGTCTGAAAGATCTTGCATTTTTTGCATATCCCTTATTGTTATTTTGTAATCTATCTATACTGTGTGACATATATTTGCTCCATTTGATGTCATTGAACTGTTAATTGGGGTTTTTGCACATGCATTATTGTTATTGCACTAATATGTTTACACCTGGCTCTTGTCGTTTGCAGCGTGGAAATATTGTTGATTCTGGTACCGCACACATCAGCGCATTCTATAAGGAGATCGGCCCGAATATAATGCAGCCTCGAATATTTTTCATCAAGATAATTAGAAAAATCTTTATACGCCTTGAATTTAGTGCGAGTCAGGTTTTCAATGGGAAATGATCAGTCAAAAAATACTGCGTTATGTTTGGGGCAATGCGGTATATAACAAAATAACCAGGAGTGGCAGTACACACACAATGTCATGATACTAGTACTTTAGTACTTTGGAGATACATAATGGATAGTCCTTTTAATAATAGTTATTACACAATAGATGAATACTTACCGTGAAAAACCTGTCTCCTTTTATGTTTCTCGAACTTAATTTTATTACTTCAGTATCTCCCTAGTTTGCAAAAATAAGAAAATTAAAAATTCTGTAGTTTGGTAATCTTATTGAAAAAGCCTTTGTGAAATAATTTTAATCGTACACTCAGTGGTGGGAAAAACTACTTTTTTTTTGTAGCGAACTACAACTACAGCTACTTTTCAAAAAATGTAGTTAACTACAACTACTTTTTGAAAAATGTAGTTAGCTACCCTACTTTTAAAATGTAGTCGCTACTTTTTCGCTACTTTTAGCAGACAAATTTTGCTAACAGATTCAGTTTGCATTACATTCATATTTAAGGATATTTATATCCTAATTAAAGAAAACTATTGATATCTGAATTAAAAAAAACTATTACACTAATAAACAACTACCAGGGGAGTATTTGAGGAGGGCAGCGAAAATGTAAAGCAATTATTGAAAAGGAGCTATTTTGAAACATTTCTTTTAACTTTAGAACAATAAAGTTTAAAATACCGAATCGTCCCCCTCCCCTCGAAATGGAAGCCTATATATACGCTACTGACAACTACTGCTAATTATTGAAGTATTACTGAAACTAATTAATTTTTAATACCTCTATGATAAAAATAAATTGGGAAAGTGAGCTAGCTCTCAAAGCATGAGAAAAATAAATGATGAGAACCGAAAAGTTTTTAAAAAAAAATTTGGCCTGTCTGAACGGGGAATATGTTAAACTCGGTCAAAACACGTTAAACTGAGAGGTTTTTTTTCTTAAAAAATACCTTATTTCTAATATAAATAGCAATGAAAATATATATAAATACAGCAGGGTGATAACAGAAGTGATTACATACTTTTTTGTGCCTTTTTTTCTACATGAAAGCGATCAAGTTAAGTATGGGTTTTTTGAAAGCTATCGCAAGCGCAAAGAAAAGCTGTACCCAGTGGCGTATCCAGACACATTGTTTCGGAGGAGGGGGGGGGGGGGCTGAGACAGCCTTACTATTTTTTGACATGTATTGATAGTTGAATGTTTGAAGAAAGTAGCATAGCAATTTTTTTTAATTAACACATATTTTAACTAATCTAAATATTTCATTAATAAATAAAGAATATCTGCTTTTTTTCTTTGAGATATGAAGGATATATGAAAAACATGTTTTGGCTCCCTCCTCTCCCCCATAAGGGCGGCAAAAAATCGTAATATTTTTTAGTCGTTCTTGTTTATTACATTTTAAAACAAAATAAAATAAAAATCTTATATTTAATTTTTTTCTTCGTTTTGCCAACTTGCTACCCCCTTGGAGGGCGAATTTGAAAAACTCCTAAAATTTCTTTTTAGATATTCCTTTTTGTTGTATTTTAAAATAAAAATCATATGAATGTTATTTTTTTTAATATAAAGGATATGTTAAATATATAAAGGATATGTAAAAAACATTTTGCCCCCCCCCCTTACTGCAGCATTCCTTGGAGAGGCAATCTTTAAAAAAAAAAAATCCTTAAATTTGTCTTTAGGTTTTTGGTTTTGTTAGATTTTTAAAACAAAAAAATCTTATTCATATCTGTTTTTTTTTTTTTTCCCCCTGTAAGATATGAAGGATATGCGGAAAGCTCATTTTGACCCCAAAGTTTTACCCCACCCCCTCAAGGTAAATTTCGAAGAATCACCCAAATTTTCCCCCCCACTTTTCCTGTTTTTTATATTTTCAAACAAAAATCCTGTGAATGTCTGTTTTTTTTTCTAATTTGAGATATGAAATCAATATTAAAAATTTGTGAAATACACGTTTTGCCCACTGTCCCCCTTGGGGAAAGGCGATTTTCAAAAAATCATTAAATTTGTATTTAGATAATCCGGTTACTTATAGTTTAAAACAAAATTCGTATTCTTATTTGTTTCTGTTTTCTTTGAGACCGTAAAATACTATAATTTTTACAGAAATAAACTTTCATTTTCATCGAGATTCGAGGGGAGGGGGGGGAATCACGCATAAAACTAAATTTTGTAATATCTTACATACTTGTTCAATAATTTATGGTTTTATATTACATTTAAGAAAGAGAAAAAAATATACACATAAGTTAAACATACCTTCAGTTCTTTGATTAGGTCTTGTATTATTAGCCCATTTTGGTAATTGTATTCATTAAATAAAATTTAAACATAAAATTAAACATACATAGAATATAGAAACTTAAACACTATTCACAAAATTATATGTTTACGAGTCGCATTAACCTAGTTAAAATGAAACTTTGAACGCAACGTAACTCCCAGGGAAAAAGACAACGATAAACGGGTGAGCAGTTTGAGAACGAATTTAGAAAATGCTGATAAATCAACAACGTAGAAGAATTCATTATAGGTTCAGGTTCAAGGGGTATCATTGGAGTTTTTCTTCCTTTTTATTGCTTTCTCAATAATTTTGTGGGCTGGTGTAAACCAGGAAGTTGTAAAACGAAACCGTATGTGCCCCCTGCACAGTCTCGGGCAAAAGCGCCAGTGTTTTGTTTATGGAGAAGACCCACAGTCCCCTCTTTTACATAACATGGGGGGGGGGAAAGAAAGAAAAAAAGAGAGAGGGAGAGTTGGATTTTTTATTTTCTGAACACTTGTACATCTGAAACATTTGCGCCAGATAGATCAAGTATTGGGTAGTAATTGGCAAGGGGGTGGGGGACGTTTACAGATAGTCGGACGCTCAGGCCATACCCAGTTGTCTGTGGTCCGGCCTACGGTCCACGTGAAGGTCAGGTCATCTTATTTTGTTGACTGAAAGTGCGTGCTTCCAGGCTCCCAGCATACACTTGCTTCGCGCTAAGACCTTATTACATGGAAACAGGAAAGAAGTGTAAAATTATGAAGGTATGAGATAAAATAGGTGCATTTGTGTTTTGCTACACCTCGATAAAATTACTTTAAAAAAATTACTGTTTGTTAAACGATAATATTGCTATTTATTTACAAATAGCTACAACATTAGAAATTTAACTTATTTTTTTCTCGATTTCGGGGAGAGGGGGCTGCAGCCCTGTCAGTCCCCCCCCTCTGAATACGCCACTGGCTGAACCAAGACTGTGCATTCAAACACCCCCGTTCTCGGAAGCAACATTGGCCATTGAAGGGGAGTCTCCTCCTGTCGGATGATGGGGGAACAGATAGAATTACATACTTTACAAGGTTTAATATTGGGTTAAGCAATCTAACAATACCTCACATTTTTAAATTTAAGAGACGTTCGGCTCTTTTAGCCTTGGACTAAACAATGCTATGCCCTCCCTGATTAACATTCAGGGGATGTTGAGAGGGCTTTCCTTTTCGGTGGCGCTATTGCACCGTTTCCAGTGGGAATAGTTGTAAAGAAACGATTCAATAATTGAGGGTGTCATGGTTTCAAGAAGGAAGATAAAGTAACGGCTTGCCAAATTAATTTAGTTCCCATGTTTTGGTTAGAGCACAACATTGTACTTGTATTTAAATTAACAACATTTCATTTTAAAAGCTAACGATTTATTTATTTGCAAAGGGAGGACAGCTTATGTCACTGAATGTGTCATTTAGAGCTACATACGTAATTCCCGGAGTTTCCCTGCCACAATGTGGATCCTCATCAGAAGGTGGAGACAGTGCGTAGCCAAGGGGGGGGGATAGGCAGGTCACAACCTCCCCCCCCCATGAGAAATTTTTTGCCATACAAAATGTATATTCTTCAATCCCTTAACACACACACGTATGTATTTACGTGAATTGCATTGCAGTAGTCGTGACACCCCCTCCCCTCCTCCACCATCAAATATTTCTAGCTACGCCACTGGATGGGAACTTCTGAATATTGGCACCCCTTGGAAACTGCTAGAGACCGCCGAGAGGACTTTCGGAACCACGGATTTAAAATGCACATACACCGCATGTACACGGTGGTCTTTAGTTGTACGCCGGTATCAAACCTGCAACCTTCCGGTAACGAGTCCAACGCCTTAACCACTGGGCTACCACGGCCCCTAAAAAGCTAACAGTTGTAATTTTATCATTATTATATAATCATTTATTTAAAAAAAAAAAAAACCTACTTAAAATGTCACTTGCTGGGCTCGCGTGCACAAAATGAAGGAGGGGGGGGGGGACAAAATTGGAAAAGGTTGAATTTAACATTATTATAATTTTGTAAACAAAAATCCGAATTTCGGGGTCATGGCAGCTCCACAGTCCACGTTCTTATTCCTCGCAAATTTAATTGAATAATTATTCTTTCAATTTCTTATTTTAGTTGTGCACAGAAGATAATGTAGTTTTGATCAATTCTTGCTTAAAACCATTGATTAATTATGAATTTTTGTAAAATACATCATTAAAGTATATTCCTTATTTCCTGTAAGTAATATTCTTAAAGGATAATGTGTACAGGGCTCATTTTTCAAGATGCGCAAGCATTTTTTTTTTCCCCAGGGTGCTTTTTTTAGTGATTCTATCTCTAGGTCTTGATAGATCACCGATTATATCATATTACATGTTTAATTTTTTAATTTAAAAATTTAAAGCGATCAGCTATTTTTTCTGTTTTGTTTCTTGGCCTTCTCCCATCACAGATTTTAACTGAAACAAGAAAAATGACTAGTGCTTTATTTCATGCATCAATTATAAAGCACTTTCTTTTACCCTTTGAAAAGGATAAAATTATCCCTACTCTATTGCCTTAGGGCTTTTCGGTCGGATCTTTAAGATAGAGGGGTCACTAATTGTGGAGATGGGACAATGAGTGGACCACGCACACACACGCACACCCCTCTTTCAACCACATGCGTTCAAATCCGCCGCAATAAAAAGATAAAAAAAGAAAATATACGACGTTTCAAGAGCTTGTTATTTCAAGCCTGTAGTAATTTCTTCTTCAAGATAAACGATTTTTCTAATCATAAAAAGAAAGAAATAAGTGCACCCTGAATATGTTTTACCACAGAATTCATGTGGCTCGTGTGCGTGTGGTGTGTGCCCCCTGGGAGGGGCGGGGGAGGGATTGCGTGTTCTTTCTTCTTGGAGTCAGAAGACAGAAAAATTGCACCACGTGATCAATCACCGGAAATGATAACGTGGAAAAAGTAGCTTCCATAACATGCTACAAACTACTAATTTTTTGTAGCGCACTACATGCTACACTACTTTCTAAAAAAGTAGCACGCTACACTACAAACTGTAAAAAAATGTAGAGACTACTGTAGCTTCGCTACTTGTAGCACGCTACTCCCCAGCCCTGCGTACACTAAAGGTAATTGTTTCATTTAAGTTGATGAATTAGTCCGTACCTGTTAAAATCCAGTGTTTTATTTAATATACTTTTTTTCTCCCAAGTAAAAATATATATACATTTTTATTGAAAAAAATCAGCTACCTTAAAACCTATGAGTTTGAAATATATAAAAACACTAGTAGTTTTACCATTTAACAGAGCGAGTGGTACAACTTGTAAAGATACAATTTAAATTTTTTGAATGAATGGCATAATTTGATTGCTTTAAAGTCTGTTTAAACATTGCATTATACCTTAAAAAAATATAATTAGTTTCTTATCAGTTTGGAATGGTTCTTGTCCATGTTGTCGAGAGGGAAAAAAAAATGCTAATAATGCCAAGCCATGCCACTTCCTCTATATCTAACGTTTATGACATACACCCATTTTCATTATGTTTTTTTTTCAAAAATTTTCTCACGCTGCTGCAATCTGCAAGATTTTTTTGCAGCGCAGACCACTACTTAAATTCTATAGACAATAACATTAAACTCACATGTGAAACTGAAAACAATAATATCCCATACCTGTCAATTGCTCTGGTTCTTCCGGAGCAACTTCAAAAATACATTGCTACTTCAGGTATTCTGCAGAACTTGGTAGAGCTCTAGTATTGGCCTTTTTGGTGCGATTCTATTTGGTGACTTTTTTTACACAATAAAAGAAGCAATATATATAGTAACCCTGCCATTTTAGTTGATCTGAGTTTATACATGGTAACCCTGAAACCGGCATTTCTAGCCTGTATTTTTTTCAGTGTTTTTCAAAAGGGGGAGACCACGTGGTCTCCCCTTTTTTTTCTGGCAAAGGGTTTTGCTCGTTTGGCGACGTGCTGTCCAGTTTAATGGCTTATTTAAATTAAATTTTATTATTGAATTGATTTATTTAAGTTAAAGATGGATGTATACATTAATATTGATTGTTTATTTAGTTTTGTAGAAGGTAGCATTATTTTGGTTGTATTTTTTTGGTTCATATTTTTGTATTCCTTTGTTTATTAGTTAAGGGCACAAACAACAAATAATTGTCTTTTAATATTTAATACTGTGAGAATAATAGAGATAGTTTGATTTTATTATTTAAATATTGCAATCATTTTTGTGACTTCATTCAAGTATGGATAAGAATTGTTTGTTTTTATTTGTTATGATTTAAACTAGCTCTTTACTTTTGCTTTTGTCAAAATTCTAAAATATATTTTAATTTTAGAATGTCTTTTTTATTTACGTAATTTTTTAAATGTATTATGTCTTTAGAATAGTATTTGGTTTCACTATTAAATTTATTTTAAGAAAAGGGAGTGGTTGAGAGGGGTGGAAAAGTAACTTAAAAATTTAATATAATTTTATTAAAAAGCTTTATATATATACATGCAAGCTTGAAATTTATTTAAAAAGTAATAATTTACTTTAAAAGGTATGTAAAAGCCATCTATATATATATTTCTCTTATGTGGTGAAAAAAAGGATCTAATTTCTTAATTGTCGTTTGGCAACACTGGCAAGTTTGGCAAAACCCTGAAGTACCCTCTAACTTTGCGAACGATTGTACTGTCAAATATTTTATTCGAAATAAATATAACGATCTGAAATATGTATAACGATCCAAAATATATATAACAGTTGGCAATTTTGTTTTGTTTACATTAAATTCATCTGAACTTTGCGAGCAAAATTATCGTCAGCGGATTCGTGAATATAATTCAGCCTTAGCATTGGCTTTGGGAGCACAAATCAAACAACTACCTGGATCTGGACCCTACTGTTATCGTTTGCATAGTCAAGTGTACCACAGAGTTTCGCCCCTATTTACGAGTGACCACCATAAGGAGAGTTACGGACAGCTTTTTATATATTTGATTCCAGTGAGGCAGCAGAGAAATGCTTGAGTAACAACCAGAATTGCTTTCAACATGTATTTGAAAAACTTGATTTGATGTTACGGGAAGTTAATCCCATTGCTTAGTCTTATCTTCAAATGCACCCAACTAAGGACGTATTTAGGGGGAGGTCCAGGGTGTCTGGAACCTCCCAAAATTCGGATTTTTGTTACTAAAATGGTAATGATATAGTATTTTTGTGCGAAATTCTGCCTTTTTTACTGTTTGGACTACCCCCCCCCCCAAAAAAAAAAAAAAAAAAAAATTTTGGAACTTCCCCCCCAAAATGTTTTTTTCGATACGTGCCTGTACCCAACTACATCTGTGAAAATGGTGTTTTTAGACAACAAAAATTTGGATATGCAGCACTATAATGCTCCTACTTTATGCACTGAAGTAGCAGCTATATTTGTTGGTGATAATGGAGAGCCCCAGCCAACCGAGATATTTATGTGTACCCAATTGGGGATACATGCCAAACATTTCACCTTTAAATCAGTGCTGTGATCCAATGACCTACCTTTTGCTATTTCACCAAGGGGCGAGCTTAGTTGGAACTCTGTAATGGAACTTGTAGAAGAAAGGAGAACAGCAAAATGCATCCATGTCACTCAACTACAATATTATGCTTACAGATTTTCCAAGCAAAATGCTTTCAGTATTTTGCACAGTTCTGGCAAGCTTTTTCAACAATATATATTGTTGATGCTTATGTTAAAACCGAAGGCTCACGTTTATATTTTCTGCGGCATAATCAATAAAATTTACGTATAGAACTTTATCAAGGACTTTTAGATGCTTTAGAGTGTCGAGCACATTATGAAAATATGCGCACTGGAAAACTTATAATACTGCCATCTTCTTCCCAAGGCAGCCCACGTCATATGCAACAGAATTACCAAAATGCAATGGCAATGGTGCACAAGTTTGGTAAACCAGATCTCTTTGTGACGTTTACTTGCAACCCAACTTGGACTGAAATTTTAAATTGCATGGAGGGAGTACAACGTCCTGAAGATAGATATTATCGTACGTGTATTTAATGTAAAATTGGAAGAACTTTTAGAAGATATTTACAAGAAAGGCATACTTGGAACTGTTTTGGCCTATATTTATGTAATTGAGTTTCAAAAGCAAGGTTTACCCCATACCCACATTCTTCTCACATTGAATTCAGAAACCAAAATTCGTACTAAAGATGATATTGACAAGTTCGTGAGTGCAGAACTTCCAGATTCTTCCACTGATCTTAGACTCTTCCAGATTGTGACAAAATGCATGATACATAGACCATGTTGAACTATAAATGCAAATTCTCTATGCATAAAAGATGGACAGTGCTGTAAAAATGTTCCAAAAGAATTCAAGGATGATACAGAAGAAAAATTTAATGGATACACTATTTATCGCAGAAGAGTCACAGAACCTATTCAGGTAGGGAAATATTCCATCGATAATAGCTGGGTTGTCCCATACAATCCTTGGTTGCTTAAAAAATTTAATCCACATATTAACGTTGAAGTTTGTGCTTCAGTTAAAAGTATAAAATATTTATATAAGTATGTATTAAAGGACACGATGCAGCCTCTGTAAAAATACAAAAAGAAGGTGCTCTAGATCATGATGAAATTTTAAGTTTTATTGAAGGTAGATATGTTAGTGCACCTGAAGCCATGTGGCATTTAAATGAATTTGATTTATCAGATAAATAATATTTTGTAATGCGCTTAGCTGTGCATTTATCCCAGCAATAGCCAATTGTATACCAAGACGGTCAAGAAGCACAAGCAATTGATCGAGCTGCTTTAAGAAAAGCAACACTTACATCGTGGTTTGAACTAAACAAAAATGATCCTACAGCCCACAAACATTTATTATGCAGGCATTCCACAATATTATAGGACTTCATAGGGATATAGGATTTTATTGAGCGACTCACAAAACCTATGAACAGAATCAAGCCTTTTTTGGAACTGCTTTTTTCCCACGACTCGATTGAATGCGAAGTAAGAGGAAAACAAAATAAAAATAAAACTGTCTCTTTCTCGGCAGCTGGCTTTCAGTGGCGCCACTCCAGTCTCGGCATGTGAATCAACATCTTGCGGGGGCCGGCGATGAGACTGGCAGGATGGCCAGTCGAGAAACCGGACGACGGATGATCCCTGAGGCGACTTTCAGCTCCACGACGCGGGTGACGTTGTCTTTCCCCGGGAACACTTTGACAACTCTTCCTAATTTCCACTGGAGAGGTGACGAGAAATCCTCTTGGATTAAGACCAAGTCGCCGACTTGGATGAGCTTTGGCAATCTGTGTTTCACTGGACGGGACATCAACTGTGAGAGATAGTCTCTGGACCATCTTCTCCAGAACTGTTTCTTGAGCTGTAGAATAAGACGAAATCTGGAAGAAAGACTAAAAGTTGGATTAGTATTGCGACTATTTGTTTCAGGAAGTTCCATCAAAGGAGTTCCTATAAGAAAGTGGCCGGGGGTTAAGGCTCTGACATCATTGAAGTCAGGGGACAATGGCACTAGAGGACGTGAATTTATGCAGGCCTCTATTTGACATAATAACGTAGAAAGCTCTTCGAATGTGAAAAGCGAGCTTTGACAAGTCTTTAGCAGATGGCGTTTAGCCAATTTGACCGACGCCTCCCATAATCCACCGAAATTGGGAGCATATGGGGGCATGAAATGCCACGTGATCGCCTTGGCTGATGAGAAGTCTTGGATGGTTTCGCTTCGGGATAAGTTAATCAATGATTTTAAGTAGGAATTTGCTCCTACAAAGTTCCTCCCATTGTCGGAATAAATGTCGGATGGATAGCCTCTACGCGCTATGAAACGTCGTAGGGCCGCTAAAAACGCCTCTTGATAAACTAGTAACTAGTTCCAGATGGACGGCCTTGGTGCACATACAAACGAATAAACATAAATACGATTTGAATCTGGTGGCCTTTCTCTGATGCTGGCATTTGGTAAATATTGGTCCCGCGTAATCGACTCCGACTGTTTCGAATGGCCGATTTCCTGAGATGCGTGCCACTGGCAAATTGCCCATCATCTGGTGAATGGGCTTTGCACTTTGTTTAAAGCACCTTATGCAATTTCTGAGGACCTTTCTCACAGTGGAACGTCCATCCGGAATCCAAAATTCTTGACGGATTAACGCTAACACTAGATTTTGTCCACCATGGAAACTAATTTGGTGGAAATGTTGTATAATTAAAGATGATACATGGTTGTTTTTTGGAATGAGCATAGGGTGTTTTTGGTCGAAAGTTAATGACTGGTGTTTGCTTAGTCGACCTCCTACGCGCAGAATGTTATCGGAATCTAAGAATACATTTAATGCCGACAATTTACTGGTTGGCTTCACAGGTTTATTCTGTTTTAATTGTCGAATATCTTCAGCGAATTCTGCCGCCTGTAGAAGTTTAACTATTCGTCGTTTCGCATGGGCTATTTCTTGAGATTGTAACGGTCCGGTTATTTTTAATGATTGAGAATTATTAGAAAATCGAAAAATCCATGCTACAATCCTAACTAGTTTTAAATATGACGAGTATTTCAATAGAAAGTCTGGGAAGTGGGTAGTTTCTATTACAAGACAGTGATCTTCCTGTCTTGATAATATATAGTCATCTGAAATCGGAGAACTGGGCAACACATTTGAAGTGACATTAATGGTCGAATGAAGCCAAGGTGGACCAACAAACCAATTGCTGGCCTTTAACTGTTGAGGAAAAAGTCCTCGCGAGGTCGCATCAGCCGGATTTTGCTTCCCCGGAATGTGTCTCCAGGACTCAATTGCTGTCAGTGAGTTAATCTTTGCCACGCGATGTTTAACAAATTGGTTGCCCTTTACTGGAGGGTTCGCTATCCAACTCAGTGTTATCCCAGAATCACACCAGAGGAAGATCTCATCGACTTTGAATTTAACGGTAGTTTGTATAGCGTTCACCAATTCTGCTAATAAAAGGGCTCCCGAAAGTTCAAGCCGAGGTAAAGTTAAGTGTTTCAAGGGAGCAACTCGGGTTTTTGAAGTTATTAACGATACATTGATAGTGTCTGATATTACGCGCAGATAGGCAATGGCGGCATAGGCTTTTGCTGAGGCATCGCTGAATCTGTGAATTTCTATTCTAGTGGCATTAACTACATGCATATATCGCGGAATTTGAATGTCCTTCAGATGAGGGAGTTCAGACTGAAATTTGCACCATCTCTCCAGAATGTTCGGTGGGATGGGTTCATCCCAAGTTACTTCCGCTATCCAAAGTTCTTGAAGCATAATTTTCAACACAATTGTGGCAGGTGCCATCAATCCTAACGGATCATATGTCTGAGCTATCTGCGATAGCAATTGACGTTTCGTAATAACGCTTTCTGGATCTACTGTCCGAACTTGAAGACAGTCCGAATTTAAATTCCAAAATATTCCCAGAATTCTCTGAGACGACTCCTGATCAAAACAATGAATTGAACTATCTGCCTTTGCAGACTCTGGCAGTCCGGCAAGAGCTTCGGGATGACTGCAAGCCCATTTTCTAAGGGGAAATCCCCCTGAGCCCATCAGTTTCTGCAACTCCTGAATTATTATTTGGGCTGACTCTATCGAATCCCCTCCTGCCAATAAATCATCTACATAAAAATTTTCCTTAGCAATTTCCACTGCCAGTGGGAAATTCCCGTATTCATCTTCACATAACTTGGGAATTGTCCGAATAGCTAAATATGGCGCACATAATGTGCCGTAGGTTATAGTGTTTAATTTATAAATATTAATAGGTTCATCAACACTTTCTCACCAAAAAATTCTTTGGTATTGTCTATCCTCTTCGGCTAAGAAAATTTGCCGATACATTTTGGCTATGTCCGCCGTAAACGCAACCGGGTAGCTTCTAAATTTAAGTAAAATGTCAAAAATACTCCTTTGGAGTTTTGGTCCCTTTAAGAGCACATCATTCAATGATTTTTTGTTATTCGATTTGTATGAAGCATCAAACACTACCCTAAGTTTAGTGGTAGTACTGTGCTCATTAACTACACCGTGATGCGGTAGAAAATAATTAGGTTGAAGGTTTATTTCATCTGGATTTAAGAGAGTCATATGTTTCATGTCTATATATTCCCTCATGAATTGAGTATATTGTTTCCATAAGTCAGGATCTTGAATTAATTTTCTCTCGATAGAACGAAACCTCTGAAGAGCACCCTCTTTGCTCTCGCCTAACACCTTATTATCCTTAAAGGGTAATCTTACGATGTATTTCCCTTCCTCGGTTCGGGTAGTTGTATTTACAAACAACTGTTCAGCTTTATCTTCGGAATAACAGGTTTGTTCCGAACTGGGTAACGATTCAGTATTGAAGAATTGGTTTAAAGTTTCATTTAGACAGGATTCATTGGTTTTACACGTCGTGTGACATATCACACTGGAATTTGAGTTTATGGTGAGATCCACTTGACCGCATAGAAACCATCCGATTTTACTTGGAAAGGCTGTAGGCGTACTCGCAGGGCCCATGATGGCACTTCCAATGATTAAGCGGGAGAAAATGTCTGCTCCTAAGAGCACATCTATAGGGCTTTGTATGAAGAAATTAGGATCAGCGAGCTGTAGCCCTTTGATATGAGGCCATTCGTACTGATTCAAATGAAAATTCGGAAGAGGTGAGGTAACCCTATCTACCACGAATGCATTTACTGAAAATGACTCTGCTGAAAAATGCGGAGTGAATTCAAATTCGGTTCCGTTTAATAATGTTTCTGCAACTATGCAATTAACCCCTACCAAACTGTGTGATGTACTATGTAGTGGTAATCCTAAATGCTCGGCACATGCCCTCGTGATTAGCGAAGTTTGGCTTGCATTATCAATTAGAGCTTTACACTGACTAATCTTCCCCCTTTTGCCCTTTACATTAATTAAAGCGGTTGATAATAGCACCTTACTAGAATAACATTGTGCCGTATTTGAAATCGAAGTTTCCGAATTTTGATTGCTAACTATTTCTTTATTTTCGATGTTAGCTGCATATACATGCAAAAGAGTGTGATGTTTCTCCGCGCAATTCTTACAATTTATATTAATTCTGCAATTTTCTATTTGATGATTGTTACGCAGACAATTTTGACAGAGTTTATTTAATTCTATAACCTTTCATCGCTCAAAAACCGACATTTTATTGAACGTAGGGCACTTGAATTACGCATGAGTTTGACTGCACACCACACAAGCATAACCTTTCTTAAGAATTGCACTATTAACTAACTGTTTCCGATTTACTCCAACATCAAATGATTTTTTTTGCTGGATTAAATTTTGCTTCCGATTTAATACCCTTTACGTCCTCTAAACCTCTCGCTTCCCGCTCAATAAATTTCCGAAATGTATTTAAGTCTGGTATCTTATTACTCTCTAAAGTTAACTCCCACCTTTGTTTTAGTGGTTGTTCTAATTTTGAAACCATAAACTGAATCAATATCAAGTCACTTAACGAATTTGATTCTAATCCTAAAGTATTTAGATTCCTAATAGATTCATTACATGTATCCATAAGTTCTAACAAAGTTTTTGAATTATAAGCTTTAACTATCTTTGTAGAAAATATTTTATTTATCTGGGATAACGCTAACAGTCTTTTATTTTCGAATCTTTCACATAATAAATCCCAGCAATGCTTTAAATTCTCCTCCTTTAAAGAAAATCCACGAATTATTTTTGCCGCGTTTCCTCTAACTGAGGAATGTAAATACTGCAGTTTTTCAAGCTTTGACAAATTTTCATTTTCTAATACTGTAGAACTAAATAATTCTTTAAAAGAAATCCACATTTCCGAATCTCCATAAAAATGCGGGAGATCAAATTTAGGTAATTTCACGAATGTACCTTTACCCTTTGATTCCGAATATCCAGCATTAGTATCCGGCTCTGGATCTGTTTTTTCCTCAAGATCCACTAATAAATTGAAAATTATTTCCTGGTATTTCAAATATTCCTCCAAATTATCCCCATTCTCTTTAACTGTAAAATTCTGAACTATTTCCGCTAATCTAAGTTCAGCAGATCTCACTTTCGATTTCAAAATTTTGATTTTAGACTGTTGTTCTTTATGACAGTCTTTAATTAACTGTCTAAACAAATCTAATTCTTTGCATACTTGCTCAAAATGAACTTCATTTTTAGAAGTTTTAGGACTCATCATGCATTCTTGCCAATAATAACAACTAACCACTACAAAGAATACAATATTTTAAATAATAGAATGAATACTGAATATTTACAAAATATAGTGTTTTGATTTCAATTTTGATTACTAAATCTTAATACTTCATCGATAACTCCGGCTCGATGGACCAAAATAAATTATATTGACTAACGAATAAGAATATTTCTAGCTACGGATTAAAATGCCTTGAATTACGTCTATAATAATGAAAATTGTACTCACCTCTTCCCGAACGATCAATTTGACTCAGACGCAAGGATACAAGCTCTCATATTCCTTTAAACTATTTAATTAGTGATGAATAAAGAATAGCGAATTACAGCTTATATAAAAACGAATATTGTCTTGAGCGACTCACAAAACCTATGAACAGAATCAAGCCTTTTTTGGAACTGCTTTTTTCCCACGACTTGTATGAATGCGAAGTAAGAGGAAAACAAAATAAAAAATAAAACTGTCTCTTTCTCGGCAGCTGGCTTTCAGTGGTGCCACTCCAGTCTCGGCATGTGAATCAACATCCACAATATCACAATATAGGCTTCTAGGTTAAATTGCACACGATTAATATTGAAGTAAGGAGCAACAACATATTTTCTCATAAAATTAGAATATATTATGGGCACGGACAGAGGCACAAGCCCCGAAGGGCAAGTGCTTGTCCAAATCTCCAACGCAGCTGTACTCTGCTCGCTGACTTACAACTGAATACTCATATTCAAAGATGCACAGGGGGGTATGTCACGAGGTCAGCTTTTGCCGTTAAGCTATTACATATGTAAGAGAAAAAAAAGGAACTCGAAAGACTGTTCTAGAACATTCGATGCATGCAGCTGCACACAGAGAAGCAAAAATAAAAACAAAACACTGCGGTCTGGGAGCAGTGCAATACTGCAAGTTAGGCTTTCATATGAATAAGTGCGAAAAAAGAGGATGGGAAGAAAAAAATAAATAAAACAGATTGCAGCTGCAAGTTTGATTAGCATAGCTGAAGGCAGGAAATCGAAATGATTAAAAGTGCGTTATTGCCTTACAAATAAAATGGCTGAAAGGAAATTTGAAAGCTTTAAAAAGAGTTATTGTTAAAACTTATAAATTAAATTTAAAATAGATTATTAGTTTAAATTTAGACAATATTAAGATTTGTATTAATAATTTTTTTATAAAAAGTATGCACGTTGTGTCAACATGACATATACTCCCCCAAGTTTACGAGAAAAAATAGACACATTATATATTCAATCAATGAAACAGAAGATAAAAATATTCACTTAAAAATCAATATTGAAGAATCAGAGTCCTTGAAGAAAAAAATAAGGTGACTACGTATTTACTGAAAATATTGCAGTTCAAATATAGTTCTTGCGAATTACAGTCAAAAAAATTCTTGTAACATATCATCAATAAGCAATTAGTATCCCAATAAAAGAAATCTTTTTAACACAAGTCCTTTTTTTATGCATAGTCTTATGAGCTCAAATTCAATTACTATATGCAACATTTTCGCAATAAAACCTTGAATTTAAAGGTAATTGGTATAATTGTTCTGTTCAAACCACTGAAACAACAGCGTAACAGTCTTTTAAAAAAAAGGCTTGGAAGAACATCTTGTTACCATACATAAAATGTTTGGCACGGAAATAAACTTTGATAATACACATCAAGTTATGTAATTAAAACTATTCATTCTCAAAAGTTGTAATATATAAAAATATTAATGACAATACTTAATAAAAACATACGAAACTTCTAAAAATATACTATCATCATATGTAAATTTTTCATATTCAGTGTTTGAGAAACAACTTTCACATATAATATTCTCAAATTATTTTTTTTAGGATCCAAAAATATTTTTTTATTATAATTCTCAAACATATTATTCATAACCTAGGATTTTATTATCATCAAAAATGGCCATTATTTTGCTTCAAAATGGATCCATGTAACACTTTTATGATACCAAAAAAATTATTTCAAAATGACATACTTTGTTCATATTTGAACACATTAACCTTAGAGACATAAAACATACACAATGTATTTTAAATAAATATCCAAAATAACAAAACAGTCAACATTTTTAACATTCTAAATAATAAAACAGTTTGTGTGTCTTGAAAAAAATGAAAAGAAAAAAACATGTGTGCAAAAAAAATGTAGTTTGGAGAAAATTGAAATTGTTTGATTTCACTTAATTTCTTCCAAGAACCAAAAAGACACATGCATAGAACAGTGGAAAATACAAAAGAATGTCTAAAAATGACACGTTTACAAACACTGGGCAAAAAAATGCAAAATAACTGTGTGTAACAAATTACTGAAAATTTAAGAAAAGAAAAAAAAACTTTATGTGACTTGTAAACAAGAAACTGGAACTATCCAATGCAAATAGGGGATCAGGCTATTCACATTAAAAGGCTCAAGCACTCATTTAAAAGTACACAATGTGTGCAAGACAACAATATAATTCAAGAGATAAAAAAATCAGTACTTCAACTATAAAATTGGGTAGATAATGACATAAAAAGTATATTGTGAGGTAAAAATTGGAAAAAAAAAATATATATAAACTGAATAAATTTCACATATGTTGTGCCATGGACTTAAGTATGCAAGAATGCAGTGTGTAAAAAAACTAAAACAAAAAGGGTGTACCTCAGAAAGGTATTGCCATGAACATGGAAATTACAACAAGTGTGTCGAAAAAAAAAAAAAAAAAAAAAAAAAAAAAAATGTGGCGAAAGCAGTCTGCTTTCGCATGGTGAGGAAAAAGGTCAGATTCTTTGACATGGTGAGGAAAAAGGAGTGCATGTACCTCAGAGAGGCTGTACCATGAATATCAAAATGTAAAATGCAGTATGTAGAGAAAAAAATGTGAAGCATGGAACAAACTACATAAAAAACGCAACCCAAAGCAATGTATTCCGCTGAAACCATCAAAGACAAAAAAGGAAAACTGGACCAGCCAGTAACCAAAAATGATGCAATCAAACACTATATCTCGCATTGCAATAGGGTATGGAATTCACAATATACAAAAAATGAGTGTAAAATTGTAGCCCTAAAAAAATTTCACCAACATGTGTAAATTTCGTAAAAGTCTTACTTGATAAAATGGGTGCACTAAAAAATGAAAATTATGTAGACAAAATAAAAACAATTATCATAAGGTATTTACAGCAAATCAAAAACATGTATATATCTAAATTAAATCAAATAGAATATAATGGGTATAAGTTTGTGTAACTCTTGAAAGGTTGTAATTGCTGTTCAGGGAAAATTATTATGAAACTCAAGTACAAGCAACAAGAGTTTCAGTTATAAAAATAAGAGACATTGCTTGTTGAGGAAAAGTGAATGTAATCTTATATTATTATTACTTTATATTATCTCTTACTTGCATCCGTATAAAAAATTACGTTACATATACTACTACTATAATTACTTAGTACAGCAAATAAAAATGTTCATGCAAAAATGACTGAAAAATTATCATAAAAATTTGTTCTCAAATATTACACATCATTTTTTTTTTTACACTAAACACACACACACAAATAAATTTCTTGGATATTATATTTATACATACATTAATAAACTTCGTACTATTAGAGTTTCCAAAAAAATCAAGTAAACAAATCAGCAATAGGGTTCTTATAAAACTATTTAGCACTTTGAGAACATTTTAACGTGAAAATTTCAAAATGTTTTCAAACGAAAAAAATTAAAATCTAAGCGGAAATGTCAGTGCAAAAGAATACAATAAGTAAACTATATAATGCAACATACTTCGCAAACGGTACGTGCCGGGTACTGGCACCAGATGTACCGAAGAAATTATGATTGTGAAAAGAATTTTATTGTGATGGTAGTATTTGTAAAATAAATATAGAAGCAGAGCCGTAGAGAATTAGAAATATTGCGTATGTGATCGATGATAGTGGTTAGTATTTGATGAATTAGTTGAACACAGGGTTTTCCCCTGATTTACGTATTTTCCTTCTAACTCCTTTGCAAACACACACACATCTAGAATACTTGAGCATGCAGTAGACATCCTTATCGAAGGAAAAGAAAACGATCATCAACATGCAAGGTGTGAATAATTCCTTGCACTAAATAAAACATCACTTCCGAACTCTATAGATGAAGACAAATGAAAATGCATTATTTCTTAAATCACCGTAAATGAAGAAAACAGATTATTGACGATAATGACAATTTTTTTATTTTCAGGATCACAATATCACAATATTGGCTTCTAGGTTAAATTGCACACGATCAATATTGAAGTAAGGAGCAACAACATATTTTCTCATAAAATTAGAATATATTATGGGCACGGACAGAGGCACAAGCCCCGAAGGGCAAGTGCTTGTCCAAATCTCCAACGCAGCTCTACTCTGCTCGCTGACTTACAACTGAATACAGTAGAGAGCCAGAAATCCGCACAGCTTGGGACCATGGCTTGTGCGGATTTTAGGATTTTGCAGATTTCGGGCCATAAAAGATAAATCATTACATTTCTGATTTTAAAAAAGTAGAATACAATTACAATGTAGTAAAAACAGTCAAAAGTTTTTCACTTATATTTTCACATTAACTACAAAAGCATAGGTGAAAAAAGAAGAAAATTACATGAAGATTAGCAAAGCAAATGGTTTCAAAATTTCCTTTTTCTAATTTTGAAAGCATGTTCTATGGCGATTTATTTTAAAATATTATTTTTGTCTACTTTCAGTTTCTTTTCTTTATTCATTTATGGAAATTGTATATTATCATTAATTCTTGTTTTGTTACAAAACTTTGCTGTTCTAAAAATTGAAGGTATTCTTCTCTTAACGTTAAACTTTTATCAAATGGATTTTATTATTATTATTACCCAAGTTTTCATCATCAGAATCATATTTATCTAGATTCAAGACACTTTTGAACCATTTCATCACTGGCAGATGACTTGCAATTTCATTATTTACATCAGAGAAGGTGTGCGGATTTCGGACCTTTGCGGATTTTAGGTCAGCGGATTTTTGGCTCTCAACTGTACTCATATTCAAAGATGCACAGGGGGGTATGTCACGAGGTCAGCTTTTGCCGTTAAGCTATTACATATGTAAGAGAAAAAAAAGGAACTCGAAAGACTGTTCTAGAACATTCGATGCATGCAGCTGCACACAGAGAAGCAAAAATAAAAACAAAACACTGCGGTCTGGGAGCAGTGCAATACTGCAAGTTAGGCTTTCATATGAATAAGTGCGAAAAAAGAGGATGGGAAGAAAAAAATAAATAAAACAGATTGCAGCTGCAAGTTTGATTAGCATAGCTGAAGGCAGGAAATCGAAATGATTAAAAGTGCGTTATTGCCTTACAAATAAAATGGCTGAAAGGAAATTTGAAAGCTTTAAAAAGAGTTATTGTTAAAACTTATAAATTAAATTTAAAATAGATTATTAGTTTAAATTTAGACAATATTAAGATTTGTATTAATAATTTTTTTATAAAAAATATGCACATTGTGTCAACTTGACAAACACCAAAATGGAGCATGGATTTAACCTATATGATTACAGATAAGATATATAATTATTTATGTTTCTTAATGTTTTTTCTGTCTTATGAAAGCTAAAGCATTTAAATTTGTCTGATTAAGTACAGTTACTGAATATGAATATCGATTTTTTATAAAATCATTCAGTATACTAGGATATTATAGCATAGGTGTGTAAAGGTGACATATTTAAGATATTTTAAAAATAAATTTTTGAGTGTAAATCCATTCTGTTTTGTCTGACAGTTTTTAGTCTGTTCTTTTTTCCTTCTGAAAGCCTATGTGATCACAGCCATGCTATAGATCATCTTTTACAAAGCCATCTAGCTGAAACATAAAAATTTCACTATCTAATCTTGCATATAAATATTGTGACAAGTTACTACCCCCCCAGAAATGTACCAAGGACTCGATGTGTTTCCCACGATGCGGAAAGCACACTTGACCAGTGGACATTTCAAGAGCAAAGGGGGTCCTTTGATTTTGCCGACCGACCCCACACGACGAGTGCAAACGCACAGGGGGCTTGGAGGAAGATCGGAGGCGAGGCCTTTTGATTTTGCCGACCGACCCCACACGAATGTGGAAACCCTAGGTTGGGCGCTGACAGAGAGCTCAGAGTCGTTTTGGAGACTGTTCGAGGAGGTCGGACAGAGATCGGCTCTCAGAGGGACGAGAGTTCCCGAATTCCAGAGCGGAAGTTGATGCTTGTATTTAAGTCTGCAGAATGCAGTCAATGTTTGTAAATGTGTACTTTAATAATCAACGTTAAACAAAAACCTCAATTCCTGTCTCGAGTCTCTTCAATTTTGTTTGTGTTTCCTGTTTAGCACTTGTGGCGAGTCCAAAACGCCACAGCTAAATAGACTAATATTATTTCTGGTGGCAGCGGTGGGATGTTGGTTTTTTCTTCATAAACCATCGAACAGATAACTCGAGACATATTTTCGTGAAGTGAGAAATGATAATTTAGATCTGTGCCTTTGAATTTACCTGAAAATTGTAAAAAGTGGAACGAGATCTGTGACTTTGAACTTACCGTAGAACACTCAACTTGTGCTTATGGAACAGTGAATAGTTCCGGGAAACATTGACGGAGTCCTGCGGGATAGAGATTTGTGAAATTCTTACTGTGGTTTCTTCAGTGGATTGTCCCTGATGTACTTCGGAGAGAACGTCAACCAAAGGGGTAAGTCGATTTTGAGATTTTTTTTCCCGAGAGGCACAATGTTTATGAGTATTTTAAAGGATTAAAAAGAGTTAGAAAATTTGCTTCTTATGTGTGTAGGAATTGTAAATTTGAATTCATGTTTAATTGTTCTCAGGGTAAAATTCTTAGCTTTTATTTGTTTCTTTATTCTGTCGTAGTTTTATGCTAAAGTGCAAATCTAGTGTTGTAATAACCTAAGTGTATGTAGTGATAGGGCCACTCAGTTTTAGAATCCAGTGTAAAATTAATTCTTGTCAGTGCAGGGAAATAGGTATTTCGGGCACTGTGTTAACTGAATTAAGGGGTTTTCTGAAAAGTGTATTGTTTTGGTTACTGTTACTACTTCTTTTTTTTTGGCATAATATTTACTTGAGAATGGCGTTTATGAAAAAACAAAGAAAGCACGTTCTGCTACTCTTAGCAGCAGAATTTGAAGTGGAGGTATCCGACTCAGATATTGTGAAAAACATTATTCGGGCTATAGAAGGATCTCCGGATTATGACGAGGATACGGCTAAAGCCTTTTTAGAGCAAATTTTAGAGGAGCAAGAAAGCATAGCTAAGCAGGCAGA
This sequence comes from Cheiracanthium punctorium, assembly GCA_038373885.1. Lineage (NCBI taxonomy): Eukaryota > Metazoa > Arthropoda > Arachnida > Araneae > Cheiracanthiidae > Cheiracanthium > Cheiracanthium punctorium. The sequence continues at coordinate 130,832 of JAWZYV010001044.1, read as the reverse complement.
GCAAGCGCGGCTAGATAAATTAGCAGAGCAGCAGAGAATGGATAAAGCCGCAGAGCGTGCATATGAACTTGAAAAACTGAAAATTTGTAATTCAGCTGAGAGTGCGTGTGTAAGCTCGATAAGCACGGTGATTAGCGAGGAAACTACGAGGCGTGTCAGTTTGAAAGATTTAGTCCCCAAATTCGATCCCAAGGTGTTGGACATCGCTCTATTTTTTATGATTTTTGAGCGTCAGGCGGGTAAAGAAAAAGTACCCGAAAACATGTGGGTATCCCAATTGATTCCCCTATTACCTGCGGATGTCGCGGAAATTATTGTGAAGGAGCCGGCGGAGGTTAGCGATGACTTTTCTCACATCATAAAATTGTTGCTAAAACGATTCAGACTTAGCTCGGTAGCCCTTAAGACGAAATTCGAAGAGCACGGAAGAAAGGTTGGGGCTTTATGGTCAGATCTTGTATACGAATTAAAAGGGTATTTGAATAGCTGGTTAGAATCGGCCGGGGTAACGGATTTTGACACATTAAAGGAATTAATGTTGTTAGAACAACTAAAAAAGAGGGCCCCAGTAGAGGCCAGAGAGCAGTATTTAGATCAGTGGGAGGAGTTTAAGAAAGCGTCTGTTTTGGCTGAGAAACTTGACCATTTTGAGAATGTACGGCGAAACTATAGAAAGAAAGACGAAAGAACATGGGAAAGAAAGGGCAAGTTCGGTAAGGAAAAGAGGGACTCAAGAGTCGGGGAAGAAAGACTTATGGACAGAGAGTTTCGGAAAAATGAAACTACTGTACCAGAGAATAAGGGTTTTGACAAAAGAAAACTGGTAGTATGTCAAAAGAAGGTCACATTAGGCCTTTGTGTCCCCAATTAGCAAAAAAGAGAAGTGAACGTATTAATAACCTCAGTGGATTGAGCGAGTGTTTTAAGCCTTTTATGAGCAAAGTTAAGGTGAATGGGGTAGAACGGGACTGCTTACGTGATAGCGGGACTGGAATTGATGTGTGTGCTAAAAGCTGGGTTAATTCGAAGGACTTTACGGGAGAAGTGGTCTGGGTCAGACAGCCATTAGATAGCGAGTGCAAGTGTTTGCCTTTGGCGAGAGTAGAACTGGAGGGCGAGTTTGGCAAAGTCTTGACTAAAGTGGCAATAAAGACTGATGATTTGGATTAGGGTTATTATTTATTAGGAAATAAGACTGCTCAACTATTAGCGGACAATGTTAACAAGCCAACTCTCATAAACGCAATCACAAGGAGCGCGGCTAAGCGGGAAAGCGTTCAGGAAGCAGGGGAGAATATTCCCAAGGGAGCGGACACCCCTCCGGTAGCGGATTTACCTCCAGAATCAGCGGAAGAGAGCATGAATTTCCCCCCCACCGGGCCAAGAAAGGAAAGCAGTCTAGCGGTTGTGTCTTCTCCTGATTTTGGAGTGGAGCAAAAAAATTGCGAAACTTTGAAGCCCTTATGGGATCAAGCCCAGGAAGGTGCGGAATTCCAAGTGTTAAAGGGAAAATTAGTGCGAGTGATAGAATCAAAGAGAGGAGAGAAAAGGGTTCAGCTGTGCATCCCGTTAAAGTACCGGGAGAAAATTAAAGAGCTGTGTCACGAAGACACAGCGGGGCATTTGGGAATAACTAAGACCAAGGATAGAGTGTTGCGCCAGTTTTTCTGGCCACGATGCTATCCGGAAATTGAAGCATTTGTGAGGTCTTGTTTGGAATGTCAGAAAGTCGGTAAAAATAATGACAAGAAAAAAGCTCCAATGAAATTAGTTCCGGTCGTTTCAGAGATTTTCTCTAAAATTAATATTGACACGGTGGGTCCCTTGCCTGTGAGCACTAAACAAAATAAGTACATTCTAAGTGTAATGTGTCTAGCCAGTAAATATCCTGAAGCGGTGGCAATTCCGGACATTACATCAGTAAATGTAGTGAACGCGTTGATTACTGTGTTCTCGCGAATGGGTTTTCCTAAGGAAGTCCAAAGTGACCTGGGGAAATCTTTTACCAATGTTTTGATGTCAGAATTTTTTGACAAATACGGGATACGCGTCATCCACAGTTCATTGTGCCACCTGCAGAGTAATCCAGTTGAGAGATTTCACTCTTCAGTCGAAAGAGTTCTGAAAGTTTTATGTTTAGAAACAGGGGAGGACTGGGAACATAATTTGCCTGCGGCTTTATTTGCGCTTCGAACGGTGACGCATGAAAGCACAGGGTTTAGTCCGGCGGAATTGGTCCACGGAAGGAATTTGCGCACCCCACAGACTCTAATATTTGAAAATTGGCTAGAGCCGGATGAGCCAGATCCAAATGTTGTAGACTATATTTTGAGCCTGATAAATAGGTTGAAAAAATGGCAGGAGTTGGCGGCAGAACAAATGACCGAAAAACAAGGAAAAAGAAAATTGTGGTATGACAAGAATGCGGTGTCAAGGGTATTTTGTTCCCGCAAGTGCCGACAATCCAGGTTAAATTTGGGAATGACAACACCCGGGAAACAAAATTGGTGTTGAGAAGTGATTGGCCATGAGTGAAGAGTGTTATGGAAACAAGGATAGCAACTGAATTGAGAGACATCTACTTTTATTTATAGCAGTCTGGCACAGAAATGTATCACAGTCAGAAATTACTTGTAGAACAGGATTTCATTGCAAGAGAACTATTAAATATCACAGCTATGCTTTATCACAGTTAGGCACAGAAAAATATCACAGTCTGAAGAAACTCATAAGTACTGGCAAAAAAATGGTCTAATGAATTTAAACATTACAAGCCGTTTAGATTTCAATTTCAAAAGCTGCTTTACCTTGAAAAGAACAAGTCCACAGGGAGAACTTCAGATCCTTAAATTACGATGAAACACGATGTTCTATATGACGGCACTTCAAACAGAAATTCTAACTTCTATTTCACTTTAAAAACAGGTTAAAAAAATCGGCATTAAATGTTGATTAAAAACGTACTATCATTTTAAAGATTAAATAAAAGCAGGTTTAGCTGGCTAAAAATAACATGTCTGGAGCTTAAAGAGCATTACCGCTCGCCAAAAACGTCGGTCAACTGTTAATACAGCCTGACTGTCTAATTGCTTAACGGCGACGATCGGCCATGATCGGCCTAACTGCCTCGACCTGCTATCGGTCTGCTTAACTGCCTATCTGCTTATCTGCCACTCTGCTTATCTGCTTCGATTACGGCGAAAGCTCCTCCTTTTATTTATCACTGCCGACTGCGCATCTCATTTCTGAGATGTTCTCCGGCTGCGCGGTTGAACGGCGTTTACCGGGCTTCGGGAGCGCATCGGCGATTGGATGAACAGTTTTCTCCGGGCGATACTCACTTCGCCAACCAACCATTACGCCCGTCCAAGATGGCGACTGTTGACGAACTGGAGATCGGAGCCGTGCGTCTTAAACGATTGTTGACGCAAGCCACGGTTAAAGCGAGGTTTAAATTTAACAAAAAGTTATTAAGTTTATTTAGCATTTGAATTAAACTGCTTGGCTTTAGGAGTTTATTTAATTAGCTTTAACTTGTTGAAATTTTATCTTAACCTTTTATTGTGGCGCTTAGAGTTGGAGAGTTTCACAATTCAGGTAAGTCAAGAATTAAGTACACATAAGAGTTGGGATATTTATTGTTCACAAATAACCACTGGGAACAAAAGCCCCTCCTCCCAGCTCTTATGGACTGCAATTGCCAGCACTTAGAAGAATATAACAATCAAACATCATAACCATTTACAAATGCAATAAAACAATGTGCAAATCAATTTATACCTGTAGGCGAGTAACGAGCAAGCAACAATACTTCAAAAGATTAATAAAACAATGTACCAAGAAAACTTTAAAACAATGTTCCATACAATTCAAAAAAAGAAGGCATGTAAAAGTTTCAAAAATTAATTTTTTGCAGTTACATTACGTAATATCAGAAAATTTTAAAACAATGTTCTCGAATACTTTTCAAATATAAAGTCCCTTTTTAAACCTTAAAAACACCTTTTTACTAAAAACCACACGTAATTCCAACAGATTCAAAATTAATCATGCAAAAAAGGTTTCACTAAAGCATTACAAAAATTTACCATACTTTACACAGTTGCAAATGTTTAGTTTCACAGTTAGGATTTTAACTAATCAGGTTGTCCCATGCTCGAACGACGCGAACGGCAATTAAAAAGATTCAAAAATTCTACTTAATCAAAAATACAAAGATTCTAAATGTTAATTTTGATACCTTAAACTTTGAATTCTAAGCACAATTCTAAACAATGAAAATCTTAAACGTTTAAACTCTTAAACACTGATCCAACCACCAAAAACCTTAATTAACTAGAAAACACAGTATATTAGTGCAAAAATCGTTAAAAAGAAAAATACGATATATAAGTGCAAAATTTCAAACAACATTATGACATGATAATGAATAATGACCTGGTGATCACCAATGATTCAAATATACACAATCTTTATGCTCATACTTTTTACGCATAACTTACACATAATTCACACATACCTTGGCCAAGGATTTTCACACACCAAACTTTCATTCAATGACATGAAAAACAGTTGCTTAAATGACATATTTACAAAAATGAAGAATGACACTTTTCAAAATACATTAATACTTTATCAAACATTAAATATCAAAATTCAAAAATATGGTGGTGGATCACAAATATCAAAAACTTTAGATCTCAAACACATCCTCAACAAACTTTTTCAATTCATTTTGAGTGATAGGCTTAGTAAAGATGTCAGCCATATTAGATTTACTTCTGATGAAGTTTACTTTAAATTTATCTTTATAAAACAGATCTCTTACAAAAAATAATCTAACATCTATATGTTTAGTTCTATGATTTTCTATCGGGCTTTTAAGGAAATCAATAGTAGCCTGGTTATCCACAAATAGAGTAGGTTTAGAGTTATATTTGATTAACCCACAATCATTACCCTCTTTTAGAACGTTATCTAGCCAGGTGAGTTCTTTGATATTCTCAACCATGGCGAGAAATTCAGCTTCCATAGTGGATAAACTAACTGACTTCTCCTTAAATGTACGCCAAGTTATGGGTGCTTTATCTAAACATATGAACTCTCCCCCCATGGATATTCTGTCGTCTCTATTCGCTGCGAAATCTGCATCCGAGTACCCAATTAAATTCATATTTTCACATTTTAGCTTTAATTTGTATGATTTAGTCTTTCTTACGTATCCGAGTAATTTCAACAGTCCGTTCCAATGTTCCATGCCCGGGTCACTCTGGAACTGGGAAAAGATATTTACGGCGTAAGAAATGTCGGGTCTCGTGCGGCTAGCTAGAAACGATAGGCATCCTAAGACGCTTCTATATGGGTAGATTTGCATTTGATACTGTTCACTGTTGGTTTGAGGTGATTGTAATTTACTGTACTGTACGCTTTTTGTGATTGGGAGTGATGAGATTGGTAGTTTAAATTTATCAAATCTTTTGCAAATTTCGTCAATGTAGGGAATTTGGTGGATTATAAGAGCGTTATCAGCCTCTTCAAATTCTACACCGAGTAACCTTTTGGTTTTTCCCAAAATTTTAAAATCGAATTTGCTTTGTAGTTTGTTTAAAATTTTTCCTATCTCATCTTCAGTCCTTCCAAAAATGACTATGTCGTCTACATAGACTAAAAGTACAGCAGAATTGTTAGAGAAGAAAGTACAATTGCACCATTCGAATTTTCCAAGTCCAATTTCTAGCAAAACATTCTTGAGTTCGAAATACCAAGCACGACCGCTTTGGTGAAGGCCGTATAAAGCGCGTTTTAAGTGACAAACTAAATTTTCCCTACCAGCCTCTACGTACCCTTCAGGTTGTTTCATGTAAACTTCCTCTTCCAAATTTGCATACAGATACGCACAGGCAACATCGCACTGCACATGTTTCCATTTTAACAAGACCACGAACAGAGAAAAAAACAGCCTAATTAAAGAAAAGTTTATGACGGGAGAAAAGGTTTCGTCATAGGATTCGCCCTTGACCTGGTTGTATCCTTGTGCCACCAAGCGGGCCTTATATCTCGCGACGTTTCCCTTCTCATCTCTTTTAATGTTAAATACCCATCTGCACCCCAAAACTTGTTTGCCTGGAGGCAGGCTGGTTAAAACCCAAACTTTTCTATTTCTTAGATTCTGATACTCTGTATCCATGGCCTCTTTCCATTTTTCAATTTGTGGGGACCTGAGCATCTGCTTATAGGTACGAGGGACTTCAGGTACTAGTCAGCTTTTGTTTTTAACTTTAACTTCCGCGTTGCTTGGCTTAGGGTTAATGACACCTTGGAAGGAATCCTTTCCTTTAAAACTGAACATACTTTTAGTTACATCATCAAACTTAATATTATTCTGTTCGCAGTATTTCTGGATTTCGTTTAAGCTTTTCAGTTTACGCTTCTGACCCTCCTCATGAAAGTAAATATCTGTCCTGGATCCATCCGGTCGAGGGACGGCGGTTCTTACCCAAATCGCATATCGAAAAGTAGGAGAGCTAATTGTACTATCATCCATACTTTCATCTGCATCAGATTCTTCATCAGACTCTATACTGGGTGTGGGAGAGGAACTCGGGAGACTTTCGTCTTCGACCGATTCTCGACTCTCTTCACCAATTTGAGAAAAACTAGAATCATCTTTGGGCGCCAGCACCGCTCCACTGTCACTTTCCGAAACTTTTGGAAATGACACGTTACAGGTTTCTATCACCCTTTCCTCCTCCGGGATCCAAATTCTATACCCTTTGGTACTAAACGCGTACCCAACTAAAATGCCTACTTTGGCTTTCGGGTCAAGTTTTCCTCTCAAGGGTCGAGGAGTACCAACGTAAACTTTTGATCCGAATTTTCGAAGGTGTCTTACTGAAGGTTTGATTCCTTTAAACAACTCTATAGGGGTTTTAGACTGTTCTGAATGGCATAACCGGTTCCACACATGAACAAAGAATAACACGGCCTCTGGCCAAAAGCTTTTTTCAAGACCACTTTCTGAGAGAATGGTCCTGGCTCCATCTACAACAGTTTGGTTGAGTCGTTCAGCCGATCCATTTTGCTCGGGCGTGTAAATGTTTGTGTGTTCATGATTTATGCCCTTTTCAGTGCAAAAGTCTTCAAAGTAATTACTGGTAAACTCACCCCCATTGTCGGTTTTTACAGCTTTAACTTTTAACCCAAGTGATCTTTCGGCACGGGAAACATATCTAGTAAATATGTCAAAAACGTCTGATTTTTCCTTCATAGGATAAATGGTCATATATTTAGAGAATTCATCGATAATTGACAGATAGTATCTTTCCCCACGTTTGCCTACCACATTTGATGGACCCCAAACGTCCAAACAGATTAGATCTAATGGACCTCTCACTTTGCTCCCACTAACGGACTTAAATGATACCCGCCTGTGTTTATTTAATTTGCAAAGTTCACATGAAAATTCTGGGTGTTTCTTTAGGTTAGGCAAACCTTTAACCGCATTTAGAGTACTAGTTTTTGTGATGAAATCTACACCTGCATGACCGAAACGTGCATGCCATGATTCGAGTTCTCTCAGGTTATTTTTACTTATTGCATTACAAGCTGGCTTAACGGGACTGGGGTATACGTGGTATAAGCCACGTTCGAGTTTAGCAGAAAATACAAAAAATTTTTTTCTTAAAGACTTTAATCTTTCCATTTCCCCCTACAAATTTAAAACCGTTCTGATCGAGCATGGGGCCTGATAGTAAATTTCTCCTTAATTTTGGAGAGAAAAAGACATTTTTCAAAACACATTCATTTTTACCGAATTTAAGTTTTACATCCCCTTTTCCATTAATTGGAAACTCTAGATCCTCCAGAGCGAGCACCATATTCTCATTCTCAACAGTCACAAAATTAGAGAAGATGCTGCGATCATTACAGAAATGGTGGCTGGCGGCCGAATCCAAAATCCACGTATGGTTGTCAACATTACAATTTAGATTGGCCTCTGCCACAAAAAAACTTAAATTGTTACCTTTAATGGTCTTGGGGATAGTGTTCTTATTCGACTGGTTACCTGGGTTCTGGCGTCTACCTCGGGACCTTTGCCGCTCGGTTTCTGCTGGGCTGGATGTTGATTTGGAGACTCTGCACGCACCCGGACTATGAGATCTGTTCCTGGGACGACTCGGAGACCTTGGACGGACACGACAGTTCCTTTGGAAATGTCCCAGACGACCGCACCGGAAACACCTTGCCTGGTTTCCCTGGACACTAAAGGCTTCCTTCGTTGACGTCTTTCTATCGGAGTCACGGAGGTTTAGTCGAGTCTCTTCAGCCACAACTTCCAAGACGATATCTTTAAACACAAATCTTTCACTGTCCCATCGTAGAACACTTTGGATGATTGAATCAAATTTTGACGGCAGATTTCTAAGAAATTGGTATGACAGAAAAACTTCATCGAGAGATTTTCCGCTGTCCTTGAGCTGGTTTGCTAAGCTCTGGATCCGTGAGGCAAAAAGATTGACGTTCTCATTCGGCTGAATTCTACTTTGCATCAATTCACTAAAGATCTGCATATGATGACTGCGGTTGTCGGGCTTGAAATTTTTTCTTAACAGGTCCCAAACTTCACACGGGTCATCTAAATCACCGATGATTTGTCGGAAATCACTGTGCACATTGAGGTACAGCATAGATAATGCAAGCCTTTTTCGGACGTTAAATGCCTCCACATCCTTTTCTGTGACAGCGCCCTCTTTGATTACCGGGCTTTTCTCCCTACCGCACACAATCTCATAGCAATTTTTCTCCAAGAGTAGGAACTTCATATCAACACACCATGAGGAGTAATTTGTAGCATTTAACTTCTCGGTTTGGTAGAAAGTTGAGATCCCTGGTGAATTAGCCATCTTTCTCAAAAATTTCAAAAGTTCTAAGTTTCGAAGAAATGTACTAAATTTCAACTTCAAAAATGTCAAATTTCAGACAAAAAATTTCCAAGGGTTAACTTCAAAAAAAACTCTCAATTTTTAAACTTCAAAAGCATCAAAAATTTCAGCATCAAACTTCAAAATTTCAGCTTTAAACTTCAAAAATTTCGACTTTAAACTTCAAAATCGTCAAAAATTTCAACTTTAAACTTCAAAAATTTCGACTTTAAACTTCAAAATCGTCAAAAATTTCAACTTTAAACTTCAAATTGAACTTAAATTCAGAATCATCTCTAATTTCAGGATAAACATCGAAGTCCTCCGGAGATTTCAGGGCAAGCTTTAAACCTCTTTAAAGAATTTCTTCAAATATTACAGTTGCCCCTCCATCTCGGCACTGGGGGTTTCCATTCAATATCTTCAGTCACGGGCTTTCACTCTACAACGCAAGCCCATAACCCTTATTGTTCCCGCAAGTGCCGACAATCCAGGTTAAATTTGGGAATGACAACACCCGGGAAACAAAATTGGTGTTGAGAAGTGATTGGCCATGAGTGAAGAGTGTTATGGAAACAAGGATAGCAACTGAATTGAGAGACATCTACTTTTATTTATAGCAGTCTGGCACAGAAATGTATCACAGTCAGAAATTACTTGTAGAACAGGATTTCATTGCAAGAGAACTATTAAATATCACAGCTATGCTTTATCACAGTTAGGCACAGAAAAATATCACAGTCTGAAGAAACTCATAAGTACTGGCAAAAAATGGTCTAATGAATTTAAACATTACAAGCCGTTTAGATTTCAATTTCAAAAGCTGCTTTACCTTGAAAAGAACAAGTCCACAGGGAGAACTTCAGATCCTTAAATTACGATGAAACACGATGTTCTATATGACGGCACTTCAAACAGAAATTCTAACTTCTATTTCACTTTAAAAACAGGTTAAAAAAATCGGCATTAAATGTTGATTAAAAACGTACTATCATTTTAAAGATTAAATAAAAGCAGGTTTAGCTGGCTAAAAATAACATGTCTGGAGCTTAAAGAGCATTACCGCTCGCCAAAAACGTCGGTCAACTGTTAATACAGCCTGACTGTCTAATTGCTTAACGGCGACGATCGGCCATGATCGGCCTAACTGCCTCGACCTGCTATCGGTCTGCTTAACTGCCTATCTGCTTATCTGCTTATCTGCCACTCTGCTTATCTGCTTATCTGCTTCGATTACGGCGAAAGCTCCTCCTTTTATTTATCACTGCCGACTGCGCATCTCATTTCTGAGATGTTCTCCGGCTGCGCGGTTGAACGGCGTTTACCGGGCTTCGGGAGCGCATCGGCGATTGGATGAACAGTTTTCTCCGGGCGATACTCACTTCGCCAACCAACCATTACGCCCGTCCAAGATGGCGACTGTTGACGAACTGGAGATCGGAGCCGTGCGTCTTAAACGATTGTTGACGCAAGCCACGGTTAAAGCGAGGTTTAAATTTAACAAAAAATTATTAAGTTTATTTAGCATTTGAATTAAACTGCTTGGCTTTAGGAGTTTATTTAATTAGCTTTAAGTTGTTGAAATTTTATCTTAACCTTTTATTGTGGCGCTTAGAGTTGGAGAGTTTCACAATTCAGGTAAGTCAAGAATTAAGTACACATAAGAGTTGGGATATTTATTGTTCACAAATAACCACTGGGAACATATTTAAGGTGGGAGATCAGGTGTTGGTGTTGTCCACCTCAAAACAAAACAAAATGGCCGTGAATTGGATAGGGCCAGGAACGGTGACTAGCAAGATTTCGGACACTAATTACCTCATAGACCTGCCAGAGAAAAGAGATAAATCTATGATTTATCATGTAAACCTTATGAAACCCTACTATAAGCGAACCGAGTGCGTTAATTTTATAATGGATGAAAACTGGGAGGAGGAGGTGGAGCTAGAGGCCGAGATTCCATACCCTTTACCTAACCCCACTCAATTCGATCTCCAGGAGATATGTAAAGAAAGCGCGCTTGAGAAGCGGTTGACTGCGGAGCAAATAGAGATTTTTGGGCGTATGTTGCAGAGTCATAGCAAAGTGTTCTCCTCGGATCTGGGAATCACGCCGCTGATCGAGATGGATATAGAGCTAACGAGTTCCGAGCCGGTGAGGGCTAAACCTTATCGCATGTCACCGAGGCAAACCGAAATATTGAGGGAGGAAGTTAAACGACTTTTGGATCTTGGGGTAATCGAAATGGGCCAGTCCGATTATTCTTCACCTTTGATCCTCGTAGAGAGTCCCGGGAAAGATCCCAGGCCCTGCGTGGACTACCGCAGGCTAAATGCTATTACGCGAATTCAATCATTTCCCCTCCCGAATATAGAAGAGATCATGGAACGGGTTAGCGGAGCGCCCTATATTACGGTGATGGATTTGACGAAGGGGTATTTTCAAGTACCCTTGAAAAAGAGCGCCCAGCGGTACGCTGCTTTTGTAACCCCTTTTGGAAACTTCATTCCTAAGAGAATGATTTTCGGGTTAGTAAATGCGCCATTTTATTTCTGCAAATTAATGGCTCAGGTTCTAGAGGGGCTGGAAAAATTTGCATCCCCATACATTGACGATAGAGCCATCTACTCCAAAACATTTGAGGATCATGTGAAACACGTGAGTATGGTATTAGATAAACTGGGAGAAGCTCAGCTCAAAATAAAACCTTCGAAATGCTGATTTGCGCAGGATCACGTTAAGTTCTTAGGCCATGAAGTGGGCTCGGGAAAACGGTCTCCCGGTGAAGCGAAAATTAAAGCCATACAAGATTTTCCAACTCTGACTTCAAAAACGCAAATTCGCTCGTTCTTGGGTCTGAGTGGTTATTATGCAAGATACGTTCCAAACTATAGCGTGATAGCCGTCCCATTGACGGACACGCTGAAGGGAAATAAAAAGAAAGAGAAAGTTACGTGGACAAGCGAATGCCAGGAGGCATTTGACGCGCTAAAAGCCGCTCTAGTAACAAAGCCAGTATTGTATGCCCCTGACTACTCAAGGGAATTCATCCTTTAAGCGGATGCTAGTAACTTTGGGGCTGGAATTGTGTTGGCGCAAGGGGAAAGGGATGAGGAGCACCCCGTGGCTTATCTCAGCAAAAAGTTTTCGCGAGCGGAGAAGAATTACTCTGTCATTGAGAAAGAGCTTGCATCAGTTGTATACGGAATTAGGAAGTTACATTATTACTTAGATGGGAATCCGTTTGTGATAGAAACTGACCACGATCCCCTGACCTATTTAAACAAAATGATGGGAGCAAATTCACGGCTTACTAGGTGGGCGTTGTTCCTACAACAGTATAGGTTTAAAATAAAGCACAAACCCGGAAAGAAACATGGGAATGCAGACGGTTTAAGTCGTTCCCAAAATCAAGACGACTAGGAGATGTCCCACGAGGGAAACAGCTGTGTTTGCGAGGTATTCGTCTCGCAGTTTAGTTTACAGAATAGTTAGTGTTTTTTTTTTTTTTTTACTAGAAGAATTGTAAATATTGGATCATAGTATTTGAATTTGGGAAGGCACCCTGGATTTTAACACTGAGTGCTGTTTCAGGTTTAAAACCTAAAAGAAAGTTTTTTTTGTATGTGTATATAGTGAATTAAGATGTAAGTTTTGTCCGCCTTGCTAAAAGTCGTTTTCTTTTTTATTCATACGTGCCTCTCGGGGAATTGTCTCAAGAGGGACTTACGGATTTGGTTTTGCCAAAAGGTTTCCGCTTCATCGCCGAAACTTTTGTCTTCATGGGGGAGGGAGTTGTGACAAGTTACTACCCCCCCAGAAATGTACCAAGGACTCGATGTGTTTCCCACGATGCGGAAAGCACACTTGACCAGTGGACATTCCAAGAGCAAAGGTGGTCCTTTGATTTTGCCGACCGACCCCACACGACGAGTGCGAACGCACAGGGGGCTTGGAGGAAGATCGGAGGCGAGGCCTTTTGATTTTGCCGACCGACCCCACACGAATGTGGAAACCCTAGGCTGGGCACTGACAGAGAGCTCAGAGTCGTTTTGGAGACTGTTCGAGGAGGTCGGACAGAGATCGGCTCTCAGAGGGACGAGAGTTCCCGAATTCCAGAGCGGAAGTTGATGCTTGTATTTAAGTCTGCAGAATGCAGTCAATGTTTGTAAATGTGTACTTTAATAATCAACGTTAAACAAAAACCTCAATTCCTGTCTCGAGTCTCTTCAATTTTGTTTGTGTTTCCTGTTTAGCACTTGTGGCGAGTCCAAAACGTCACAATATGCATTATTAATATCAAGCTGTACATTCTACTGTTTAAAATAACATACAAATACACTAAAGAGCATTCTTATTATATAAAAATTTATTACCGGAGAAAAGGCCTCATCATAAGTTTTGCCTTTGATCTGATCATAACCTTGAGCAACTAACCTTGCCTTATAATGCATTATTTCACAATTTTCATTTAGCTTTAATGCATATACCCATCTGCTTCTGAAGATCTTTACATTTTCAGGAGAGTTGACTAATTCCCAGACTTCTCTGTCACGCATTACATCTATTTCTTGTGTCATTGTCTTTTCCCACTCAACAGATTCAGGACATTTTGTTACTTCACAATAGGATTTTTGTACTTTTATTTCTACAAGATTAGATTCATTACATTTTATCAGGTCCGAAACTTAACCTGATGAACAGGGGTGGCTCCAATGGGGGGTCCGGGGGGGCATGTGCCCCCTCATTGGGGAACTTGTGACCACCCATCGGGGCTATTTGATTAATTCGTCGGGAATTTTCATAAGAAGAAATCTATATTTTAGCTGAGTTTTAATTTTGATTTTGCGATTTAAAAAAAATTAATTTTGTACTTTTTAAATACACATGAAAGGCAAATGAGTATTGGAGATTGAAGCAGAAATGTTTACATTTCTGGGAGATAGCTCATTGGGGGGGGGGGGGGATATATTCCTCAGAACTTCTGAATAATGGCTAAAACTACTTTCTGTTTTCATTCATCTCTTATCTCTGCGATCCTTTTCATGTCGAAAAACAGCCACTTCCTACATCTTCCAATACAGTGATGTGTTGATGAACGGCGGGGGAGACTTCAAATTCGAATAGTGTATACTTGAAATCTGTGATCCCACTCTCAGGAGGCATTTTACTGGATTTGCAGCAAGACATCAATCTTAAGGTAACAAAAGTGCCAGTCTATTCTTCAAACGACAAATTTATGAGACCACTTTCTATTCGAGGCTCTTTTAATTGCTTAAACGATTGTGAATTTTGTCGCCGACAATATAGAAAAGTACAATATGGGTGTGGGTGGTCGGGATGGGGGAGACAGTGACCGTTAATTAGACCCGTCGGGTAGATAAAAAATTTCAGGGGAAGGGAAGTATGGCTTTGCTTACACAAGCAAATGGGGATGTTCTTTTTTCCAGAAATACGGTTTTTGTATTTTTATTGGTCCTCAATGACAGAATGATGAGAAAGAAATGGTTCGTCGAAATAGCCCGTGTATTTTTATTTTTTCTTCGCAAACCCATAGTACATCACTTTTCCAACACTTGTTATTGTGCATTGTGCCAGTGAGTTAGACAGAGTTTAGAATAGTGGGCATTTTTTTTCTTGTTACGGCAACATAGCATATCATTGTGGTTTATGAAAGTTTAATTTCACTTTTGGCTTTATGTTTCCTAAAAAGAACATTGGTGGTGCCAAAATCACAAGATATAAAGTACAATGTGTGCTTTATGTCGTGATATGTTTGATAATGATTATGTTAAAAAAAACATAGGATAACTAAGCATTCAGATCTTCATAAACAAAATTGACTGGCACCTGTTCAAGTAAGTTATATGTAAATTACGTTCATATATATATTTTAAATGTGTTTAAAAGCTAATTAATATATGTTATTATTAAAAATATGGTCAGTTTATTTCTCTAAAGCATTGAATTATATATATATACTCTAAAGCATTGAATTATATATATATACTCTAAAGCATTGAATTATATAAAATTTTTAAAAATTAAATAATAATAATGACCAGCCACTCTGATAGACCAAAGCCCTCTCCAGTCCAGTATGAAGATGGCTGTGGATCAGGGGCATAGCCAGAAATTTTTCATGGGGGGGGGGTTACGACTACTGCAACTCACATATATGCATACATGTGTGTGATAAGGGAGTGAAGAATATACATTTTGTATGGCAAAAAATTCCTCATTGGGGGGGGGGGGGGTTGTTATGACCCCTCTAACCCCCCCCCCCCTTGGCTATGTGCCTGTTGTGGATAGATATAAAAATGGAATATAAGTTAAAGGAAACTGATTAATCTTGACTGACAATTTAATTTTTATATCGTTGTGGAAAAAATAACTAACTTTTGTGAATTTTAATTCATTTATTTTACTACAAAGTAAATAAAAATTATGGTATACAGCGTCTCGTCTTTCCGAAAATTCCACTTTTATCCTGTAAAATAAGTAAATAAAATAAATACAATAAAAGTTTTATATTTGCGTGTAGATTTGTATGTTATACAGTTGAGAGCCAAAAATCCGCTGACTTAAAATCCGTAAAGGTCCGAAATCTGCACACCTTCTCTGATGTAAATAATGAAATTGCAAGTCATCTGCCAGTGATGAAATGGTTCAAAAGTGTCTTGAATCTAGATAAATATGATTCTGATGATGAAAACTTGGGTAATAATAATAATAATAAAATCCATTTGATAAAAGTTTAACGTTAAGAGAAGAATACCTTCAATTTTTAGAACAGCAAAGTTTTGTAACTAAACAAGAATTAATGATAATATACAATTTCCATAAATGAATAAAGAAAAGAAACTGAAAGTAGACAAAAATAATATTTTAAAATAAATCGCCATAGAACATGCTTTCAAAATTAGAAAAAGGAAATTTTGAAACCATTTGCTTTGCTAATCTTCATGTAATTTTCTTCTTTTTTCACCTATGCTTTTGTAGTTAATGTGAAAATATAAGTGAAAAACTTTTGACTGTTTTTACTACTTTGTAATTGTATTCTACTTTTTTAAAATCAGAAATGTAATGATTTATCTTTTATGGCCCGAAATCTGCAAAATCCTAAAATCCGCACAAGCCATGGTTCCAAGCTGTGCGTATTTCTGGCTCTCTACTGTGTACAGTGGCGTATCGTAAGCCACCGCAACTTCCCTTATTTTGAATCTTTATACAAATCGCTATTGAATACATGGATGGCACCAGCATTAATATAAACTATTAAAATAAACTTATAGTATGTGTTCTAAACTGATTTTTGAGTTACAGAATTATATGGATTAGAATTCAACTCTTTAACTTTTAAACAGATTAATATTATGTTTGTTATTCGCCTTATTAATTAAACTCTTTTTTGTTAATGTTAAAATTTTAAAAGTGACACTTTCACTATGAATTATTAGTAAATGAGCTTGCTCTATAAAATTATTCATCACGTTTGTGGAAACCTCGTTCAAAACTATCTTGGAGTATTACAAAAAAGTGAATTTTTATCAAGGTTAGTTTCGCTAAAAATAATTTTTTTTGTGTGTCTTGGCAAATTATAAGCTGACCGATTATATTTTTCTGGCGATATTTTTTATTTTATTTTATTTTAGATTTTAAAAGAAAGTGGTTAATTTTCTTCATGAGTACTTGACTTTATAAAAAAAAATTAATAGCGCATATTTTTAGGTTCTCTTTCGGAGATTTTTATAATTTATTATTATTATTATTATTAACTGAAGCTTCCAGAGGTACACTTCACAACAATTCTTTTCGAAATTGATATACGGTGCCATCTTTTAGCTTTCAATAAGTACTATCACCACATGAATTATTATGGAAGTAGAATCATTTTAAAGCCGTAGAAACAAGCGATAAAGTTTTGGTATGCCACTTTACTGCGCGCCTTCAAAATCGTTTTTTTCAAAAGAAAATTTTTGTTGTAAAGTGGTTCTACCTATAAACATTTCAATTGCATTTTTCTCACTTTATTGAGATTTAAAGTATTAATATTGCATAAATTAACAATTCGATTAATATTTTTACAGCAAAACATGTTGGCCAGAAACACTAGACTTTTTGAGATAACGAGTTGAAATTAAAGGAAATCAGTTTGTAAATGGAAATGTAGATTACGGCCAATTATCTACTCTAGGAATCTAGGGGGGGGGGGGGGTGCCCACCGTGGTGGACTTAGAGGTGCTAACCCGTATTTATGCAAAGTTTCGGAAAATTCCGAACGGTTAGGTTGGCGGATGGACTTAGTATCGGACCAGGCACTTTCCGTCTCCCAGATGCCACTGGTGGGGCAGGATTCAATTTGTAAGGGAAAAAACATTTATTGAGATATCAAGAATTTCGATGTTCGAGATATCGAAGTTAAACTGTAATTAAATTTACATATATCTCTTAATTTTATAAAAATAACTGCAATTTGTATAAAAGCGTGCAAATTTAGTCATGCTTAATTTATAAAATAAATTTTCAGTGAATTTACAGCAATATTCTTGCACAAAAAACTTGTTTGATATTTTTTCTGCGGGAAAAAAAAAAATAATGCGTAGAACTTTCTTCGCTAAACTTTTTTGAAAGAATTTCATTCATATGTGTTGGCCGGTCGTGAAGTCATTTAAGTTTTCCTAAAAGAAAAATACTTGCTTTACCTAAACCTTCACGACGCTTGTGTTTTCCAGCTCTCGAAACGTAACGTGTGTTCAAAAATAAACAAGCACGAGTGAGTCTTTTGGATAAAGGTGACGTGATCACTGTGATCGCTTTAGCAATTTTCGCCAGTAGCGGTGATTAGTTTTTCTCCCGGTTTGTGCGTCAAAGCGACGTGTTGGCTCTGAGCCAATCCAGTATTTTTGTCTCAATACAAGTTTGCGTTTGGCAGCGTAGTTATGCTGAAATTTTTGGTGTTACTGCAGAATGTATAAAATCCTCTAAGTGTCCTGTGTATGTAGTGTGGAGCATTAGATCATCTTTAATAAAATATTTGCTCTAGAAATCTTGTTATTATTTTTAAGTTTTCCACTGCGCCAGCCAAAACTCTGCGTTGGTTACTAAAGTATGTTAGAATAGCCAACATTTAAGGTTATGGGCCCAGTGCTCCTAACCAAGTTAGGAAAAGCAGAGCTAGTGGAAGTGAAAATATCAACCTGTTTGCAGTTTTTATGGACTTTATACATCCTTTAAGAAATTGAAGTTCGATGGTTGCCATGTACGAAGAGACGGGGGCGGCCATGGAGCAGTAACGCAGTATTCCCCTCCTGACAGCAAACAATTGGCCGTCTTGGAAACATGAAGTTAAAGTCCTCTTTGGTGCATGGGAGTTTGTCGAGATCGAGATACCCGATAAAGACGGGGAAGTTGATACAAAGGAAGAACTTGCAGCCACTTCAGGTGCTAAAACTGCAGATTTGCCAAAAGTCACTGTGACCCCAGCTCCAGAGGAATTGACCTGGAGAGAAAAGTGCGACCTCCAACTGCATAAAAATCGAGCCTACACTCTTTTATACCAGCATATTAGTGATGAATTCAAACCGATGATTTCTCAAACGACGGATGGCGCTGAGGCCTGGGCAATTTTGAAGCAGCATTTTGAACCATCCACAAGAGCAAGAGTAATTCAACTCCTAGATGAGTTCTTTGGTGTCAGACACCAGACCAGTGAAGACGTTGGTATTTTCCTATGCAGAGTAAAGGAGGCAGCCCGAAAGCTTAGAGAAGTTGGTCATGAACCCTCTCCCCTCTATGTTGGTTTCCAGATGATCCGCAGTTTACCAGCAGAGTTCCAGTCAACTGTCCAAGCTGTCTACTGCTGGTCTGACGCCCATTTCCTGCCGGACAAGATAGTCTGAATTGATACTGGAGGCGAACAGGCTCACCCTGACAGCTCGTGAGACGTCTACGACAAAAGAGATGGCTTTCTTCAACAAGAAGACTTCTTTTAAAAGAAACCAAGCAGGTAAATTTTCTTCTCTTGAAAAGGATCGTGAAAAGTCCAAAGTGACTGTTAGTGATAATTCTGATACTAAATTCAGTAACTTTAAAAATAGTTTCAAAAAGGGTCTTAAGGGCAAAGGGAAACCCAGGTTAGTGGGTCCTTGTTACAGATGTAAAGCCTATGGGCATCTAATTGCAAATTGTAAGGTTAAGGGACCTCGTCATGAGGGTAGCCAAGAAAGCAATCGCATTGAGGTTAAATTTTCAAAAAGTTCCAGGAACCGGAGGTTAATTTAACAGAAGTATCCCCAGAACCTCAAGAGGCTAATAATTCGACAATAAAAGATAACTATGATCAATGGGTTTTTGATACGGGAGCAACCTCCCATTTTTGTAAAAATAAGGATTTGTTTTTGGACCTAAAACCAGTCTCTGATATTAAAATGACCCCAGCTGTAGGAGAAATGGAAAGCCCAGTAGAGGGTAGTGGAACAATACGCTTCCACGTTAAGTGTAAAGGGGGATTTAATGAAATTTCATTAAGTAATGTTTTATATAATCCTAATTTAAGAAGAAATCTGCTTTCCGGTGTAAAGTTAGAAAGAAACGGAGCAAACTTTGTAGGCAGTAATGGTAAAGTTTTAATTTACGATAAAAACTGGAATAAACTTTTTACAGCAGTGAGGAAAAATAACTTGTACTTTGAAAAACCTGCGACATACGTAACTTTAAAGAAGGACAAAGATTCCGTAGTATCTGCAAATCAAGCAAGCATTCGTAGGGAACCAGTAAGCGAATTGTGGCATGACAGGTTTTGTCACATTAATAATGACTATATAGTTTCAACAAGTAAAAATAACAGTGTTCGGGGCCTTCCAATTCTGAAGGATGAGCCAAATGATTGCATTCCCTGCAAGTTAGCTAAAAGTAAAAGGGTATCCTTTAAACCAATTGGTAAGACTAGATCAAAAAGAGCCCTTGAATTGCTTCATCTAGATGTGTGCGTTCTTTTGCCTGCGTTATCCCTGGGATTTAATCGTTATTTTCTGACAATAATTGATGATTATTCAAGAAAAGTTCATGTTTTTCCGATTAGGCAAAAATCCGATGTATTTCAGACTTTTTTAAGGTTTCAACATCGTGCTGAAAGATTTTTAAATAAGAAAATTTTGTCCGTAAGAACCGACAGAGGGCTAGAATTTTGCAATAAAGACTTAATTTTTTTTTTGAGAAGCTAGGAATAAAGCATGAAATAACCAATCCATACAGCCCAGAAATGAAAGGGGTAGCTGAAAGGTTTAACTTAACAGCATTAGATGGAGTCAAAACATTGCTAGAAGCAAGTGGAGTGTCTAAGAAGTTTTGGGGCGAAGCCCTCATGTGTTTTTCTTATGTCTGGAATAGGCTATGCCATAAAGGGCAAGCGAAGACACCATTTGAACTGTACGGGGGAAGAAAATCTTCCATCGCCCACCTCAAACGATTCGGATGCCTTGCTTTTGTTGGAGCTCCCAAGCAACTGAGGAAAAAGCTAGATATGCGAGCCAAACTCGGTATTATGTTAGGGTATGCTCAACAATCAAAAGGGTACCGAATATGGTTAACTGAAGAATCAGAAATCGTAGAAACTATTAACGTACGTTTTGACGAGAACAAAAGGGGGGTGGATGCGACGTCAAGTCGAAGAGTTTTGAAGTACCCAGAATTTAAATTTATAATCCCAGACTATCCCAAAGAGAAAGACTACTTTGATTCTGTAAGGGAAAGTTTAGAAAAACGTCTTCAATTGGTGTCTCAAGAAACAAGTGAAAAGGAGAGTTCCCAACCAGACAAAATAGATTTAAATAAAGATGCAAATGAGCAGGTAGAATCAAGTAGATTAACTCCGTGTTCAAGCATTGCCTGGACACGTTTGGCGAAAGAGCGTAAGGATAAGAGTAGAACAGATATATACTATGGAATACAGGGAACAAATATTAGGTTAAGATCGTACGCTAATGTAATGGACTATTGCAAACAAAATAACATTGAATATGATAGTAGTTTATTTAATTTTAGTACTAAAGATAATTCATCGGGGGAAGTTTCGGACCTGTTGAAACGTAACGAGTCTAATCTTGCAGAAGTAAAAATACCCAAATCCTATCGTGAAGTGATAAAATGCCCGGAGTCTGCTGAATGGGAAAAAGCTATGACGCAAGAAATCGCTGTAATGAACGATAGAGAGGTTTGGGAATTGGTCGACCCTCCCGAAAATGTTAAGATCTTGGGAAGCAGATGGGTTTAAACTTTCAAATTTAATGAAAATGGTGAAATAATGTGTTTTAAAGCAAGATTAGTGGCTCAAGGTTATGATCAGGTCAAGGGCGAAACTTATGATGAGGTCTTTTCTCCAGTAGTAAATTTTTGTATAATGTTTTTTTTGTATATTTGTATGTTATTTTAAATGGTTTAATGTGCAACTTGATATTAATAATGCATATTTATATGCAAATTTGGACAGTGAAATTTTTATGTATCAGCCAGATGGCTTTATAGAAGATCATCCTAGTAAAATTTGTCGGCTTAAAAAAGCCCTATGTGGTCTACACCAGTCGGGTAGACAATGGTTTGAAGAGGTCAATGACGTTTTGTTAAAAATGAACTTTACAAAGTTAGATTGGTGCAATTGCGCCTATACATTTAAAAAGAATCTGATATTACTGTTGTATGTAGATGACATTGTGTTATTTGCAAACACCGCAAAGGATATAGACACTGGTATTGAATTACTACAAAGCCATTTCGACTTAAAGGTATTGGGAAAGACAAAAAAATTATTGGGAATAGAAATAGAAGAAACTGAAAACAAATTTTTTATGCACCAAAAACTTTATATAACTAAGGTCTGTAAGCAATACGAGAAGTTTAATTATCCCATAAGATCACTACCGATACCCAAAGGACAGGTTTTATCAAAACTAGATTCCCCAACCACCAGCCAAGAATTTAATGAAATGAGTAAAATTCCGTATCGTAGTTTAATCGGTAGTTTAGCTTTTATTGCCAATAGAACCAGACCCGATATTAGCTACGCAGTAAATTTGTTATCCCAATTCCAGAATTATCCAGGAATGAAGCATTGGGAAGCTTTGTTAAAATTACTAGGATATCTTAAAAGCACAATAGACTATAAACTCGAGCTTTCAAATATTAAAAATTTAACTTTAACATGTTTTTCTGACTCCGATTTCGCAGCTAATCGTGATGATAGGGTTTCCATAGGAGGTTACATTTTATTCATAGATAAAGCACCAATTTCATGGAAAACTTTCAAACAAAAATGCGTAAGTCTTTCCACAATGGAAGCAGAATTTGTAACACTCACGGAAGCGGCAAAAGAATTAATTTGGATTAAAAATATCTTAGAAAATAATAGCCTAAATTTAAATGAATGTATTATGCTATGTGATAACACAGCTGCGATAAGTTTTGCAAACTCATCCCTAGAAAATAGTCGGACCAAACATATACACATTAAATATCACTTTATAAGAAACTTAATAAACGAGAAGACATTTAAATTAGAATATATTAAAAGTTTGTTAAATATGGCTGATATATTGACAAAACCACTGACCAGAGAACAGTTGCTTAAGTTTTGTAGAAATATTTTCGAATGCTAATGGTTGAGTATATATATATGTCTGTTTTTTTTTTAAAGTTTGAAGTTAAACACTTTTTATGCATTAGTAAATGCAATTTTTTTTTGAAATCATCAAATAAGAACTGTTTAATAGAAAAAAAAGGGGGGGGGTTGTTTTCGAGAGTTATAAAAGGGGGCCGCTTGTTGGCCGGTCGTGAAGTCATTTAAGTTTTCCTAAAAGAAAAATACTTGCGTTACCTAAACCTTCACGACGCTCGTGTTTTCCAGCTCTCGAAACGTAACGTGTGTTCAAAAGTAAACAAGCACGAGTGAGTCTTTCGGATAAAGGTTACGTGATCACTGTGATCACTTTAGCAATTTTCGCCGGTAGCGGTGATTAGTTTTTCTCCCGGTTTGTGCGTCAAAGCGACGTGTTGGCTCTGAGCCAATCCAGTATTTTTGTCTCAATACAAGTTTGCGTTTGGCAGCGTAGTTATGCAAATTTACTGCACTAAGAAATCGAATATAAGTATGGCGGGAAATGAACATCGCTCATGCTTGCTTGTTCTGTTTAGATTGTCGTTTGACAATATCGTCGTTATACTGGCAAGGCCGGGTGAAGGGCTGACGGGCGAGGTAAGGTGATATTTTGTAGTCCGTCAGTCAGGTAATTTAATACTTCAAATTTTTCTGCTTAATGTGTTTCATAAATATTTATAAAGTATGCTGCCTATACATGATGTTGAAGAGCGAACTGAAATTTTTGGTGTTACTGCAGAATGTATAAAATCATCTAAGTGTCCTGTGTATGTAGTGTGGAGCATTAGATCATCTTTAATAAAATATTTGCTCTAGAAATCTTGTCATTATTTTTAAGTCTTCCACTGCGCCAGTCAAAACTCTGCTTCGGTTACTAAAGTATGTTAGAATAGCCAACAATATGAAATATTTTAACCCTTTAACGCGCAGTGATCCCGATCTGGGAACTCCAAACTCTGACGTTTTGACTGTTGCCAGTCACGCAGAACAGATTTGATTTCTATAAAAATAGTTGCGGGTGACATAGCTCCACGAGAATCCTTTACTTTTTAGCACGACATTTCCCGTAAAAAAATTGTCACGATTATTTTTAACAGCTCTGGCATCTGCTGAAAAATGGAAGAATGCGAGAACAGCTGGATAGATTGCCCAATGCTGAAAAAAGGGCAGCTGTTGCCATCGCTCGACTTAACTACCAGCAAGATGGCAGACGATCGAAACGTTCATCGCGTGCCACAGATCTAGACCCGATTTTGACGCCGTCAAAAAAGGGTCTCTAGATGTGTGGCACGTGATGAACGTTTCGATCGTCCGCCATCTTGCTGGAAGTTAAGTCAAGCGATGGCAATGGCTGCCCTTTTTTCAGAATTGGGAAGGGGCTGCGCCTCAAAGGGTTAAGCGTTAACCTGAAGAACTCTTAAAAGTAGCTTTCGAAATTTTACAGAAACGTGCAAGGCCGCTACCAGGGGGGAGGATCATGTGGGTTTGACCCCCCCCCCCCTCGCCAAAATTTCAGTAAATGCATTATCAGTTTATTTGCATTGATTCTAGAGATCAGTTAATTTAATTTTAGCACTCCAGATCCCCTCTACCCACGGAAATATTTTGCTTGCTGAGGCCTTGGGGAAATATTTGTGTAATGTAAAAGGATTTTGAGATACGTTAATTAGGGTCAGTTTAAATAATAATCTACCAGGAAAGATTGTGCAGTGGTTTTTGAAAATATCCGAGGCCTGGGTGTCCGATTATGTATGTCGATCCGATTCCTGGAAATATTTCACAATACATAACATTATATTGTCCTCCATCTCCTCTAAACTTATCTGGATCCTGGATATAGTTTAGAAAATGATTTATTGTGAACAAATCACTTTCTAAAGTAAAATATTTTCAAGTGGTGCAAATAGTTGCAAATTTCCATACTTGGTGACAAAAATGTCATCCAAGAGGGAGGTCAAAGCCCCCTCTTGGATACGCCACTTAGCATATGTACATGTATATTTGTGCCCCCTCGTCGGGGAGTGGTGACCCCCGTCTCAGAAAGTCTAGCGCCACCACTGCTGACGAATCATCTTTGGTACTAAAATTAAATAATTTAGTATAATATTCAATGTTATTTTGTTTACAATAATTGATTACATTAGCGTACAACCTCAATCTAATGTTTGTTTCTTGTATTCCGTAGTATACATCTATTATGCTTTTATCTTTATGCTCTTTTGCTAAACGCATCCAGGCAATACTTGAACGCGAAGTTAGTTTACCTGAAGAATCTGCTTCCACATTTACATTGCTATTTGAATCTATTTTACTTTCTGGTTAAGGACTCTCATCTTTTTCACTTATTTCTTTGGGTTCTTTAGGTACCGATTCAAGATGTCTCTCTAAATTGTACCTTATAGAATCAAAAGTGGGATTATGTACTTAATCCAGGTAT
This sequence comes from Cheiracanthium punctorium, assembly GCA_038373885.1. NCBI lineage: Eukaryota > Metazoa > Arthropoda > Arachnida > Araneae > Cheiracanthiidae > Cheiracanthium > Cheiracanthium punctorium. The sequence continues at coordinate 105,823 of JAWZYV010001044.1, read as the reverse complement.
TTTAAAACTTTCCAACCCTGCGATGCAGATAATCACATATCTTATTTTTAATTATCAATTACTTAATTGTTAATTATTTCTAAATTTAATCTGTGTTCAAAATTTATTTTTTGCACTCTTGATTTGGAATTCTCTTCCCTTCGCCTGTAAGTTTTTTATTTCTGCACCTACCGTATTTAAAAGCAATCTTCCGTTTTCATTCATTTTTCCTTTTTATTTCACTTTTGCATTGGTAAAGCCTAGCATTTATGTTCCCATGGTTTGTTTATGACCATATATAGTATCAAAGCTATAAATAACATTGGCTGTCATTTTGGGTTACAATTTAGCTGCTAGATTGTTTATCCGTTGGCATGACTGGGATTCAAAAATAATTATATAGAATTGTTCTTAACGCCTACTGGCATCACATTACTTTCACGCTTTGTTTGGCGTGTCTCTTTGGCGTGTTTTGCTTCTGTACTAACCTTTTCGCTTGAGTTTCTCATCATCATTCACGCCTTAGCAGTTGTCAAGTGAACCTGCGTTTTTCAGGGGTCTCAGCCACCGTAGGACTTTATAATTTTAATGTTATATATTGATATGTTAAAATAAAATGTAATTGCCACTATAAAGTCTTATTCAATCTTCACGGCCTGGGTTTCGCCTTCATAAAAAATATGGGATGTGAACCTTGGGAAAGCTTCCCCATAAACCCGACATCACCTCCACCCCTTTTTGTTTTCATTAAAATGCACGTTAATTGTTTGTATAATTTTTGACTCATCAATTAGCCATATTCTGTACCCTTTTGATTGTTGAGTATATTCTAACATAATTCCGAATTTAGCTTGCATATCGAGCTTTTTCCTCAATTGTTTGTGGACTCCAACAAGAGCAAGGCATCCGAATCTTTTGAGGTGGCTGACAGAAGGTTTTCTCCCCTCATATAATTCAAACAGCGTCTTGGTTTGCTCTTATTGGCACACCCTATTACAAACATAGCAAAAACATGCGAGAGCTTCGCCTCAAAACTTTTTAGACACTCCACTTGCTTCTAACAATGGTTTAACCCCATCTAATGCTGTTAAATTAAGCCTTTCAGCTACTCCGCTCATTTCCGGGTTCTATGCATTGGTTACTACATGTTTAATTCCTAGCTTCTCAAAAAAAAAAAAAAAAAAAAAAAAAAGCCTCAGTCTTTTATGTAAAATTCTAGACCTCCATCTGACCTTACGGACAAAATTTTCTTATTCAAAAACCTGTCAGCATGAAACCTTAGGACGGTTTACCGTCCTAAGGTCCTTACCTTAGGACGGTTTCAAATAGGAAACCTTAGGAACTTTTCTTAGGACTTTTCTTTGGCTCATCCTTCAGAATTGGAAGACCCCAAACACTGTTATTTTTACTTGCTGAGAGACTAGGTAGTCATTATTAATATGACAAAACCTATCATGCCACAATTTGCTTATTTGTTCCTTTCAAGTGCTTGTTTGATTTGCTGATGCTATGAAATCTTTATTTAGTTATGTATTTTGTCGGTTTTACGAAATAAGTTATTTTTCCTCACTGCTACAAAAAGCTTATTCCAGTATTTATCATAAATTAAAACTTTACCTTTACTGCTTACAAAGTTTGCTCCATTTCTTTCCAATTTTACACTGGAAAGTAGATTTCTGTGTAAATTAGGATTATATAGTAAAACATTACTTAATGTAATTTCACTAAATCCCCCCTTACACTTAACATGGAACTGAATTGTTCCAGTACCCTCTACCGGGCTTTCAATTTCCCCTATGGCTGGGGTCACTTTTATATCCGAGACTGCTATAAAAATGGTTTTAAGTCTAAAAACAAATTTTTATTCTTACAAAAATGGGAGGTGGCACCTGTATCAAAAACCCATTGGTCACCGTTATCCTTTATTGTTGAATTATTAGTCTGTTGTGGCTTTGGGGATATTTCTGTTAAATTAACCTCAGGTTCCTGGAATTTTAACTTTGCGAATTTAACCTCAATGTGATTATTTTCATGGCTACCCTCATGACGAGGTCCCTTAACCTTACAATTTGCAATTAGTGCCCATAGTCTTTACATCTGTAACAAGGACCCACTAGCTCGGGTTTTCCTTGACACTTAAAATTCTTTTTAAAACTGCCTTTAAAGTTACTGGATTTAGGATCAGAATTATCACTGACAGTCATTCTTGACTTCTCACAATCTTTATCAACTAAAGAAAATTTACCTGTTTGATTTCTTTTACCGAGAGTGTTTTTATTGAAGAATGCCATCTCTTTTGTTGTAGACGTCTCACTTGTTGTCAGGATTAGCCTGTTGCTGTTTCTTAACTCTTCTACTGATTTGCAAATGGTCATTCAGTTTCATTGTACAATAATTTTATCATCTTTAAGAAATTTCAATTCTTTATAACTTCAGGAAATTTGTTTACATGCATGAGGAAATAATTCATGATCAGTACTATAATGAAGGGGTACATTATTACTCTTTCATCATAAATTAGAAAAGTTTTTTTTTTTGACAGTGAAATGTTTTTAATAGTGTAATTTTTCTATCATTATCTTTAATTTTGCTTTCTTGTTTTAGAATAAAATAAAGAGAAATGTAAGATTTTTTAAAATTTTCCAATCAAACCATGTATGTTTATTTAATAGTTTTTTTTTTTTTTTTAGAATTCAATTCTGTGCCATTGCTGAACCTCATTTTTGTCATTAAAACAGAATACAATAGTGCATTGAGATATCAGTGCCCCAAAATACCAATTTTTTTAAGATATGAGCTATCATTAGGTTGAGTTATTTTTGGCTTGAACTAGAAATTGAAATTCAGGAAACAAAGCATATTTGATGATGCCACAAACCCACAATTCACATGAATATTATATGTTAAAACAGTGCTTGCCAACCATTTAAAATTGCCCCCCACTTCCCACCACACCCACACATTCCACAGCATGCATATAATTTTTATTCTTCAACAATGAACATTTAGTACTTTTCTGCAAAAATAGATATTTTTTGGAGTAAAAATAAGAATGAACAAGATAATTTTTAAAAAATGCATCATATTTCAATGTACTACTGTACATATTTGCTATTTATTTTTATTAAAACTTCACATCTTTTTTTTTTATAAAAAGTGTTTTATTGATAAGCAATTTTAAACATCATTATTGGCTTTTAAATGAGCATAAATATCAGCTTATCTTGAGGTTTGTCTGAAACCTGTCTTCAGAAGAGATACCCCTTCCCGTCTAATTTAAATGCCGATGTGTGCATTTAACTAATAACCTGGGAAATTTTGAAACTCTTGATCTAAAATGCTGAGAGATCTAATGTATTTATAATGTGTGTATAAGATCTAATGTGTATATAAAAATTTTATACTATAATAATGTTTTGTGTTTTTCTTTTATTTCAGTTACAACAACCAATGGATAATAGTAGACTATAATAAGTTCAAACCTGGCCATGCTTTACAAGATGGTTTGCTCTGGGTTCTAGAACAATTACCGTAAGTAGATTATTTCATATTTCAAAAAATGTATATATGTGCAGTAAAGCACTGTTTATATGTTTCTTATGGCTTTTATATGTTGTTTTCATGAAGTCCCGATTCATTCCTTTTAATTCAGAATTGCTTCATTTATATAGCACACAATATTGGTTATATGTTTATTTTTACCTTCTTAAATTTCAAAATTTTTCTTTCTCAGTTATTATTTTCTTATTTACAAAAAAAATTTCCCTACATTGAAAATCAAATAAAGGATGTAGTGAGAGTTTTATCGCTAACGACCTTCCTTTAAAAACTATATTGAAAAGTTTAGAACTTATTTTGTTAGTCCGAAAATGAATAAAAAATACTTCATGAACTTAATTCCATTCATAATGCTATAATTAATAATCAAAGCTATATTAGCACATCAAATGACTGGAAGAATTTTTAAATTCAATGTCAGCATGAACATAAATCACATCATAATTAGTAGACAATATATATTTTATTAATACAAATTAGATATGAAGTATTTACGATATACTACAATAAAGGTACAATTTTTTTTTTTTCACTTTTATGATAAATATTTTATTTTAAAATTCTGTTATTATTTTCAGTGTAAAAATTATTATGAAATAATTTGCTTGTACCTTATAAAACTTAAAATTATCATATTTCAGGGATGAGATTCTTCAGCATTTTGGGATATTGGACTACGATTAATGAAATAATTTAAAAGGTTTTAAATAAGAATGTTACATGAATCCATCATTTTAACTGTAACTAAAATTTTCCACCCTTTCTAACTTTATGAGTTGCAAAATCATTGTGCATCAAAAGGCTATTAAATATAATTCTTTTTACACTTCTGTTGGTTTAATGTGTCACATACTGGTGATTTATAAAGTTCAGTGTAATTTTGAGATGCCCTTAAGGCTGTTCCACTTGAAAATCATACAACTTTTGAGCTGCTTTAAAAAAAATTTTGCTTTAAAATTATTTTATTATATTTAGTTTGAGGGCAAAAGGATACACACATAAACAATAGATATTTTTCCTGATTCAAATGCTCAAGAATTAGATGAGGATGCCATAATATAGATAGCCTGTATTGCAGCCTGGTAATTATTGATCATCGTAATTCATCCATTAACCAATATCATTGCTTCAATTTAAAGCTTAAACTTTCTTGATTGCATGCATGTAGTGAACTTTATTCTATTGATAAATTTTGTACAACTTTTGAGTTCGAATTTAAAAATACTTCTTGGGGGGGTACTGTGAGACAAGTTGGTGGAAGTGCAATAGGGCAGTGCCCAACTTATATAAACCTATGGTTTTTGGAGAAATAGAAAGATATAATTATCATTTTCAGTAGATTTCTGATCTAATTCCACGATAAAATGAAATGTTGAAGTATTTTGTTATCCTTTACTGTTTAATTTTATTTGATTTTATTATTTTCAATTCATCAAACATTATTCTGCATTTTAAATGTGCTATATCATTACAAACATTTGTAAGTCTTGTCATTTAAAAACTCCTTTCATATCTTTTGTGTTGAATATCCCAAATTGTATTTAATTATAATAATAATGTGCTGTCAAAAGAATTGAGTAAGGATAAATTTTGAAAAAAATTATGATGAAAACTAAACCTTGTCAAATTATTGTTCTGTATTTCATTTTTAGTTTTACTTGATAGGGAGAAAATTAGTGTAAAACAAGAGGAAATTGTCTCACTGTGCCCTCTGAATTATACTTTAATTTTTCTTTATATGTATATGCTATTACTTTAAATCATGATATCATCATAGGTCTCCAAGCATAGGTCTCCAAAGTATGGTCCACAGCCAGTTAAGCCCTTCATCCGGCCTATGGAGACCTTTTAATCTATGGATACTTATGTGTATCCTACCAAGATCAGCGCCTGCTTACATGGACATTATGTTTTAACTGAATTAAAATAGAGGTGCCCAATAGTGTGTTATATTTTCCAGTTGATCAAGTGATCTCTACATTGTAAAAGTTTATTAGCTGTTTACTTTTCTACTCCTGTTCATAGTCCATGAAATGATATAACAAATTGTCTGTGGTAGAAGATCAAACTTGTCTGATGTTTGTTTGTTTGTATTGTTATGGCAATGCTCCTCATGGACGATCTGCCTAGGATTGGTGGCTGCCTTTGTCGGAATACTTTTTAAGAGGTTCTAACACATATTTGTTACATTTGGAAAAAACTCACTAAATCTCCACACTGTTAGATTAACAGCCACACAATGGGGCCCAAACCTGGGACCTTCACACTTCAGCCATCTACCATTTGAGGGCTTTATCCACTCGACCATGGTAGGGCCTTGTCTGATGATAATCCCAGGCCGCAGTTGATGTTAGGGGCATAAAATCTAAAGCCAGAAATGTCTACTATTTCTGCATCCAGGAAACACTTTCACCATTCCCACTAAAAAAGGTGTGAATGTTTAGTATATCATTGTGTTATTAAAAATAATCTATATAAATAAAGCAATGTGTAAACTGTCAGTTAGTTAGTTTGTCTGTGTCTCACGTAGCTCGCAGACGGGTGACTGTAGACCTACCAAATTTTGTACGGAAATTCTCCTGGACGGGTCCCTACACACCTCGAAGTGATTTTTTTCAACATTCGAATTATTTTAAGAGATATCCATAAAAAAAGTGCCGCAAAAGGATCATTTTTGTTCTCGTCATTTCGCAATTGTAACCCCGCAGTGGAAAGTGCAGGGTTTGAGCATATCTAGGTTGCCATGTTTGGCAAGTTTATTAAATTATTCAGACTCTTGAAGTAAAAATAAAAGAATGACAAATTTTTTTTGGGGGGGATTATTTGTGAGGTTATTTCTTAATTAAAATATCGTGTGCATGTAAGATCAGAGCAGGAATGAAATGATTTATACTCAAAAGAAAAAAGGAATTTAGAAATTTTACGAAAATAAATGTGCAACTTTTTAATTTGGCAAAAAATAAAGGGTTGATGTGCGATTTTAAGAAGATGTGATTCTAACGCCAAGCGCTATTTATTGTCTGCTTTTGCTACTTGAATTATGAATACACCTGAATAAGTTTTTAAACTTTATTTCAGTTCGAATTGTACATTTTTCTACGCAGCTTTTCCCCATCTATTTCTAATGTATTACATCCAGAAAGAAAATTGTTAGAAATATCAATTTTAATTGTGTTTAATCACACTGATCAATAATGTAATACTTTCCAACTTAATGGAATAAGGAAAGAAAATAGGGAAGACCCATGGATTATAATACACTTTTAATAAGTGCGTATTTAAAATCTGAAAGTGTTTCAGATTTTCTTAGTTTTTTTCCTTTCCATTTTTTATAAAGGCCAATATATCCAGAAGCTCTTCAGAATTAATATAGGACGAATATTGATTCCTTTTTGTAAGTTTTTATCATTTAACTATCTTATTTTTGCAACCAGGGACATCCTGAAACAGTAAGCATCGCATCTGGGAGCCGTCTTCGAAGGGGCGTCATTTCTAACACAAAAACTAAGTAGAGCATAAAAGGGGGCGCCACTTACCCTAGGGTCTCTCCTGTTTTCAACCATCTTAATTTTAAATCCATTCAGAATCTGAGAGATTTCAGTGCCAATGAAGCCGGTGAGGAACAGGATTTATTAAATGGCGAACCAACTGGTCGCCGGAGGCGGCTAGTAATTTAATAAAATAGTATTAAACGAATAATTCCAAGCAACATTTTTGTGTTTTGATAAGTTTTTTCTTCTTTTTCCCATGATCAGGCTCCTAAATTACTGTTCGATAGCTAATGCGACCCTCAAGCTGAAAAGTTTGGAGACCCTTGTATTAAAGTAATGAGGAAAAATTACTACTACACATAAATGAGATAGGCAATTATCAGTATTAGGTGACTATTTAGGCTACTATTTTTCAGTTTTTAGGCTATTAAAGCAACTATTTTCACATGGTATTTATGGTGGCAACCCTGTTCAGGTATATATTATGTACCAATATCATCCATGTAAATTTTTGCTTGTGTATGATTTCAGTCTTTTTGCTTTTTTTGCCTATCTTATCCCTGATATTTACATAAATTTACTTTAGTAGCATTAAACCTGTCGCATTTGTGCAGGGCTGGACTGGACTGCTGAAATGGCCCGGGCGATTCCACCAAACCGGCCCCCAACATTTGTATCTCAACTATGATATGGTAGAGCAGGGAGGGGGAAGATGCACAAATTCAGTTGAACTCTTTTATACTAATGCTAACGTTCCTATAAAATTAAGATATTATGTACGTCCAGTCACTTGCCTAAATTGCAGAAGCTCACTTACATCACTCGATTAAAGCATCCTAAATGGTCTGTTCCCTTCAATGACGTTAACCGAGAAAAATTATTTTAAAACCAATATATTTTACTGAAGCTTTTTTAGAAATAATTTAAAGAAAACTTTAAAAAAATTTTAATTCAATGATTTCGAGACATTTCTCTACTTAAAAAAAAATAAAAAAAATTCACTCTAATTTTTAAATTTGGTAGGGAGAGGCTTCAGACCCTTTAGCCTCCTCCGTGGATCGCGCCTATGCCTAACATACCTCGATAAGTTTGAGAATGGAACAAAATAATACTGAGTTTCCAAAACAACATTTTTGTTTTGTTATTTAGTTAACCACCAATCAATGAAGTGAACAATGCATTCATAAAACTTAAAATTCATTGTATAAAGTTTAATTCTTATAATGAAAGAATGATATAAGAGTATACATATTTATAAAAATATATAGCAAGTGAACCAAAGGTGCTCATAGTTTAATTTTGGTTATTAGGTGATCATAATATAGTCGAACCTCGTTAGTACATCACCCTTGAAGCGAAGCCACTTAAAAATGACTTACTAAGAGTGACGTCTGAAGTGGAGTGTATATTAAATGCATCCCAAAATTCTGAATGTTCCTATAAAAAGTGTGCCTATAATTAAAATTTAAGTAAATTAGTAGAATAAGAATTTAAATTAATAAAATGGATGACAAATTAAGGAAATTATACAATGGTATGTTAGTACTTATAATTTAACTGTGTGTACAGTCTGGCATATTTATCTGCCAATGTACGGTAGTCGAAACGAAGAAGAGTACTAGATGAATTCCTAAAATTTTTTGATAAGACAGCAATATTCATAAGGAAAAATGCGGAGTCCTGCTCAACAAAAATTAAGTGGTTTTGGTAGATAACCTTCTCAAAGAAATGAGATCGAGTTTGTATTTTGTACTCTTAAAAGTGCTGTCTTAAGCGGAATGGTTGAAAAAATAGCAATGCAATAAGCAAAGTGTTTGTCTTTTTTAACTATCTATTCAAGGCAGATGCGAATCGTCGCGTCAGCCTCAAATTTTAAAGCGCTTGTCTCAAGACACCTGCTCGGTATGGGTACGGGATTAATAAATCTTTTGACAACAGGCCGGTCTAGACTTGTGCCCTGTGATAAGTTTTTTCTTTTTTGCCTTCCTGCAACATGCAAAAAAAAAGTTTTTTTTTGAGCTATTACTCCATTTACCTAGAAAGACCTTGGCATATGAAACTTTTCAAGTTTTGTTGCACTTAAAAAAGAATGTCATAACATAACTGTCCGTTTTCATTTTGTATACTATTTACCAGTAGTGGCGGAAACTGGGAGACGGAAGGTTCCCGGTTTGAAACCAGGTCGCATCCGCTGACCTAACCGTTCTGAGTTTTCCGTGGTTTTCTCCGAAACTTAGCATAAATACGCGCTGCGACCCCGTACAAAGACCCCATGGAGGGCACCCCCACTACAAGCATCCCTCATGAAGATAAATGGCTTTAATTCCACAACAACAACAATAACCAATAGTGGTGCAAGACTTTGCCCGACGAGTGGGCCCTTCCACGACGAGGGGGCCAAATAATAAACCCTAACACAAATGTTGAATTTTAAATTTTAATGCATGTACTTGTATTTGTACTACATGACTAATTTATCGTTTATATTATCATTATTTTTAATATTAGTATTAATTTAATGTAGTAGTTATAATATTAATAACTGCTGACCGGATTGTATGGTGGGTAAAGCACCGTACTACAGTTTTGGGTTCAACTGCCACCTCCGATAAACAAGGCCTGTGCACTGACTACAGGAAGTTTAAGATGGCGCATTCGTAGTCCCAAGCTCCGTTACTTTATTCACATGTTTACATCTTGTTTTGATGTGCTCGTGAATATACTCTCTCTAGTGTTGTCTTGTTAGTTATAAGCTCTTCGTTCAGAAGCTAATTTTTACAGGGAGAACGTAAGTGGGAGTGATGACTCATATATCATTTTAAAGATCTTTTCATTACCAACATTTTGATACTAAATTTATTGTAAAAGCATAAAATTAACTAATCTATGAATGTTAAAAATTCTGTTCAAATATGTATAAAAATTTTATATCATTATTTCCATTATTGCTAATTGTATTATGGCAATAGTCGCCAAGTTACGTGAATTTCAATGGCATAGTTACAATATTTAATGGAATTATGAGTTAAAACTTGACGTGTTTGATTACCATGATACATAAATATTGTTTATCTGTACTTAAATAGTATGCCATCTTGCTTTTAACATTGCTCATGTGTTATAGAGTTATTTATAACAATGAGCCAAATGTAAATTTTTAATGTGGTATTTCCAACGGGGATTTCTTTTGCTTCTAAAATGGAACAGACTAATAGCACATTAAAATATTTTTAAATAATACTAACCATGCACTAAAAAGAGCTTTATATGGTGTATATAAATTTATTCGATTATAGTAAATGGTTCAAGAGATATACCCCAGACAGCACATAAGCTTAAATCAAGCTTGACATTTCTTTGAATTTGACGCATTAATACAAGCTTGACAGTTCAATCCAATTTAAGCTTGCAGCAAGCTTTAAAAGCGTGCAGTGATGGCGCTATCTGTGAAAGAGAATGGACATTAATTGTCTAGTGTTTCTCAAATTTGTTATCATATCATTATTTTCTCATATTAAATAAAGAAAAGTTCGTAAAAGTTGTGTTTTATTTTATTATCGCACAAAACCTGGACATTAGAACACGCAAGGGGAAGGAATGAATGGGATAAGCTCCTCTGAAGTGTAACACGAGGGGAGTTTTAGTTTTATTTACATCTAATTAACATTAGTATTTCCATTAACTAATTAATTAGCCGTAAAAATAAATTTTAATATAATTAACACAATTTAGTTAGTTAATATACTTCACTTTATGGGTGGTTGGTTCACCATAGAATTAAAAAAAAAAAAAAACAAGATTCTATATTTCCAAATATGGAAATTCTTCAAAATGAAATACAATTATACTACGAAATTGATTTCAAAATCAGTTGTTTGTCTCGATTTTGGCCAGCAGTATTGCTCAACATGAGTGTTGCAATATTGAAAGTTTTAAAACGTGTCCTGCTTTTAAGTTTATATTATGCTTATTTCCCTATTAGTAGAGTCTATAAATCACACATAACTGTAGGGGCTGAGCAAAAAGCAATCAGCTGCCCTTCAGACAAATGCTCTGCAAATTTACTTTAATCTGAATGTTAGCATGTGTATCATCATAAAATCACGCAGACCAGTGTATAAAGAACAAGTTAATTTATTAGAGCAAACAACAATCCTTGTGAACAGCATTAAAAGAACAACATTAGTAAAAAAAACAACAATTAACAAAAAAACTTAACAACATTTTAATAACTGCTATGACTTGACCTTCTGGCATTTTAAAAGATAAACCCCTGATATTACTAAATTACCCCATTTATATTACTAAATTATATCTATACCTAATCAGGGAGGAGGAGGAGAGGCAAACTTCCACACTCACTTAGAACCAGCTCAACAACTGTTGTTGTTGTTATACAGCAAACAGGAAAACCACTGCTTTTATACACCCACAGTGATGTCATCAGAGAACTTTCTGGAACAATCCAAGTTTAGTTGCACACTTGCTGCATGCCCAATAAGGATGTAGGAAAAACACCAGACAGTTCATTCTCATGTGAAGTGGGCACTTGAACACCAGCACACAAACCTGTCACACAGTTTGTGTGTGCAGCAAAGCACCAGCACACAAGCCTGACACATCAACACTTATTGCAAGCCAAGATGGCTGCCAAAACAAAATGCCAGAAGGTGTACAGTTTCCGCATGATTGAATACTAGTTGAAGTGAAATTATTTCAGGTATTATGAAACTTAACATTAATGAAACTTTATTATTTTAATTAGAAGACTTCAGACTTTACTTTAATTAGGAGGAAAAACTGTTTACTTATTGAATTAAACTATTTAGATGGATATTGGATATATAAAGGGTGATATGATGAGGCTGGGAAGCACATTAGCTGTACTTCCAACAATAACATTATTTAAATTTTGATTCATCCCATGGAAAAATAAAAGAAACTTATCGGCATCGCCCATACTAATCGATCTGGCCAGAAAACATACCAGTCACTTCAAACTTTAGTCATAGGAGCGCAAGGCTTATTGGCGGAACGGTTAGCACGCGAGCCTCCCAGCCCATAGTTCCCGAGATCGAACCCAGCCGCGGATGTTTGATGAAAACGGATTAAAATAACTTAAAATTTCAGCATAGAGGGGAAAATGCATGGAAAAATAAAGTATGTGGGGCGCGTTCACCGATGGGCGCCCCGTGTATTTAGAAAATTTTTTAAGCTTGAAATTAAGCTTGCTATGTCAAGCTTAATGCAAGCTGGGCAAGTGTAAACTAGAACACTTGATTTAAGCTTGCATTAAGCTTACACGCTTGAAATTTTCAAGCTTAATTCAAGTTTATTGACTTGATAAATCAAGTTTGATGCAAGTTTGCTGTGCTGTCTGGGACAGCACTTAGATATCTGGAATTTTGTCGCCAAATGCCAATAAATCTCAAATATAGCACTTCTGTTGTTCTAATGACTTTTATGCTCATAAGAATAGCAACCTATCTATAATTTCATGTGTCCGGCATTTATCATGGTGAAAAATTGCTCGTCTTAGCAGACCGCCAGGATAATTCGTAAATACCTAATTTTACATATATTTTTATTGCTTATTAAAAAATCTTAAAATGAGAGTTGTGTTTATGCCCAAAAGGGCTTGTTGTCCCTATCCAAATGAAGTAAAAATTTGCATTTAAACTGGTATTCAATTTTTAAAAAAGTGTTTAGTATGAAAACATCTTTCCCTCTTACAAAAATGCTGAAAATTCGTTAATCAAATACTGTTTTTTATAGACTAAGTATATTCTATAAAAAGTAATATTTTTAATAGTTTAACCCACAAACTTAATATGCTTTAGAGGACTTTTCCAATATATAATAATTCAGTTTTATGTAAATCTGATTCCCCTGCTACATAAGAAAATTACTATTGAGTTAAATATATCCCCATGAAAAGACGTTGCATTTGATGTAATAAATTTATGAAATAGATAATTCTTTTCAAATTAAAGTGGTTAAGTTCTTACCCCCCCCTCCCCCCCCCCCCCCCCCGCAAACGGTCTATGCCCCCTCGCGGGCACACTCTAATGTTTGAGAAGAGTGTGCCCCTAGGGGGCATCGACCGTTTGAGGGGGGGGGGAGGAAAACAGGCAAAGAGTAAATGATGATGCATATCTTTAAAAATCATCTTATTTATTCTTATTTTTACAGAAAAACATCTCTTTTTGCTTAAAATGTTTATTCAAACTTTACTGATAACATTATTTTGTAGTACTCAATTTTTACTGATAACATTATTTTGTAGAAAAGACAACTAAATGTTCCCTGTTTAAGAATTAAAAACTGAATATATGCTGAAAAATGTGAGACAGGGGGGTTTCATCGTAAGTTAACCTTTGTTGGGGAGGGGACAACATTAAAAAGTTGGGAACTGCTGTTTTAGAGAATCTATACCTCTAGTTATAGAGAGAAAGATCTAGAAAAAATGTAACACTCTTCCCGTAGAAACTTCCTAAACAACCCATCCAGTTATTTTAGTGGTTATATGCAAAATGGCTTATAATTTTTTAAGTGAGAATTATTTGATAATGTTGCTTTGTAATTTAATGAAATTGTTCATCATCTTTTAGTGGCTATGTTCACAGTGAAGATAAGACAGATGTTTTAAGAAAGCAATCATATTGGCCTTCCTATAATACTGCGTAAGTTAATGATATTGTTTGTATTTTATTTATTTGTTGCGTAAGTGTGAATAAATAGTACAAGATGTTAGATTTTAATTTTACATGACATTTTAATGAATCTTAGTACTAGGGACCTATTTACGGCGGGGCATTCGGGGCACGTACCCTGGGCCCCCCAAAACTCCCTTTTATGTAATCATAATAACTACTAAAATTATCTCTCAAGAGTACAATTTCTGATTACTTACTTCATTTCATCACAAATATTCAAAATTTTTAATTTAATGTTGCTTGTAATGTTAAAAATTATCCATTTGATTCAATATTCAATAAATTCAATATTTGCAAATTCAATAGGAAACCTCAGCATGCTCCTCCTCTTATCGTTTCTAAGGTGTGTGACAACTGAAAATACCCATAAAAACATTTCAAAATTGAAAAATTCATAAAAGTGGTATTTGTTGTGACATTTTACTGATTTGTAAATGTTTACATATGGTTAACTTAGGAATGATAATTGGTTTTAACTTAATTTAATTAAGTAAAATTCTGTGAAATATTTTTGTGCAGCGGTCCCCAAAAATATCTGTGCCCTGGGCCCCCAAGTATGTAGATCAGTCCCTGCTTAGTACCACTATAAATCTTGTGTGGCTTTATTTTTTATTTTATTGTTGACAGGTTCTTTCTAATAAATTCATAATTTATTATATTTCTATCCATTATTTTAATTTAATGACAGTTTTATATTAAATCTCTCTTTCCTTACATACTTTTTTATTTGTAATTGTTGGAATAAAACTTTAATTTTCATAGATATTTTAAAGATGTATTCAATTTAAGTGGTGGAGAAATTAACGTACAGAAATATGGAGATTGGTTTTCATATGAACGGACTCCTCGTGCCTTAATATTTAAAAGAGATCATTCTAAAGTTACTGATATTGACAGCATGATTAAACTCATGAGGTAAGTATTCTATTTATGAGTCTTTGTACTTGTGTCCTATAATGTACAGAATGTACTTTGTACTTTATTTACAGTTAACAAATTTTACTTGAGACATTAAATATGAGCAATAGTTAACTTTTATACAAACAAAATACGAACATAAATTGGGAGATTTTCTGTGAATTTTAGAGCGAAACAGGATTTTAAATTCAATTAGCTGCTGCATAGAAATTTCAATATTTATCCATGATTGTTCTGGTTTGTGTCGTTTTGGTGATACAAATATTGAAACTGTATATTTGAAAAAATAAAAATAACAACAATTTCAAACATGGCTCGCTGGTAAGAGCTTTGTCACTTTGATGTCATGATTTTAAAAACACATTTGAAATCCACTCAGATTCGCAGATTCTGCCTTAAAAAATCACACCGTGAATGAATTCACCAGATTCTCAACTTTCTAATTAACTGAGAAGCCATTGGTTAAAATTTAAGGTTATGTATCATTTACAATTTATTGCATCCTGAAATCTATCAGTCAGAATGTTCTTTTAATTTTGTCAGATAATGAAATGCAAATTCAGGCTTTTATTAAAAACTAAATGCTAAAGAAATGTTATTTTTTTTTTTTTTTACAAATTTTTAAGTAAAACTATATTTTGAATTCAATTAGCTGATTCGAGATGCCATTACAAAAGTTTTTTGTTTGCATTGCCATGGCTGAGAAAGCACTGAATAATTCTACATTGAAAGAAACCATAAATTAATATTTAAGGACAAGTATCATGTAGGAGGTGAAAATTCCATTACATCTGCTATGGGTAAGATATGGATCAATACTAGAGATGAGTTCGGGCTCATTTTTTGAAGCCCGAGCCCGAAGACTTTTAATCCGAGCCCGAGCAATATTATTAAAGTTGGAGCCCGAGCCCGAAATGTCAGCTAAAGACAAATAAAATGAACTACTTCATTAATAGGATACAATAAATTTTGGAGCTTCACACACCTTCTAGTCCCCCGTGCCGCTATTTTTTGAAATAAGTACACTCATGTCCATAAATTAAGGATAATTCAGAATCACACAGAAATTGATCTCTAAAATAAAAATTTCACCTGTGGAATGATCACACACATCTTGAAGAAGAATATGCAAATTACAGGAAACCACCAGATGGCGTGGATGGTACGTCACAATGACGAGAGTGTAAGAGAGGGGTATATAAGGAATGGTGGCAAAGAAGTAAAATTGTTCACAAGCGCTGTGAAAGCCTTTCAGTGCAAAAACCGCATAGTTATGGCACCAAGGAGGCATTTGGATGATGTTTTACGTGGCAGAATTATCGGACGACTGGAATGTGGACGTACCCAGCTGGAAGTATCCGAGGAACTTGGAATCGCCCAGAGTGTCATTTCCAGGCTTTGGCAACGATTCCAAGATGATGGTAATGTGAGTAGACGTTACAGCACAGGTCGCCCCCGAGTTACAACGCCGAATGAGGACCGCTATTTGGTAGTTACTGCCAAAAGAAACAGACGGAGTACAGCATCAGACCTGTCTCGTCAGCTCTCTTCAGCTACCGGTACGACAGTTTCAAGGCAGACCGTGTACAGACGCTTAGGGCACATTGGTCTATATGCTCGTAGGCCTGTCAGATGTGTTCCACTTACTGCAACTCACTGTCGCCTGCGATTAACCTGGAGTAGAGAGCATGCATTGTGGACACCGCAACAGTGGTCTTGTGTGATGTTTTCCGACGAGTCCAGGTTTAGTTTGGAGTCTGATTCTCGCCGGACATTCATCTGGAGAGCGCCAGGTACCCGTTACCACCAAGAGAACACCATTGAAAGACACTACGGTGGTGCAGGATGGCTCGTTTGGGGAGGAATTATTCTTGGTTCCAGAACTGACCTGCATGATCAGAGTGTAACGATGACAGGCCACATCTATCGGGATGTCATTCTGGAACAACATGTACGTTTGTTTCGGGGCGCCATGGGTGCTGAATTTGTGTTTATGGATGACAACGCCCGTCCTCACCGTGCAAACATTGTAGACGAATGCCTTCAATCGGAGGATATCACCCGTATGCATTGGCCAGCATACTCACCGGACTTGAATCCAATAGAGCATGTGTGGGATATGCTTGGCCGACGAATTGCAGCCCGTCAACCCCCTCCCACCTGTCTACCGGAACTTCGGAGTGCATTGCTTGATGAGTGGTGTAATATTCCCCAAGATCAGGATTGATCATTTGATACTCAGCATGCCTAGGCGTTGTCAGGCCTGTATTGCATCGTCCGGGAGACATACTCCGTATTAACCATCCTACTAACCATGTTATACTGTTTTTTGTAAATAGGTTCTTTTTTGAAATTTGGTCAAGGGAGTAAAACTTGCAATTTTTATTAATTATGTCAAACATATAGCATCTTTTTTGCTCTTTACTTTTTGTTTAATAAATATACTTTACAAATAAGTCAAATTTGTTTTGCTTCTTTCTCTTTCTTTGCCTGAACTTCATTATCCTTAATTTATGGACATGAGTGTACATCTATTTATCCCATAAATCACTTTTTAAAATTTGTTTCAAGGAGTATGTTCAACAAAGGAGAAATTTTTCCCGAGCCCGAACGCAGTCGTGAATTACAGAGCCCGAGCCCGACTCGGGCTCGGGCTGAGCCCGTCTCATCTCTAATCAATACTACTTAAGGATAGAAATTATTTATGAAACTAACTCTCAAAGCAGTCATAAAAAATCCAACATCAGAGGACGCCACACAAAAGGCAAGCGCTGGTGTGCATATGCGGCTGTAATTTACGATCTGCAACTGAAAAAAGCAATTTTTTGGCAGCAAAATAATTCTTATATATATTGGACTACTTTTTTCTGAAATCATAGTATTACTTGTTTAGAAAAGAAACTTAATGTTTAATCTCTTCTGAGATCATGGTAATCTATCAAATTATTAAATTACTTATTCAATTAAAAAAACAAGATTTTTTTCATATCGCACATACCTATCACAGGATGTGTCCTCTAAAGCTCTAGAAACGGGATGTTATGACTCACATGGGATGGTTGCCAACCCTACTGATCACCTACATACTATCTATACATTTTATCTATGTACAGTAAATACATACAGTTTTGCTCTTTTTCAATAATAACAGATTTTGTGTGGTTTGTTCTTAATGTTCTTACTGTAGAAAACAACATATACAGTCATTTTTGAGTTCATTTTTGAGTTTTTTTCTGTATTTTATGATAATCTGTCCCCCCCCCCCCCCCAACCATATCGCCAGTTCCAAAGATGACTCATTAGAGGAGTTCTATTGTACCTCTATTCAGAGACGACCTCTTTGAAAGAGCGTTTTTCTATGGTCCAGATGGTGGTCTCTTTAGGGAGGTTTCATTATATTTTATAAATGAAATTTCCAAAAGTGAAAATAGACCTCTTAAAAAAAAAAAAAAACAACCCTCCTCCCCCCCCCCCAAAGAAAAAATTTTTTTTTTTTCTTCTCCCAAGAGCATTCACATTTCTAGCCAGCATAAATTCATTTTTAGTAATTTTCATAGTTTTGACTTGTCTGTCCATCTATCCTCTAACTGCTGCAAATATGCATTGATTACTACAATATGTAATTACTACGTACTATACCATGTACCTTCACACTTAAGTAGCATAAAATTTCCTTAGGGAAAAGTACCCAGTTTTCTCTGAGAAAAAGTTCACTTTTCTTTAAAACTTTCCTCTAAATTGATAAGTGTTTTGTTTTGTCTGTTAATCCACCTGTCCATGCTCTGTCATAAACAG
Source organism: Cheiracanthium punctorium (assembly GCA_038373885.1). Taxonomy (NCBI): domain Eukaryota; kingdom Metazoa; phylum Arthropoda; class Arachnida; order Araneae; family Cheiracanthiidae; genus Cheiracanthium; species Cheiracanthium punctorium. The sequence continues at coordinate 87,366 of JAWZYV010001044.1, read as the reverse complement.
GCATTGAATACCCCAAAATTTATATATATTTACTGCTGTGTATTGTATAGAGCTGAAGCAAACCGCATGTATTCGGTACTAAGATACGGATAATCACTCAGACTCGAAGTAACGAATTGTTACTTTTCGGTTGATATCGTTACTACTCGATCCGAAGATGTTTCGGATCGAGCAGCTTCGAACTTCGAATACAGACTGCCAGGCGAGGCGTTATTTGTTACTGGGGTTACTGGATATCGGATCGCGGTTTCAATGGGGAAAATGACTTTCGAGTTTGCATTTCGGATCGACCAGGTTCGAACTTCGAACGGGAGAAAATGAATTTCGGTATTTGAGTAATAGTATGTTCCTTTCCGTTACTAGATACCGGAAGTATTATGGATTCTCGCTGTTGGGAGGGAAAAATCAGTTTCGGTATTTGAGGAGTAGTATGTTCTGGTTGCAATTCGTTTGTGCCGCGCCGAATGGAATCGTTTTGATGAGGTTTGGAAGAATCCGTATGTTTCGTTACAGTTATGGAGATGGAATAGTATCTGCTGCTCTATTGATATGGGTCGTACAATGGGGGGATAGGATCCGGTGTATAGTGCGTTCTTATGCGCAGTTGAACTTTTTTTTGCAGGGGGGGAAGGGGGTGTTCTTATAATTGTAGAGGAGCAATACATATAAGAGAAGCATGTTAGTAAGGGGTGCTAATTTCGGGCTTTCTAACATTTTAGTACTAAATAGTGGTGCAATCAGAATTCTTTCTTTCAGGGCGGTTCCGAAGCAGGATTGCGAACTTAACTTTTTCTTTTTTTTTTAGCTAGAATCGAAATATGAGTAATAAATAACAAATTATTTAAATACACCTTTAAAAAAATATTTTTTTATAAAGTAAACGAATTCACACATTTTTATTATTTAAAATATTATTTGGAACTAAAAAAAATATTTAGCATGGAAACCTAAACACATTTTTTAAGTAATTGTTTAAAAAATATATAAAAAATTGGGAGCGACCCGGGATTTCTATGCCCACTCCTGCGTAAGCCACTGGTATTAAAATAATTCAATAAAGTTCAGTATGTTTCTAAAATGTCGGCGTTTAGGGGGCCATCTGCCCTATTTTATGGTACATTTTATTCCATGAACTCATGGAATACGCATAGTCCGGTGCAACGATTCTTTCTGTATGAAAGGAGTGATAATTTTTGTTTAAAGAATGCTCTCATATATGCACCCACAGAAGGGGCTAACCCCTTTCATCCCAAAAGTGCAGAAATAGAACTGGAAATATCTTAAAAATAGATAATTCTCACTGAATTAAACAATTTTAATTTAAAATATGGTAATTTTTAATTTACTTCGAAAATTCGTCCAGCAAAAGAAGTTTTTGATATGAAATAAGAACTCACAAATAATAAAGATATTATGCTTGTAGAGACGCAAAGTAGTTGATATCACACTGAGATCCCCTACCCTGTGAATTTAATATATATGGCCCAATCCCTGGATCTCAGTATTCGAGAACCCGCTCCCAGAAAAAAACACGAGTCACAAGCTTTCCTTTACACTTTTTATGATAAGAGTGAACAGGTTAAACCAGCGTTCAGAATTTAAAAAAGGGGGGGTTGAGAAAAAAAAAAGAATGGCATATGTCTTTGGAAGATTTCTATGTGTACTCAGTAATTCGGATAATTTAGCATTGTATAAAACCATAAATGTGTATAAAAACAATCTGTAAATCAGAGAAAATAAGCTCTAAATACAACTTTGTACAACATCGCTAAAAAAAATTCTTTTTGGTTAGGTTTTGTTATGGGTTTATGTACGGGCGGCATATACCCATAACAACACTGTCCCGGATGTGTTGTTATGGGGCACATATAACACCCTATTACCGATTCTATTAGTAGTAACGAACGTAACGAGTAACGAATACTTAGTAACGAATAGCGAACATCTAAGTAACAAATACATACGGATACTCATTTTGTCGTTACTTTTACAGCACTAGTATTGTAGCATGTATTTTATTGAGAATGGTATATGTAGCATTTGTAATTCTTTTACGGGAGCATCCAAAAGAACTCCAATACATGATGCTCTATAGGCAGCCATTGTTTAAAGTGTCTTTTAAAGACATTCATCTATAAAAGAAAAAAATATATATATGCTATTAAAGAATAAAAAATAATCTCTTGATCAAAAATAGTACATGTAACACTGATAATTCTTTTTCAGGATCACTCAAAAGAGTTCCAATTCATTACAGCCTATGGCAGTCTAGAAATCTTCACTAAATTCAAACATGACAAAATAAGTATATAGAAATTTATAAAAGGGTATTGTTTATTTTAGAGAATGGGAATAACATATTCAATTTTTTTTTACAGGATCTCTCAAAGTTATGTTAATAATTAATAATAGAGCTTTAATGATGTTAAGCTGAAAACTCATCAAGTTTGGTAATATTTTTATAGCAATATTGCCAATTTAGTACTAAAATATGACTCCAAAACTGGTTTTTCCCCTTGTGATATATAAATTGGATGTGATGCCACAGAATTCGATTGTTAATAAATCAGAATTTAATTATCAGTATCTATAGACTAATTAATTGACATACATTTAACAAAATGCAAAATGTGGCTGTTTCTTGCATGGATAATTTACCCTAAAGCTCTGAATAACAAATCATCTGGCAAATAGGTAGCTAATGTCTGTTTCTAATGGTGATTTAAAGAAGTGCTTTAGTGAGATCATTTTTATTTTTTATTTTATTTTTTTGTGTGTGTGCAGTTACCTATAGTACAGGTTTTTTTTTAAGCTTCCTTTCAACAAAAGGCAAAGCAATTTACGGGACTTACATAAAAACCTTTATTACTCTAACATAAATCATACAATTCCAATGCCAGTTTTATCAGGCATCCAAAACAAAAACAGTCCCAACAAAATTTTATATAAAACTAAATTAAATCTTTAGAATCCTTGCACCTCTCATTATTGTAACGTGCCCTCATTCTCGAGTACATATTTTATACTTCAGCTCGAGTCATATTTCTTGGTTTTATTACCATGGAGTTTGGTGCGTTTGTTAATTCATCATCACATAATACGTTGATAATGTCGACGGAACTTTACTACTCCCATGGAGGAAAGCACATCCGTCACAGGAGTGACGATGCTGCTGAAAGAAAATCTTTGTTTACGATCTTTTATTGGAACTGTACCTGATTATCCGGATCACTGTATTATTAATAATTTTTTTAAAACAGGTTCGAAAAATAAATAATTATATCCTCATAATACACTGTAATAATTCAATTTACAATAACACGATTGAATATAAAAATACATAAACCTGATCCTACTTTATTAAGAAGGATCTAACTTGAGCCTGGATAATGCATCAGCATTTCCATGTTGAATGCCCCTTCGATAAGTAATTTTCAAATTGTATCACTGCAACGCTAAAGCCCACCTTGTTAATTTGGTGCTGTGTGGAAGGCCATCTGTCAAATATGTTAAGGGGTTATGATCTGATACGATCTGGATTTCCGCGCCAAATATCCAAGTATCAAATTTTTTTAGTGCTTCTAAAACTCCATATGCTTCTCTCTCAATCGTAGACCATTTCATTTGGCTGGGGTTTAGTTTCTTGCTGAAAAAAACAATAGGGACTTCCTCTCCCTTGGCGTCCTTTTGTGCGAGACACGCGCTAATAGCTGTAGCCGATGCGTCACTGTACAACTGAAACGGCTTGTCAAGATCTGGGGTGTGTAAGATAGGTATCTTCACCAATTCCTCTTTCAATCGAGTAAACACTTGGTCCTCAGCGGAGCCCCAAGGTATAGTAATCGATACTTTCTTCTTGGTTAGATTTGTTAGTGGCAAAATTATTTGCGCGAATTGTGGTATGTAACTCCTATAATAACTTGCTAGACCGATTAAGCTTCTTAGCTCTTTCTTGGTAGTAGGCCTTGATATCCTCGTTACAGGTTCAATCTTCTTGTTACAGGTTCAATCTTCTTGTACAGGTTCAATCTGTGACATCTTGGGTATAAAAAAACAACACACTGTGGCTTATAATCCGTAAGGAAATGGTTTAGTGGAGAGGTTGAACAAATGTCTGATTGATTCGTTAAGTCATCTAGTACTCGAATCTCAAGAAGATTGGTGTGAACAGGTTCCCTTAGCTCTCTTAGCTTTTCGTACTGCCTACCACCGCACCATCAAGGAATCTCCTGCTTTTCTAACTTATGGTAGAGATCTGTTGATGCCATATGATCTGGTTTTCTCTTCGAAATTCAGATCATATGCTGATACTAGATCCTACGCTCAGGAGATAGTCACCAATCTTCAACGTACCTTCTCTGTCGTCAAGACCAACCTGGAAAAGGCTTCGTATGCTCAGGCTCATCCTCCTACCTCTAACTTTTACTTTAAAAACATTAAAGTCAGTGATACTGTTTATTTACACGTTCCCGCTAGCCAGCCACATTTAACTAAAAAGCTATGTAAATTTAATAAGGGTCCTTATAGAGTTTTTGAGCAACTTTCTCCTGTCTTGTTTAAAATTTCTCTCATTTCTAATCCCTCAGATACTCAAGTTGTACATGTAAATCGCATTTTTAAGGTTATCGACAGGGAAGTTTTTCCAACACCAGATAGTCAAATTTTGTCTTCTCCGCCTCCAGTGATTCCAGAGCCTGCCACTAGCCCTACTGAAGAAAGTTCAGAGGATAGGTTAATAAGAGAATACCCTTGTCCCCTTTTACCGCTAGATTTGTCTTGGGAAGCTGATACTATCTACATGCCACCTCCTGTAGTTACAACAGAAGTAGATATGACAGATTCACAACTAGATACCTCGTTTGATTTTTTTCGGGATACCTCAGTATCTCCAGTTTCCTTTTTAAATTCTCCTCATTCTGATATTGATGATTCTGATGCCCAACCAACATCCACCTTTTCTCCTATTCGCACTAGATCCATGCCTAAACATGGATATTGTCTCAGACCCAGGGATGCTTTTGGATTTGTCAAGAAGTAGTTTTACATTTTTGCGCAGAAATTTTCTTCGAGGTTGTGCCATATAATTTTACTATATATATTTTTTCATTTTTAGTGTTAGCATCTGTGTTTTCTTTTTATATACAAATTTCTTTTATGGGTATTTTTGGGGAGTGTGAAATACACTATTTTATGTTTAATGTTTGACCTGCCAAAAGGTAAACTTGCACATTCTTTTAGTTATGTGGAAACAAGTAACCGCATATGATTTGTTCCTATTTTTATTGCATTCCTATTAAACCAAAGATTTTTTTTGCATATATGTATTGTATTTTACTGATTGTTATCTGTATATGGCCAAGGGGTCATGTGCAATGTGTGAAATACTTGGTTACACTAAGTAACCACCTCCTAATTGTGTCTACCTGAACAGCACAGAATTTTTTTTTTTTTTGAGGTTTGATAAGTCTTCATCAAACCCTCCTGTGTAGGAAATTTATGGTTGACAAAGTTTGTGCGAGCAATCTCTCCTCTTCCTCTTGTTGTAAATTTTAATTGCTGTAGATAGATTTGGCCAATTTATCTGCCTTTTGTACTTAGTTGGGTGTCCCAGTAACTTATAACCAGTGTCATATCTCTTATTTTGCTCTTTTTTTAAAAATTTAAACATGTAGTTTAGACAATTTTAAATGGGACACTTGGGAATGGTTAGTGACTTGTGGGTTTCTGCAGGCCTTCTTGGTCACTTGGATTTCTTTCTGTGTTTGGTTCTGGATGACAGTTGGGTCCTGTTGGGCTGGTGTTTAGTCCGCTGTACCCCCTTCATCCATTGCTGAGTGCAGGGGAATTCAGGGATCATTCCTCTGTGTAATTGGGTAATTAATTTATGTAACTGTCTAAAACCAATTAAGGCAATTTGTCTCTCCTTAATTAAATTCTGTTTACTTTTTTAATTTTATTTTCTCGCCTCTTCACTGCTTATATTAAATATGTATCTTAAAAGTTGTTTCAAAATCATAATTTGGCTGAGATTGTCTTGCCATGGTCAACACCCTTCTGAAATTTTGGCTTGTTGTTTTGTCAAAATTCTGATAATTTCTCACCTGCAATGTGGTGATGTTGCTGTTTGAATTTCTGTGCTGTTTTACTTGTGTCAAAAATTACTAATTACGTCCCATTACCAAATGTGTCGTGTTATGGCTACTGATTCTGCGGACATTAAACATCTCAGTAAGCCACTTCAAAAATTGGTGTTCTGCCTCATCGTTATTTGGTGTTATGTACTTAAATGTTCTCGAGATCTTTGTGTATGGTTAATATGTGTTTTCTGTTAAATGTGCGGAATGTGCAAGTAATGTTGTTTTTGGCTGGGTCTTTAGGAAAATTTTTTTTACGTTTTTACTTTTATATGTTGGGTGTGTCAAATTTTTGTTTGTGTGGTATTAATAGCCACGCTTAGGTTGTTTCCTCACCTATTGGTGGGATGTTAGAATTTTTTCAGTACGCGTTATTTTGCCTTGATATTTTCTTCGCCACTGTGTTTGGTCCTGTGCATAGGTCAGTATAAGTGGTTATTTTATTTGTGTTTGGGTTTGTCTATACACTCACTGCACTTTTCTGGTTTAATGTATTGTTTACAAAAAAAAAAAAAAAAAAAAATTTTTTTTTGGGTGTAAAAATTTTTGTTTTCTCCGAACGGGGAGGATATGTGGTGTTGTCACTATATTATCACTTTTCTTTGGTTAATAATTAATTTAATTTACCTCTACCCAGAACATTTTAGTAATTTAAGATCTTTCTAGTTAAAAATTTAAATAACCACTGTGTAATTTCTTACTTTTGGGGGGCTGTTAATTATTTATTTTGTTTTGGCTGTGTAAAGTTTTCTCTTTTGTTGACCTTTTTTGTGATTAAATTTTCTCTTCACCGGCCGTTTTTTCGCCTTCAGGATGTTTAAAATTAATGTTCACCTTTTAATTGCCGTTCTGTGGGTAATCAGCACTTTAAAATATAGTGGCTATACTTCATACCTCCCTTTTCATTAAAGTTGTTTTGATGGGATTTTTTTTTATTTTAAATTAATTTTCGTAACTTCCCGTAATCCTGCTGTTTCCTTTTTTTAATTACTTTTATTTCTACGGTTAGGCGTCTCCATGTGAATTTTCAATAATTTTTCATCTTTTAAGTTTTGCTTACAATTTCATGCTATTGCATCATTCTCTGTGCCTGTTGCATCAGATCTCGGAGATGACGCTAATCTTTCCCGCGCTTTTCCACCGAAATTTGTTCGAGAACATTCTTTTTTTTCCCCCTCTTGCGGTCCAGGTCAGACTATCCCGGAATGACTTAAGGTGCACTCTCGGCTCTCATTGGCTGAGGGTAGCGGTTCCGGAGAGAGGAGGAGAGGAAAGCGTGCGATTTTTGGGCAGTTACGCTTGGAGATGCAGACGATGTAGGTGCGATTTGTAGCTCTAGGAGCAAAAGGTTTATTTCTTGCATAACCCCAAGCCTGGGTGACCAAGACGGATTCTGATGATGTTGCCTTAAGCAACAAGTTACAAAAAAAAAAAAAAAAAAAAAAAAAAGATGGTTCCTGAATAAATATTAATTTTTGGGTGAAAGAGCACCCCAACGCCAGCCCAGCCCTGATGCCTCTTCTGCAATGAAGTTCTTCTAGAAACCTCCACCTGTGTGCCCTGCCGATGGAGATGCTGAATTAGTGCGATTGCTTCCCACTTACCCCCCGGAGCATGTGACCATCAGCAAGCCGAAATTCGGAGCATGGATTTGCCGTTCCGGCACGTGTGCTGACGGTGCTGTCTAGATGCCACCCTAATCCCTACCCTCTGATGGTTCTCCTGCGCGCCTGAAAATGGTGAGGTACTTTTATTCCATTTAAATTGCATTTCGGCAAGCATCCCGGCCGTCTTCTTCAACCACATGGGACTGTCGCTGGGGCGATTCACAGGTGTCAAAAATTGAATGACAAGACGCTGAGGAGAGCGGTGCTGACGTGGGCGTGCTTCTGCGCCATTTTTTTTTTTTTCTTTAAATGTACCCCCCTTTTTCTTTTTACTTTTGTTAAGGTGTCATTTTGTTTTTTCCTTTTTTGTGCCTATTTTTTTTTTGTTTAAAATTTTTTTTTACCATCGGTCATCCTGTAAAAATTTTTTAAAAAATGTGGGATTGTAACTGAGCATGTTGAGAAGTACCATACCTTAAAGTGACAATTCATTTACAACTGTAACAACAAAGCTAAATTTTTATAAATTGCGATTAACAAGCAAAACATGATTTTCTTCTATATTTAAATTTTTGGTTTGCAACCATAGGTACGCAGGGGTTTTAAATTTTTTTTTTTTTACCAACATCTATGAGTGCTACCTGATCTTTTATGCAGCACTGGAGCAGGTGTTAATTTGATCAAAATCTTTTGTAATTGATTTAATTAAGCTGTGAGTTGTGCCCTAGATATGAATGTAAATTTCACCTTTTATTTCACGGTTCATTGTTAATTGCTGCTGAGACTTGCTTTTAATTGTCAAAGTGTTCATTGTGCTGCATATTATGTTTAATTATTTTTTTCTTGATCTAATATGTTAATTGGTTAAATAAAATGTTTCAATCCCATCTTTAGTTCTCTTTGCTTTGACAACATTCTACACTAAGGGCGGCAAGAAAAATCCTGGGTTATTTCGTCATTCAAAACAACGCAAAACTGTTTGGTTTTTTTAACTGTGAATTTTAATTGTGGTGTTCCAAATAGGAACAACACCACACTGGAAACGTATTCTCCTTGAGCTTTCTCGGTGTTTCCGGAAGCGATCTCATTAGCTTTACGTATATTTTCAACTAAATCTTCAAGATATTTAGTGATTGGTCTGGACGCGGTCGTTGGGATAGTTCGTTCTCCCGTCCAAATACTTTTCAATAAAGATAATGGTCCTTGTGGTAACCGCCCATAAACCAATTGAAATGGTGATAGCCCCGTGGTGCTGTGTGGCACTTCACGATACGCGAACATGAGATATGGTATATGTATATCCCAGTCTCTCCCATACTCTTGTATGTTTTTATTCATCATCTCCTTAAGAGTTTTATTCCATCGTTCTACTGCCCCCATACTTTCCGGATGTCCGGGTGTCAAAAAACGTGGCGCTACCCCTAATAGATTTTCAAATGATTGAGTCAGTTTGGCAGCGAAATTCGTATCCTGGTCGGTGCATATCACTTTTGGAAAACCGGTGTGGGTGAAAATCTTCATTAAAACGTCACACGTTGTCTTGGCACTAATCTCTTTCACTGAAATTGCCTCGGCCCACTTAGTACATAAATCCACGGCACAAATAATATATCGATGTCCTCTCCTCAATGCAGGCTCTAGTGGTCCTATACAGTCTACGCTCCAGACTTCAAAAGGATTTTCAGGCCTAACGATAGGCTGTGTGGGAATATGATTCCGATAGGTGCTAGTTCTCCTCAATTGGCATTCTTTGCAACTTTGACAGTATAACTTTACATCTTGCCTGATATTAGGCCAGTAAAATGAATATCTGATTCTTTGTAGAGTCTTATTTTCCCCTAGATGTCCTGCCAACGGTATCTCATGTGTCATTCTTAAAATAAAATTCCTTCTTTCTTTTGGAATTACTACTTGCTGAATTTCTTCTCCACAGACATAATCCTTATGCTGTAGTATTCCCTGATCAATGAGATACGAATTTTCTTGCCTTTCCGCCCAATCAAAGCATCTCTTGAGTGTCTCGTCATCGCCTTGAAGTTTTGCCAACTCTGAAATGGCATCTAGCTTTCTACTCGCAGACTCACTTGCTGTCAAGACATTCACATTCGGCGTAGTGGAATTCAAATCCGAAGATATTTGTACATTTACGTCCTCCTCTGCTTTCCCTACAGTTTCTACTTCCACATTTGAAACTGTTTCTTGCCATAATTGTTTATTATGATAAAATTCAATGTTCTCATTTAGCATCTCAAAAGCTGAACGACTTATTAACATATCACTGGTAAGTTTCTTTGAAACGGCACACATAATTGCTGTATCGCCATGTTTACCATCATGGATTTTCATCTCATATGTCCGAAGTGGAGCGGTTTCATTATCGCCAAACGCGGACGATAACTCTATTTGTCCTTCTCCTTCAAAAGGCGTACCATGTACTAATTCCTCGTGAATTACAGATATCTGTGCACCAGAATCCACTATACCATTAAAAATTGATTTTCCACATTTGATTTTAACCTCAATTAGGTCATCCAATTTTTTGTGATTACTTGATTCAGATAATGGAACGGAGATCTTTGCTGTCAACACATCTGTTTTCTCGGCTGTATCAGTGCTTACAGTGTTTATTTTCGGTTGTGAAATTTGTCGAGTAAAAGTATTGTTTTGAGTATTCGTCATATTACTTTTAAATTGTCGTCCTTGCCCACAGAACTTAGAAATATGCTCCTCTTTACCGCAACTAAAGCATGTGGGGTTAAATCTGCGTTTAACCAACGTTTCATCTTGACGTTTCTGAACCCACTTAGGAATGGTTTGAGATGGAGACTTCGACATCATCCTAGCTCCTTGTTCCATTGGACGCTCATAAGTTCTCTCATTACCTTTATTTTTCGAATCACCTCCCCACGACCTCTTCGCTAAATCATGGACGTTAACATATTCGTCTAGTTTATCTGCCAACTCAGACGGGATTATCAACTTAGACCACTGGTCCAAAAAATGCTCATGTATTTCATGTGGAACTCTCCTCTTGATTTGGTCAGCGATAATCAATTTCTTCAACCCGTCATAATCCTCGATTTCTAATCCTTTTACCCACTCTTCAAAATAGTTAGTTATTTCAAAACAGAAATCTCTCCACGTTTTCTCTGGCACTTTTTGATGGGTCATAAACTTCCTCCTAAAACTTTAGGGGCTTAATTTAAATCGTCTTAACAAAATCGATTTTATATACTCATAGTTTTCTGCATTCTCTACCGGTTCTCTATAAATCAGCTGAACAATTTCCGTTGGTAATAAATTTAATAAACACAAGACCCATTCCTTGTTATCTACTTTCAATCTATTAGCATGATTTTCAAACATCGTTAAATAGCATGTAATATCAGATTTGCACGGGTCAAACTTAGGTGTGTACTTGAATAATTCTAACCTAGCTTTCCCAGCGTCTCTAAAATTTTCGTCTCTAACGTTTGTTGACAAGTCTATTCTACTATTTGCCTCGATTTCCAATTTTCTTACCTCAAATTCTCTCTGCTCTCTTTCTCTTCTTGCTTCAAATTCTCTTTGTTCCCGTTGTTTTCTTTCTTCAATAAATGAACTAAGCATTTCCTTTACCAATTCTAAATCTTCTTCATAAATATTGCTACTGGTAATCATTTTCTTTAGATCCGGTAGTAACAAACCAGGTGAAGGATTTTCACCGATCTCTTCCGCTAACTTAATTAAATCTTCCTTCTTTCCCTTATTTAAAAACGACATGGCTCTTCTCACAACTAAATAACTTCTCCACTTCCTAGGTTCTGATCCTGTCGCTGCTGTGCCAGTACGGGGTTTTTTTAATCTTCCTTTCAACAAAAGGCAAAGCAATTTATGGGACTTACATAAAAACCTTTATTACTCTAACATAAATCATACAATTCCAATGCCAGTTTTATCAGGCGTCCAAAACAAACAGTCCCAACAAAATTTTATATAAAACTAAATTAAATCTTTAAAAACCTTCTCACCTCTCATTATTGTAACGTGCCCTCATTCTCGAGTACATATTTTATACTTCAGCTCGAGTCATACTTCTCGGTTCTATTACCATGGAGTTTGGTGCGTTTGTTAATTCATCATCACATAATACGTTGATAATGTCGTCGGAACTTTACTCCTATGCTTGAAAAAAAATAGTGTTGGAAAATGTTTTGTAATTGTTGTGTTAGCATAATTTCTCTCGTTTTTTCCCCCTCACATCACAAATTTTTTACTTTTTAAATGGAATTGTTCGCCTAAATTAGGAAAGTTACCGACTTTTAAACAAAATGGTTGTAAGAGTGGAATTTTATTAATCAAGGACAAGACAAGATACTTTACAATCCTCAACATTATTTAAGGAAGGGGACTGATAAACATACCTTTATACAAAAATGTACTCAAAATCACATACATTATAATTTTATTACATTATTATGTCTGTTATATTCAAAATTATCTAGCTTAATTCGTACTTTATAATTTTTTTGTTTCTGAAAAGGTATAATGACTACACAAATGATCCTTTGTCACGTTGCAATTGCACTCCACCTTACAGTGCAGAAAATGCCATATCTGCACGCTGTGATTTAAATCCTCCAAATGGGACTTATCCTTTTGCTGCTTTAGGCCACAGGCAGCATGGAGCCACAGATATGAAGGTAAAAAGTTTTATTTACCTCATTCTTCCTACTGACTATTAATTGTTTGTGGGTTTTAAGTTATTTCATAAGAAATGTTCAGTCTTTTTAATAGTTAAAAAAAAAAAAAAAAAACTATTCCTTTCATTCTTCTACAAAGTATATTATTATTTGTAAAGAGATTTGATCTGACAGTTATTGATTATTATTCTAGGTCCTTTAAAATAGATGTTACTGTGATTATCTCTTAAACTATACGTGATCAAAGATTCAATTAGAAAAGCTTGTCAAATTTAGAGTAGCTTTCAGAAATGGCAATTTTTTTATACTTTGGGTTGTATACATATTAAAATATGGAATTTAATTTTTTGATGGTCTCCGTTTTCTTTTCACTTATATTTGGAAAAATGTTGCTCAGTGTTTGAGAAGGTAAATAAAAAATTAATTAATTAATTCCCATGTCTTTGAGTGGAACAGTTACTCAGTATCAAAAGTTAAAAATTTTACCATTTGTTGCCAAATACTAAGGAGATGTGCTGAAAGTGAAAAAAATAAAATTACTTTTCAACTGATGTTAATTTATGCATATTGTTAAGCATTTAAATATTAGGGGAAAAATAATTTTCATCAAAGTTGTATTTAGCTCAAACTTTTTAGTTGTTATTGTTTATGTTTTATAGATGATTTCATTTTAACAAAAGATTCTATACGTTATTTACTTATTTTTAATTATTAGTTGACAAGCTATGAACTTTTCAAGAACTTGCAATTTGTTGCGTTTGGGGGTCCAACTTATGATCCTTTGCCACCTTTCCAATGGAGTCGCTCAGATTTTGACAAAACTGTAAAGCATGAAGGTCATCCAGACTTGTGGAAATTCAAACCTGTTGTTCATAAATGGTCTGATGTATAATATTTATTTCTTGGAAATTTTTTAATTTTATGGTATTTTTTAGAGATATTTATAATTTGAATGACAAAGTTGTGAATACACTGTGATTATTTGAGATCTTTTATATGTACATGTGCAATAAAATTTATTTTTGTTTATAGTGTGTTTTTATATTTATATTTAAAGAACATATAGTACACAAAATAAAAATTTTTATGTTACTTATGGGTAGATTTTCTGAGCTTTTGTGTTAAGTGCAAAATAAAACTTTATACATTTTTCTTTTACTTGATTTTTTTAAATTTTCATAGTTGAAGAATGCTAATGATTTTGCTTTGTCTGTCTGACAGTGTTCTAGCAGAGATAAATATGTATCAATTAATACAAAATTTATATGTATAATTTCTATGTACTCTACCATGTACCCTATTGTAAATAAAGCATTACTAGTATTTTTACTAGAGTATTCCAAAGAATTCCATTACATTATGCTCTGTAGGCAGTTATTGTTTTAAATGTGTTTTGCAGACAAAAATCTATTTCAAACGAAACAAAATTTATTTGTTATTGATTTTAATAATGTTCTCTGAAAAAGATTACAATGTAGCATTACAGGAGCACAAAAACGAATTGAAATATGGTTTAGAAATATTCATCCAATTCAACTACAATAAAACTATTTTTATTTATGACAGCTTACTCTCTATATAGTGATGAGTTAAAGTAAGAAGTTGATACCATGGAGACAACTGGAGAGAGCAGCCTATGTATTCGCAATGCACCAGAGTGAGGATGAAATGTGTACCACCGGTCATAAGCGTAAAGTTTTCAAAATTATTGGGGGGGCCGGGCCCCACAACCACATATATTTACGTCAGTGGCGTATATACATATATGTGAGTTACAAAAGTCGTAACCCCCCCCCCCCCCCATGAAAAATTTCTGGCTACGCCACTGATTCACGTACATATAACTTACTCATAATTGCCAACTACTATGGAATATAATTATCCACTTTTTCCACATGATTTTTCGGCTTAAAATATAGCAAACTTTTTGTGATGCGCGCGCGAGCTGGTTACTATTTTGAAAAAAATAATTTAAAAATATACTGTTTACAAAAAGTGGTTAGTTATATTCAGTAGTAGTTGGCAGCTATGACTTACTATATATAAGTGTAAATTATTGGAGGCGCTTGATCTCTATGGGTCCATAGAATTCTACACCAATGTAAGGTAAGTATCCATGTTAGTATCTTCCTACCATGTTATAAGTTAAAAATAGAAGCAAAGTAAAAAATCCAAAGGAGGAAAAAAAAAAAAAACATTTTCGATGAGATAGTGCATTTTAGACACATCTGAACTTTTCTTCATTTCATACTTTACATTGCATAATCTGATTTTAATTAATCAGAGCCTGGCGACGGCAGCTTATAGTAACATTTTGTGTTACAGGGCGTCACAATGAATACTAAATCATGATTGAAATCAAAAGATGAAAAAATTTTAAAAGTAAAGGTTTGTTTTAAGCATTTGTAAATGGCTTGAATACTTCTTTTTATGCTAGTATAAATTAGTTTTCTGCATTTAGGGATAAATTATTGGGTGGGCTCAGCCCCTATTCACAATTTATTGGGGGGGCTCAAGCCCCATGGGCCCATATAACTCTACGCCTATGCCACCGGTCCGCATCACACATAAGGTCTGTTGTTCCTAGGGAACAAAACATCGTGAGGTCCTACTTCTGCTTACCAGAGTTAAATAAAAAAAAACAAAGCCATAAGTAGGCTAAAATATTTTTATTAAGTAACAAGTTCTATTTACAAGTCATGACAACAATTATGACATTTTACGGGACACAGGATGCAAAACATTTCTACGGTCACATGAGCAAGAAAACATTTCAAAGAATTTTAAAGGATATTTAGCTAAATTCAGAACTAACGTTTACATTTCTGCAAGGCTCACGCAACTAGCGTAACAGGCCGATACTACGGCAAAAAGGATTTAACTTAAAGTTTCATTTAATTTAAAGATGTCTGCAAATCGCAGTATAAATTAAATTACGTTACATTACTTTAAACACGGCTTACAGCCGCTGGCTGAACTGCGTCCTACACACCCGGCTCCCTCTCTGCTGCTCTGCAACCAACTAAGATTGAGAATTCTTATACAACAGTAGAATGCCGCTAGCTGACGTGGCGTCCAATCAGAGACTGCCGCACACGGGAGCGAGAATATTAGCATATGGCGAAAACTTGAAACATTTGCATATGATTCGCACGTGGCGAAAGAATGACTCGCGAGCTAAATCAGCACAGAAAAGAATATCGCAGAAAAGAGATTACGGCCAGCAGCACAAACGCTGCTCAACTTCGCCGATGAAACTTGTTTTGATTTTAAACCGGAGCTCATGTGTCCGTTTACAAATGATGCTGCTGCTCCAATTCGAACAGCTATTAAATATTTTTGCGACGACGGGAGAATGGATTATTGTTTTGAAACTGGGAAAGGTTTTCATTTAAGTTTAGTTACGTTTTACTTATGCTATTGAAAATAAGAATTAAGTAATTTAAGTTAGAATAAATTAATTTCAGTTTCATAATAATTAATCCCTACAAAACTCCCCCTTTCCCCCACCATCGTAAATATGATAATTATATTTAAACAATTTTTCTTTTGTGACCGGCTTGGTCAACAAATCTGCTACGTTCCAATTTCCAGGAACATTCAATAATTGAAAAAGTCCATCTTTCAATAACTCTTTTACAAAATGGAATCGAATATCAATATGTTTGTTTCTAGCATTCTCAAGTTGGTTTTTACTGTAATAAATAGTGCTTTCAGAATCGCTGAACATAACAGGTTTCTCAATTTTAATTTTCAAAATATCTGCACTCTCTTCATAAATTCTATGCAGCCAAAGTAATTCTTTACAGCATTCTGATATGGAGATATACTCAGCCTCCATCGTTGACAACGCGACGCACTTTTGCTTTCTCGTTTTCTAAGAAATTGGAATATTTTTAAAGAAAATTATAAATCCGGAAAAAGATCGTCTACTATCACGATCGGAGGCCCATGAAGCATCATTGAATGCACTTAAATGCTTCTTGTCGTCTATGGTCAAGGGTATGAAATAATTTTCAGTCGAAATTACATAATTAAAAACTTGACATAACAACCGCCAGTGTGTTAACGTTGGGCAAGAATTAAATTGAGCCAACATCGTCACCACAAATAAAATATCGGGTCGGGATCGAGTTGCTAAAAACAGTAATGATCCGATCAGCTGTATATGGGACTTCTCCTTCAACAGAAGGTTTATTGCCGCTCGTAACAAGTTGGCCTGGCGACATTGGCAATTTACATTTAACAAAGGGAATATTTTTGAATTTTTCTTTTAGACGACTAATATACTGCTTCTGGTGAATAGCCCAATTTTCCTGTGAATCTTTAAATTCTATACCTAAAATTTTCTTTACTTCTCCAAGATTTTTTATTTCGAATTTAGATTTTAAAAGTTCAGTGACTGCATTTAATTGAGAAAGATATCTTGAGAATACTATTAAATCGTCTACATAGATCAAAAGTATGACATTACATTCCAAGTGGTACACACAATTCGTTTTTGAGAACGGGGAAAACCCCAGACTTAGCAAAGTAGTATTAAGCTCTGAATGCCACTGTCTACCAGCTTGATGCAAGCCGTAGATTGCTTTATGTAATTTCAAAACATGCGATTTTCGTATGGTACCATCAGGAAAATTAAAGCCTTTGGGCGTCTCCATGAAATGTTCACGATCTAACCGACCATAAAGGTAGGCACATTTCACATCAAGATGCCTATGGAACCATTTTAAGGAGAGGACCAAAAGACTTAGAAAAAGATAAATTACCTCAAAATTTACAACAGGTGAAAAAACTTAGTCCAATCCAAACACTTGGTTAAAACCTTGGGCCACAAGTCTCGCTTTAAAGGTACTTTTTGACAGCGGCGTGGATTCCTTTACTTTGAAAACCCAACGAGAGCCAATTACTTTCTTGTCCGCAGGTCGAGGTACTAAGGTGTAGACTTCTCTTGCCTTCAGAGTTGAGAGTTCATCATTTATGGCACGTTTCCACTGGGAGGCTTCCGCGACGACCACCGCTTCTTCATATGTTGAGGGCTCTACGGTGCACAGAAATGAGATTTCACCATCAGTAGAATCTGGCTCAGAATCACCGTCGCCTGCGACAGGAGGGGAGGGCACAGGATCCGAAGTTTTGAAGTTGAAATAGGTTGCGTCGTAGACTATACCGTGAGAGTCACAGTACTCCTTCACCTTTTTGGCTCCTCTTAAACGTACATTGGAGTTTGGTGGGTAATAGTATACGTCGATCCGACCTCTTGTTTTACCGCTCGCTCTCTCCTTCTCCATGCGACGCCAGGGAACGTCTCGGCAATGTGTCGACTCGGCTGGGACTTCTTCGGAGACTGGAGCTGGACTACTAAGAACAGTTTCTGCATTTTCCTCTGGAGCTTCTGCCAGTTGAGGGATAAATCTGGAATTAGAATCAAACAAAACGTTCTTAGTGTATCCCTTCACAAGCTCATTGAACCGGACGTGTTTCGTCTCTAAAATTTTTCTTTCTCTCGAAAGCCATATCCGGTACCCGACGGTGTCAAACGCATATCCGACGAGGACACCCACTTTTGTTTTTGGGTCAAGCTTATCCCTCTTATGTC
Source organism: Cheiracanthium punctorium (assembly GCA_038373885.1). Classification (NCBI taxonomy): domain Eukaryota; kingdom Metazoa; phylum Arthropoda; class Arachnida; order Araneae; family Cheiracanthiidae; genus Cheiracanthium; species Cheiracanthium punctorium. The sequence continues at coordinate 69,344 of JAWZYV010001044.1, read as the reverse complement.
GTTCGACATGTATGTAGGCCAAACTGCCAATAACTTTTAAGTGTCGAACGCTGCATTTCTTTTGAAACAATAAAGTGTAGGGAACTTTTTTTTTATGCTTCTATGAGGAAACCGATTATGCAGATAAATGAAAGTATGGGCTAGCTCAGCCCACAAACCTTTCGGTAATTCGGTTTCAATTCTCATGGCACGAATACCATCAGATAAGGTTCTATTGAGCCTCTCTGCAATGCCATTCATCTCTGGCAAGTATGCATTAGTCCTTTGATGGACGATCCCCCTATCGTTGAGAAATTTTTCAAATTCGTCAGAGCAGTACTCAAGGCCGTTGTCTGACCGGACAGCCTTTACCGGCTTATCAAACTGTTTTTCGGCTTTCAAAATAAAGTTATTAAACTTTTCAAAACAGTCACTTTTATACTTGAGAGGAAAGACCCAGGCGTATCTTGAAAAATCATCGACAGCCATGAGGAGATATTTCGCTTGGCCAAATGATGGACCAGATGCGCTACTCCATATGTCGGTATGGATTAATTCCAAAGGTCTTTTCGACGTTCGTTCACCATAGCCTTGAAATTGGGCACGCATCATCTTCGCTTGCACGCAGGGATCGCAAAATTGCGGATTACCACTTAACTTGCTCAGGCCGTAAACTAAATTCTTTTCAGTTAAATATTTCAATGCCTTCACGTTCTGGTGACCAAACCTGCGGTGCCACATCATAATGTCATTTCGACAATCGCTTTTATTGCTGACCAAAGCTTCTGCGGAAGAAGGGTACGAAATGATCCTTGAATGTAATAAATACAAACTTCCTACTAAAGGGGCTATTCCCATGACGTCACCTCTCTAATTAATCATGGTACATTTTGAATTGTGGATAATCAACCGATGACCATGTTTATCCATCTGACTTCCTGATATTAAGTTTTTCTTTAAAGACGGCCCCAGTAGACTTTAAGAAGAGTCAGTACTTCGTTGTGGCCATTCACGTCTAAGCTCAGTGAAACGGAACCATAGCCCTTGGCTTTAATTGTTGTATCCCCTATACCTTGCACCTCAACATCGCACGACTGAAAATTTTTCAGAAAGGACTTATTAGTGATGAAGTGGTTGGATGATCCCGAGTCAACTATCCAGTCAACAGTTTTACTTGAATCGCTCAACAGACTTATTTCTTGATCAATTACGGCAAAAGAACAATTATTGAGCTTACCTTTCAGTTTCTTCTTGCTTTTGGGCAGGTTCTTACATTGGGGGGAGAGGTGTCCAGGCTGTTCACAACGGAAACATTTTCTGGTTTCTTTTCCGACTTCAGGTTCGCCACCTTTAGGCCTCGGGAATCTTGGTCTAGTCCTGCTTCTCCTGGAAATTAACACACTTTCACTCCGAGCAGTTGTAGTCGCTTCTGCGGCGTCACCGGGTTCGTACTTCAACCTGTCGTATTCGGCTAAGAGCCGTTCTTTCACGGTCGTGGGGTTGAATTTATCGTCGCTCAGCATATATAGCTGTTGCGCGACGTTACTGTACTCCGGAGGTAGACGACTCAGCATGTGATAAGCCATCTCGTCGTCATCAACTTTTTCCCCTACAGCTTCTAAACGGTCACGGGCTTGTTTTAAGCGACTCAAAAAGACTGCCATAGTTTCTGATGCTTCAAATTTGATTCTAATAAATTCATTCCTTAAATGAGCAATACGCGCTCTACTAGTAGGCTCAAAGGTGGCTATGAGGACGTCCCACATTTCTTTGGGATCTCGAATGTCCATAATTAAATTTTGCTGGTCAGGTTCAATGCTGAGGGCGATCGTGGAGGCGGCTTTCTGCATTCGTCTATTGTAGTCGACAAGCTCTTTAGACGAAGTCGATACACCGGGTGAAGGGTCGGTTTTCACTTCTACGCTAACTGGTGCTATTTCAGTACCGTCGACAAACCCGAGCAAGCCTTCATGGCAAAGCAGCATTTGTACGTGAAATTTCCATTGCCTCCAATTGGTACCATTTAGTTTTGCAAACGAGAACACTGAACCGAGCACAGGCGCATCAGCCATGACCAAAAGGAATTACGGTCACAAGATTTTATCGAAATAGTGTAAACGTGTAAAGGCCCCGTTTTTTTTCACAAACGAAAGACCGAAAGGTCAAAAGGTTGAGTCAAAATTATAAAGTCAAAAATTTCAATCTCTTAAAGATTAAAAAAGGGTCAATTTGAATGACCAATTAAATCTTTGAAATCTAGCTGCCTCATCAAACTAAGGTTAATCAGACTACCAGGTTTCAAATTATCAAGAAAAATCCCTAACCTTAAATGCAATTTTAGTTTATACTTAACATTAATTCAGGCAAGCAGTTAACCACGCTCTGCTACCAAGATGTTGTTCCTAGGGAACAAAACATCGTGAGGTCCTACTTCTGCTTACCAGAGTTAAATAAAAAAAAACAAAGCCATAAGTAGGCTAAAATATTAAGTAACAAGTTCTATTTACAAGTCATGACAACGATTATGACATTTTACGGGACACAGGATGCAAAACATTTCTACGGTCACATGAGCAAGAAAACATTTCAAAGAATTTTAAAGGATATTTAGCTAAATTCAGAACTAACGTTTACATTTCTGCAAGGCTCACGCAACTAGCGTAACAGGCCGATACTACGGCAAAAAGGATTTAACTTAAAGTTTCATTTAATTTAAAGATGTCTGCAAATCGCAGTATAAATTAAATTACGTTACATTACTTTAAACACGGCTTACAGCCGCTGGCTGAACTGCGTCCTACGCACCCGACTCCTTCTCTGCTGCTCTGCAACCAACTAAGATTGAGAGACTAGACCTTGAACGTAGGGAAAAGACGAAAACGCTCATCCCCCTATCAGCCAATCAGAAGGAAGTTCCACCGCGGACATTTCACCAAGGAAAAGAGCAGTTCTGCAGAGTTGCGAAATAAGAACGTACTGATTGCATCTCTCCGATTAAAATGGAAAGCAAATTAGGTACTAATAGATTGAAAGTCAGAATGACGAGAAGTTTAATGTAACTTTCTAATTTATTTTCGAATAGCACTTTAAACATGAGCTTCTTTTTTTTTTTTTTTTTTTTCACTCGGAAGGCCCGGTGATATTTTCAGCCTATAATTGTTTGGCGGCATTATTAATAAAATTTGCTTTATTTAAAAATTAAAGTTTATTTTAAAATTTGTAAAAATTGAAATAATTAAATAAAAATCAGTTAAATAATAAACATGCGATAGAAGTAATGTTGTATTTTCATGTATCCATTTTAAAACATCTACCATTTAAAAAAAATCAGAGTTAATTTGTAATAAAAATGTAAAATATTAAATCTTCCCAAATTGTTAATGCTTTTCTATCTAAATTAATTACTTAAGCATCATTTGTACCGAATTCGTTATTAAAGCAGTTTTGTTCTTGCAAAAATGTTAGTTTGGACAAGCCTGCACTAGAGGTAGAGGCATCTGTCTACGCAGTAGCCGTAGCGAAGCCAGTATCAAGGCCGTAGCCAGAAAAAAATTTTGGGAGGGGATATGTTTTGCTAAAATTAAATTTCGGGGGGGGGGGGGCTGCAGACCCCTTTGGCTACACCCCTGTGCCTACGGGGAGATCTGTCTTGGTCGGAGGTCTTTTTAATGAGTTCTAACAATTTCACATTACATCTGGACAAACTTATTTTGTTTAGTATTACATTTGTGGTGTTTAAGCCTTCCATGTAATAATAATAATAATAATAAAAGTGTTTGTAGTAGTGTTCAAGTAATAATAATAATAAAAAAATAATCATGAAATTTGGTTAATGCCTGTAATAAACATTTTTTTCTTTCATAGTTAATCTTACATTGTAGGTGTTCCACTACTGAGGGTTATTTTATGTACAACTGTACTCACTGGAGACCAAATACTACATCATTATATGTTAGTTTTTAAACATATATAATAAGTAGCAATTCATCCTTTACTTAAAAAAAAGTTGGTAAAAAGTCCTCTAGAAATGTTATGCTGCCCTTTCAAATAACTCATTGAAAAGTGAAATTAATGAAACCAACTTGTCACGTTGACACAACGTGCATATTTTTTATGAAAAATTATTAATACAAATATAAATTACTATTGTCTAAATTTAAACTATTAATCTTTTCTAAATTTAATCAATTATAAGTTTCTAATAGTAACTGTTTTTAAAGCTTTAAAAATTTCGTATGTGCCATTTCATTTGCAAGGCAATAACCCTAGTAGCATTGACTGCTTGTTTTCTGCTCGGTCGTTCATCGACTCATCGTTAACTCATCGACTCGTCTAATTCAGTCATCGGCAAGTGCACTTTTGTTTTTCTGCAATAGATGAATTTTTATTCATGGATAGAAGTGATCTAGACGAGCAGTTTAGCCGATAGGAAACCGACAAACAATATCTTATCCGAAACTGCAGCTCTATAGTCATCGGGCCTTGCAGGTGTCCCAGTGGTTTAATTTGCCTTTTCTAATCTAAGGGAAATTTTGAACAATTCTTGAATGAATGACATAATTTACTTCAAATTTCTTATATTGGGGTTGGGACTGGTGATATAGGGGCAGGGAGTGATATCCCCCCTTGCCCCCCCCCCACACACACACAAAATTGAAATGAAATATTTACAAAAAAAGTAACTGTTTATTATATAAAATCGTTTGTAATATTCAAATAATTTTTAAAAAATGTGTTAAAAAAAACGAAAATCTGTTTCAGCGTCAGCTGCATTATAAGAATAACGGAAACTTCATTAAAATGAGCAACTCTTTTGAAACCTCCTTAATGTAAACAGCAAGAAGAGAAATCAATTAATTTTTAAAAGTTATCCACTCAGATAGCACAAACTTGTCTAGAAGACGTCATATAGACAAGCTGACATGTCCATTAAACATCCAGGATTCGCCCAATTCTCGTCCATTTTACGTCAATATGGTACTATAGGACGCCCAGATGACGTCTAATAGACATGTATATGGTAAGGTGACCAGATTTTTGTAGTCAGAAACGGGGACATGTCCCCGATTCTGACAGAAAAACTGGAGACATTTATAATTAATGCAATAATTAACAGTAATTTAATTGAAAAACAATGCAATAATTAAAAATTGTCCCCAGTTCTATTTTTACATTCTGGGGACAATTTGAAAAACATCCTGAAAATGGGGACGTTTGGTCACCTTAGTATATGGACGTAATAATGGACGTGTTTGTCTATTTATAGACCTTTTACGGTCGAATCCTGGACATCAACAAAAACCATTTAATAATTTTTAGCTAATTGTATGTAATGATTAATTTAAATTTTATCGTTACATCTTAATAACGAAATTTGTAAAAATATTCGTACCAATTTTTTTTAAACCAACCTTTAAGTACTTGCCCCACTTCAGATTCGGACCCTTGATCGTGGTCTTCACAGTAGAGTGTGCTAACCACTATACGCAGCGAGACTTGCTCTGATGCGTCAAAATGCTGAAGTAAAGACTTTTTAGTTTCGGACTGGGAACTTAGAAAAAAATATGCAGCTATTCGTTTTTGGATGTTGAGTCGCTAGAGAATTTTCTTTTTTTTTTTTTTTTTTTTTTTTTTGCTTGTGGATATGAGTTTCTTTTTACACAATACCGCTTTTATAGGAAATAATAATACATAAAAAGTATTTTAAATTTCAAAAGTTCCTCGAAAAAAAAAAAAACCTCTAGAATGTAAAAAGTTTTTAAACTTTTTTGGGGTAAAATGTAATATCAATAAAAACATAAAGTATAATAAATTCATGCGTCGTAAGTACAGTATTGGGTAAAATGAAAATCAATGACAAAAAAGTAACTTTTCCATATTTTGTCCATTTCTGGACTTATACACACATCCATTTTATGTCGTATCACTGACATAGTGTGGATCATCTGGAATACGTCCATTGATGGACTTATTCTGGATATTCTAAGTCTAGTTTTGGTCTATTCATGGACATATTCTGGATTTTCCAGATTATGTCCATAAATAGATGTCTTATGGATGCCTATGTATAGACATGGATGTATTATGGATGAGTTGGATCAGAAATAGACATAAAATGGACAAGTGTTATCTGGGCAAGAAATATGAAAGTTAAAATCGCCCTAAAATTCCTTTACAATTTGCAATATTGTTTTTTAATTATTAATTTTGAATGTTGTTGCTACTTACATACATTGGTAAAAAGTGAAATTAATTTGTTACCAATGGAATAATTTGACTATTATTAATAATAGCTGAACAGCACTTTGTCAAAATTTCACCAGTCCCAATCTGTGACTAAAATAAGCGGTACTTCAATCTTTGGCTTACACATGATAAGTCTGGATGGTCTTTTGGTAACGTGCTAGGCTTTGATTCTGCACGCTCAGGGTTCGGGCCCGGTTGAGGAAGAATTTTTTTTCCCAGAAAAACGCAAAGTTAGCATCCAAAAAACGAAAACATAATAAACGGAAAGGGGATTTTTTGAAAATTTTGCTGCCAGTCGTTTATTTTTTATTAACAAATATATTTTAAACAGTTTATCGGTTTCTCATCGGTTCCTTTTAGTTATTTCATCATCGAGTCATCGGAAAACGATGATCGGCTTTATGGCCCCCCAAGCGGACATTTTGTACCAGTTGCCGATGAAATTTCCTCTTTTTTGGATGAAAAGCCGTGATCGGCCATTGCTGCTTCTCCTCGGATTAAACTCACCCGCCTCTCATCGACCGATGGGTTATTGCTACTAGGGAACGTACTTTATATCATTTCGATTTTCCTGCCTTCAGCTATGCTAATCAACGTGCAGCTGCAGTCTGTTTTATTTTATATTTTCTTCCCATCTACTTTTCATTGGAGGTGTTCGGACAAGCACTTTCCATTCAGGCATTGTGCTCCTGTCCAGAATGTATTCTAATTTGAAAGGATGCAATTCCTAGTTCATTTAATACTGTTTTTGTTCTATTTAACCAAGAAGTTTTTATATTGTGATGGGGAAAAATTTTTAAAAATGTGATTATTGTCAAATTATCTATTTTCTTCTGTGCTTCAAAAATGCGTACATTTTACTGCATTTTCATGTGTCTTCCTCAATAGTGATCTGAAGCAGTGTTTTGTTTTGAGCAAGGAATTATCTATTATGGTGATGATCATGATTTTCTTTTTTCAATAATGTGTTTACGTTGTGTTCAAGTATTCCAAGTGTGTGTGAAAAAAAAAAAAAAAAAAAAAAAAGGAAAATACATAGACAAGGAAAATTCCTGTATCCAACCATTTCATCAAGAATATTCTATCTTCTCTCGATCAAAAGCAATGTTTAATCCTTCATGGCTACTATTTTACAAACACGGGATTTTTCGCCGACACATAAAAATACAATCACCACACAAAGGATATTCTATACGATACAACTGAATTTAATCACTTAATGGGCTAAGCCCATGGTTTAACTAAAATAGTTTGAGAATGATACAGAAAACTGCATACTTGATAGTATAAATATCTTAAAAGGAAAAAAATTAAAAATAATCTTGAGTTTCTTAAATAAATAAAAAAAATCATTATAAATAATATACCGGGTGATTCAAAATAGATGTTAAGGCGATTATTTTTTAAACCGTGAGTGATCGAAACCAATTAGAAAAGTTCGTCAAATGAAGAGTAGCTTTCAAATATGGCATTTTTTGTACTGGGGGTTGTATACATATTAAAATACGAAATTTAATTTTTATACGGTACCTCCTTTCCCACCCTTTATATTTAGAAGAATATTGCTCTTTGACCAAGAAAATTAATAAAACAAATCCCGTGTCTGGAAGTGAAATACTTTCCGAGATATATCAATTTGAAAATTTTGGCATTTGTCACCAAGCACTGAAAACAAATGAAACTATATGAAATTTTTAAAAAAGTACCTAATCGAAAACGTAAACAAAGCATACATAATATCGGCTTTGGTTTTCGTTTTGGTTTGATGAAATATATAGGGAATATTAGTTCTAATTTCTCAACTCTGCGGAACTGCTCTTTTCCTTTGGTTAAATGTCCGCGTGGAACTTCCTTCTGATTGGCTGATAGGGGAATGAGCATTTTCGTCTTTTCCCTACGTCCAAGGTCTAGTGATTGAGAGTTCTTATACAACAGTAGAATGCCGCTAGCTGACGTGGCGTCCAATCAGAGACCGCCGCACACGGGAGCGAGGATATTAGCATATGGCGAAAACTTGAAACATTTGCATATGATTCGCACGTGGAGAAAGAATGACTGGCGAGCTAAATCAGCACAGAAAAGAATATCGCAGAAAAGAGATTACGGCCAGCAGCACAAACGCTGCTCAACTTCGCCGATGAAACTTGTTTTGATTTTAAACCGGAGCCATTGTGTCCGTTTACAAATGATGCTGTTGCTCCAATTCGAACAGCTATTAAATCTTTTTGCGACGACGGGAGAATGGATTATTGTTTTGAAACTGGGAAAGGTTTTCATTTAAGTTTTAGTTACGTTTTACTTATGCTATTGAAAATAAGAATTAAGTAATTTAAGTTAGAATAAATTAATTTCAGTTTCATAATAATTAATCCCTACAAGGTCAAATGCGTAATACGCACGCGCAGGGTGTGAATTGAACATTTTCTCCAGCGGGGGACATTTGAAAGAAAACATTCTCCAGGAGGGGACATTTGAAAAGAAAAAAAAAAAAAAAAAAAAAAAGGAGGGAAGGTGTAAAATGCTCCACTCACATAATATATTAGGTATTACATGACAAATGCAGTTGCAGCATGTCTGGGAAGGGACTTAAGTTCAAATAAAAGTCGACCACCGATTTTCTAGGCACAGCAATTCTCGTCTACCCTCAAATTCGGCTCACGGCAGAGCAGCGCTTGTTCAATCATTTCGCAGTCTTAATTTAAACCTGACCCCAGTTGCACAAGGAGAAGTGGCATCAGGCATGTATATATCTATTTCAAAGGGATGTTTGAAACTTGCTCCTTTGTCTAGTAAACAAAAAGAATTTCGATTCTCAATACTTAAAATCATTAGGTACTGAATTTGTAAGGACAGAGACTAATTTTAACATTTTTCCAGCAGGGGATAAATAGTATCTCTGGTAGGGATCCATTAATATTTCTCTAGCCAGAGATATTATATTCTTCAGCCGGGGACAATCCCGGCATATCCCCCATCAATTCGCACCCTGCGCACGCGCACCATGCATCGTGCGCATGCATTTTTGTTGTTCCTGGGGAACAAAACATCGTGAGGTCCTACGTCTGCTTACCAGAGTTAAATTTGAAAAAAGACAAAGCCATAAATAGGCTAAAAACTTTTATTAAATAACAAGTTTTACTTACAAGTCATGACAATAATTATGACATTTTATGGGACACCGAATATAAAACATTTCTATGGTCTTTGAGCAATCAATTATAAGAAAACATTTAAAGCATTTTTAAGTTAAAGATATTTAGCTAAATTCAAAACGAACATTTATAATTTACATTTCTGCAAAGCTCACGCAACCAGCGTAACAAGCCGATACTACGGCCAAAAGATTTAGCCTAAAGTTCCATATAACTAAAAGATTTCTGCAAGTCGCAGTATAAATTAAATTACATTACATTACATTAAACGCGGCTTACAGCTGCTGGCTGAACTTCGCCCTACACTCCTGGCTCCCTCTCTGCTCAGCAAGCAACTGAGATTGAGAGCTTTTATACAACGGTAGAATGTGGCTGGCGGACGTGTGTTGGAAATAGACCCAAAGGTTGGTTTAATGTATGACAAAAGTTGAAAGTTTAATTATGAAATTACTTCATTAATTAGCAGAGTAAATTTAGCTTATGCAGAATGGAAACGTTGCTGAAATTTAGCCTATGTGCCTGAAATAAAAAGGTGTTTTGTTGGGAACTCATTAAAGAGACTTTGTATTAACTAACAACATTTTAGTTTATTAACATTAAAAATATTCAACAAAAACAACCCAGACAGCAAAGCAAGCTTGATTTATCAAGTCAATAAGCTTGAATTGAGCTTGAAAATTCCAGTCGTGTAAGCTTGATGCAAGCTTGAATCAAGTGTTCTAGTTTACACTTGCCCAGCTTGCATTAAGCTTGAAATTTCAAGCTTAAAAATTTTTTTCTAAATACACGGGGCGCCCGCTGGCGAATGGGCCCCACATACTTTATTTTTAAGTGCATTTTCCCCCTTCATGCTGTAATTTTAAGTTATTTTAATCTGTTTCCATCGAGTGTCCGTGGCTAGAATAGAACCCGGGACCTTTCGACTAGTAGCCGAGCGCGTTATCCATTCAGCCACCAGAGCCTTGTGCAGCTATGACTAAAGTTTGAAGTGAATTATTAAGCGGTTTTCTGGCCAGATTGATAAGTGGGCGATATGTTATTTTTTTTTAAAATTATTTTTCCATGGGATGCATCAAAATTAAAATAATTTTATGTGTGATTTAGAGACTATACTAATAGGGAAATAAACATAATATAAACTTAAGAGCAACACATGTTTTAAAACTTTCGCAACACTCATGATCAATACTGCCGCTGGCCAAAATCGAGACAAACGACTGATTTTGAAATCAATTTCGTAGTATAATTGTATTTTATTTTGAAGAATTTCCATATTTGGAAATATAGAATGGGTTTACTTACTTAACACAAATTTTGTGTTAAGTAATCTGAAATCAAAGAAACATATAGTTAAACGTTACTTCAGGCCTCGCAGTTGTCCTATATTTCCTATATTTAAAAAAAAAATGCTTAAAAATGTCCTATTTTTGTCCTATATTTAAAAATCTTTAATTTGTCCTATATTTTGTAATTTTAACGAAGTTTCAGATTCGATGCGAAAATCGGCGCTAGAAAAGCGCGCACGTGGCTGAAAGCAGATGTTTTTAAGCACTTAAGGCTAGGCGCTACGTGACTACTGCATTCTCCGCCCCTCCGTCCCCTCACGTGAAGTGGAAGGGAATTTGAGCGGGAGTAAAGGCGCGTTTCCACTTGTGTCGTTAATGCCCCAAATGCCGTTAATTCCCCGAAAGTCGTAACGCTAAAGTAGAATTCCGTTTCAACTATAGCTTCAGTTATCTCCTTTAAGAACCGTACGTTCCTCCAATGGCTATTAGCGATTTCGCGCATGCGTGTTTAAACTTTTATCTGTTTCCCGTTTTTCTTTTAAATATATCCCCATTTGTTATTTTTAAATACAGAAGAATTTCTTAAATTTGGAATTCCAATTTACGAAATTAGACCTTAAAATAACGATAAATCAGTATTCGAAAGAAAATGTTTTAGATTTTATTAAAAATGTTTAAAAGAATAGCATCTTTCTAATAAGCAATTTCTCAGTAAATGTATTTTATTTTTAATGCATTTTTCTATTTTAAAAAAAAATTTAAGTCTTTTTTTTTTAAACTTTACCTGATTACGATTTTTTTTAATAATACTGCAGGATTTTTTATAATCTGGAAATTTGTGTTATGCAGAATCGGTAAGTCCCGTCGACTTTGAATTTGAAAAATTCTACTGCATTTATTTAAGGGACTTTTTTAGTTAGCACATATTATACTAATTTTAGGAGGCTTAAAAAAAAAAAAAAAAAAAAAAAAAAACCTGGGTGTCAGTATTTTAAAGCCTCTAATTTATGGGAATCATTAAGTTAATTGAGCTGTTTTGATAGATTTAAAAGGTAGCCACATTTTCGATAAATTTAAGTACTGCATTCTGTCTTTTACTAAATAAGTAATTAACAGAATATTGATATCTGCTTTTCGTGTGTTTTGTAAATTTAAGAAGTACATTATGCTATTAATTTAATTTCAGTTATCTCTAACATACACTAAAAGCATATAACTATTTCTGAAAAGGTTGTATTGTATTTTGTTATGATAAACCTACACGAGGAGTATTTCGTATTGCCTATCGAAAGAGGGAGTGCCTTGTGCGGTGACTTTCTTAGTGCTTCTGAAGCGTATTTACGTTACATCATAAGAAAAACCGTCCAACTCCAAATTTTTCGATAATCAGCCGTCCGGTAGATCAGAACCCTGGACTTTTATACTTCAGTTATCTACCATCTTCAGTATCTTATCAATTCGGCTCGGGTGGGCACAACATCTTGTTTTAGATGCATCTCCGGCCTTTAAATGTCTAATACAAAAGATAGTGCACGAATAAATTTAGATTTATTAATCAAATTTCTATTTGAAAAGTATTGAACAAAATTTTTAATCTGGTATTTAAAGAAATACAAAATAAAAATGAGAAAACCTATGATTTGGAAAAAATATTGGTCTTAAAATTAAAATTCAATAATTACAATAAATTTTATTTATACATGAAGAGTAAAAGAATTATCATTAAAACCAGTTAGTATGTAAAACTACTATTTTTTTTTTCCTTTGAATACTAAGTAATAACTATTATTAATTAATTATGTGAGCTTTCTGAAGAGAAAAAAAAATCATTGAAAAAATAATTACATATATATTGAATTTTTCAAATACAGTCAATAATATTAGAAGAATAAAGACTTAATTTTAATTAGAAATAGATGTCAAAATGCTAGAGATCATCAGAATATCACATGAAATACTTTTAAAAAAAAGTTAGGAAGGAGCTTTACAAAAAATACTGAAATTAACTATTTTTTAATTCAAAGCCATGACTATTTTTAATTATTAGTTATCGCAAAATATATTATCGAAAAAATTAGTAAAGTATATAATAATGTGTTATTTTCTTTTTAAACTGAAATAAAACAAAAACGATAGTAAAACAGCAGCAGCTAGAATCGAACCCAGGTTTCCCGGACAAGAGTCACGAGCGATACCTCCTAACCACGCTGGGTACAACCTGTTACATGTTATTAGTTAAGCTGTACAAATCTTGTCACATATCTCCGTGACACTGAGAGCCAGAAGCAAAAAGAAATAGAAATATTATTAAAAGAGTGACTGATTAAAACATAAGGGATAAAAATACTCAAAGGGAAGGATGGAATTATTTATTATGTGTGCATGAAGTCATGGAGAGAGAAATTGAGCGCAAATCTTTTTTTTTTTTCCCTTAGATTTTTTAGGTCAATTGATTGCATGAATTTTGTCCAGAGCAGATTTATAACAATTTGGAATACTGTGCTGAAAATCGATGATTAATTGAACCAAAAAAAAAAAAAAAAATTAAGAGCCTACTATCCTTAAAAAATATGTAAAGGCGCGTTTCGACTAGGTTGTTATTTTCCCCAAATCCTTTACCGCTGCTAAAAACTCTCCTCTGACTTTCGCGACCGCGCCATATTGGAATCCTTTCCTTGAGAGAGCGTGGAACCAGCCAATGAGGTGACGAGATTCTTACGACTTTAGAGGTTGGAAATGAAACGTTTTTATTCCCGTAAAAACCCTCCGTAGCGGAGAAAACGACAGCTTGGGGTCGAGTTTTTAGCAGCGGTAGGCGATTTAGGGGAAATTACGACCTAGTCGAAACGCGCCTTTAGTAGCGGTAACGTAAATTTAATTCCGCGTGTTCGTGATGCTCCAGAAAACGTGGTGTGTGTCTCCATCTGCGCGACAGTTTGGGCGATGTGATCAGCCATCAGCGTAATGGTAGAATTTTAAACGTATAGTTTTGGATAGTTTCCATGAAAGCCATCTTTAAAAATGCCTCGAGACACAAAATTTAACGAAAGGTGGTTAGATGAAGATGATGGATCAGGAAACGACATTAAGTTGTGGTGCGCACGTGGTAAAGATGATTTTCACGTTTATTGCAATTTCTGCAAAAAGGACATTTCTATTAGCAATAGTGGTAAAATACAGCCTCTGCAAGATATCCTTATTTAAGGCTTCTTGTGAAAGGAGCTCTGTGTCTTTCACATGGACAAGCCTCTGTGGAAAGGGGTTTTTCAGTAAATAAGAGAATGCTGTCTTCTGAGCGTGCAAGCATGAATCTCGCCACAATTATTGGTTTGAGGTTTATTAAAGACAACATTAAAGGAAAAGTTAGTGAAATGGTCATTACTAGAGAAATGATAAGATTTTATAAGGATGCATATTCCAAATACAAAGAGGAACTTAAAGCTCACCAAACAGCTGAAAAGAAAATAGAAGTAGCACTAGTACAACTTCAAAATGTACACCCACAGAAAAGTTACAAAATTTAAAAGAAAATGTAGGTGTAGCACAGCAACTTATCGAGGAAGGGAATAAACGTTTGGAAACAGCATTGAAAAGAAAATCATTTAAATAAATTGCTGCAGCACAGGCACTTATTGAAGCAGGAAACAAGAAATTAAAAACTGCTTGAAATAACTGTTTTATAAATTGTGTGTAAATAAGTGAAATAACATTCATTGCATGTATATTTAATCAAGATTTTTTTTAAAAAAATAAATCCTGGATATATCAGCAACACAATGTCCTTTTTTGGTAACCAGTTCTTATTACTATTTGGGTGTTTAAACTTGTACTTCATTTTCATAACTTCAGTAAAAATATTTCAAAAAAATGTATTCAAAAGGTAAGTTTTTCTTAAAAATTTTTTTTTAAAGGATTTTGATATAAACAAACTTTATTTATGTGTATTAAAATTAAAATTGCTAACTAGGAAAAGTGGGTCACAAAGGCCCATTATCTTGAGAAATATGGGTTTTTGCATATACAAAATCCACTATGTGTGTACTTTTTTGCATCATAGTCAACAAAATTTGGGTAAATTACTCAAAAATCTGAGTAAATGCAAATCCTGTATCTTAAAAGCAAAATCAATATTCTACACTTATTATTATACCATTAAAATTTGTTAGTTAATTCAAATCTATCATGCAATTTGCATTCTATTCTTGTTATTAATCAAAATGCACTGCTTTTCATCCCCTCCCACACGAAAGAATTAATTGTGCTTTGTATAACTATTTACATAAAATAGTTTGATCAATCAGCAAATTTAAGACAGAGCTTCAGTGCAATGCCTGAAGATATGAATTTATTATTTGTGATTCTAAAAAAAAATTTCAAATTGCAGTAATTGTCACACAAAAGTAGGGGGAAATTATTTCTTTTCTTCAATCCTATTATATATTTATTGCTATAATTTATTGTGTGGATGTATATATATGTTCAATATGTATTTAAATATGTTGTACGTTAAAATCCTGCAGAATATTTGCAGCGTATGACATACAAGAGGTTGTCCTATATTTTTGAAACACAAATCTTATATTTTTTTATGTTCCTGCTGCTACCACTGTTACTTCGAAATGCTATATCACAGTTGCTAACATGTATGGAATACAAACACTTTAGTCATTTTTGTAAATATTTCTTATAATAACAAATAATTGAAAAATTTTACTATTTTTTAACGCTAAAAATTCTCTTTACAAATGTGGTTAGTTATTTTCCTACATATATTGGTATGCTATATCGATATCGCTATATCGCATTTCGAAGAATTAAAAATAAGTTTAAATTAATTTATACAAATGTAAATTTGAATTATTTTTCATTGTTCATACTTTATAATTAAAAAAATTATTTAACTTCTGAATTTTTTTTTTATCCTTTGTAATTTTATTTTAAAATTACAAAAGTGTAAGATGTAAGATTTTTGGGCCCTAAAATCTGTACGCCCTGGGCAGTTGCCCCGTTTGCCCTGCCGGTAATATGGCACTGGTAATAAAAAACCCATCCCCGTTAAAACACATCTTTTACAAACTTTCAACAAATTTGAGGACGCTAGACAATTAATGTCCATTCTCTTTCACAGATGGCGCCATCACCGCACTTTGCAAGTCAAAATCCAGCTTAAGCCAACCTTGCATTGCCAAGCCAAATCTCAAGCTTGATTTAAGCTTATGTGCTGTCTGGGAAATACAGAAAAATGGCTAGATGGATGTATTAAAAATGCTATTAAGTTTAAAAAGATACAGTTCATACTTTTAGTTAAAGATTTCAACCCTAGCTTACTTAGGGAAAGGAGAAAAGTGAACCATGGCTTTTACAATAAGCTCAATGATAAATAACAGTTAATACCTCTGAAGAAGAAATGCCGGAGTCAGTGGCGGATTTAGAATTGAGTAAAGGGGGGGGGGCTAACTTACTGGGTATTCAATAATTTGAGTACAGTTATCCAGAGGCCCTAAGAGAGGCGGGCCAGACGGGGTGTCCTCCCTGGGTCCGTGTTCAGCTAAAGTGCTTCCGTGAATTTTTCAGAATGTGTTACGAATTTCATTTATAGATCTGCAATTAAAATAATTTTTTGAACTAGACTAAATTTTGAATACACAATTCTAGAATGATTTAGATGGTATAAATATTAATTCTAAAAGAGCAGTTTTACAAAAAAAAAAAAAAAAAAAAAAAAAAAAAAAATTCCTTCCATCCCTCGTTTTTTCAAAACTTTTGTGCTTTACGAAAGGGGTAAAAATATTTTCGCCCCGCCTTATAAAATTTCTCTCCGAGGCCCTAGTTATCCAAGCTTGGCGACATTTCGCACGATTTTTTACATGTCGCATGTAATTTTATTTTTCTGCCTACATATAGTATATTACGTTATCGAATTTCGAGAAAGGTGTGTGAATTTCCGATACAATAAAATACTCGAACCTGCTAGGACTTACACTTCATAGGAAAAACGATGTCTAAAACAATTAATTTAAATCATACCTCGTTCTTCCACAGTGATATCATTGTACTCCTTCTAATTATGCACCCCTTTACAAACTGCCTGAGAGTGATATATGTATATTTTGTGAGAGCTGTTCCTCTTGAATTAGCTTGTTCTGGGGCTGTGCATTTATCATTTCTTCCTGATAATTTGCGGTTTCGTTCTCACTAAACAAATTATCATTTTTCGGAATTTTCATAAAATAATCACCTATATTACCATTCAATGACCGCTTTCTTGAGGCCATAATATTTGCATTTAAATTAAATTCACGAACGGAGTTAAATAGAGAACAAATCGACCAAGCCGCGAAAGCAGTTTCAATGGGTTAAGATTTTGAACCCTACTTAGAAAAGACTACAGTACTTCCAAGAAATTCTTCCACCGTTCCTAAACATTCACAACGGGTATACTTTTGTATAAACAGGAAATGTCCGAAAACCAGATAAGGAAAGCTAGCCATAGTAAAGGCCACTGTCCACATCGAGCGGTTTCCGCCGTTGCAATGTATTTGAATGGGGATATTCGGACGCGCTTTACGCCGAGCGACAGTGGATTGTCCTCCACCGAACAACAGATGGTGGAGGTATGAAACCGCAATATTATTCACGGTCTCCGATTACATTTTGTCTGTTTAATACCGGAGTATCTCCCTCTTTCTCTGCGGTGGGAAAAATTTATTGCTTACAAGTGCGAATTGGCCATTAAAGTAGCCCCCTATTGGTAGCGGTTAGCGGGCACCGCTCGATGTGGACAGTGGCCTTAATAGTATTCTTTCATAATACCCCTGAAAGGTCTGGAGTTTTGGTAGGTTTTCTCCAGATGTAACGTGAATACGCGTTAGAACCCCCTTAGAAAGCCCTCCTACGAAGACACCCCCATCCTAGGCAGATACCCCGCGTGCAGGTTTGCCTTAACACACACAACACAACATACCCCTGAAAATCCAAACGGCGCGGCGGAACAAAAGAACATTTTACAATGGTACAGGACATAGCCATTTGGGATTCCTAGTCACTTGATGTCTATGGGCGCGTTCGATAATTCACCGGTTGTGCACTGGTTACACCGGTGCATGACCAGAGCGTTCGAAAAGGCGGGGCGTTGGGCGAAGCTCTAAAAATAACGTTTTAAAACGTTTCTCGGTCCGGTCATGTATCGGTTGTCTGCTCAGCATGATCAGAGCGCAATCAGAATGACCCTGCTAGCGAGGTGGGTTATTTCGGTTATTAGAGAAGTGTTGCCATTATTTATTTATGCTTTCTTGGATTGGCATCAGATATGGTGAGGATGACCGAAACCGGTTGACGACCGTGACGTCCCATAAGCGAAAAATGACCACGACTGGTAGCCGGCCCTTGGCTAGATTCCCTGATCCCCACACTATGTACATTTATCAGAAGGCATCCCCACACTATGTACATTTAAAATAAGTCATCCCTAATCAGGTACACATCAGTAAAGAATCCGAGATGCGCACCGCACAAGGCGCGCGCAAAGACTGTTTATGTTAAACAGTTTATATACTCACTTCCAAAAGTTAAGCACAGAGCGGTAAAATGTGAAAAAGTGGACAAGTACTGTTTCTATTGGCACGAAGTGCTGCAAGTAAGTGGTTCTATACTTATTCATGGAACAAAACGAATAATTACATACGGAGATAAAAGATATATTGAATTTTCATAAATTATAAGATTTCGTCACATTTAAATCATTAACAAAATGATGTTAAAATGCAAAACAAACAACAAAACCGATATTGGTAGGGTATTTGATAATCCCCTCACCTTCATATAAAGTGTACAGCGTCTGATAATGCTTGTTACGAGGTGATCAATCACCGCAGACTCCAGTTTTTGTCATTCCTCCTGAAGGGCAGTTTCTAAATCTTTGAGAGTGACTGAAAGTGTAAAAGGCTACATACAACACGGCCTAGGGCATCCCAAAGATATTCAGTTGTATTAAGGTCCGGCAAGTAAGACGGCTACTGAGTACGTGCAATCCCCCCACTCTCCAGAAAGTCGTCAACGATGGCAGCTCTAAGGGGACGGGCATTATCGGGCCATTAAAACAAAAGAAGGACCAACTGCTGTAGCGCACAGTTTCACAATGGGATCTAGGACTTCCCTCGATAAGGTACAGCCGTTACAGAACATCGCATGTAAATGTGCAGGTGTGTCCGATATCCCAATGAAATCCTTGCCCAGACCATGATGCTTCCACCGCGGAATGCATGATGTTCGGTGATGTTCCCGGGACGATTGCATATGACTTGTCCCTTCCAGACTCTTACACTCTTATCATCGGGATTTAGGGCAAATCTGGACTCATCTGTGAACATAATGTTGCCCCAATCAGACACATTCCAATTCACACGCTGGCGGCAGAGTTTTAATCACGCCCCTCTAAACTGGACGGAAAAAAGAAACCAAACTGGTGGTACCCGGGTGTACATACCATTCATGTGCAGCCTTCGACGAACAGTAGTGGCAGCTATCGCTTTACGAATGGCCTCTGCAACAATAGATGCTACACGTGTGATAGTCGATCTTCGATTTCGCTTGGCCACAGCAGCAGTATTTGATCTGCCGGGGGAGTCGTAACCCTTCGACGACCGGCTACAGGTCTTCGGACACATGTTAGGTTGGTTTGGAATTGTTTCCATAATCGTGAAATGACGGAATGATGAACGCCGAAGAAAAGAGCAACATGTGTGATAAACTGTCCTGCTTCAATGCGTCCGACCTTTGAATCCGTTCAGTATCTTCCATTCCTGTTATAGAAGGCATATAAACACGTCTAGCTTGAAAACAAATCAGTTCATACGAATGATCTTGTCACCTTTCATCTGCACTTATATGCAACTCTTGTAACCCTTCACAATACAGGCTTCTTATACGACTGCCTGTTATGCATTTTTTTCTCGGCGAAACCGTGATTAGCTGTTATTTGACATATTTGCATATTCCCTTCTACCTTCACAGCAAATTACAGCTTTTTAAATCCAGATTGGCTTACGTAAACTAACATTTTCCTCTCCGTGCTTAACATCTGGAAGTGAGTGTATATTGTTAGCTCCCCTTTATACGACTTTACAGGGGGTGAATGGACATCATCGCTCAAACAGTGTTCTTTGCACTTACTATAACCCGTTCTAACAATGAGCTATACTTTGAAATTCACGTATGTATGTTAAAGGCGAGAACAACTTGGTTACTGATCATCCTTAAAAGAAACTGAAATGTTTCAAGGGAGAGACTAAATTTCGGGCGATTCCTTGGGACTCCCCGGATTTGAAAAAAACAGGTCGTCTGAGAACGAAAGGCTTGAAAACCATTGATTGAGGTCAAGTCTAAAAATCAAAGTAGTAAATCAAAATAGTAAATTAAAATTTCAAAATAACCGATTTTAGACACGCAGTTTTTAACTAAGCGTCAAAACCCTATTCTATCTAGTGTAAGTTCAGTTTCAATGGGGGGGGGTATAGCCCCTATAGCCCCCCCCGTAGATCCGCCTCTGGCCGGAGTGCTTATCAGGAACTTAATTACCACTTAGAAATATTACTTTGAATTTCATCTCTTTTATATCACGAAGTAGACACGGCCCTTTTAATGTCGTAGAATCGACGTAAGATGTCATTCAGGAAAAAGCGTAACATCACTGCCAAATTTCGATTAACTGGAACATTATATTTATAAATGCATCTTTTATTGGAAACTTGCACCGAACTCCTGTGCTCCGGACTAACTTCGATAACGAAACAAAACTAAGGTATGGACATCACCAAAAACTACACAAGACACAAAGCGAAACGGAACTCGAAACTGATTTTCGCTTCGCTTCTTCGCTTCTAACGTGTTTCCACAGTTCCCGGGCGCCTTGCGCCCTCTACTGCGCTCATGATGCTATATTAAAGGGGATATGGTAGACATAACACAGTACCCAGTTACAATAGCAAAGTGGGGGGGGGGATATAGTTGATAAATAGCAAGAGTATACAAGAATTAAGAGTGGATGCTTGAGTTCACTACATAGATTTACACTTTAAAACATTAAAAATAAAATTTAATTCAAATAAAGGATGATTCTTAGAACATTTTCTCAAAAACAGGTACAAAAACACAGTGCAATGCAATTGAAAAATACAATAAAGTGTTAGCTAGTAATACCGTAGTATTTGCTAGTAACACTCAAGTCTGATATCTGAAATATTTTTGGATATTTTAAGGAATTAAAAATTTTTTTAAATATATTTTTTTAATTAAAAAAATGATTACTAAATAGACAAATTAATAAAGAAGCACTGAAACTAGAACGCTGGCACGTGGGAACAACTAAAAAATCCAGGGTAAAATACGGGGCGAGAGCCCTTACTGAGTTAGAAAAATAAAAATCAAACAATTCGGTAAACAGTTAGAGACATCTCCAATAAACATTTATCTTTAGCAAAAGACAACATTAGAGCATTTCATGAGATGCAAAGAGAAGTTAAGGTAAAAGCCGCAAAGGATGCAAGTGCGCATTGTACGAGGTTCCGAGTGTTTGGGTATGAGGGAGCGAGAAAAGAGGCAATTATATTACGAATCACACATCTTTTATATAAACATAAATACACACGGTTTTCATTCTAGTCAGGCCCGGCCTTAGAAATTTGGCGGCCCTAGGCAAAGTCAAAGTAGGCGGTCCTGGTCAAAATCAAGATAGGCGGCCCTGTACACATTTTCAAACATTAATGCCTCCATACACACATACGTACATATACATAAATGCATTGATACATGTATAATAGGTTCACTCTTTGGGAAAAAATATTCACACACAGTTTGGAAACCTCTGATTTATACAATATTTTTTTTTTTTTTTTTGCTTATTTGTTTAATTTATCTTGGTTAGGACCAATATAAAATAAGATTGTTAAGCTTTAGTTTAATAAACCAGTTCTTGATTCCTTTAGGACACATTAAAATAATGCAAACAAAACATAATTTAAAAAATATGAATAGAAATTATTAAATTTTAATAGTAAAGAGAAGTATAGATTTCTAAAAATAGCTAATTTACAGTTGATCGTGAATTGGCAAAAAAGATTATTTGCTAGTTTGTTTTTAGGGTTTATATCAGTCAATCGTGTTAGTGTAATGGATTAGTGTAATATCAGTCAATGGAAGAATCTTCTGGTTGGTGAAGACTCATTGCCAGAAATAATTTGAACTATTGGCTTTTATATTTACTCAGCTGAAGAATCAAAAACCAAATAATGCATTAAATCTTCTTCAGAAGATTGTTTAGTGGCATATTTTATAACGGGATTTTTCGGGCCTTTTTATTTGCAAATTCATCAATTAACTCCGTGTAATTGAGTGAACGCGCAATGTCATTTTCAATTGATATTAGCATAGGCGTAGAGTTATATGGGCCCGTGGGGCTCGAGCCCCCCCAATAAATTGTGAATAGGGGCTGAGCCCACCCAATAATTTACCACTAAATACAGAAAACTAATTTATACTAACGTAAAAAAAAAAAAAGTATTCACGCCATTTACAAACGTTTAAAAAAAACGTTTACTTGTACTTTTACAAATTTTCTCCTTTTGATTTCAATCATGATTTAGTATTCATTGTGACGCCATTTAACACATAATGTTACTATAAGCTGCCCTCGCCAGGCTCTGGTTAATTAAAATCAGATTATGCAATGTGAAGTATGAAATGAAGAAACGTTCAGATGTGTCTAAAATGCACTATCTCATCGAAAATGATTTTTTTTTTTCTGAATGAAATTTTTCATGGGGGGTGGTGGTGGGGGGGTTACGCCTTCTGCAACTCACATATATGTATACGGGTGTATGATAAGGGAGTGGAGAATGTATACATTTTGTATGGCAAAAAATTCCTCATGGGGGTGGTTATGACCCTCCTAACCCCCCCTTGGCTACGCCACTGACGTGAATATATGTGGTTGTGGGGCCCGGCCCCCCCAATAATTTTGAAAACTTTACGCTTATGGATATTAGAGACAATCCAACTAACCTTTCTTGAGACATAGTTGATCTTAAGTAAGTTTTAATGAGCTTTAGTTTTGAAAAGCTGCGTTCAGCAGATGCAACAGTCATAGGCATTCTTAATAAAATTCTCAGTATGATGCATAAATTCGGTAAATTCCCAATCCTGTTTCAAGTAAATATTTTAAAGTACTTGCAGGAGACATATTATCTGCTGCGATGTTTCTAGAAGTACTGAGCTCCGTAAAAAGGTTCATTCCATCAATATCTTTTTCTGTGTTTTTATTTGTAAGCAGTCTTTCTGCATTCATACATTTGTCTTTCAAGTGCTGATCACTATTATTTGTTAAATCTTCTGCATCAAAAACCGACAAAAGAAACCCCGATTAGAAAAATTGTGAAGAATGCAAATTATTTCGAGATCGTTAAAGAAGTTTCTTTCAAGAATCAGTTATTAGCGGCCCTAGGCAAAAACTGGGAACGGTAAAAAAAAAAAAAAAAAAAAAAAAAAAAATTAACATGCATTTAGATTTTTATTGAAAATTATTTGATCGGCGACCCTAGGCGGTCGCCTAGGTTCGCCTAATGGTAAAGCCGGCCCTGCAGCCAACTAAAATAAACACATTTATTTACCTCATACAAGCTAGTGGAAGAAAAAGAATACAAACGTGTTGTTGTTCTGCTCGTGTGTCTCGTTGCCACTCAAAAAAACATAATATTGAGAATCGTTGGTGTTGCCCAAATATATTACAATGAGAAAATTTGAAAATGTAAAATGGTGTCTTCTTTTTAGCTGTACGTCAACTCGCTTGAATTCGTATTTTTATTTTTATAGCATTGTGTTGTGCTGGACGTGGGAAAACTCCTAGAGCCCTACGAGTGTTCTTATAATGCCTCAGAGAAAATCCAAATCCACAGTTGACTTGTCACACTCTTGTACGGAAATTTTTACGCTCACGTGTTTTAATTTAATACATAGTGGATGCTTATGTAAGATGATGTCATGTATCGTGGGCTTTGAGTTCCGCGTATTATGACTTTTCCACGTGTCACCCGCTGTGGGCTACTGAGTGAATGAGGAAAAGTTGTGCTGCTAGAGCAATCTGCCTTCATTGTTGACAGTTGAAGGTTGAGTGTTCGTTTTCTCCACTATCAATAAATGAAGGCAGCTGGTATTAAGAAGGGACCTCGAAGATGGTGACTTCAACTGAATAGAAGGTGTCCACTATGCCTGGCCTTTAAATGACGTAGTGTATTTAGACGTAGTGTATCTAGTGTATCTATCTAGTGTATCTAGACGTAGTGTATCTAGTGTATCCAGACGTAGTGTATGACGTAGTGTGTTGTCTAGGTGATGCTCAAGTGTCCACCACGGTTCTAAATAGACTCTCAAACTGAAGAATGACTGTAAAAACTACATCTATAAAAAGGCATACTTATAGATAACTTTTAAATTTATATAGATATAGGAAAATGAAATGAGTGTTAGTTCTGAATTTTAGAATAAACTAGGTACAACATAATATAAGCTGGGAATCATTAATTGTAAAATACATAACACATTCAACATTGCTATAATTTGAGTTATTGATTGACTAAACTGAATCTTACCGTATGAAAAAGGTAAGTATGCTTCCGGTTCGTTGATTACCTTTCCTTCATTTGTTAGAAATCGCTCTGGTTGAAACATATCAGGATCTTTCCAGTATTTGGTGTCATTATGAAAGGACCATTGGATAGTCAAGAGAAATGAGTGCTTTGGAATCTCGTATCCATTGAATTCTATATCCTCGCTTGCTCTGAAATATCATACTGTTACATAAGACTTTGTTGAAAGTCTACAATCTTGTATCAACAAATACTGAAAGCAGTTAAGTTTCTCTAAAAGTGTAATCTATGCTATAGTAAAGGAAACTTATTAAAAAATGACACTGGTTAAAGAAAAGGGCATACTTTAATTTTGTTTGAAGATATGCTATCAGCATTTAATATATGACGGGATATTGATTATGTAAATAGTATATTTCAAAAAGGTTATTTAGCTATGTTCAACTATCGCAAGAATAATCATTTGAATTTTTTTTCGAGAATATATCGTGAAAAAGAACTAGCAGCTAGTTTTTAATCTGAAAACTCGGTGCTTTAGATTTCTTCATTCTGCATCATGAATTTCTTTTGATTTCATCTTATTCATTTGTAAATTTCAAGAAGTAATTTAAAAAAATTGCATTTGTATATTTGAAAATTATAAAAATCAGAACACCTACTATAGATTTTTAGTTTACTTACTCCGCTGTTCTTGTTTGTCTTCTGGTGGTTAGATATCTGAAGTAGACATGTAATGAAGACGCACCAGAACAGTCTAAAATTCAAAATGTTTTTCTTCACGTAAAAGTTGTATAATGGGAAGAAATTTTAGAAATTTCTATCTTTCTACTAACGCGATACGAGTTAAAAGCATAAGTCCTATTACTTCGCTATTAATGCTTAGCGGTATAGTGCGATACATGCGAATTAAAGATTTGCCCTAATTTATGAAGCTTGCAGAGTTGATTCTTGAAACTTTCTATTCTTAAGAAAGAAATACTTTGTTGGTTTTTTTTTCTGTCAGTAAATATGAGTTATAAACTTGCAGACGATTCTTCCCTTTTGAGAGCTTGTCAGTCAACGAAGCTTCGCGTTACAAAATAAACGAACACTTTTACATAGTAACACTTTAATAGTACTTTTCTTGTCAAAGACAGGTAATAGGGTCGTTCTGCAATACAAAATAGACGTCTTATAACAAACTTAAACTGGTTTGAACCATTGCACTCAGGCTACATCAAGCGCGAGGGGCCACCCTCCTCCCCCATTTAATGCATTTTAAAACATGTATTTTTGAGCGTCATTCTGTGGATAAATTTTGCTTTCTTTTTCACGCTCCATAAAGTACTAGAAGAAGAAGCAATCTTGACAGGGACATCGTGAAGGGCTCTGATTGGCACGCCAAACTGACATTTCCAACCTTGTAAAGGCTATCACATTACACGGTTTCTCGAGCTGCGTGGAGCTGTCATGTGATATACAGTTTACAAATTCATTTCACATACCTGTGCAATACATTCAACGGTGTTACAGTTCTCCATCTCTGTGCTTCCATAATGACTGCGAGGCAATAGGGCAGTTTCTGTCGACCCATCCAGTCAATACGTCCATCTTTTCCGAGTACAGTGTCCAATTCTTCGTGGACCTTTTCTTGGACATTTTTATGAGAGGCCATGGCGAGCAAAAGCCAGAGTATTGAAACATGCGTCGTATCACTTCCCGCTATGAAAAGAGCTTGAACATTACCTATTAAATTTTCATCTGCAGGAGACAAAAGAGAAAAGTTTACTTAATAAATCTCAAGCAAAGCTAATAGATAAAACGAACTTCACAAGAGAAGATGTAGGCTTAGATCCAGATGATGCAAAATATATTGCCAAACTTTCATAAACTTTTTTATTTTGCTGTTGTATACTAGCCTAGTAATTGCGTGCTTATACTCGTACAAGTTGTTGTGGCAACATTAAAATCATAGTTTTTACTTTTGTGTGCGTGGCAATGACAACGTAATATTGTAATAAGTAAACATGTATTTTAACGTTTCGAGCACCCATCTCTGCCACCCGCCTGTGAGCGCACAGAATTCAGAGAAGGTGAGGTCTCTGGTTCGAATCCCGTTAATCCATATCCCTGTAAACATATTCTTAAAATACAAGACATTTAAATGTAGAAACAATTCCACACTTAAATGTCTTGTTCGTGTAACTACTTATCCATATCAGATCTTGGAGGCAGTGTGATATGAAACAATGAGGACATTTTTAGTGCTTTCAGTCTAACGTAAGTTGAAATGGGTTTCTCTTGCGTCATGCCTCATCGATGAAAGTCGTCAGTTTTGGCCATTGTTTAGGTCGGTCCATTCTGATTTTTTAGGCTTGACTATTAACGTTACCAATGTGAGCTTGGAGAAAAAGTTTGAATTTTTAAGAAAAATAAAGGACCTTTGCTAATATTTAAAAAAGCTTTTTTATGTATAGTTTAAGAATAATTTTGTAATGCAGTGTTGAGTTGATGAAGCCTGTGTGCTAACTTGCCGGTTGGCTGACAGAAATGATGTGGTGTAGATTTGAAAAGACTTGCCAAAGATGTTTTATAGGAAAATAATGCAAGATACATACAAGTAAATGAATTTTGAAGATTTAGTTGCTTGCTCTTTTCAATTTCTTTTAAATATTTGTTGATAAAGGATTCTTCTTCTTCATTTTTTCTTAGATATTCGATTTTTTCTCTGAAAATAGAAAAAAAAATACTTCATAGGTTATGAAGGTTACGGAATAAATTTACTTATCTACTATATAGATCTAGACTGCTTATCTTAGGTAATTTAAACGCAGCATCAAAGCTTCCGCCACTGGTCTCTGATGAGCAGTCCTAAACAACTACACTAAAACAAGGCCAGATTGTCGATGATTTGCTATGAACTCTAAATAAGGCAACACTTTTGAGGATTTTTATACTATTACTACTTTTACAGTTGTATTTTTTATGGAATTCCTGTATTTCAAAAGGTCTCTTGAATACTGCCAGATATAGTTTATAGTTAATGTCCCGTTCTAAAGGCTTTCTTTTTATAGGTTACTCGTTCTGATGAATTTATAGAAAAGACATCCTGAGAGAGTGACTGACGAAATCCGCCAAAACTATCAGATAAACAGACGTGAATATTTAGAAGCTTATTCCTTTCGTCCCAAAGGTATAGTTAAGGATGTGATTTTTAAAAAGTTCAATATCAGTTAAAAAGTCAAAGCCTGTTTTTCATGTATCCTTCGTATCTCAGAGGGAAGGGAGGGGAGGACATCCCTAAAAATTCTTGTTTCAAAATGGAAAAACACAAATAGCTAAAAATCGATTTCAGAATTTTTTTAAATTCACGCCCAAGGAGCGAGGAAATCAAAGCCTGATTTTCACATAATCTTCATAATTCAGTTTTTAAAAAAAATCTGTAAAATTCTTGCTTTAAAATGGTGACCCTCAATTTATGTTTCTTGGGTAATGGTAACTGTCATTCGAGCGTTAACAGGACGTGGGGGTTGCAGTTATTTCAGTTGTTTGAGTCGATTGCATTTAGTTTCTGTTTAAATTGCATTGTTGTAAAGGAAGCTCGAGTTGATTAGCCTTTTTTTTTTTCATGAAAATTTTGAACAACACCACCGGAGGATTCAGAAGTACTGAATTCCTGCAATATTAATGTAATCATGTTTTAGTTTGACGGCTTATTTGTCTTATACTCTGCAAACTATCATTAAAAAGGAAGAAAAAAATGCTAATAAGTAGCATCAGTTAACATACATATTTACCCATATTCAAATAGAATTCATTAATTCTACTAAGCAATTTCTCTAAGTAAAGTTAATAAATTATTCTTTCAGTGGGCATATTTCTCTTACAGCAACTTATTTCCAAATGGCTCAAAAGAACAAAAAATGTCTATGTACCTCAGGTACTTGTTCAAAGCCTCCATGTCCTTGAGATTCTGGTCGACTTTTATGAGCCCGAGACTCACAAGAAGCTTGAAAAGCTTCGGGTAGTAGATAATGAGCCCACTTTGGTTGTAAATAGCCTCAAATGATTTGACTCCACGGTTTAAGAGGACTCTGTTGGGATCTTCCATCGGCAACCTCTGGTTGGTAACTAGGCTGAGGATGTTGTTAGATAAACTGGCAGCCAGTACATTGCTTATATCAATCGGTTCGCCTTTTGACTGGGCTAACATATCCATGAAATCGGATACTTCCATCTGCAATAATTCGACAAAAATTGATACGGAGAATTTCAAATAAAAATTTGTAAAACTTTGTGACAACTCTAAAACTTAGACATGTGAGTAGTAAACGTGTTCATGTATGAAGGTATTGAAAGATCAGTGTGTGAGGAAAACTGTCATAAAACATCGGTTCTCAACCGGCGATTCGCGAAACTTCAAGGGGTTCGCAAGACGTATAAGGTGGTTCGTGAAAATAATGTACTAGTACGCAGTCACTGTACAAAAGGTGCGCCAATTTATTTCGGATGTCAGAAAGGGTTCACAGGGAGAGAAAGGTTGGGAACCACTGATCTCACGGAAGATTTTTTTTTTCTCCCGTAAGCACCTGTTAAAGTAAAATTAATAACTTATTATACGCAGTGGCAGATACAGAGTTGATTTTCTTGGGGGGAAGAGAGGCTAATTTAAAAAAAATTTCATTTATGTACTAAATGTAAGGCAAAATGCTACCCTAGCATTTTTTTTTAAAGAAAGGGGGTTAAATCATTTATATATAAAGCTCATTTTACTTAAAGAAAGTGTATAATGAAGCAAATATTACCCTTGTTACGAATTTCCGGTTTATTTTGCCTTCCGGAGGTTAAAAATAGTATAAAATTCGTATTCTACGCAAGAAATTATTAAATTTTGCATTTTGTTGTATCAAAATCGGTTAACTAGAACAGGAGATACGGACTTTTGGGTTTCCCCATTGATTAACATAGGGTTTTCTAAAAATCTCGAGAAATACTGATGTTAGAGCTTAGCTGACCTCCCCTTTGGGGACTTATTTTTGGCGCCAAATTTGACGATATTTCGCCAAAAAGTCGCCGGTCTTGGAGCTTTATGCGGACTCTTCGAGAAGTTTCTCCTAACTTAGGCGACATCTATAAGTAGGAGGCAGCATAGACCGAACAGTTCAGTTTTCACGGAAAGCTCGTTGAGTGAGTTTGCTGCATTACGCTGTGAATTGTGCTATTGGAAGCAATATTTTTCTTGTTTTTAGAGCTTGTTTTTGAGGCTTGTGTGTAAATTGTTCTTTGCTCAGTCCTGAGGATTTTTGTGATTTCCCTCGTAAGTTTCCACTGAATCTGTGCCTGTGGAAGTGTTTTATTTTGTGTGAGAAATACAGCGTCTGTGAAAGCTTTTGTTCTGAATGGACTGCTAGAAGCAAGTTTATGATGGCCGTTAGTGCCTGTGAATTTTGTACAGCTGATTGTTCGGCGAAGTTCTAGAAGCAATAAAATTTGTGTTCCATCCTGACAAGTGGACTTTTTACTAGAACTTTCTACGTACATTGGACTTTAGAACGACAAGCCCAAGAATTACTCAGAGTGTTTCTGCAACACCCTTAAGCACTGTCTTTTTAGGGGATGGGCTGGAGCTCCCTATCCCCTTCCCTGTATCCGCTTCCTGGTTGCCGGTAGCCAACTTTTCCTTCCCGTTCAGCATTGAATAATTTCATTAGAGTAGAAATGAACTGCATTTTTTTCTGTAAAGGTAGCCATGTAAGTTATAACCGTTTCTCATGTTTTAAAATATCTATCTATTACATACAATAAAATTAATTATCCAGAAAGCTATTTCTTTTTAATCTTCTAAATATATATAAATGAATGCTGGTTTGTGTGTATATGTGTATGACGTTGAAAAACTCCAAAACCGTTTGACCGATCACCATGCAATTTGGGGTGTGTTCAGACTGCCACGTTTGGGTAAATCTTGAGTAAATCCTGAGTAAAATATGAGCTACTCTGGGAGATTGACATCGTGCATAGTTTTGGGTAGTTAATAGGGGGAAAAAACATGGCGTGGCGGCTCGTATTTACTAACCAGCGGAGCCAATGGGAACAAATGAAAACAGCAAGGTCATGTGATCTATCTCCCCAACTTCCCAAGGAAAATCTTTGGGGAGTTGGGAAAAACTCAAGCTCTCAGCTTGACAACGTGGACACCTTGCTTATCTATCTCTCGAGTATCTCAAATCGGGCATCGTGAGCGGCTTGAGTTATTCCCTGAGCAACTCTAGTTACTCAAAGTAGCAGTCTGAAAACTTCTTTGCTACACCTAAATCATGGTGTTTTTTATGCTATTTTCCTCTAACTCGTCGTAGGTGGTGCTGCAGAACGTCGAACTCTATTCCGTTCTACCGCTTGATATGAAAATACCGTTCAAGCGATTCGGAAAAAAAATTGCAAATTGGTGCACATGGATAGTTTATTTGAAGACGGAGAACATTTTTACAGTATCCGTTTTACTATAACTTGCCGCTAGGTGGCACTGCAGCACATCAACTTCTATACCGTTCGACCAATCGCAATAAAAAATTTATACTTACACATTTGAGCACAGAGAATATACTCTAACTATTCATTTAGCTGCTACTCACCACTAGATGGCACTGTCGAGAGATATCGTTCATGTCGGGAATTAACATCGAATCACTAATCAAATTTAAGAGAACTTCGATGATAATATCACGTTGAGATTTGTGGGTTGGATAACATTTTAAATTTAACAAAAAGACTATCAAGGCCGATACATTCATTGATTAGGATGCACTTTCCAACAGGGGTGGCCCTAGGGTACGTGGCTCCCACTGCAAACGTAAAAAAAAACACCCCGTTTTTCCCAGTTTTTGAGTTCGAAAGGACGCACCTTCGAAGATGGCGCCCCGATGTGATGCTTGCCTTGATTACCGTGTCAGGCCACTCCTGCTTTCCAATATAATGAAAAAATAAATGAAAAGCGTACAAGTGCGTAGATAATTTGAAGGATTTTTTTATCATTGCTATAAATATTAAAAGTTTTTGGGGGAAAAGCGAAGTATTTGTCTTTTACCCAGCATTAAAAGTTATATTAAGAAATCGGCCTTAATTTAACGAAAAATTAAACATTAAACAAGTTGTAGTTGTTTGAAAATGCATACTTGGGTGTTTGTGCATTCTGTGTGTGTTTTACAAATCAACAACACGTTATCCATAATTTAGGGAATGTTGACCCCTTTTTCAGCTGATTCAAAAAACATCAAAGTCATTTAAAATGATTGAATCTAGGGAAATTCTGCTCTTATTTATTGACAAGATAATTTTTTTGTGATAAAGTGTAATCAAGTTTGTGAAAATTATTAATTTTTCACAAACGTTCTAATAAACGTCGCAAAATATAGACATAAAATGCATTATTAGTAGTATGTTTTCCTAAAACGTTTTTTGTGTGTGTTTCTGGAAGTGTTTTTGTGCGCATTTTAAAATTTTGACTACATTTTTTTTATTAACTCGCTTCAAAATGAAAATTATCAATTCTTCAGAATCTTATTTATTTATTTTAACGTATGTCCAGCAATAATTTTTCGCCACATTCACATATTTGAATAATTCTTTATTGGAAAGGCGTGTTTGAAGAGTGGTACCATAAAAAATTGATCAAGTTCTGGTGATATCATCATTAAACAAATCGGAAAAAACTTGTTTTTAAACCATTGCCTAAAGTGTTGCCGCAGTATCCTCCGATAATAAAACATCAAAAGTCTCCCAAGTTAATGGCCACTTTAATCGATTTATCGCCGGGCTCGGCTCATAAAAATAAGTTTTCAAAACTGAATCCAGTATGGCTATATTTTCTATATTTGGTTATAAATTGTCAAAACCTCAAAACCTACTATTTTACAGTGCAAATAATTGTTCGTTATCATGATGTAATTTGAAGTCGGTTTTCACACAAAATCGACTTCATAAACCATACTCCTTATTTCACTCATCAGTTTCTTTTTGCGGATTAACTCTTTAACGTGCAGTGTTCCCGCTCTGGGAACACCAAACTCTGACGTTCTGACTGTTGCCAGTCACGAAGAATAGATTGGATTTCTATAAAAATAGTTGCGGGTGACATAGCTCCACGAGAATTCTTTACTTTTTAGCACGTCATTTCCTGTAAAAAAATGGTCACGATTATTTTTAACAGCACTGACATCTGCTGAAAAAGGGAAGAATGCGAGAACAGCTGGATAGATTGCCCAATGCTGAAAAAAGGGCAGCCGTTGCCGTCGCTCGACTTAACTACCAGCAAGATGGCGGACGATCTAAACGTTCATCGCGTGCCACAGATCTAGAGACCCTTTTTTGACGACAGCTGGCGGTGAGGCACAGCCAGCTGCGTCAAAAAACGGTCTCTAGATCTGTGGCACGCGATGAACGTTTCGATCGTCCGCCATCTTGCTGGTAGCTAAGTCGAGCGATGGCAACGGCTGCCCTTTTTTTAGCACTGGGAAAGTGTTGCGACTCAAAGGGTTAAATAGTATGCCAATACCTGGATTAGATCCTCCCAGTCGGATCGCCCAAGACCCAAGTTCTTCATCTCCATCATGGAGTATCGACGCTGTTCAGTCCATTCTGCTCCATTACGCTCTGCAAACCCTAATAGTAGAAAAGCACCGCTATTAGATAAAAGCTACTTAAGTGGGTTACTAAAGGGTAGCTATGCAAATAGTGGTCGTAAAAGTGGTAGTACCCTTTAGTAACTAAATGGGTTGCTTAAGGGTAGCGATGCCGATGCAGTGGCGTACCAAAGGGGGGAGGGGCGAGGGGCGCTGTCCGCTCCGGGTACCAAGGAAAAAGGGGTGTCGTTTTTGTACATTTGTAAAAAAAAAGAAGAAAAAGATTTGAGTAAAGCACCAATTATTTTTCCTTTCTCCTTTTCAGTTTTCTTTTCATTTTTAAGTTTCGACTAAAA
This sequence comes from Cheiracanthium punctorium, assembly GCA_038373885.1. Taxonomy (NCBI): domain Eukaryota; kingdom Metazoa; phylum Arthropoda; class Arachnida; order Araneae; family Cheiracanthiidae; genus Cheiracanthium; species Cheiracanthium punctorium. Next base: position 36,091 of record JAWZYV010001044.1, on the reverse strand, counting down.
CATGGATACCTTCACTGCTAGGAGAGATTCCCTAACTAGCAATTGTGCTCGGGTTACCACCGGCTACGTAGCCAGCAGATGATGGCCCGCGCAATGTTGCTAGTAGAAGGTGTACTTACATAAATCTAACGTAAAAGTGCATTGGTACGATACTACGATATGCATACAAGCATCTATTGAAGATTTCGGAAGAGATGAAGTTTTCGCGGATTTTTTTATTTTTTATTTGGGGGGGGGATACTTATTCGTATGTACTCTCCCTCTACATACGGATATAGGCTATTGGCCAATACTGTTACCTGATACAATATGAGTAGAAATCATAAAGAGAGGTAGCAAACCCATACAAAATAAGGATGGCCCATTTATTTCCGTAGTAAGACTTTGAAGAGAGCCAAAAATGAAATTGTCGTTAATTAACAACTGCTTGGTTCTATAAAGATTTACCGAATGCCGAAAACATTCTTAAAACGTGGATGGTACACTCTCCATTATAAGTCAGTTTAATTTCTGCTGCAGGCTGTTTGCTACTAATGAAAAAGAACATGGAGTATCAAAATTTATTACATGGTTTCACAGGGGCGACCCTAGGGCACGTGGTACCCTCCTGCAAACTTTAAAAAGGCGCCCCCTTTTATGCTCTTGATAAAGTTTTTCTTACTTTTTGAGTTCGAAATGGTGCCCCTTCGAAGATGGCTCCCCCATACGATGCTTATCTTGCTTACCGTGTTGGCCGCCCCTGGGGTTTAAGACTTGGTGAAAATTAAATCCCAAAATAAGTCATCACGAGAACTCGGAGAGACACCATGCTTGTCTTGAGAAATAGAAAATATTGAGAGCAAGACTTAATAAATTCATTGATAATCTACACCAAGAAGCAGTGGAGAGTGAGAAAAAAAATAAAAAAATGAAGGAAAATTTTGCATAGACTTCTGGATGTGAGCTTATCATTGGCCAAAGAGAATCTTCCTTTTCGGGGCCACCAAGAAGAAATGGCATTGGAAAACAAAGGAAACTTCTTAGAATTAATAGAAGTACTCTCTAATTATGATCCTGTAATAAAAGAGCATTTAGTTACAATACAACAAAAAGAATCATCTGGAAAGATAGTAAGTACGTATTTGCCTTCGAAAATCCAAAATGAATTTATATCTATTTTGGGCAATAGCATAAAAGAAAATATTTTAATGGACACAAAGAAGGCACAATATTTCGGAGTACTCCAAATATATCACACACTGACAAAATGTTTGAAATAATCCGATATGTCCACATTGAATTTAGTAAAGTAGAAGTCAGAGAATCATTTTTGGGATTTTTTTCTTTTGTTGGAAAAAAAAGCCAATGCCCTTACAGATGGCATTTTAAAAGTATAGAAGTCGAAGTCAAGGCTATGATAACGCGTGCAGGCGCGGATCCATGGGGAGGGCGGTTAGGGCAATCGCCCCCTCCTGGGCGAAGTCCGAAAATCTGTTATAATCTGTTAAAATATATTATGAAAGTATAATGAAAATTAAGTAGCTTTTTTCTAAAGGGTGTATTGCGAGTACTACTCCCTGTCCGTTTTAATCATCGCTCATATATAGATTTTATCAATAAAATAATTAATTGCATTAATTGGTATAATTGATTATATTAATTAATTATAAAATGATTTTGCGCATTCTACCCCCCCCCCTGTTTCAGGTTCAAAATCGCCCCCTCCTTGAGTAATTTCTGGATCCGCCCCTGAACGCTTCAACTATGGCTGGGATTTATACTGGTGTTCAAGCCAGAATACGAGAGATTAATCCCAAAGCTTTATTCGTACCGTGTGCAAACCACTCCCTTAATCTGCAAGGACTGCATTCATTTGGAAGAGTTCCTTCGTGGGTAACATTTTTTGGGATACTGGAGAGTCTTCTAGGGAATGCAATCCCGATCCCGCGGGAAAGGGATCCTACGCGATCCCGTTCCCGCAGGATTACGATCGTAATCCCGCGCGATTGACACAGAGAAATAAATTATTTTTTATTACAATTTTACGGTGCTTTCCCAATCAATAGACCGAAAAATTTTGCATATTTATGTCTCTCATCTAACAATAAACGAATAATTACAAATTTTAATTTAAAGTTTTTTTTTAAAATTATCTTCCAATGAGAGTCTGGATCGAACATCTAAATCTAAACATTGTAATATAAATTTTCCGTAAAGTTCCCAATCTCCAAACGAACTGAAATGTTCCATACTATTTATCTCTTTGCAAACAGTCACGAATTAATTATAAAAAGTTTTCATTTTAGTTTTTAATTTTTTTTATATAATTCACACTTTTAATTATTTTACTAAAGTTAAATCTAGACTAGGAAATGATTCATTGGATTTGTTCGATTTTGTACGTTCTTTTTTCAGCAACTACGAAAATAATGTAAGTATGTTAACATATCTATAAATTGTATATTCCTCATTTTTAGCAACTAACATAAGACAATTCTGAATATCATAATTATAATTTTCATATTTCTAAGTTATTGTATTAATTACCTCATAAGATTAATTAATATTATTAAAGTTAGACTTCATAGTGTTTAAAATCTTACTTTTTTCTACTTTTCTCTGTTGAAATGAAGTCCTAGCTAAATGAAATGTCAATCCCGCGGGATTGCGGGATCCCGCAGGATCAATGAATCTCAATCCCGAAATCCCGCAGGACGAAAAACAGTGCAGGATTGCATTCCGTAGTTTTCACTTTCTTTTCTGCCTCCACACATCGTTGGGATGTACTGAAGAAACATGTAGATGTTATGGCCAAAAGACTGGCTGAAACGAGATGGAGCGCTCACCACGATGCTGTGAAACCCATAAAAAAACGCTTTGCAAAGTTTATTGAAGCGATCGAAGAACTTTGTGATCCGAAAGAAAACGTTGATACAATGGGTTCAGCTCAGATTTTGATATCTGCTGCTTGTGATTTTTCTTTCTTAGTTTATCTGTCACTATCGGATAAAGTTTTAGAGGAACTAAACGCTACTTAAAAGTATTTACAAATATCAAGGGTGAGATTAGATAAGTATGTCAAGAAATTCCAATGCCTAACACTTTACCTACAAGAAGATGGCAGTAAAGAAATTCAAGAAAATGATGCCAGGAGTGCGTATATGGTTTCCAGGAAGAAATAAGAGTCCGTTTTAAATCAATAGAAAGCATTTTATTAACATTCGGAGTGGTTCAAGTAAGTAATTTGGTTAGTGCATCAGACGCAAAACTGGAAGAACTTGTCACAAACCTTACACAAACTTTCGACGAAATTTCCAAACATAACATAATTTCAGAAATTGCGCGACTTCGGAGACTCCTAAGAGAAGCAGATATTAACAAAGAAGTTTGTCAAGAATGGTCAGCGCTGAAATTTTTATAATTCGTTATATAGATTTTTTGCGATTCAGTGTCAAAGATAAGGGGGGGGGGATAAAATATATGTCCACCCCGGGTAACAAAGTCCCTTGGCACGCCACTGTGCCGATGCAATACCGACCTAATGGCCAGCATTGCATTGGGATGCTATCCGACCTTCGGAACTTCTGCGTATAAGGTATATTCTGAGAGAGAAGTATTCATCTTTTAGCAACAACTTCAAAGATTTGAACTGACTTTGCTTGAATCGCTCGGAAAAACTGTGCTGTGATTTGTTAGTTATTCTGTCTGCGTGTAATTCAGTATTCTATTTCTAATTTTACGGAATTTCAAAATTACTATTATGTTTTAAAGGAAACTTTGCTTTACCAGAGCCTCCAGGTAGCAGCTGAAATATGCCCGGCGGTCTCTCAAGAGTCGACGGTAAATTAAAAAGTTTTCTAGCTGTGGCAGCATCCGTCACGATCACAATGTACGTCCCACCTAGGTAAGTGCTGGAAAATAGAAAATAAAGTAAAACAAGGATCAATATCAGACACAGGCGATTTTTGAATGCACATTTAGAACGAAAAAAAAATCATCCATAGATAGGATAAAACAAAGTCGCTTTCCGCGTCTCTCTGAGGTATCCACTAGCTCCTCCTAAACCACGCAACGGATTTTGATGCGGTTTTCAACATCTGTTAGATAATTTTTCGCGGAAGGTTTATATATCTATGTAACAATCATGGTGGACTGAGGTCAACTGCGAAACTGAGGTCATTTTAATATCACGAGTATAAAGATGCATTAAAACATAAAAACCCGATTAAGTCATTAAAAGGCTTTGACGTAAAAACTATGCAGTTGGCAAAAAATGTTAGTTTGAAACATCTTTCACGAGTTTAGTTATTCGCTTTCAAAGCCAATTTAACTTAATCATCTCTTAGGTAAAAATTACACCACGCGAAAAATAATTTCGCAACTTATGATTTAAGTTAGTTTTAAGAATCTCGTGGAAACGAACAAGATTTAATACGATTTTCTGGAAGAACAGGGTGGTTATTCGCAGCAAATCGGAATTGTTTCTCCTTACCTAGCCGCAATATCAACAGATTTCCGAATGCACTCGGTTGATATTGCGGCTAGGTAAGGAGCAACAAACTCCTATACAAAGCAAAATACAGTGTGAAATTATTTCCTTCTGCCATGTTTGCGGAATCTTATTGGATTACGAATTCCAATTTGCTGAGAATGCACACACTCTTGGAGTTCTTAGACTCATCAAAGTAAAATAAATAGAATATTAATTGGATGGTGCTACAGAAGGAATAGGATTTTCGTTTCTATTCTATTTTGCAATTTATTTCCTTCACATGTGTGGTAACATTTCTACGAAGCCCATCAAATAAAAGTGGTAAATTCAAATTATTCAAAGGAGCAGTGGCGGCTCGTGAGCTGCTTCAGTGGTGGGGCCCGAAAAAAATAGTGCCAGTTCAAATCGGGAAAATACATATACATAGAGCTTTGGCGGATCGTTACCTATTTCAGTGAAGGGGGCTTTTTTTTAAACTCGAAAATGTAAAACATATGAATCGCGTTTGTAAACAGTGTGAATACATAAAAACTTTCGAATAACAAATTATGAAAGGCGTATTGATTTCTCCTTTAAGTTTTCATTTTTTACTCCTTTAAGACAGCAGATTTATTTTGCACTTAAAGAACCTTTTCCTCCATTTTTCTTTCTCAAAAAGGTACAATATCAATTTAAAAAAAAATACAATATCAAAAAAGTATGATTTTCTTGAATACATTATTAAATTCAACAATTGCATGTGTACATGTTGAAAAACGAATTGGTCCATAATGTTTCACCTCCAAATAGCAAACAATAAAAACGAAAAAACAGAATCTTTTGCTTCACTTACTGAAAGTCATGGTGCTTTACTGTACCATTCTAGTTGAAATGATCGTGTCCTTTTGCCATCTTTTTGTTTAAGGACAAAATATTTTGGTTGATAGGGTCCCACACGTTTTATTTCAAGCTTTTCTGCTACGTTTAATCTGCTGAAAGGAACTTGTAATAAACTGTCAACAGAATTCAAAGTCTTTAAATAGATTTATAATTTGACAAAAATATTTTAATCTACGACCATTTCTCAATCAATTAATACTTTCACTATATTTGAAACCGAAAAAATAGTATAAAATTAAGTCTTTTTTAAATGAGATAAATAAAAACTCCTATTTCTTAAAGATGATCAGCAATAAGAACAAAAACCACTATCAGCACCCTTTTTTCGACCAAAAGAACAAAACTCGCCAAATATAGCTGTTTCCATGGAAACACTTTTATTTCTCCTATCGGGCCAATGCTAAGGAGCCCTAAATTGGAGCTAAATTAACTGTGCTTTCGCATTCTTTTTTGTGATAATCAGCCAAATATGTTCATCTTTTGAGAAATGATCAATGGTACTAACACTACTCTGCTGTGCTTGGCGCAAATATATTAGGGCTTCATTTCTCGGGCCCCAGAGTGCTTCAATGGGGAATACATTGGAGATGCCGCGGCGCGGCCGTAGGATTTGAATGAAGGCTCGCTTTACATAATTGGATTAAGGGACAAAGCTGGTGTAAAAAATACTCCTTTAAATATTATTTTTATCTATCTTAAATCAAAATAGAATAAAATACACGCAGATACCTTTATTAAAGTAAACTGATTTTAAAAGAATACAAATTTTACATTATAATTAAAAAAGCTTTTGAAATATCAGGTGGGGCCAGGCTCCTCTGGCCCCTAATGACGAGCCGCCACTGCAGACGAGCATATGCATTCGACCCTTTTCAGGGGTAGCGATTGGGGATGGGTTATTATCTGAAAAATTGGAACCGTTTCAAGAGCTAAGTTTCATAATTGATGCTTATCGTTCAATATTAACCCACACCCAAACAGCACATCAAACTTTTAGCAAGCTTGATTTATCAAGTCAATAAACTTGAATTAAGCTTGAAAATTTCAAGCGTGTAAGCTTAATGCAAGCTTGAATCAAGTTTTCAAGTTTACACTTGCCCAGCATGCATTAAGCTTGACATATCAAGCTTGACATAGCAAGCTTAATTTCAAGCTTAAAAATTTTTCCAAAAAAAAAAAAAATTCTTTAATACACGGGGCGCCCTTCGGCTAACTCGCCCCACACATTTTATTTTTCCACGCATTTTCCCCTCTATGCTGAAATTTCAAGTTAATTTAATCTGTTTCCATCAAGCGTCCGCGACTGGGATCGAACTCGGGACCTAAGGGTTGGGAAGCCAGCGTCCTAACCATTCCTGCCTCGCGCTGGCATAACTAAAGTTTGAAGTGACTGTTATGGTTGTCACGCCGTTTTCTGGCGAGATCGATCAGTGCCCGATGCCGATCTGTTTCTTTTATTTTTCCATGGGATGGATAAAAATTAAAATAACGTTATGTGTGATTATGACTCTGCTAATAGGGAATGCATTAGCAGAGTCATAATAGACTTCTGGATAGACTCTGGGTAGATTTTCTGGATAGACTCTGCTAATAGGGAAATAAGCATAATATAAACTTAAAAGCAGCACACGTTTTAAAACTTTCAATATCGCGACACTCATGTTGGGCAATACTGGCCAAAATCGAGACAAAGCACTGATTTTGCAATCAATTTCGTAGTATAATTGTATTTTATTTTGAAGAATTTCTATATTTGGAAATATATAATCTTTTTTTTTTTAATTTTATCGTCAAGTACATTTATGACTAATGATAAATTATTTGTTATGTGGATGTGGCTTTCCAAATCAAACAGTAATCAAGTTGTATTCAAGCTTGACAGTTCAAACGAGTTCTCCAAGCTTGCTTTGCTGCAAGCTTAAAATGATTTGAACTGTCAAGCTTGTATTAATACGTCAAATTCAAAGAAATGTCAAGCTCGATTTAAGCTTATGTGCGGTCTGGGCAATTTAAAATAATTTACTTTTAAATTTCAAATAAAGTTCTTTTCCGGTGCAAAAGAAACTTCAAAATTACTTATTCCCTCAGAAGAACACCAAAAATATCGTCTGCAGGATATCAAATGTTGAAAATTTGATATTTTCTTTTCCTTTTGTTGGGTGTAATCTGGTAATCAATGAAATTGTTTTTGTTCATGATTGACACTTAATCATAGAGTTTTGGGTAAAAAATATTGGAAAATGGTCGACGAACTAATACTTAAATGATTTCGTTTGTTGTGCGTAGAACTCTAAAAGTTAACGAAACAAACTATTGCAAATTTCCACAAGTTTTTAAAAATAATTTGACTATCGTAATGCCAGGTTACAAGTGATACGATCCGATAGTTTTGTTCTGCTTCCTCCCGTATGAAGGACGGGTACACAGCTAGTATTTATATATAGAGAGAGAAATGAATCGGTCGAAAATTGCAATATTATAAAACTTAATTCAAAACTTACAGTAGGGGAAGGTGGCCTAAAATTATCCTATCGGGTAAAATCATCCAGATTAGTTTTCTTAAGCGATATTAAAATATATAGAATTCCTATTCAGGCAGCCGGGACTTTTCAAAAGGGACCATATATGCGGGGTGATTTTATAAGCAGGTGAACATTTACGAGGTTTAACTGTATAGTGTAAAACATACTGGAAAATGCCAAATTGTATTTAAATATTGATGTTATTTATACCAGTTTTTCCCTTAAGGGGAAGCATTTTAGGTCACCTCCCCGTGCATGGCATGCCGTAGACTTTCCGAACAACCTGCTGTCACGTTTAAAGTTGCATCTGTGGAATTGGCAGAAAATTGTTATTCTCAAGTACAAATAATCTGTTCTTGACCTCCTGAGCCAAACCTCGACCGGGGGATGAGAGAGAGTTGCCAGAGAATTCAAACCGGTTTTGGAGAGCCGCCGACCTCCCCTGGCGAATCATAGCGAGCTGTATCCACTTTATCCACCAAGCCAAGTAGCACTTATCGGCGGATAGTAGGAGTTGGGCTTGTGAATAAGGGAGAAAAGGGCCTGTGGACAATTCACGGATTGTCCTCCAGTGCGGATTGAAGGATCCACGAAACTCGCTCCCGTGAATACGGGCGTAAGCATGCGATTGATCAGGATTTGATCCCTGTCTGGATCAGAGAATAGAAATATACTATAGAGAGGTATAGGGAAGAGGGAATTCTCAAGATGGCAGTTGTGGCAATCTGTCTCACTGTTTTGGTTGGCGGACTGCCTAGTTGGGAATTATCTAGGCTTTCACTATTGAAAATGTTGCCAATAAGTAAATAAAAATAAAATAAAAACCAAAAGTTGCTCTCTTAAAAGGCACGAAATCCGACATGCTAATTTATTTTAATACTTTTCCCCTGAAGTGGTTTGATAGGAGATAGTAGCACTTAATCTGGTTTTCGAAAAACACAGATAACGAACCCAATCCCACACCACCTCCCACACTATACAAATATGATTTAAGATTTCAACCCATTTTTCTTTGATGAACCAGGTGCTACAAAATGAAATAAATACAAGATGATAAAATAACATTGGAGAGACTGCCGCAAAAACACATTTAAGTAACTCTTTTTTTATAGATATTCTGTAAGGAGCATATATTTCATTTACTTACCCAAATATACCACCATACTTTTTGCCCAATTTGTCCAAATACTCGTGCGGATTCTTTCCCAGGAACGGCAGAATACCAAAAAACGGCAGTCCTCTTGGGCCCGGATGGAGCCTGTACCTGCGTTTCTTACCGAAAACATAAGCGGCCAAGCAGATTAAAACTATGGTCCATAAGATGATATTCTTAAAATCCTTAAAATAATCCATCCTGTTCTTATTCAGAGTGCGGCTTCATTTAGGATTTATCTGTTTTATCAAACAACAGGCTGCTTTCATTCAGTTAAATGTGCTGATAGGCTGCTGACGAAGTCCTTCTGAAGAGAGATAAACAAGAAAGATTATATAAGGCCAAAAAGGCATCGATTATAGAACACTTTTCATCCCAATTATTTTTATTTACATATATGACTGCATACAGAAAATTCAATAAGGCACTTCGTTAAATGATAGCCAACGTACTCCGTTTTAATTGATTACTTGCCGATTGATCTTTTATTCTAAACTTTGATTAGACTAAAATAAATAGTCCAGATGAGGAATGACCGCAATTTTATTCTTATTTGTCGCATTTGAAGGTATAGCGTGAAATTCACACGATATGGCCTACCAAAATCGAATTTCGAAGGCTTATTTTCAGCCCGAAGTTTGACGACCATGTGGCGAAATTTTACGCATAACCCCCCCAAAAGGTCTACTATTAATCTACTTTTGTGAGGCCCTGTAGAACAACTAGAAAAGTTATTCCCATCCTTTATATATATATATATATATATATATATATATATATATATATATATATATATATATATATATATATAAAGAGTAGGCTATACTGGGTGTCCCAAAACATTGGCCTCGGCTTTTAATCCTTAAATATTTATTATATACAAATATAATAAATTTCAAAGTTATGTGAAAAGGAAAGGTAGACAGAATTCTATGAAATCGATTAACATTTTCAGTGGATTAAACTTTACTAAATACAAAAATTTAATTCTCATACCGCACCTGAAAAAAAAAATGGTAAAACGTGTCCCAAAAATTGGAGCATTTTATCCTAAAGAAACACAAAGGTATGAAAATAAATACATGATGACTTAAATCACTTTTTAATGGCTCTTGAAGGGGCTAAATCACTTAGGATGACCGCGTTTCAGAAGACATACAAAAATTACGGAAGAAAACAACCCTTTGCACTCCAGCTGCAAGCGTTCACGTTGATATTCACGCATAGCCCCTATAAATAAAGTTAGATAGGGGCTGTGCTTGAAAGACTAGTTATTTAAGACTACCCAGCAAACACACACAAATTCTCTAAACACCTATTAACGTTCAGAAGACGTTTTCTGAACGTTAATAGACGTTCAGAGAACCTGTGTGTGTTTGCTGGTTACCCATTGTTGACGGGTTAGTACTAAATGCAAATTTCCAAAAAGCAAGAACTTTCCTCAGCATTGTAGAAGTACACAGAATGGATGTAGTAATGGATGCATGTTGCCAAAGTAAAGAAAGCGAAGTTATAATTTTTATGTATTGTTAAAATATTACAGGTTAGAGAGTAACTAAGTAATATCATTTCATTCGCTTTAGTCGTAATTATGTGATGCGCGAACGAATATTTACGCATATTGAAATAATTTTCGCAAAATCTCAAAATCTAATCAATATTTTTGAAAAATTGGAAGCCTAGAATTTAAGTTGAATAACAACCTATCATGTCACCAAATTTTGTATCATTTCCTGCAGTCTTTATTTCGTGATGCTGGAACAAAATTTCAGCATTTTAAAACGATTTTCACAAAATCTCAAAATGTAATCAAAATATTTTTAAAATTCAACGCCTATAGGCGCGTTTCCACTTGTGTCGTTAATGCCCCAAATGCCGTTAATGCCCCGAAAGTCGTAACGCTAAAGTAGAATTCCGTTTCCACTAGCTTCAGTTATCTCCTTTAAGAACCGTACGTTCCTCCAATGGCTATTAGCGATTTCGCGCATGCGTGTTTAAACTTTTATCTGTTTCCCGTTTTTCTTTTAAATATATCCCCATTTGTTATTTTTAAATACAGAAGAATTTCTTAAATTTGGAATTCCAATTTACGAAATTAGACCTTAAAATAACAATAAATCAGTATTCGAAAGAAAATCTTTTGGATTTTATTAAAAATGTTTAAAAGAATAGCATCTTTCTAATGAGCAATTTCTCAGTAAATGTATTTTATTTTTAATACATTTTTCTATTTTAAAAAAATTAAGTATTTTTTTTAAACTTTACCTGATTACAACGATTTTTTTTTTTAATAATACTGCAGGATTTTTTATAATCTGGAAATTTGTGTTATGCAGAATCGCTAAGTCCCGTCGACTTTGAATTTGAAAAATTCTACTGCATTTATTTAAGGGACTTTTTTAGTTAACACATATTATACTAATTTTAGGAGGCTTAAAAAAAAAAAAAAAACTGGATGTCAATGATTCCCATAAATTAGAGGCTTTAAAATACTAAGTTAATTCAGCTGTTTTGATAGATTTAAAAGGTAGCCACATTTTCGATAAATTTAAGTACTGCATGCTGTCTTTCACCAAATAAGTAATTAACAGAATATTGATATCTGCTTTTCGTGTGTTTTGTAAATTTAAGAAGTACATTATGTTATTAATTTAATTTCAGTTATCTCTAACATACACTATAAGCATATAACTATTTCTGAAAAGGTTGTATTGTATTTTGTTATGATAAACCTACACGAGGAGTATTTCGTATTGCCTATCGAAAGGGGGAGTGCCTTGTGCGGGTGACTTTCTTAGTGCTTCTGAAGCGTATTTACGTTACATCGTGAGAAAAACCGTCCAAAACTCCGAATTTTTAGATAATCAGCCGTCCGGTAGATCAGAACCCTGGACCTTTATACTTCAGTTATCTACCATCTTCAGTATCTTATCAACTCGGCTCGGGTGGGCACAACATCTTGTTTTAGATGCCATCTCCGGCCTTTAAATGTCTAATACAAAAGATAGTGCACGAATAAATTTAGATTTATTAATCAAATTTCTATTTGAAAAGTATTGAACAAAATTTTTAATCTCTTATTTAAAGAAATACAAAATAAAAATGAGAAAACCTATGATTTGGAAAAAATATTGGTCTTAAAATTAAAATTCAATAATTACAATAAATTTTATTTATATATGAAGAGTAAAAGAATTATCATTAAAACCAGTTAGTATGTAAAACTACTATTCTTTTTTCCTTTGAATACTAAGTAATAACTATTATTAATTAATTATGTGAGCTTTCTGAAGAGAAAAAAAATTCATTGAAATATTAATTACATATATATTGAATTTTTCAAATACAGTCAATAACGTTAGAAGAATAAAGACAATTTTAATTAGAAATAGATATCAAAATGCTAGAGATCATCAGAATATCACATGAAATACTTAAAGAAAAAATTAGGAAGGAGCTTTGCAAAAAATACTTAAATTAAATATTTTTTAATTCAAAGTCATAACTATTTTTAATTATTAATTATCGCAAAATAAATTAACGAAAAAAATAAGTAAAGTATATAACAATCTGTTATTATTATAAACCGACAGTAAAACAAAGCCCTAAAAAGAGCGGCAGCGGGAATCGAACTCAAGACAACACGACAAGAGGCAAGTGCGGAAGGTCCTAGCCACGCTAGACACAACCTGAAGAATGTTATTAAATAATTTGGACTGATCTTGTCACAGATCTACGCGACACATCGAATAGTTACGAGCCAAAAAGAAATAGAAATAGAAATAGAAATATTATTAAAAGAGTGAGTAATAAAACATAAGGGATAAAAACACCCTAAAGGAAGAATGACAGAATTGATTATGTGTGCATGAAATCATGGAGAGTGAGATTGAGCGCCAAGGCTTTTTTTTTTTTTTTTTTTTTTTTCTTTAGATTTTTTAGGTCAATTGACTGAATCAATTTTGTCCAGAGCAGATTTACAACAATTTGGAATATTCTGGTGAAAAGTGATGATTAATTGAACCAAAAAGAAAAGAATTAAGAGCCTATTTATCCTTAAAAAATATCTAGTACATTCTCACTGTCGCGACAGCCATATTGGAATGCTTGAGAGAGCGTTTGGGGGACGCGATCAGCCAATTAAAAGCTCGGATTCTTTAAGAACTTAGCGCGCTTAAAGACGGGAAATGAATACCTTTTAAAACGATCAAGACAGGCGATAACGGTCGAAAAACTGGCTTTACGGAGAGTTTTTAGCGACCGTCAGGGATTTAGGGAAAATTACGACCTAGTCGAAACGCGGCATATAAATGAAGATTAGCAACTACTTATCATATCACCAAATTCCGTATCATTCGTATTAGCCGTTATTACGTGTTGCTTGAAGAAATATAAACGTATTTTGAGAGAATTTTCACAAAATCTAATAAAAATGTTTTAAAAATTAGACACCTATAGTTTATGTTGAATAACGATCTATCATGTGACCAAATTTCATATCATTCGCTTCAGTCGTTATTACGAAATGGGGGATCAAAATTTCACTCAGTTTTAAACGATTTTCTCAAAATTTCGAAATCTGATCGATTTTTTTAATTAGATGCTTATAGTTTAAGGTGAGTGACCACCTATCATTTCACCAAATATCATTTTTTCACCTTTGCATTATGATCGAACACGGAGTTACGCAGTTTAAAACGATTTTTCGCAAAATCTCAAAATGTAATCAAGATTTTTTTTTTAAATCGGCACCTATGTTTTAAGTTGAGTGACCACCTATCATGGCACCAAATTTCATATCATTCGCTGCAGTCGTTTTTACGTGATGCTTGAACAAAGAAAAGCTTCACGGACAGAATGACAGAACGGCAGACAGACAAACTTTTTTTTGAGGGTCGCACCGGATTCCCAGGTGCTTGAAACGGATAGAAATCGCAAAATTTTTGAATTCCAAGAAATGTACAGACAAAATTTTATTTATATAGATATCTGTAAGACTTTTTATGATATAAAGGTTGAAATTTCGTCACATTAATGTATAGGGGCACATTTGACTAACTAAGAATGCGTTTGTACGGGGACTGTATTCAAATTTAATATTTGTATTGTATGTCCTATGGTCAGCATTTAAGGAAGAGTCGATCTCAATATTTTCGAGACACTAGATATATTGTAACTAGCTGAAGTACCCGTTTTTCGCACGGAATGGATATTGTTAAACCAACTAATACAAATGGAAAATAAGTAAATGAATATTGAATATACTTTGGTTATAGATTTAATCGCCTACAAAAACTGTTTTACAAGATTCATTAGGCATATTTTAACTATGCTTGATTTTTTAAAATACTGTTTGGAATGTGCATCATAATCCGCGAGTGTGTCGTATTTGTTTTTCTTGTTCCATGAAATACTTCTTCAAATCTGAAATCTATATTAAAATCTTCTACTAAAACTGTTTTAAAATCCTTGCCAAGCACATGCTAACTATACGTCAGCTTTACTTACACGAATATAGAAACCAATATGCCAATTTAAAATAGACAGTAGGGTTATGCAATTTCTCGAAAAATACAGAAGATATCGATAAGGTGGGTCCAGTTTTGGGGACTAATATTTTTATGCCAAACTTGGCGATAAATCACCAGAAACGGCAAACCTTAGAGAATCTTTTCGCATTTTATCAGGCAACCCTTGAAAAGTGATTCTCCCTTTCACCAGGTAGACAAAAGTTTTTGTCTGCAATTAACTGCACTGTAGAACGAAAAAATACGTGAAAAAACAGTTTTTGTAAGCCACACAGTATTGAGACCACACAGTGTAAGCCACACAGTATTGAGGTCCATTTAAAGAAAACCTTTGAAAAGATTGTTGTGCATTTGTGTCCGATACTTTTTAATGCAAGATTTTTATGGCTATCTTCATTTTCCTTCGATATATGATAAGTATGAAAATAATGTTTTGGTCTCTCATTCAAAGTTTGGACACGAATTCTAAAAAAAAAAAAAAAACGGAAAACGATTTTAGGTATATGTGTTTGTTACATTCTAAAGCAAGAAATTAAGAAAAACGTGAAAATAACGTTTTAGACCCTTACCACCGTTTGAGTGCGAATTTTAAAAACCCTGAAAATGATTTTTAGGTATTGCTGTTAGTTAGGTACGGCTATCTCTATTTTCCTCTGAGATATGAAGGGAAATCTGAAAAGAACGTTTCGGCCCCTTACGCCCGTTTGGGTGGGAATTCTAAAACACCCTGAAAATAATTCGTAGGTATTCGTGTTCGCTACATTCTAAGAATTTTACGGCTATTTCTATTTCTCTTTGAGATATGATCTCAAATTCGAAAATAACGTTTTGGCCCTCTATCCCCATTTTGATGCGCATTTTAAAGAACTTTGAAAATGAATTTTAAACATTTTGGTTCAATATACTTTTGAGCAAGAATTTTACGGCTGTCTCTTTTTTCCTCTGACATATGAAGGTAAATGAGAAAAAAAAAAAAAAAGCGTTTTGGACCCTTACACCCTTTTGGGTACGAATTGCAAAAAACCCTGAAGGTGATTTTTAGGTATTTGTGTTGGTTGCATTTTAAAGAAGGATTTTATGGTTGTCTCTTTTTTTTCCTCTGAGATATGAAGGGAAATGTGAAAAGAACATTAATGAACGTTTTGGCGCCCCTTACGCCCGTTTGGTTGTGAATTCTAAAAACCCTGAAACTGACTTTTAGTTATTTGTGTTGGTTATATTTTAGAGCAAGACTTTATGGTCGACACAAAGTACTGTTTTCCTGATAGGGAAAATGGCTATCGCTTGACGCGATAACTTTCCTAACCTCCGAAATCTCGCGTGTGTTCTTAAACTCTTCCACTGTCGTCACCGTTCTTAAACTCAGTAACTATCGTCACTGCTCGTATGCTCAACATGCATTGCGTCATCAATCTATTTCAGAAACTTATTATATGTTTTTATGCAGATTACCTTTCTCTACGTTAAACGTGTGTTCACGCGAACGAAGTGTAGGAAGTTTTTTGTGAGTTTGTTGGGTGGCGGGTGCGCTGTTCGTTCGGCTCGTTTTTCCCTCTTGGGTTTATAGTTATACCTACTGTAGGTGTTGTTCTTACTTCCTTCTTTAGTTGTATTTTTGTTTTCCTTTAATTTAGAATAGCACGAGGTAAGTGCATTTCTCCCTTCTTTTTCTTGGGGTAACTCCCCCGTGTCTTGTTGTTTAGTGGGCGGTTACCTGCACTCATGTCCATGCATTCGGAATTCAACGTGTCAGACGATGAAGTCGTGTCTAACATAAGTTTTTGTATCAGGGAAGATGTCCCTCCTCCCCTCCAACTGGAATATGCTTTTGCAAATGGAGTTAATAACATAGTCATCTTTTTAGAAGCCCAGGATGGTAACATCCCCCGTAACCAACCACATAAATTAAAAGCAGAGCTGACTAGCAAATTGCAGTTCAGCGGTCACATACTAAACCTTAAATTTACGAGAAATAACAAACTAATGATTGAGACGTCAAATTTGAACTGTGCAAAAGAACTGGTGGAAATGACAGACGTCCTTCAGAAACCTATCCGCCCGTACGTCCAACAAGAAAATATAACTTCCCGCTTTTTATTGCATAACATCGCAACTAGCATCCCGCTTGAAGATTTAGGAACAGAATTACAGGCTGAAAATAACCTTAAAATCAAAGAAATTCGCCGCTTTAGCAAAAAAAGTCCCACTGGAACAGTTCCTACAGAAACGGTACTGATCACCATTTTTGGTACCAATATCCCCTCTGAAATAAAAATATTTTACATGATTGAGAAGATAAAAATATTTTATGATCGCCCTCAACAATGTCTAAATTGTTGGCGTTTCGACCACATAGCTCAAAAATGCAATTACGAAGCTGTTTGCAAAAAATGCGCCGGAAATCATAATTTTCTAAGCTGCCAGTCAACACAACAGAAATACAGCAATTGTGATGCAGAACACGAGGCTTCCAGTATTAATTGCTCGGCGAGAGCCACAGAAATAAACCTTCTTAAATTTAAAACTGACAATCACCTCCCGATCACCGAGGCAAGGCGGCGCTTTCAAGCTCCCGCAAATCAAAAAACTTTCGCGACTGCTTTGAAGAACGAGATTCACGACAAGACCCTTGTCACCGGAAACAACTCTATTTCTCAGAAAGACTTAGAAGCTACCCTCGAGCACTTCCTACAGCGCTCCCAGGAGATTATGACTAACGTCCTACAGCAACAAACCCATATATTCCTACAGGCTCTTGGAAGTCTAATGCAGAATTTCTCTGGCTTAGTCCAGGAACGTGTTATCACCATAGTTGAAACTACTAAATATGAGGATTATACATCACCAGAACGGAAAACGAAAAAACCCAAAGCGGGTCCCTCTGGTAAAACTCAGAACATACTTCCAACATATCGACCAGACCAAATTTCTCAAAACAAACTCTCAAAGACTCTCGAACAAATCTTTAGCTGTGCCGACACTGGCCTGCCGGTATCGGCTTTGGGCCTGGAAAACATGGACGAGGAATTCTAGTTCCCCCCCTCCCCCTTTTTTTTTTCTTCTTTCTCGTTCTTGCCTCTTTTTCGTTTGTGGGTTTTATTTCTTGTTTTTTCCCTTCCCCTTTTTTTCAGGATGGCTGCTAATTTTTCCTTTTCTGTGGTGCAGTGGAATGCAAGAGGCATTCGTTCAAAGTGTCATTGGCTTAAATTCCGTCCGTTTTCTACTGCTGATGTAGTGGTTTTGCAGGAATCCTTTCTCAAGGCTAGCGACTCCTTTAATATGAAAGGGATGGTGGTTTACCCGCAAGATAGGCCTGTGCGGGGTTGGGGTCTCCTCACTGCTGTCCACTCTAAATTACCCTCTGTGCAAGTTGACATTGGTAGTTGCTCAACCAATGATGTAGAAAGTATGTGTGTTAAAATTTGGATATCGTCTCGGTGGATTTACATAGTCAATGTGTACTGTCCGTGCGGTCGGGTCACTGGTACCTGGTTCCGTGACCTTATGAAGTACATTCAAAGCCCCTATCTAATTTTGGGCGACTTTAACCAAAAGCATATTGCTTGGGGTAACGCACATAATACAATTGGTTCTGAGGAAATTTTTAACTGGGTGCTTAACAGCAACACTTGCATCTTAAACACTAAGTTTCCGACGCATATCGCTCCGAGTGGTACGCAGTCCCTGATTGATTTATCACTTTCCAGCGCAGACATATTTCCCAATTTTCACCTCTATGTACACTCGGACAGTTTCGATTCAGACCATTTTCCCATTGTCCTTGACCTGCCCCCTTCTCCTCCAAAACGCATGGTGTATAACACAGATTGGGTAGCAATTTCCCGGGCTATCAATCATTCGATGGCGTCTGGGTCTTCAGTCTCCTTCCATGACTTCCAAGTTCTCTTTAAAGAAAAGCTCCGTACCCATACGAAAAGGCATCCCATATCCCCTCGTAGCCCTCCTTGGTGGGATTCGCGCTGTGCCTGGCTACTAGGTCAAAAAAGGAAATACTTACGTTTATCCAAAACATATCTGTCCAAAGATTATTGGAGGGAATATAAACGGTACTCCTCCCAGCTTAAACGGTATACAAAGACACGGGCCAGGGCCTTTTGGGCTGACATCTGTGCTACCTCTCAGAACGGTAATATATATAAAATCCTAAAAGCGCTGAGCAACAGGTCTGCGGAGAGTGGATCTCACCTCCTTCTTGAACATCAAGGGTCTGTGATGGCCGATTCTGTTAATCAGGCTAACGCGTTCGGGATACAGTTTAGCAGTAGCATGAATTTGGAAGGGATCCCTTATGACCTCAGTGGTGACAATGCGCATTGGGACAAGGATATTACCCTGGAAGAATTTAATACAGCTATAAGCCAAATGAAAAACACCACTCCTGGTGAAGACGGTGTTACGGGCTTTATTTTCAAGGCTTTAATACCTGCCAATCGGGAAAAAATGCTCCTGGATTTTAACAGTATGTTTCGGGTTGGTACGGTGCCTGCAGACTGGAAATCTGCGATTATTCTCCCTCTATGGAAATTTGGCAAACCAAAAAATCAGGTCAGTTCTTATAGACCTATCGCCCTCACTTTGGTGGGGTGCAAGGTTATGGAAAGAATCCTCCTGAAACGTATCTTAGATTGGGTAATGGAAAAGCACATATTTCACGATCGACACTTTGGCTTTCTTCCTACTAAGGATAGTACAAAAGCTCTGTATCTATTCCACCACGACATCAAAAAAGCAAGAACGGGTGGGGAGTTTGTAGTCGCAGTGAAGTTAGATATTAACGCTGCATATGACTCGGTGTGGAGGGATGCCTAGTACACAAAATGGTAACTTTAGGGATTTCAGGTAGGACGGCTTTATGGATTAAAAACTGGATCAGCGACAGGACAATACGAATAAAATGGAGGGGGGTGTTCTCCCGCAAGCTGGAGTCTAACCGGGGTGTTCCACAAGGCAGTGTTCTATCGCCCATTTTATTTATGATATACTTGTGGGATTTCTTTGAGACAATAGACTCTGGAAGTCAAGTAATTGTATACGCGGATGACATCCTGGTGTACTGTACAGATAAGTCCGTACAGATATCCATGCCCACGGCGTTAGTAAAACTCCAGAATAGCCTGGATAGGGTTCACCAGTGGTGCAATTATTGGAAACTTGATATTCGCCCTGACAAATGTGCCGCGATTAACTTCTCCCGAAAAACCGCCCCCCCCAAATTCTGACTTAAAAATCCAGGGGGTTGCCATCCCTTGGGAAACGAATATAAAAATTCTTGGTGTTTTCTTTTCAAGCAACCTTCAAGCAAATTTCTTTTCAAGTTTTAAACACCATGCCAACTACATCGTGAAAAAAGCTCTTAAACGTTTAAATCTCCTAAAGGCCATTGCCTCCTCTAGGTGGGGTTGTCGTACTGCCGACCTTCTTAACGTAGTTAATGCCGTTATTCCTGGTACCCTTGAGTATGCGTGCCCTGTATATGGAAGCACTGCTCCTTCCACTTTAAAACGCCTGGATGTGGTTTATAATGCGGCCTTAATGTGGACCCCCCTCTTCAAACTGTATAAGGAATCTGGTCAATGCCCCCTTTCGCTGCGCAGGGAGTTCCTCTCCTCGGTGTTTCTCCTTAAATGCGGCACATACTCTGACCCCAACTTTTCTTTAAACTGCACCCAACCTCTGTTAGAGAGGTATTTGGAGGGGTTGCAGATAACGCCTGCTCAATTAATTTCTACTCGCTCTCGCCCGAGCGGCCTCTCGGTTATATTACGGAGTTTGTAGAAATCATTTCGGAACACCTTCCCTTTCAAAATAAAAGCCTTCCTCCTCAGGCAAAGAGGGAGTTTAAATGAATACATAGAGAATGCCTATGGAAATTACCACATTATTGCTACCGATGCTTCCAAGGATAATCATAAAACTGCTGTTGCAGCAGTAGACACTCGTAACACTATTTACCGAGCTCACCTAATCAATCATATCAACTCGGTATTTACTGCCGAAATCCTCGCCATAAATTTAGCCGTAACTAACTTTATACACATGGGCAACTATCTAATCCTCACGGATAGCAAATCTGCTCTGGAAAGCCTCAAAACTACTACCTACAAATCTCCGGCTGCAGTACTACAGTTATACCACAACCTTCGTATGGCCAAGTTACATGAGGCCAATATCTCCCTAATTTGGGTCCCTGGCCATATGGGGATTCAAGCTAACGAACAGGCAGACAGTTTAGCAAAGAATGTCCTTTTGCTACAAATACCTACAGGGGTGTTGCTCCGGATGACATTAAAAAACACTTCAAAAATTGCTTAAACGCTCACCTTGATGACTGGTGGTTGAATTGTAAATATTCAACAACTAATGCGCACTTAGGTAAAGACATTTACAATTGGACTAGAAACCGCTATGAGGACGTTTTAACTGCCCGTCTTCGCACTCTTAAGTTTTGCTACGGAAGAAAGGCTGCACAAATTTAAACTCACCCTCTCTCCGTTATGCAGTATTTGTTTGGCCGCAGTCGGCACTGAATATCATTACATTTTTGAATGTAGGGCTTTTAGGAATGAAAAGAATTTATTGCTACAAGAAATGAACATTACCGACCCCCTTCCCTCCTGGCAGGCCTTTTGGTGTCTTCTAAATTCAAATAAAAAAGCCTTTCGTTTACTGCACCGGCTTTTGCTTGGTTGTGGACGTTTTTAAGTTGTGTGTTCTAGAGTTGAGTGGTTTTGTTTGCTGGTGCTTAGGAATTATTCTGGAGGCTCTCTCTAGTGCTAGGTTTCTTAGTAGTTTTTTTTTTTTTAATAGGTGAAAGGAATCGAGCAAGAATGGTTTATAAAATTAGATATGGTTATTTTGGGTACCTTGAGAATATACATGCTCTACAAATCGTCCGTCAATTTTTTTTGTTTGATACTCATGCGAGGATGTTGAAAGAAAAGGAAAATTACGAAAAAAGAAAATAATGGGTCTTTTTCTCTCTTTTTCTATGTGCTAGGTTTTTTTTTTTTCTGTTTCCTCGAAAATCCTGTTTTATCTTCCTAAATCATTAGAGGTTATGCCGGCTGGTCTTGCTGCAGCGTACACCTCAACCACCACAAACAAACAAACAAACGAAGTGTAGTTGTAATTAAACTGCAAGCCTGCAGCAGATCATGATGTAATAAGTAGTCTGCTCGATCAGCCAGGTGCAGTATTGTTTTGTATAGGACATATGTAAGTCCTGATGTACTAACTGCTGTCATTGTGTTAATCCTCCAAACATCCACTGATAAAATTTAACCAGCTAAGTGTCAAAACTGACATATGCATTTGACATTTTAATCACTAGTGCTATTTCGTTCAAGCGGGTTTCTGACGGCATTTTTGTCGACATGAACTTGTGTCCACACGTTCACTCTGAATTTTGAATTTTTACTTCCTTGTACGTAGTATAAGGAAGTAATGTGATCCCGAAAAATTTTGGGGGCCAAATTTCGACATAAAAACCGATTTTGACTACCTCTAAATTTAATTAAAAAATTTTTTTCGATGCATCTCATCGTAGGCTAGCATGCACGATCATATTAACGCGTCTGCAACTCATTTTGACCAGTGGCGAGTCTACTGTGGCCAGTTTTTCCATGCGTCTGTACGTACGTACGTATGTATGTAACTCGCATATCTCAAAAACTAATGGTCGTAGAATGTTGAGATTTGATATTTAGGATTGTTCTATGATCTAGTTGTGCACCTCCCCTTTTGGTGGCAATCGAATGGATAGTTTATGTACAGGACCGCCCAAAAGATTCGAAATACATTACGCTCTATGGGCCGAAATTCATTAAACTCGCCTAACTCAAAAGCTATTAGGCGTAGAATGTCGAAACTTCATATTTTGGATAGTTGTAACATCTTTTTTTATAACATGCGCTTCATTTTTTGATGCATGTTGATATTACTCTTCATTTTAAGCTTTTTAGACATGAACATTTGTTTCGCCGTGTCACTTTTCAATTACTTTCTTTTTAATAAAATATACGCTATTTCTGAATTAAAACCCAAATTAAAAGTCATTCAGACCAAGCACGAAATCAGTCTTGAATTTTGTTCATCAACATGACTAGGGTGTTCCATCGCAGAAGACCAAGTTGTATAAAATAGTAAGATAAAAAAGAAAACAGCACAGAGCTTAATAAAACCTGGAAAATTTTATTCTCCCCAGCCCCGGCCATTAGCAACATTGAGAATGGCCTAAACAAATATTCACAAAACAGTTATAACTGTTTTGTAGCCCAAGAGTGGGAATAACTAGATCCGGCCGTACTAAAAAAATAAGGGACGCTGATTACAGAATGTAGCGTTTCAGGACATCGAAATTCAAATGCTACACAAATTTTCGCACTCATTTTTAACTATAAATGTACATAGATTTGCCCCCGTAATTTATTTTATACCCGCAGTAGAATAATTGCATACGCGAAGGAACGGATTAAAATTTGAAGGCTGGAATTTTTGTTGTAAATGCGATTTCACCATAATGTGTGTGGCATTTTTTCACCGTTTTTCTTTCTAACGTTCTTTATCATAAGCTCAGCATGAAAATATGAAGTATCATTTATCTTATTTTCCCGTCCTTTTATAAAACAGTTCCATGCACAATTTAATTATCCGAAACATTTTATAGTTAAATATTAATTTTATAAAACTTGTAATGTGGGACAACTCATGGATGACAGTTGTCATACACGTTACAAGTTTTATAAAATTATGAATGCTTTAGATACAGTAGAGAGCCAGAAATTCGCACAGCTTGGGACCATGGATTGGATTTCGGGACGCAAAAGATAAATCATTACTTTTCTGATTTAAAAAGGATTGAATAGAACTACAATGAACAGTCAAAAGTATTTCACTTATATTTTCGTATTTAATACCAAAGTATAGGAGGAAAAAGAAAAAATTACATGAAGACTAGCGAAGCAAATGGTTTCAATTCCATTTTTACTTTCCGAACATGTACCATGTAAGAAAAGTATTGTAATCATGAAAAAATTCGACTTCGAGATTTTGGCGTATATTTACACGTTTGAGGTCTTCTGAATTCATTTATGCTATTTTTACGAGATGTATGTACACTACTGGCCAAAAGTATTGCAAGTTTGAGAAATCTAGCTATGGTTTCAAGAATAAGCCCAGAAAAACACTGGCAGGAAATTTGCCAGATTTAAATATTTTTGAGAATTTATGTAGTATAACTGGAAAGAATACATCTGAAAATCACCCAGAAACAAAATGAGAGCTTCAGGAATCAATAATTTAAGTTAACACCATGAAACACCAAAGGAATTGTTGTAAAACATTCTGTATTCCATATCTAAAAGAGTGGCTGTTTTGATCAAAGTCAAGTCTGCTCAGCAATATAATAAATGATCTTTAGTTCAATTGCATTTATTTATTATCCTCTTTTTCCAAAATAACTTGAAATTAATTCTTTATTTAGTTTCATTCCAGCGAGCCAAAATGGATTATGATTGCTATAATAACCTATATATTTTTTATGCTATTTTTTTCAACAAATTAAATAATTATTTTTTTCTTAATGCTATCTTGTCTTTGAAGTAATTAATTTAACATGCTGACATTAAAAAATATCAATTATATTGATTTTTAATTTTGACGGGGGAGAGGGGGCTTAATCTTGTAAAGGGATAGATTTCTGAAACTTTCAATACTTTTGGCCAGTAGTGTATGTATGTATGTGAGTGAGTGCACACGATAGCTCCTAAACGGGGTATTCGATTAAGCTCAAATTAGGTATATATGTTACAAACCACCGTCGCAAGACCGGTATTGATTTTGGTGCGTATAGGACTTAGTTTTTCGACAGGGCTACGACAAAGATTTCTTTTACATTATGGCTTATGTGGGGAAATTCTTGAAAGTGCGCCATCGTTTAAAACAAGACCGCCTATATACTTAAACGGTACATTCGATTGAGCTCAAATTGGGTAACATGTTATAAACCACCATCGTAAGACCGGTATTGATTTTGATGTGTATAGGTCTTACAGTTTTTCTACAGGGCTACGGCAAAGATTTCTTTAACATTATGGCGTATGAGGAAAAATTCTTGAAAGTGCTAGCGTTTAAACGGCGTATTCGATTGAGCTTCAATTTGGTATATATGTTTGAATTATTCATCGATTAAAATTTATTTAAATGATTGGTAATGATCTTAATCGTAAGTGTTCGGAAAGTCGAGTGGAGTCACTCCAGATTTTTTTTAATTTTGAAAACATGCGTTCTATGGTGGTTTGTTTTAAAATATTTTTTTTTCTACTTTCAGTTTCTTCCCTTCTTTGTTTTTTTTCTTTTGTTTATTTATTGTGGCAAATTATGTATTATCATTGGTTCTTGTTTTGTTGCAGAACTTTGCTGTTCTAAAAATTTAAGGTATTCTGCTCCTACTTTAAACTTTTATCAAATTGATTTTATTATTATTATTACCCAAGTTTTCATCATCATCAGAATCATATTTATCTGTATTCAAAACACTTTTAAACAATTTCATCACTAGTGGATCACTGTGAATTTCATTATTTACATCGGAGAAGGTGTGCGGATGTCGGACGTTTGCGGATTTTCGGTCGGCGGATTTTTGGCGTTCAACTGTACTTATGTGCACGTAATTGTTTTATGAAAGAACGTGAAAATAAGATAATATTAATTGATTTTTTTAATGCTATTTATAAAAAAGAACTTTAAAAAGAAAGTGAAAATAATGTCACACGTTTCTGTGAAATTGCCCTCATCTAACCTTATATTTTGTAAGATTTTTTCCGTGAATTCTGACCAATTATAGTTCATGTGTTCTCGGGTGCACACAGGTTATGGAAAAAAACCTTGGGTTTGTTAAGTGTTTTATTGAGTGTATCGCATAAGGCACACTCCCAGACGAATAACAACTGTAGATTTTGGAAAGTGCAATAACTGATCAAATCATGCATTGTGCCAAGAATTGTTTGTTTATTATGGCAAAGCTCGCATGGGGTATCTGCCTAGGATGAGGAGTGCCTTGGTCTGAATACTTATGGGGTTCTAACGCATATTCACATTGCATCTGAAAAAAAAAAAAAAAAAACCAAAACTCCAAACCGTAGATCACCAGCTGCGCCCGAACTCAAGACCTTCACACTTCCGATTTCTATCTTTTTGAGCGTCTTATGCATTGGGCCATGGTAAAGCATAAGTACTAAATAAACAAGTCTTCATTTTCACGTAAACTCAATCCGATTAAATTTATGAAGTTCTGAATTTACAGACAGATGGGCCGATCCTAGGGTGGAGCGAACGGTGCGACCGCACAGGACGCCACCTCTAAAGGGACGTTAAAAAACCTTACTCGATAATATATACTTGAGTGTTCGTTCATATACAGTCAACTCCGGATGTAGAGAACTTTCGGCTACAGTGAACGCATTTCCTTACTCCCGATTCACACACATTAGAAATGTACATAGCATTTTCGGTTTTAGTGAACTTGAAAATTTCTGGAAGCAGAGGTGATGCTTTTAGATTCCTGCCTTTTGTGATTGAATAAAGAAAGATTATCAAGCATCTGTTCCGAGATGCAGGCGAATTGCCAGTGTTTAGGCTAACATACTTATACTGAAACAACCGAATGGGACGGGAGGAGGTCAATTTTTTTCATTGCTGTAATGCAGTCTAATCTTTAAAAGCTTTCATTAACAAATGCAGGGCACTTTTGAAAGTGAACCAGAAGCCGAAATTTCGCTCTTGCCCTTTCATGATTTCATTTTCCATTCTCAATGCAATATCGCATGTTTAAAGCGACAACACCTTTTGCCAACTGTACATCATTTCCATATATGTGATTGTGTTTATTTTACTTAAATAGCTCTAGAACCATAAATGAGATCCATTATGTTTGATTTACTTAATAAACATTTAGTATTTGTTTAAAATACTATTTTCTAGTTTTGTACTTTTTTTAAGTTTCATTGTTCCACATGGGGAAACATCGGTTTTAGTGAACTTTAAATATAGTGAACGAAATTCGCCGGTCCCCAGAGGCTCACTACAACCTGAGTTGGCTGTAACCTCTCTGAAATTTTTTCTAGCTACATGGGTGGGGTGTTTTAAAAATGCCTAGGACGGGCACTGTAGACAGATATTAGAATTCAAATGCTTTGTTTATAAAAGACAAGGGAGCACTTATTACTCCTGGAGCTACGAAAAAAAAAAATTACGTATCAATCCAATATAAATCATGAATTATCGTTTTCCCATAGTCCAGTGAGTGGCATGAAGAAACTTCAGAGTTTTTTTTTTTTTTCCATGATGCTTAAAAACAAACATTGTACCCGGACGATTGCTGCATTTTCTTTCATTCTGTTGTGTTAGCAAGTAAGGCAGTTTCTAAATTTACGTAACAAGTAAAACCTCGCTATAACGATATTCGATATAACGATAAATCCTATAACGATAAAACTTTGTGGTCTCGCGGAATTTCCATACAGTACAATCTCCCCTCGATGTAGTGATACATCCCTAACGAACGATAATTTTATTGGGTCCATTAAATATCGTTATATCGAGGTTTTACTGTACTTAGGGTGAGAAAAAAAAATGAAAAGAATTCAGCACACAGTTGCCGAATGCACCACTGACACAAACGTCAGAACTTTCATGATAAGAAATTTAAGCTTTAAGTGTTTATATTTGGGGATTTCGGCCGATTGACTGCACTAGGGTTCTAGGCCTATAGGGCAATGCCCTCTGTAGGGGACTTTCCAAGGGATCCTTACCCGTATTTACAGGAGGTATTGGATAAAACCACGGGAAACTTCGAACAGCTAGGTCGACAGGAGACAGGAGTTTGAACCTGACACCTCCCAGTTTCGAGAGCAGAACCTCTCAGACACTGGTGGGGCCCGTTTAAGCTTTAAGATAAACCATTTTTGGGACGCTCAAATTTCAGCATTTTCAACGTCAGTCGTAAAAATTTGTTAAACATGTGTTCGAAAAAAAACATGTGATTTTGGTACATAAATACAAATAAACTAATTATGTCATGCACTTCAAAATTTTTAGAATGTCTCTTTACAAGCTGTACTATACACTGCAATAAGCGATAAACCCGTATCAGTTGCGAGACTTTCAGAAAAAAAAATTCTTAAAAATCGACAATTTAGTACGATGTGTCACTTTTCGAAAATCTTTTGCTGTGCAATTCCATGTTGCAGATTTTTTTCTGAAAGTTTTATAAAAAGCACCACTGTTTCATTTATTACGGAGGGTAATACAGCTTATAAAGAATTATCCTGAATTTTTTCGAGTCCCTGGAACAATTATTTCAATTTTTGTACCTAGACCTTGAGGGAGATTTTGTTTCTTCGAACCACACCCTTAACATTTAACCCTTCCAGCGGCAGTGACTCAAGATTCCGTTCACTTAATTTCAGTTTTCACTGCAAAGCACCAAAAATTTATTAATAGAAGCAAAGGTATCACAAAATACGTTTTAATTTTAAATCTTCCAGTAATATTAATAGCTTATTTTTTACAATTATAAATATTCCTACCGAAATTCTTTCATTTTTACATGAAAACTGGATCGTGAAGATAACTTTACATTATTTGCCCATTTCCAAGACGCTGACATTTATATAAATTACTAGCGGCTACCCGCGACTTCGTCCGCGTCGGCTTTAGAATTAGGTCCCGAGAGAAACGAAGCATGTGTGAATAACAAATATGTTTGCGACTAAAGAAACTGCATTTAAATATTATTTACTTTTTACTTATTTTAAATGAAGTATAATTCATGGTAGTATACTTCATTTAAAATAAGAGAGTATGCAGAATTACTAAATTTAGATTTTTTTCAGGCATTTGGCGAATATAGACAGTTACGACAGTATTTGCGAACTGTTTTGAGTGTTCTTGTAAAAGAAATATTTATGCTATATGCATGAATTTTAGCCTATGTTAATCAGGAATAATGCAGCTTTCTATTAGAGAAAAAGTTTTAGAATCGGTTCTGTAGTTAAAGAGATGCCCATAGAGCGTAATGTATTAGAATTATTTTGAGTGTTCCTGTAAAGGAACTATTTGCGCTACATGCATGAATTTTAGCCTATAATACTCAAGAATAGTGTAGCTTACTATCAGTGAAAAAAGTTTTGGAATCGGTTCAGTACTTACAGAGATACACATAGAGCGTAATGTAATTCTTATGAGTATCCCTGTAAAAGAACTATTTGTGATATATGCATAAAAGGTAGCTTATAACACTCAGGGTCTCCCCAGTGTCTAAGAGGGTCTGCTCTCAAACCTCGAAGGCGGGAGGTGCCAGGTTCAAACACCGGTCGCGCCTGTCGACCTACCCACTCGCAGTTTTCCGTGTTTTTTCAAAAACCTCGCGAAAATACGGGCTAGGATCCCTTAGAAAATTCCACACAGAGGAATTCTCCATATACGCCTAGGACCCTATAGGCCGAGGACCATATAGGCCTAGGACTTTCAATCAGTGAAGAAAGTTTTAAAATCGGTTTAGTTTGCTACAAAATTTCCATAGAGCGCAATGCATTAGCATTATTTTGAGTGTCTTTGTAAAAGAATTATTTATGATATATGCTTGAAAGGTTGCCTGTATGTTAATCCAGGGCATAAGATATCTTCATTACAAATTTTTCCAACCATTTTTGTGTAATTCAGTCAAAAACATCCAAACACATAAACGTACACATTTATATTATTGGTAGGATTTGGAAATTTACGAACTTTAAGAAACACATCATGGACTTTTCTTGGTACTTACCTATTATCCCGGTGGTCATTCCCGCCAAACTGTTTTTTCGTCTAATGAGTTGCCAAACTGTTGCCAATCGTATTCAAAACCATTAATAATTTCATGTGCCCGGCATTTATCTCGGCA
Source organism: Cheiracanthium punctorium (assembly GCA_038373885.1). NCBI lineage: Eukaryota > Metazoa > Arthropoda > Arachnida > Araneae > Cheiracanthiidae > Cheiracanthium > Cheiracanthium punctorium. Next base: position 6,576 of record JAWZYV010001044.1, on the reverse strand, counting down.
AAAAATCGCTCGTCTTGGCGGACCGCCGGGATAATACGTAAGTACACTTTTCTTTATTTATGCTTTTTAATTTGGCGTAAAATCAACATAATTTCCATACTTATTTATGTTTTTCAAATGCATGTGATTTTGCAAATAGAATTTCTGCTTTATTTCAAAAGCATAAATCATTTTGTGCGGGCGATAAAACGGTTTTTAATTAATAGTTAGAAAAGTAATTAAAATTTCCGAGCCTCAGGTACACTTTACCGAAGTCATGGGTCAAGGCATGCTCAAATTTTCAAAGCTCTGCTTTCTGTAGATTTGTCTGGAGAACATTCATTCTTATTATTATAGATAGATATATTTGGCATAAAACTGGCATAATTTCCGTATTATTTAATGTTTTTCAGATGCACGTGCTTCTTTATTGAAGTAATAGCATTCTTGTTAGCTCAAAATATGAATCATATGATACGGGCGAAACTCGCCAAGCATGGCAACGTAAAAACGGTTTTTAATTAATAATTAAAAAAGTAATTAAAAATCTAAAATTCTAAGTAGACTATAACCAACTCCAGGGTCCCATCTATATCTAAACAGAAATGCATCCTAATCGATTCAGCGGTTTAGGCGTGAAAGCGTCATAAACAAACAAACTCACTTTCGCATTTGTAATATTAGTTAGGATTTGTTCATGTAGTTGACGGCAGAAATTAACTATCGTTAGCAAAGATTGGAGAAAGTCATGAAAACTAGAAATTAGACAGGCTCGGGCTCTAATTCACGATTGTGTTCGGGCTCTTAAGAAATTTCTTTAATGAACATACTCCTCGTAAACAGATTAAAAAAATTGATTCATTAGATTCATTAGATTAGATTCTAATTATTTGATAAACTTGAATATAAAGAATTTGAAAGCGTATTAAGAGTTCACTATTATATGTGTCTAATTTGTACTAACTGCAAAATTCATGATAGTCTCAATGAATTTAATTGACTTATAGCTGAAATTTCGGGCTCGGACCAAGGGCGGCTCCAGTGAGGGGGCCATGGGGGCTATGGCCCCTTCCGAAATTTCGTTTTAGAACTTTAGATTAGCATACTTTACGATTTCACACTCCACTTTGCATTTTTAACAATGTATAGACCTATCTAAAAAGTTCAATGGCCCCCTCCGAGAATTCAGTCTGGAGCCACCCTTGGCTCGGACTCGGGCGGTCTCGAAATAAAGTCCTCTGACTCGGGCTTTAAAAATTGATCCCGAATTCATTTAATGCAAACAGTGGACTTACTTTTATTAATACGTAGAGTGTTCCATAAATGCTGAAATAAACTTCTAGGATAGGCAAGGGCACAGAATCATAGCATCGTGCGAGAAAAAACATGTTTTCACTTACCTGTTAATAATCGCATTCGGAAACTTGCGAAGTGTTCGTTTAATTTCTTAAAGTTTCATTAACATTGGGCTCGTCTCCTAGAAGTTTAGGTAAATCAGAATTTTTAAACCTATCAATTTTATTAGGAGTGCTTTGTGTAAAAGAAACAGCGTTTGACGAACCATCGTCGGAAAGCGCACTAGTGTGAGCATACGTGAAGACTATGTTTCCGCCCACACCAGTGCCAGATTAGACCTATAGCAGAAGTAGCAAATGCTACGGGATCCGCGCTTCTGGCGGGGGGGGGGCTTAAACTTGAAAAATTTCGATTTAGCTTGAGATTTTTAAAAAAATTCATCATTACCATTTTGTTGACAAAAATTGAAATTCGGAGAAGGGGAGTCCGATCCCTAGACCACCCACCTACGGCCTTTAAAAAATGTATTCCTTACTAATAATGCTACAAGTTTCTCTTTATTTAAAGAATGAATGCAGAAAGGAACAAAATGTAGAAAGAAAACAATGTGCCAAAATAAAAGAACAGAGTCAGGGCCTGGACTGGACCAGATCACTACATTAGGCTGAAGCTATCGGCACCGATCATTTCAGAGGTTTTGCAGTGACAAATCGAATGAATTTTTCAATGAACTTGTCTAACTTTTCGAAATGACTCAATATACAGGAAATATCTGTGGCTATTTCTGAAGATTTTCTCTGGAAAGCAAGTCGAGTTTCTGCATGCCCCCTCCCCGAGAGCTGAACCTGTTTCAGGTGCATCAGTTAGGATAAGTGATTTCCCCTCTTTCGTTTCTTAAATTACTTACTTGGACTTTTGCAAATGGTCGGATTGATTCTGGTGTGGGACAAATACTGACAGAACTACTGTTAAGATCATAGACATATTCTGCCTGATCATTAGTTTCAGTACAATGGCCAGGAAGTACCTGGAATATCTTCTGGTTTTGGGTCTGTTACAATATAAGCAAGGAAGCCATCCTCAGCAAAAGCATTTCTGGAGAATGATCAAATTGTTGGTCTAGAAAACTCCGATCTTATGTTTCGGGTAGTAAAATCTTGGTAATATGCTGTAGTAGTGAGTTCAGGGATTTCGTAAACAGAAATTCTTTTTTCCTGTATTAGTTGTTGACCTGTCATTAAATGTAATTTTCAGAGCTGCTTTGAAAGGACCCTGAACACAGTACATCTAGTGACTGTAACTTATGTGAACAATAGGAAGGAAAGGATAATAATACTATTTCATTTTAACGAAAGAATAAGATTACTTCCAGGTTTGCATGGCACTCATGATTACTAGTAACACTAGGCATAGGCAACACCAAAAATTTTTCCTGCTCAAACATAGTTATTTCCGAAGTATTTTATCTCGCTAAACACGGAAATCACCATGAAAAGTTGAGATTAGCTCTTGTTTTCAAGATAAAGTACCAATTTATATAATAAAATCTCACTGTGGCTGGTTTGTATGGCTACTATGGATCGTACATTATCCGTCTGTTCCATCAGCCGTTCGACCCATTTCTCACTCTGCTAATCTACCAATTTATAAACCACCTCCAAATTATGTGATTGAAAAGGAAAGTGCTGAAGAAGTCACTACACCTGGGACTTCTTATGATCCAGATTTTGAGGCACACCATTTGAATGAGCCCCACAGATTAAATCAGACAAAATATTAGTAGGAAAAGATTAGATTATTAGATATTTTAGGAAAAATTAGGAGGAAGTGACTACTTAGAACCAGGAAACAAACAAAAACCTTCTTTTTGTTGTCTGGTGTTATTAGAACATTTTTAATTAGTTTGGTAATTGGATGAATGTTATATTTCATATTTAAGATATTTACATATAGTGCAGCACCTCTATCCACTCACATTGATTTTTTTTATCTGCTCTATTCAAAATTCAGGGGCAAAGGGGTTAAAACTGATAAATTTCCCAGATAAAAAGAGGTACAAAAGTATCTTAGGTAATCTGGTGTGTTAGCACCATGTGGAGACATTTTCTGTAAAATCTGAAAAGAAATGAAAATGAACTCTAAATAAGATTTTTTTTTATTACTACTTAAATTTCCCAATGTATGTACACGTTATTACAGACAAAATTGCAATTTTAGTTTATTTGCTGACACATAATTTGAAGCTGTAATAAGCATGGAAGCTACATTAAAGTATCATCGTGGTATAAATCTAAGTGGTTGAGGATATGGTTGAAACGTCAGCCCTGCCATTCCTTCCAAGTTTAGTCGATCCGATGCTGGTAAAATTTCAAATCTTTGCATGAATGCAACGAAATACTGAAGCACTTCAATAAGTGCTACATATTTACCTGGGCATATTCGCTTTCCTGGAAGGAAAAGAAAAACAGAGGTGAGTAAAAGGATTTTTCCTTATTAGCATTAAACATTAAAAAGTATCAATATAATGTACTCTCTTTATGGGCGAAGAAGCGGTATTCCGTTTTGAGGTGAACTTTCTTTCTCTTGTTCTGAAAAATTTACACTGCATGAAATTAACTGCTGAGATAAAGAAGCAGCCATTATTATATTTAAAATTTAGAGGGGGAGGAACATTAAAAGGCTGATAAATTGAGCTTGAATACAGAGAAGAGGAAAATAGCCATGGTAGTCGTGGAGATGTGATTAATATGACACCACCAAACTATTTATATTGCATCAATTACACCAATTTGGCATCACATGCGGTTGTGAGAAGGATGTATTGTATTTTATAGAATTCTGGTCTAAAAGTTCCTGTACTCATGACACATGTATTTATTATTCACCAAACAACAAAGTTTAAAGCGCATATTTCTTATGCTAATGGCAAAAAGCACTTCTAACCCTTTGGAGTGCAAACATTTCACATCGATATAGAAAAACAACTGGATATAATGTGTAACGCTGAAAAAGTGCAGCCGTTGAACCGGTCGATCGAATCGACAATCGCATGTCATAGAGCTAAAGAATTTTGCTCTGTGGCACGCAATCGGCGATTCGGTCGATCGTCGTGTTGCTGGTATTTAAATCGAGCGATGGCAACGACAACCCTTTTCCATTTGGGCAGTGTACTCAGTTATTCGTATTTGTCGATACATTTTCATCACTGTCTCCATCTTTCAGCAGATGTCAATTCTGATAGAAATAATCCTGATATCAATTTTACAAATAATTAATAATTTTTACCGGAAATTAGGTCTGAAAAATTAAAGGATTCTCGTGTAACTGTCACCCATAACATTTTATTGACATCAAATTTATTCTTCGCGAATCAAAACTTGGAAAATTAATTAATATTTGAGTACTTTTGCGAACGACAGTCAAAATGTCAGTTTTGTGTCCTCACAGGCGGGTGCACCGCACGTTAAAGGGTTAACGTCACGTAGAAAGAAAAATACCGAATTTACCTTTATAATAACTGTTAAAAATATCCGCCACTTTCTAGGATGCAAAGCTAAATTCGTTTCCGCATGCTAATAGAAATGCATTTTAACATGCTGAAGAGACTTCTCTTATCCTTTGAGTAAACGGCAATTTTCAGATTTTCTAATGTTTGAGCATTGCCTGCATAAACTTTGTTATTTAAATATCCCCACAGAAGAAAGTCCGGGATGCTCAGATCGAGGGATCGAGGTGGCCAAAGATTGTTTGAGATGAGTCGATCACCAAAAAATATTTTCAAGCATATCATGGTTTCATTACTTGTATGGCATGTTATGCTGCACCATCTTCTTGGAACCAACAATCCGTTCATTTACTTCTAATGGGGTTGCCACATTAATGCAAAATCAGAGCAACGTTTTGCTGGAGCAACTTTCTCGCCAGACTTTAAAGGCGGAGTTATCGTTAAAGGTTGTAAAAGTAAACATTCTCAGACCCCAAAAAGTCAAGTTAAGGTATCGATGATTTGGCGTATAGGTTGTTATTTTACTTATCGTGACTCAGCATCTAGCATAATCCTTTCGTTGGTATATTTACATCGGATCAGCGGCCATTATTTATTAATTGTGATACATTGTATTTATGAAAATAATGATTAATTCATCCAGGGGCGTAGCCAGGGGGGGGGGGATATATCCCGATATCCGAATCCCGATCCCGAAATTTTTGGTTTAGTGATGAAATCCCGTCTATTTGTACACATATAAGGTCATATCCCCCCCCCCCGAAAAATTTTCCTGCCTACGCGCCTGAATTCATCAATAAAATCGACTTATAATTGCATACTCCACTTGCATGCAACCATATTTTTATCACTTCGAGCTAAGCTTCGAACTGCAGTCGATGACGTAGCAGAAAGAAGTACTTTTATCTGATTTGCCGAAATTTCAGCCGACTCAGATTTTTTCGTTCAGAAAGTAAAAAGTTGGAGATTGTCGTCGTCAAGGTAACGACAGAGAAAATCTGTCTAAAAGTTGTTCGGCAAGGAAGTTGCTCGGATTTCTAGCAAGAGTAATAACCCCATAACAGTGCATCAAATTGCTGGATAAGTTTCCTATAAGCAGGTACTGCATCATTTGGATATTTATTTTGTCAAACATATTTGCATCTTTCATACGATTTACATTTAAAACAAACCTCAAGCAGCGCAACTCTCTAAATGCGTGATAAACTCATTTCATTACCAACAACAAAAGAATATAGAACTTCATTCTCGCACAACTGGAATACAAAAGGAATGAAATGATAAAAACTAAAGAATTGATCAGACGGTAAGTAGACGAGAAAATTTAGTATTTTAAAAAAATTCCATGGACAATGAATTCTCTAAGTTAGAGTATGGGAGCTTTTAGGACACACTGCGCCACACTCAATAACATGAGTGTGAGATCCGAGTGTTGGGTAATAGTCAAAAAACTATTTCAGTATCAGCCAACTAAAATAAACACATTTATTTACCTCATACAAGCTAGTGGAAGAAAAAGAATACAAACGTGTTGTTGTTCTGCTCGTATGTCTCGTTGCCACTCAAAAAAAACATAATATTGAGAATCGTTGGTGTTGCCAAATATATTACATCTATTCCCCCCTTTAAAAAAAAATGCAGAAATGTGAACAAATGTTATGTAGAAAAAAAAATATACAGTTCTGTATGGAGAATTAGAGTTAATAATTGAATTCCTCATGGAAACGGTTTGGCTCTTTTCTGACTCGTGTAGATCTACGCAATCCCTTCTGATTCGAAATGTTGTAGGAGGGTTC